>CM021100.1:590822953-591192761 GCA_007115665.2 Sequoiadendron giganteum
CTCTCTCTCTCTCTCTCTCTCTTTCTTCCCCTCTCCCACTCTCCCACTCTCTCCCACTATCTCTTTCTCCACCTCTCCCTCTTTCTCCCTCTCTCCCTCTCTCCCTCTTTCTCTCCCACTCTTTCTTTCTCCCACTCTCCCTGTCTCTCCCTCCCTCTCTATCTCCATCTCTCCCACTATCTCTTTCAACCCTCTCTCCCTCTTTCTCTCCTACTCTCTCTTTCTCCCACTCTCCCCTTCTCTGCCTCCCACTCTATCTTTCTCCCACTCTCCCACTCTCTCCCACTCTTTGTTTCTCCCACTCTCCCCCTCTCTCCCTCCCTCTCCACTCTTTCTATCCCTCTCTCTTTCTCTCTCCCTCCACTCCCTCCTCTCTCTCCCCTCTTTCTATCCACTCTCTCTTTCTCTCCCTCCCTCCTCCACCTTCCCAGCTCTCTCTCTCTCTCTCTCTCTCTCTCTCTCTCTCTCTCTCTCTCTCTCTCTCTCTCTCTCTCTCTCTCTATCTCTCTCTCACACACACACACCCCTCTATCTCCTCTACTATAAGGGTGTAGGGGAGAGATATAGAATTAGGATAGAGGGTATAGACAAAGAGGGAGAAAAGAAATATATTAAGAAAACCATATTTCATATAATGCGTGTGCATTTTGAAGAAGTAGAGATATTACCGTTTTAGGAAGAAATAATGCGAGTGCATTTTTCGTTCCACTAAAAATGGTAAAAAAACTCAATATACCCATGATGTCAAGGCCCACAGTCTGCATATTCTCCTAGTTCTGCACGTGCTCCGATAAAAAGTAGTTTTTTGATGATGTTGTGAAGTGTGCAAGCATGTTTTTCACATTCCATCACCTTTTCCATGATATTTCTACCACCTTTGCATGAAATAGAATATTTTCCATGTTTAAATACATATAATATCAATTGAGGTTTGAATTCCATTGAAAACTGATATACAATTGAAGTTTGGAGGGGAAAAAGCTTTTGAACAAGTCAATTTTTTTTGGATTTTTAAGAAAGAAGAAGCTAAGCCTACATAATTGGGTTGAACTCCTCCATTTGAAAGTCTTTTTTTTTAGGTATGTGAAGTCTTTACACATTTTCTTTCATTCTATTATGGCTTGCTTTCATTTTTGTTTGTCATTATAACCTTACATTGTCGATGCACATTTTAAATTACACAATTATATACACTTGCCAATTACCATTTTAAACTTGATGCAGAGCATCTACTAGGATCCACAAATCATCAAGGGTACTTCTGACCCTAACTTAAATTGAAGAAGATCAACGAACAAAACTCAATCATCTTTTCATCAAAATCCTTCAATTTCACTTAATTTCATATTTCCACAAAACATTATAACTTGGTTTCAACTCTTTGTCAGACTCAAAAAATAGATTAACCATCATAAAATTGATTGTAACATAGCATAAATCTGATTAGAAACTCAGAACATTCAATTCGTTCATGATTCACTAATTCAAGAACTCAATGTTGCAACTTACATGGCAAAATAACAACAAATCATGGAGGTAACTACCAACCTTTATCCAAACATCCAAGACACTATAATCAGCATGTTATTGATTGAAATAAACCAAATACACATTCCAAATATCTCACCAAATTTCATCCTTTGAGCATGCTTCCCCTTGCAGTATTTGAAACCCATGGTGCAGGGGCACCTACAACCATGTTTCGAAATATACTTTGGTGACAATATGTCTTAAGGTCTTTCGGTGAGTTCAAGAGTTTTTAGATGCTTTTTCATAGATTTTATTGAAAATAAGGTCTAAATAGACCAATATTTCATTTATTTATGGATTTTGTGAGTTTGGTGATCAAATGTGCAAGTATGCACTCTTGCTTCAAAAAATTGTCAATTTTGGCATATAATCTTTGAAGGAAAATTATTCAAATTGTAAATGGAAGTGCAAGAAAAGAGTCTAGAAGTTGTATTAGGGATGAAATAAATGTGTTTGAGTGGTCTTAGGTTTCTTGGACAACAAAGTTGCACAATGTTGCTTATTTAGCAAAAGTTGTCAATGTTAGCAATTTTTAAGAAAAATGAAGGTCTTGGTAGTTAACAAGTGGTTATAGGTTGGTTATAGGTTGGTTATGGGGTGGTTATAGGTTGTTATTAGGGTGGTTATAGGTTTATAGTTAACAGGTGGTTATAGGTTGGTAATTAACAGGTGGTTATAGGTTTGACCTTCAAAACACCTTGAAAATCTTGATAATAACTGATTACAATCAACTAGGTTCGTCAAAACATCAACCAATGATTATGTCATTCACAAGTTGTCTTAAATCTTCCATAATGGAACCATTGTTTACAAACACAAACTATAATTCTTAAGGCACAACCACACCATTATTTTCTTAATAAATCTTTGTTTGAGTTAGTACAACAAAATGAAACCTTTCAGAAGTCTGCCCTTACACACAAACTCAATTCCTTTATTGACTGTCCACATTACTAGTAGCCAAGCATCTGTAAACTATCACATGCATCTCCCAAACCATGCACACACTTCAGACTGTGATACTCATTTTGGACACCCATTTCCCTCATACAAAATATATTACAAGATGGATATTAAGTCCTTCAGATCAAATGCTTGTAAACTAGTTGTTTCAGTCTGAGAATAAGCCTAACTAAGCCTTAGTGCAAACAAGGGTTATTGGTTTTGCTACCCCCAACACCAAAACCTCATAACCAGTACATCAAATACCTTTCATTGACCTTCCTAAGCTTATAATTCCATTAGAAGTTCATTTCCAAACACATTTCCATAAACCCTAAGCTCTAAGCTTCACAATTCCCTGTTTTACCAATCTTAACGCAGTTTTACAGTCAAGAAAAATTATTTTCTTCACACCTTAGTCCTCACCATCTGAATGGTAACCTTTTAAATATGAAATTACATGCCACAAGGATTTTTTACACCAAAATTGAGAACTTTCACTTAGTATAATGGGAGAAACACAATTTCTCAAGTTCACTTTTGACCCTAACAGAGGGTTTGACAGTTTTAGAGAAAAATTACAATATCTGACACAAGCATTAAGAATAATGCATGAAAAAAATTGTATGTGTGAGGTGATTGAGTGTGAAAACACTTAAAAACATACAACCAAGCATTCTTTCCCATACAAATTCGTACAAGAGCCTGAAATAGTGACATTCTAAAGAAAATATAGAAAAATAGTGTGTTTATTCATTCAAAATCAGATATTCAATCACCCACAAATTTCCAAATGTACATGAGGCATTATAAATACATTACATACATGTCTTATAAACTTCCAAGTGCCTCCAAGCAAAAATAATCCCATATGACTTTTCACCTTCCCTATTTCATAGTTTTTGTAGCTTTTCAGAATTTTGTATTTGTGCAACTTTTGCAAATAGTGACAACTTTACAAAATACACATAGGACTTAAACATTAAACCTCCTAATGATTCCAATACATGGAAAATGTCTTTAATGGCCCTCTTACAACATGGAGATACCCAAAATTGAATCAAATTTCAAAATGGAAGCATAGATTGTCAAGGTGCTCCTGCACCACAAACTTATCAAATACTCACAATGCCATTACACTCATTATGATTGTAACTTACATGATATTTATCTTATTTCCCTTCAAAATCAACTCCCCCAATGTATCTAACTATTTTTTTAACTTCTTAACTAACTTATCCCTTCACAACTTTTCCAAAAAATGCAATTTTTTGCAAATGTCCATGCTTCCATTTTGAGCCTATCTTGCAATCATGGCATGCCATGTTACCACTTTTCTTTAAGGCATTCTGGATTGAAAAAAATCATGTCATATTTGTCTATGCTACATTAACTTTTGTACAGGATGATTGTAAGTATTATTTAAATGAAGCCTTGAATGACATATATTTTTCAATTAACTTGAATGGATACATTTTTTAGGAACTAATATTCATCTCATTACCATGGAACAGATAAAATTATCTACCATGCCAAAGAAAAAGACAAAGAGGAAACTAATAGACAAAGAGAATGACACCTTCAAAGAAAAGGACAGAGTTCGGGTGGTGACATATCGTGAAAAGAAGAAATTGAAAATGATTGACGAAAACAAGCCAATTGAAGAGGAACCTCAACCGTCAAAAAAAGAATGGGACTTGGCAGCACAAAAGGCATGAATGCGAAAGCATCATCGTAAGACATATTCGGATACCATAGTTGGAGACACACCCTCTATGACAAGTGAATATGAAGGGGCACCATTAAGCACAAGCGAATATGGAAGGACACCATCTAGCAGAAGTGAATATGGATGAACACCATCTACTGCAAGTGAATATGGAGGGACACCATCTACCTCAAGTAAATATTGTTGGACACCATCCAACACATCTCAAGTTGACATTACATCATCACTCGGATTTAATGAAGAAGGTATTCCATCATCCCCATGTGAACCTCAAGGTATGTCTTATTCTCCACCCTCAATCGAAGGTATGCAATCTATCCCACCTCAATTAAATATTGATGAAATTCCTAATGTTGATATGTATGTACCTAGGAGAACACCACCTAGAATTTTGCGTAGAAATAAAAGGTATTTGATTAATATTGATGATGATATTTTGCAGCACATGGAAGGTAAGATTTCAACATGCACTTGTAGAGGATATGCTGATGAGATTTGGGAACGATTCTTTGAAAGGATAAATGAGAATGCAAGATGTCAACTATTTGTTGAAATGATGCAGGGTGTAAAGTATAGGAACATCATGAAGACTCTTGGGTTGAGAACATCGAATGCATCAAGTGAAGACACTATTGTGAAGAATCTAATGGATGCTTATGAGAATGTGGGTAAGACCTCACACTCACAGGATAGTAATGTCACCCGACGTGTCATTACATCGACTTTGGTAAGTTGTCAAACAAAGAGAGCTCATCTCATTAAAAAGATGAGTGAACACAAGGGAATTAGTATAAAAACTTTATCAAGAAACATTCAAAAGAGGCAAAGAATTAAGGGCAACGATTCAAATGAATAATGGGCATTTTCGGGGAGACTGTCACGAAAAGATAAAGAAATTGTCGAATCCTTGAGAACACTAATTGAATAATTTTAGAATAATAACACAAGGCCATCTCTAGATCAAAGGGATGTGGTAAGAAGGAGAATCGGTAGTCGAAATCGTGAGCCACATCCAAAGCATTTTTTGGATATGACTCAAACCCAATTTTTTTGAAAATTTGAAAATGATTATCCTCAAATTAGTATTTCTCAAAGATTTTTTGAAATGCTTAAACCTTTTTATGTCAATATAAATCACACACACACTACTTTTTGTTGTAGACTACATATTGAATTTTCTAACCATTATGATGTTTATCGTTCTATATGTGTAGATTTGCATACTAACGATGTTTTGCAGGATTGTGGTATACAAGCCCCACCAAAATCTTCAAGACAGTTCTTATCAAAAAAATTATGTGAAATAAAGGATGGCCAGATATTCTATAGGACAACATGCTTGGATGGTTCATGAAAGCATTATGGTGGTTTCTACTGTGTGCCAGTATGTCAACATATGGAAAGCACAGATGAGGTGGGATAAAAACTGGTAGAGTTCGGGAAGTATAAAATAGTGGCATATGCTACAAAAGATGGGTCTTAATCAAAAAGGTGTGATTTGGTTTTGAGAAGATTCCAGCATACTAGTTTATGTCCATGTTTTGTGACAATATATTGTCTGAGTATGCAATGCATACCCATAGAGCTCGATGGTTGGACACACAATTCAAGCTATGCAAGGACACCTTTCTAGTTGGAAGCATAGTATCAGTGGTTGACTTTGCGGAGAACTACACTCTACAACCACAATATGAGGTGCATTCACAATATTACAACTCCACACAGGTTTCGATATTTATGCACATAGCATTCATTCATGCATCTGATAGTACAGATGACCAAAGGAAGGTATTGAGGGAGTACCACTTTTACATTAGTGATCACACATTCTCCAAAGTTCGTGCAAGGTTGCTTCCAGATGTTCTACAGTGGTTTGGCTTAGAGGGGCATAAAATACAACCGACATATAATATGGCCCGATAACTATGCAGCACAGTTCAAGAACTCGTGCATGTTCTACTAGTTGTCCAGGATGCATGTAATTATAGGTGTTCAATATATGTGGAAATTTTGTGAGGCTAGACATGGAAAGGTGGAGCATGATGGTGCAGGAGAATGCATGAAAAGAGCATTAGCACGAGAAGAGTTAAAGTATAAAGATAGTGCAAAGTTGACATATGCAAAATCAATCGTCGAGTGGTGTAATGCTTCAATGGGTCCAAGTAATGAAGGAAATTCTTCAATTCGTAGATTTTTTTGGTTTATGGATGACACTAACATTGCACCATATGAGGACTATTGTAAACTAATAGGATCGAGTGAGGTACACTCTTTCCTTAGCTCAAATGCAAGTTCATGGAGTATCGATACACAAAATATGGAATGCTTTTTTTTCTTCATGTACAATGCAAGCCTGGAAGATTGTGAGTCAGGAGAGTGGTTGACAAATGGTTGACAAGTTATCTTAGCCCACTTCACGCATATCACCCTTCGACAGCATTGGAACTGACATAGATGGAATCATCGATCGACTTTGACCATGTATCAGATCTAGTTCAACCAAGTGATATATCTACTTGCTTAGTTGTTGAAATTCCATATCGTTATCTTACATTGTACTGTATTCGTAATGTTGACAAATTTCAAGATATTTTTTTCACATATCAATGTAGGGCATGTTTATGCAGTTATTTCAGATGAAGACAATGAAGAGGGAACATACTATTACTTGTGTTGTTGTGTTGAGGCCAAAAAGAAATTGGAGGCCCCAGTTATAGATGGAGAAAACATCGAATACCCTACAGGCTCATTTGTGGTTAGTGGAACATGGCTTAGAAGGTACCCACATTCAAGTGTTAAACATTGGCTATTTCAATAATTTGACATGCATCATAAGATTCTTCATTACTTGAACCTTGTCGTGGCATCCAATTTTTTTTGACCAAATATGGGGGTAGACCTTTGAATAAGACCTTGTGGAAGGTCCGTGAGTCTGACCATGAGGCAATACTTGACACAATAAAGAGTAGAGTAGACCCAGATGGTTCGTTGGATTAATTTGTAAGTATATGCACATTGGTTCTTATTAATTTATACTTGTATGCACATTAATTTGTTTGATGCCAATGCTATCATCTTCTTTTACATTGCGTATTTTTAAGTAACATACTAAACAATTATTGGTGTCCCCTTGCAAAAAATGCAGATATATGAGCCATACAAGAGAATGTTAGCCAAAAAAGAAATGCAACATCCTTATTTTAATGATCTTGACAAATCTCAATCATGATTTTAAGCCATTAGAAAAGGGCATGCAAATCTTGGTGAGGGAATTTCAAGTTATTCGTTTGAATTTAACCTTATCATGAGCAACTATGATGTAGACATTATAAGAGCATCTGAAATTTCAACTTACTCTATTCATGAGAGGTGTTGTGTGCAATAGGTATGTTGGAATTCCTAGTGAAGATGTATGACCACGAGTGACTAAGTTGTGAGACATGCATGTCTAATGTAAGTGCCTTCCATCTATTATTATTTCATTTCCATTTTGGATGCTCTTTCTTTTTCTCTTTTACTTTGCGTATTTGTAAGTAAACTACTAAAAATTGATTGATCTCTCGTTGTAGAAAATGTTGATTTATGAACCATCAAAGAGAATCGCAGCCAAAAAGCAATGCAACATCCTTATTTTGATGATCTTGACAAATCCCAATTTTGATTTCAAGCCATTATAAAAGAGTGTGTCAAGCTTAGCGAGGGAATCTGAAGTTACTCAATTGAAGTTAACCTCATAATGAGCACCTATGATGTAGACATTTAAAGAGAATCCCGAATGCATGAGTGAAATTGTAAAATATCTGTGAGAACGAAGTACCTAAGGCATTGTAATGAGATTTACTTACATAATGAGATTTACTCAAATATTGTAATTTTGGAGTTCATGTTTGGTGCAGTAGCACCTTGTTCTGTAAATGCCTTAAATAGGAAAATTTGTAAAATTTGAATTTAGAAATGTAAACAATGTGAAAAAGTTCATGTAAAGGTCATATATAATGTATTCAAAGTCTCAAAGAGGTCATTAGGTGATTAGAGAAGTGATATAAAGCATGTAAGGTCGAAGTAGGATGTTTTAGGTGTGTGTGTGTGTTTATTTGTGCTGGGGAATTCAAGAAACAAAGGAACATATCTTTAAACATTCAAGAACCCCCTTAACTTGTTTGGGCAGAAATTATCATGTATCCAAACCCTCAGATCTGCAATTTATCTCAGGACAAACTCACTCCACCATGCCAAACCAAAACCCTTATTTTATGCTAGTATAAGGAGGGTTTATTGAAAGGAATGTTTCCACACCTTACCAGAACATGCCACCACCTCATACCTTGTTAAAATCACCTGCACAAACTAAAAATACAATCACCCAACCTCTACATACAATATTTTATCAAACCCTAGGGTGAAACCTTTTCCATCAAAATCTACAGGGGCAGCAACATAAACCCCATTAAAACTTATTCCATTTCACTTATAAATTTCTCCTTTGATCCAACAAGATCATGTTGGGCCCCTCTAGAAAAAACTCTCTCGGTATTGGCTATCTCAGAGTGGTTTTCCCGTGACAGCGAATTTTCACTTAATGGAAAAAGTGTCAAATTCAAGTTGTGCAAAGTTGCAAAGTGGTGCAACTTTCGCTCTGCAACTCGTGTGACCAAAACAACTGCTCCAATGTGTCCAAATAGGTATTTTTATGCTATTAATGGTCTTGTTTCACACTGAAACATGCGGAATCGCTCTGAGCTACATTCCACCAGATCGATCCCTTAAGGGTCCAAAGTACAAAATGGCTGCAAACTTCAACATGCTATTAATCATATACCATCATGCTTAGAAAATTCTCATCTAATCCTACAAGATTGTGTTGGACCCCTCTAAAAAAACCTCTCTTGGTTTTGGCTATCTCGGAGTGGTTTTCCTGTGGCGACGGATTTTCACTTGATGGAAAAAAATCAAATGCAAGCAATGCAAAGTTGTAAAGTGGTGCAACTTTTGTTCTGCAACTTGTGTGACCAAGAAGACTATTCCAACACATTCAAATAGGTATTTTTACAATAGGCATGGTCCTCTTTCACACCAAAACACGCGGAATCACTCTGAGCTATGTTCCACCAGATAAATCCCTTAGGGGTCCAAAACGCAAAATGGATGCAAACTTCAACATGCTATTACTCAGATACTGTGATCCTTATAAATTTATCATCTAATCCTACAAGATTGTGTTGGGCCCCTCTACAAAAACCTCTCTCAGTTTTGGCTATCTTGGAGTGGTTTTCCTGTGACGACGGATTTTCACTTGATGGAAAAGTGTCAAACTCAAGTTGTGCAAAGTTGCAAAGTGGTGCAACTTTTGCTCTACAACTCGTGTGACCAAGCAGACTATTTCCAATGTATCTTAATAGGTATTTTTATGCTAGGCATAGTCCTCTTTCACACCGAAACATGAGGAATTGGTCTGAGCTATGTTGCACCGAATTGATCCCTTACGGGTCCAAAGTACAAAATGGCTGCAAACTTCAACATGCTATTACTCAGATATCGTGATGCTTAGAAAATTTTTGTCTAATTCTATAGGATTGAATTGGGCCCCTCTACAAAAACCTCTCTTGGTTTTGGCTATCTCATAGTGGTTTTCACGTGCCAGTGGATTTTCACTTGATGGAAAAAGTGACAAATTCAAGTTGTGCAAAGTTGCAAAGTGATGCAACTTTTGCTCTGCAACTCGTGTGACCAAACTAACTGCTCCAACGCATTTGAATGGGTATTTTTATTCTAGGAATGGTCTTTTTTTGCACCGAAACATGCGGAATCGCTCTGAGCTACGTTCCACCGAATCTATCCCTTAAGGGTCCAAAGTGCAAAATAGTTGAAAACTTCAGCATGTTATTACTCAGATACTATGATGCTTAGAAAATTCTTGTTTGATCCTATTGGATTGCATTGGGCCCCTCTACAAAAACCTCTCTCGGTTTTGGCTATCTCGGAGTGGTTTTCCCGTGGCGGCGGATTTTCACTTGATGGAAAAAGCGTCAAATGCAAGCAATGCAAAATTCCTAAGTGGTGCAAATTTTGTTCTACAACTCATGTGACCAAGTGAGCTGTTCCAATGCATTCAAATAGGTATTTTTACACTATGAATGGTCCTCTTTCACACCGAAACACGCGAAATATCTCTGAGCTATGTTCCACCGGATCAATCCCTTAAGGGTCCAAAGTGCAAAATGGCTGCAAACTTCAGCATGTTATTACTCAGATATCGTGATGCTTAAAAAAAAAATTTCTAATCCTATAGGATTATGTTAGGGCCATCTACAAAAACCTCTCTCAGTTTTGGCTATCTCAGAGTGGTTTTCCCGTGGCGGCGGATTTTCACTTGATGGAATAAGTGTCAAATTCAAGTTGTGCAAAGTTGAAAAGTGGTGCAACTTTCGCTCTGCAACTCGTGTAACCAATCGGATTGTTCCAACACATCTGAATAGGTATTTTTACGCTAGGAATGGTTCTCTTTCACACTGAAATGCGCATAATCACTCTGAGCTACGTTCCACCGGATTGATCCCTTAAGGGTCCAAAGTGCAAAATGGCTGCAAACTTCAGCATGTTATTACTCAAATACTGTGATGCCTAGAAACTTCTTGTCTAGTCCTACAGGTTTGCGTTGGGCCTCTCTACAAAAACATTTCTTAGTTTTGGCTATCTCGGAGTGTTTTTCTCGTGGCGATGGATTTTCACTTGATGGAAAAAGTGTCAAATTCAAGTTGTGCAAAGTTGCAAAGTGGTGCAACTTTCGTTTTGCAATTTGTGTGACCAAACTAACTACTCCAAAGTGTCCCAATAGGTAGGTTTACGCTAGGAATGGTCCTCTTTCACACCCAAACATGTTGAATTTATCCGACTTGCATTCAACCGGCTTGATCCCTTATGATGGCATGCAAAACACTGGAAAAGAGAAACATACAAATGACGGTTGAGAAGTTTGATTATTCCACACAAAAAGCATATGATCATTGGTGCAGAGCACCTTGTTCCTCCATTTGATGAAGAAGGTCTAGTTCAGTGGTTTTAGTGATTATCCGATGGTGAATAGGTTGTTCAATAGGTTTTTGTGGGTATTTTGAGCATGCTTTATCTTGAATAAGGTCAATTAAGACCATTAGGTATGTTTTAGGGTGACTTTTGGGTCTAGTGATCAAAAATGTGAAAATTTCAATCTTGCACTAGAAGTTGTCTTTGTAGCCTCTGAAGGAAAATTTGTGAATTTGTATATGATTGTGAAAGAATGAAGTTTTTTCGATGTAATAAGGCTATTTTTATGCCATTTGTGTGGGTTTAGAGGTCATTAGATGTACTCATTAGGTTGGAGGAGTCTAAAGTTGCAAATTTGTAAGTTGCTTAAAGAAACAAATTTGAAATGCAACGGTTACTTGTTTTGAAAGTTGGTTTTTAGTTAGTTGAGGGCATGTACTAGTTAGAGAAGGGTGTAAAACACTATTTAAAGCCTTGAGAGGCTCGAATGGAGGTTGTTGATGAACTTTTGGACAAGATTTAAAAAGAATTATTCACACTGTTCTCTATTTTTTAGGTTTTTGATACAAAATTGTTGATCCCATACTTGGTATGACCTCCAGCTTTCCTATGCGGTCCCAAGGCTGACATGGATTGAAAGAGGGTTGAGTTAGCTTTCTTTTAGCGGTGGTTTGGTGCAAAACCATAAAGGAATAGGAGAGTTCTTATCATTGATTCAAGTGAATGTTGGAGTCTTAGTGGGCATATTTGAGAGAAGCTGTGTCAAATCACAACTTGGTTGAGCCACTCTGCATCACCAATGGTACTTTGCAATTTGAAGAGTGATTGAGAGCATCTTTCTTTGTTAAATAGACCTATTCAGGGGTCTAGGACAACATTGAGTCCATTTCTTATTTGTATTATAAATTCTAACTTTCTTTCTCCTGAGTCCATTTCGTATACAAGAAATAATATTGCAAAAATTTGACATATAAATATTTCAATAGTGACACATCAAGAAAATATTGGAATGTTTTTATGAATCATTTCATGGAATTCCAATTGTAAACATGTTTTTTTATTATAGATAAAGTTGTTTAGCATCAATAAATTAATATTCAAGACAAATCATGAAGGAAAACAATGATCAATGCTAGGGCTCACCAATTAATAATTATACACATGAATAATTCAAGCATGTACATGTCAATAAGGGAAGCACAAGTACTCAAAAACACATAAGCCTCAAAAATTATGCACATGAATACATAGTATACACAAATTAATACAAAGTATATGCACGAATACAAGGTATATGCATGAAAACATGTAAGCCACAAAGTATACATTCGAATGCACGTAAGTCACAAAGTATACACTTGAATACACATAACTCATATCTATTGAACCATCAATTTAGAATGCAAATCTGGACATCATCAATAAAATATATTTGTATTAACCAAATATCCATGTAGGCATAAATCAATATATGTTGGTATAAGTATGAAATATATGTAGAAAATAGCCATATAGGCTTACGAGAATCCCATATAGGCATACAATTTCAAATGTGTCCAATAAAAATATGTACAAAACTGCCATGTAGGCATACAACAAAGGGCTCTAGAATCAAAATTCATTGCTCTCCATGCCCTGGAAATAAATTATTTCCCTTTCCTTTTCGATTGGATGGCGATAGGTCTCTCACTCATTTTTGTTGCACTCGAGGAGTGCTCCTGCTGCTCCTCCTAGGGTTTAGTTCATGGTGAAGTTTTAACTGTTACAATAAGAAGTAAAGACATGAATATATAGAAATCACACTATAAAAATGATATATTTGACAAAATAATCACTTACCGCCATCTCATGATCTCTCTCCATAGGGGAAATATTCTCACGTCTATGCTCAGGCATGCTCAAGCCCTGTATAAACCATACAAATAGAAATTAAACTACGTGAATCAATAATGGTTTGATTTTTCACTAAATAACATCTATAACAAAAAATGTAAATTGAAATTTACTAATTTGCCTCATACCTCTCCTGTCAAATCCATCGAGGATTGTACAACAAATGACACACCAATATCCATTTCCCTCATCACATTCGTAGGTGTTTCGTCTTGCATCATCTAAAAATAAAACAACAAATTATTCAACGTAATCAACGATGTGCATATAAACTACACAAATCTATTAATTACTTGATTCATTAGTTAAACTCTTTATTCTATTACCTCTATGTAGGTTTGAATAAATTCACCACCACTGGGAAGTGTTCCATCAAAACCTCCAATATTAGTCTATTCACCATCCAAAATCGCATATTAAATTACCATTCATAAAACAATGCTATTAACATGCAATAAATTTATAATTATTTACTAGTTACATACCCCAGCGATAGGTGTACTACAAAAATAAGTTGGTGGGGGGCCAATGTATCCAGTCTCAACACTATGACCCTGCAACATTATTAAAATCATAAAACATTTTTAGTTAATCTTGCATTTCAAAATCGAAATTTAATAAATTAAATTCAATGAACATGCACTAAATTTTACTTGAATATTAATTCCATATGCCTCATGCAAAATGTCATTTGCCCTCTCCATCTCCATAGCTGTAGATGGATCATGTGTACCAATCTCCTCAGTGTCGGTGGGGTCATATGAACAAGTAGCCCCACAAGATTGACACACATGTGTTCGAAGGCCACCACTCGAAGACTCCCCTGGATGGTGTTGTAGAATAGGGTTAGTATGATGGATGACACTTTGGGTCAAGGTGTTGATCACTTGCAATGTCTCTACGTCAGCACTTTCCTTCGTGATGGAAGGCATAACAACATGCTCATGAGGTGGCCTAGCGAGAGCTTGTCTACCTTACTGCGTAGGATCCGGTTGTGCACCGAGTCTATCCTAAGCTGACCCCCCACCTCTCCCCTAGAAATCCTTCATATCAAAATAATTTTGGATTTTGTTCAATATGAACTCATTGTATAGTTTCCTAAGGAAATATTGTGGGACCTCGCAATTTTTGCACGGTGGGTAATTGAAGACCATGTACCACCTATCATAAAACTAGTCCCTAATCTATTGGTGGTGGCACCAATGGATAGGAAACCTCTTCGAATTGAGGGTAAGATTTTGATTTGTGTGTGGTTCAGTGAATAATGAGCACAAATCACCTTTTGTAATTGTTAAATCCTTTACATCTTTGTATGATAGTTTATTTACATAATAATCCCTAGCCGCTTGCCTCCTATCTTGCCATCCAGTTATTTGTTTGCTAATTGAATCTATATTTTTTAACAAATCTTTCAATGAATTTGCTAGGGTCATTCTTTCTGTGGTTGAAACATTTGGATCACTCAACCTACTGATCAAATCCTCAATTTGTTTTTTGTTGTTCTCAATTTCACTCATTAAATTTTGTTGAGTGCCAAGAGGGGGTTGAGTGATTGGTGGAGGAGGTTGTTGTTGTGGTTGATTTTGATCTTGAGGATTTGGTTGGTTTTCCTATTGAGGATCTTGAGGGTTTGTAGGTTGATTTGCATCTCCTAAAAATTCAAACAAATATATATCAAATTCAACCTAGAACTAACAAATTCAACCTAAAACTAACTAATTCAAAACAAAAACCACAAAATCCCTACCTCTCACACCTCCTCATCGTGGTGCTATCCTTGCGAAGAAATAGAAATTATTGGTGAAAAAATTTGTTGAATTGCTCCATCTAGAATGTGAGTGCGAAAGTATGGGGTTTTTGGCCATAGCTACAAGAAAAAAATAGTCAAAATAACAATGACAGGTTTTCACTTTTTTTTTTCTTTTAACAAGCAATAACGTGCGCGCATTATAACACGCTCGCGTTATTGCTCTTCAAAAGTTTTTTTGAAAGGTGTCCACAAAATTGCTACCCATTTCCATGCACCCGCCCCCAAGTGTTAATTTGAATGCTTAAAAACCTTTTGAGAGCATCAATTGAATTGTTTGTTTGTGTTGTTCTTTTTATGCACCAAGTGAAAATTCTCTAACTATGAAAGCTTGGAAAGAGTTCATTTTAGAGCACTTAAATTGAAATGTGTTGTTTGTAGGGTTATTTTTAAGAACCAAATGAAAATTTTCCTAAGAAATCTTTGAAAATGATTCATTTTAGAGCACTTAAATCAAAAATGTGTTGTTTGTAGGGTTCTTTTTAAGCACCAAAATGAATGATTTCTAACTTAAAAAGCATTGAAAATTTGAAACTCTTTGATTGTTCGTCTTCCTTGTAAAAAAAGTGTTATTTGTTTTTTATAAAGAGATGTACCATAAATCCTAAAAGATCTACACAAGAGATGTTAGAAAATTTCCAAACACAACACACAATCAAATGTTAGGTTTAGACAATTGATTCAGCATCAAAACCCTACAACCTAGACCAAATTGTGGGGTAAGTTAAATTTAAGTGCACCAATCAAAAATTTAACTATACAAAAACTAAAAATCACCTACACCATTGCAAAGATCATGAAATTATACCCCATTTTTTAAAAAACACTGAAAAATATTTTCGTATGACCAAGATATGGTTGTTTGAAGATAGGGTAAAAAAAATTTAATTGCCAGTCAATAGCGCCCTGTTATGTCAAAAGCGCCCTCTGTTAGAGAGAAAAGGCACCAGAAAATGCCAAATGCACCAAAACACATGTCAAATGCTCCAAAATCACTATCAAAAGCACCAAAATCGCTGTCAAATGCACCAAAACATTGTCAAAAGCACCAAAACCATGAAAGAAGATTAAAAAAAATTATGGGCTTGTGCGTGAGGATTTTTCCAGAGCGCTTCCAGGACCTGCAGCTTGAATTTATGCTAAGAAAACGGTTAGTGTTAAGGACCATGGTCCCACCCGGCGTGCTAGAATGTGTGAGGGGAAATCTATGAGTGTAAACAAGATAATTGCAAATGAAATAGAAGCTAATCTCAATCAAAAACACTAATCTAGATATATTCCTTCACTAACACTAATCTAGATCTATTCCTTCACTCATGAAATAACTTTCTAAGTTATTGAAAACACACAATGAAATCCTAGACTTACCAAAATGAATTCAAAACAAAAGAAAGGTTACCATCCCATGTCGGAGTGTGTTCACAAGATGTCAGGTTGTTCATATCACTGTGAAGCCTCCATTGTTGCATCTGAGAATCTTTGATGTGATGCATGTGTTTGTTGATCAAATATATGTTGAAGCTTTGTCAATGGTGATTAGTAATATTGGCAGTACTTCATTGTGAAAATGATGTTGATTATTTGATCCTTTTTTGTGAGGAAAGAGGTTTGTTATATAGAAATTGTGATTTGAAATGGACGATATGGATCGTGTAGTAAAATATCTTGATCGACGATCGAAAGATGTTGAGAGGATTTAGATGGGCATAATCTATTCAAAATAGATTACGTAATTAGTGTGAATGAAGAAATAGATTGAATGATATGTGGGATTGAGAGATAGATTGATTGGTCAGGAATTAGATTGATCAGTCAAAAATTAGATTGATCGGTCAGGAATTAGATTGATCAATCAGGAAATAGATTGAGCAATCAATGATTCATAATTTTCTCAATTAGGAAAGTGGTTGAGAATTATTAATTAATTGATTTAATTAATTAATTCTTTTTGGAGTTGAACGTGTAAATCAAGTTTGACTTTTGCAAATAAAGTTGCATTAGTTTGATTTGATTTTTGATGATGATTTGAATAGTTTATTCAAATTTTTGGAAGGAAAGTGAGTTAGTTAAATTATTATGTTTTAATAACTCAATTGACTTAGGGGAATAAAGTGATTTAGTGACGTAATTAAATAATTGGTGTTATTTAACTAATCAGGATGAAATAAAGTGAAATTAGGACTTTATTAAATAAATGAAATTTATTTAATTGGTCGATTTGATGAAAAGTGAATTAATTAAATAATGTTGCATTGTTCAATTAATAGCATAAATTAGGGTTTTAGGACTTTATTAAATAAATAAAATTTATTGAATTCATCAAAAATGATGAAAAAATGAATTAATTAAATAATGTTGTATTATTTAATTAATAGAGGAAATCAAGGTTTTTAATGCTTTTGATGTGAAATGCAGTGATATTCGATAATAATGATGTTGATGATGTGAAAATGTCATTTAGTATGTGTGATAAGTGTTAGGTCAATTTTATTGGTCTACTCAAACATTTGTCAAGATCAAGATAAGTTGGATTTGGATAAAAATGGATTGGATTCATTATGGATTAGCTAAGATGCTTCCCCCTGAAATAGTGCACGTAGATGCTTGATTCTACACATGACCCCTATTTTCCAGGTTTTGATCATGGTACTTTTCCAAAGCACCACCATAGTGGTTTTCATTGGAGAACAATTTTTCTATTGACTATTTTCTTTTTTATTGATTTTTGATGTCACATAAAATGCATGTTTACTAGTTTTTCATTATGGTGACATTTTTTTGTTCATTTTGAAGCACCTGGTGGTGTTGATGTAGACGTTGTAGGAATTGATATGGTTGTTGTTGTTGTCATGAAGTTCCAACAAGATCCTACTTGGAGGAGTTGTTTTGCTAAGATGCGGGCTCTTGAACGTAACCCCTGATAATTCTTGTCTTCTTTGTCAATAACGGAGTTAACCTTACCTAGATGTGCACATCACAAGAGAGTTCCCTTAGAATCCTTATGATAAAGAGTTACTACCAATGTATGGTTAATGCAATATTTGGATTTCTTGGATGGCAGAATGTGTTGATGGATATGAGATTCAGATGGATCAGTCGACAATTTGGAATCTTTGACTCTCCAAAATTGGGATGATGAGCAATGGTGGGTGGATATGGAGATTCGATTGAGACCAACATCTTGATATACCTTGTAGGTCACTCTTGAAGCTTTCTTTTGCATTGTTGAACTTTTTTTATGGATGAACTTCCCTTTTTTATTTTTCCCCATAGTTTCTTTGACTAATGGAGTTTGATAGGGATGATTTTTTTTCTTTTTCTTTTGTATCCATTTAAACTTTTCTTGTCCATTTTATTTTATTGATTATTTTGCTTCAATGACTTGTTTCATTCTTGGATATAGCCTTTTCTCTTTTCATTGGTCCCAATTAGAGGGTTGAAATATGTGTGGATGATGATTCATGGTATGGCTAGTTGTAGCGTTGGTAGAAAATTCATCATAAGGACTCTTTGTGCTCTCTATATTGATGTTTGCATTAGATAAAGTTGCCCCCAATATTATAGAGGTATTACTGATATGTTTAGATCCCTTAATTACTGAATAACCAAGACCTTGATGCTTAATATTTCTAATAATTTGCACTGGTTCTAGGATACTTTGTTCATGTTTTCCTACTCCTCTGCCTTGATAATGCATCCGTTGAGAAATTTTATTTGCAATAGGATATGTCCTACCTTGGAAACAAGGTGCTAATCCTTCTCTTCTTTGTTGTGAATCTTCAAATGTGATAACTTCTTCACTAATAGGATCCTTCATATGTGGGATAACTTCCTAATTGATATTTTCAACTTGATCTTGTGAAATATCATATTTTGATGGCCCTTCAAAATATATTGGTGCTTCTTTGACTGTTGCATACCCAATGTTCTACTGCCCAAGATTTCTATTTATCTTTGTTGATTTTAAGATACTATGCTCCATATTTTCATGCTTGATGTCTTCAATCTACCTGGACAATGTTTTTTATTTTAACGCTTCTTTTTTTATCAATTTTTGATGTCTATAAATTCTACTATAGTTTGATCATGTGTAAAGATGTTAAGAGTAGGTGACTCTTGTTCCTTGGTAATTTCATCAAGAGTATGATAATCTTGTCTTGGATGAAGATCATCTACATGTCCATTAGGAGTAAGCATCTCATAGGTAGATTTATGTGTGCATATGGGTGATAGTGCTTGGCTTAGATTTTTTGCATTGGGTATAAGTGTTGGATTAAGAATCTCTTGATCACCAATATGTATTGCCATGAGGTTTGATTATTTCAATATATATCTTGGACTAAATCATTGTTGGACTTGGGTGATTGATTTTGATCATGCTTTGGATTAAATTCTTGATTTATGTCCTCTTGCTCAATGTATGATATAGAGACATTGTCAATGTGATCAATGATAGATAGCTTTTGATCATTGTTTTCAACATTTGAGTTTGATATATTGTCAATGTTGTCATTGGTAGATGGACCTTTAATTTCATATTCAATAGCCATTTCTCCTTGATCAATAAGGTCTTGGATGAGATTTTTGAGTGTAACACATTCTGATGCATCATAACCTTTTACTCTATGGTATTTACAATAGATCTTGTAATCGTACCATGGGAATTTGATGCTAATTTCACCACTTTGTGGTGGTTTTGGAAGTGTGATAAGTTTGGCATTGAATAATTGGTTTAACACACCCTTAATTGGCTCCCCTAAAGTAGTGTACTCACGTTAATAGTATTGTTTGATTGTAAGGTTGGTTGTGGTGGAGATGAATTTTGACATGGAATTTCTTGATTTGAAGGTTGATATTGTTGATGGATTTGATTTTGATTTTGTGACCATTGTTGTTGTTGATTCACTTGATGTAGTGGTTGATGATTTTCTTGTTGATATAAATCAATGTTTTGATGATATTGGAAGTGTTGTTGATGTGGATATTGAGGTGTTTGTGGAATGATGTTAGTTTGTTATGGATATGCAATGTTTAGATGTTGAACATGGTATTGGTGATACATCATATTTTGATTTCATTCAAGTTTCTCAATCTTTTTCTTAAGTTCATTTAGGGAAATTTGATGTTTTAGACTTATTTTCTCTACTTGATGTTGTGACCCTTGATAAGAGTGATTTGGGTAATAGATTGATGTTGAAATTTTGTTGAAGATGTCATGGTTTCATGCTTAGGATTTTTTGATGCTCAATACCCTATCGTAAGGTCACTTGGTTTATATCCCTATGGGTCACTTCTATCATTTGTGGTTTTTGATGGGGGTATACTAGCACTGCTTTTGTCTGCTTTCAATTTTTTCTATGTTGTGAATGTGTGGTTGTCATAAACAAACGTCAAGATCTTTGTGAACGTTTTTTGACTCTTAACTATGGAAAATAATGCTTTTTTTGGTGGATTTTCTATTGAGTATTCAAGTCTGGTTCACCTATTAAAAAGAATGTATAAAATTTTCATAGAAAAAGTTCTCAATTGTGATAATATTTCAAGATATGTCCCTTGATAAACTTTTGACTGCGATGCTTCTTTGATAAGCGAAATATGGATTATCATTTAAGGATTTTTCTCTTGTTGCAGATCATGAAGGATGGACACCTATTGCTATGCAGGAGGTGGTAACACAAGTCTTCCAGTTGCGAGGTTTTTTTTCTCTTCCTCTTTATCTAAGATGTTTGTTTTGTTTCTCCATTGGTTGGGTGTTTCTTTTGTCTCGAATATAAAGCTCCTCAAACTACAAATTATATATGTGTGTTCTCATTTAATAATCTCAAATTTTGGTTGTATGATAGTTGTTGTAAGGTTCAGATTTTGAACTAGATCAACTGGTCGCCAAATGGTCATAAGGTTAAAGTGTTGGTTTTTTGATGTGGTGGTGTGATTCTCAAGACCCTAACCTTTGAGCGATGTTTTGGGATGACAATATTCTTGGAAATCAAAATTTTGAAAGGCCTAGATCGATATCTCACTTGCTCTTCTAGAGGATATGTTGTAAAAAAGCTTACTTGAAATACTTTTAAGGTTCAAGCAACTATTGATATCTTAGAAGTGCGGGTGAGGGCATAATCCAAGTTTGTTTGTTTTGATTTTGATTTCAAAAATTAGGATGGAGTTTGAAGATGGATGAAGGAATTATATGACGTATCTTGGGTTTCCAATTGTTTTGTTTCAACAAGCATCTTGTAACCAACTTTAGGTCATTTTCTAATTTTCAGCGAGACAAAGCAAGAGCAATAAGATTGAGGTAAAACCGGCCATTTTTGACAAAAAGAGACAAGTTTTGTCAACTGCGACCAGGATTCTTGTTGGGAAATTATGTCTCAACCTTGCAATTATATGTGGTTTATCATTGATAGTATGTATATAAATTTATATATATTTTTCCTAGTTACACTGATAGGTGTATACAATGGCAACACGGAGCGAAATGTGAGTGTTAACTTTTTCAAGAAACTTCTAGAATGGCCGACATACATTAAATAAAGGATATGTTGCAAATCTAGACCATTCATTATTAAGTTTTAAATCTAATGGCAGGTATTTTGTTGGCCTATCTTTCCTTAGAATGTAACTCTATTTTATGAGGGCGTTGTATTACGACTTTAGTATAGATTGTGATGATTTATGAGATTCTAATAGCGGTCATGCTGTCTCTTGATCTCTGAGAGGTGATACTCCTGTTAGAAGCATGCTTTGCAAGTATATTGTAATCTTTGTGATTTACTGAATAATATATTGGGCAGCTTTTGGAATGTGGGGTTTTTCTCCCAAAAGGGTTTTCGCCACGTAAATCATTGTGTCGTGCTATGCATGATATTTATATTTATTTATGTTTAAGTTTTTGTTACTATTAATGATCTGTATAAGCTTTGCATTATTCTCCTCTCAAGATTAGTGTAGGAATTTATTCTACTACCTTAGCTTCCTTACAAGTGGTATCAAAGCCTGAATATCACCTTTGGTTTCAGTTGTGGGTTGTTGGGTTTTTTGGACTAATCTAGGTTTGAGTGGGACCTTGTGCAAAAGATACTTTGTGATCTTGTTGCAGGAATTTCATATGGCAATTTCATCAGTGAGAATAGAGGTGGATAAATTTTCTGGAAATAATTTTGAAATGTGGAAATTGAAGATGGAGGATTTGTTGATAGATCAAGATTTGTGGGATGTTGTTGTGAGAATGTTTCAAGGCTTGTAGATCCTACTTAGGTTGCTCAATATGATGTTATGGACTGTAAAGCCAAGGGTCTAATTATTTTTTCTTGGCAGACTTTGTTTTAATTAATGTTCATGCGAAGACCTCTGCATAGAAACTATGGAAGAAGCTTGGTGAGATGTATCAGGCCAAATCTTTAGTGAACCATATTTTCTTGAGGAAGAAGTTGTATTCCTTGATAATGGAAGAGGGTGGATGAATCACATACCACCTGGAATAATTCAATATGTTGGTGGCTCAATTGGCATCATTTGGTGTCAAAATGGATGAGGATGAAAAATGTTTGATCATGCTTTGTTCTTTTCCTAATTTGTGGGATTCTCTTGTAATGGCTATTGGGAGTACTTCTATTATTTTGAAGACTGAAGATGTGGTGGGTTCTTTTCTTTTTGAAGAGATAAGGAGGAAGGTATCCATCATTGTCAAGGAGGCCCTAAATGTTCATGGAAGACCTAAGGAAAAAGGAAAGAAGAATGAGAAGTGTGCCAAATCCAAGTCCAGGGGGGATCTAAATGTCTTAGAAAGTCCAAATTTATTTGTTGGAACTGTGGTAATCCTAGGAATGTTCATAAGGAATGCAGAGAAAAGAAGAAGAAAACAATGAAATTTGATTCTAATTCTGAGTTTGATAAGGAAGATGGTGACACATTCATTGCATCTTTGGCAACTCGTGCAGGTAATGATGCATGGTTAATTGACTCAGGTGCATATTTCCATAAGACCTTTAATAGAGATTGGTTTTTTGAATATGAATAATTTGATGGAGGTAAGGTGTACTTGGGTGATGATTCTCATTAACACATTGTTGGTCATGGTAAAGTTAAAATCGGATTTCCTAATGGTAGAATAAAAAGGATTAATGGTGTGTTGCATATCCCTAGATTAGCATGAATTTTTTTATCTATGAGGAAACTAATAGATGCGGGTATGCAGATAATATTTTCTAATGTAGGATGCAAGATGGTCAGAGGTGTTATGGTGATTGCTATAGGTGTCAGATATGGAACATTGTATAAGCTTGATGCATGCACTATTGAGTGCAATATTACTTCTGTGAAAATCAAGTATGTGGAAGAAGTGAGGATTTCACCTTTAGCACATGGTCATGACTTTTGGGTACCCAAAGGTGCTCTTTCTTCTGAGACAAAGTTACCTACAAAGAAAACTATGTTATGGCACCAGAGACTTGGCCACATTGGAGAAAAATGACTAAAGACCTTGAAAAATAAAAACCTTGTTGAAGGTCTGTCTGATTGTAATCTTGAATTTGATTTCTATGAGCATTACATTTATGGAAGAAAAAATTGCGTTCAATTTTACTCAAGTTCTCATAAATCTTGTGGTGTATTGGATCTTATTCATTCTGATGTGTTTGGTCCTATAGATGTTCCTTCAATTGGAAAATCCACATGTATTATGTTTCATTTATTGATGATTATAGTAGAAGGACATGGGCATATTTCCTAAAGAGTAAATCTAAATTTTTCAGTTGATTTAAAGAATTTAAAGCAATGGTTGAGTTACAGACTAGAAAAAAAAAATTGTTTGAGAACTGATAATGGCGATGAATTTTCTCTAATTATTTTAATAAATTTTGTAAAGATTGTGGTATTCATAAAAAAAATTCAACTTTGTATTCTCCACAACATAATTGATTTGCAGAAATAATGAACAAGACATTGGTGGAGAAGGCTAGGAGTATGTTGAGTGGTGTTGTCCTAAAACAAAGTTTTTGGGTTGAAGCTATTGCCACTGCTTGTTACCTGATTAACATGTCTCCTACATCAGCTCTAGTTGATAAGACACCTATAGAGGCATGGTTAGGTTGCAAGCCTTCGTTAATACATCTTATTTTTTTGGTTGTGAGGCATATGCACATGTGCCAAAGGAGAAGTGAACAAAGTTGGACAACAAGGTTGTGAAATGTATCTTCATTGGATACAGTTATGGTGTAAAAGGATACAAGCTTTGGGATCTTTTTGTACATAATATAATATATAGTAGAAGTGTTATTTTTAGAGAAACTAATCCTTCTTCTGTTACATTGCAGCCAAAACAAAGCAAACAACTAGATGTGATTCAATTTCCTTCTACACTTGAGAAAGTTTAATTGAGGCCCAGGGATAGACAAGAAGTTGAGGAGAGCTCATCTAGCTCTGGATTTTTTAGAAGAGGGGGAAGAACCTCCAACTGAACTTGTTTGTAGGTCTACAAGGAATAGACAACCACCTGAAAGGTATTCACCTAATGATTGGAGATGTATTTTTTCTTTGAATACTAACATGGATGAACCCAGATCTGTAGATGAGGTACTAGGTATGAATGATGCAGAATCCTGGAAGATTGCTACGGATGAAGAAATGAAATCTTTGAAAAAGAATGATACATGGGATCTTGTACCATTTCCTAAAGCATGAAAACCTGTTGGTTGTAAATGGGTGTTCAAGAAAAAGATTGGTTCAGATGGAAGTATTGAGAAATACAAAGCAAGGTTGGTTGCAAAGGGTTACTCTCAAGATGAGGGTGTTGATTATGGTGAGATATTTTCTCTTGTTTCAAAAATGACATCCATTAGATTTTGTATTTCTATTGTTGTTGCTTTTGATTTAGAGGTTGAGCAAATGGATGTGAAAACTGCTTTCCTTCATAGTGATTTGGAGGAGGATATTTATGTGACACAACCAGAGCACTGTGTGGTGAAAGGTAAAATTAGATTGATTTGCAAACTAAAGAAATCTTTGTATGGTTTTTAACAGAGTCATAGGATGTGGTACCAGAAATTTGATACATATGTGTTGATTTTGGGATTTGAGCATTTTAAATCAAATCATTGTGTTTATTATAAAATCGATGGTGATCGTTTCCTATTTATTGCATTATATGTTGATGATATGTTATTTATTGTCAAAGGGAAAGGTATGATTTTAGAACTAAAATCTCAACTTCTTGTTAAATTTGAAATGAAAGATCTTGGTGTAGCTAAACATGTTCTTGGGATGGAAATTAAAAGAGATAGAGTGAACAGAAATCTATGGCTTGGCCAAAGTAAGTATGTGAATTCAATTTTATAGAGGTTTGATATACAGGATTATAGACCATTATGTGTTCCTATTTTAGTTGGAACAAAGTTATCTATTTTAGATTTTCCTACATCTCCATCAAAGATGGAAGACATGAGCAGAGTGCCTTACCAAAGTGCAATTGGAAGTTTTGATGTATGTTATGGTTTGTACTAGACCAAACATTTCCCAAGCAGTGGGAGTTCTTTCTAGATATATTTCTAATCCTAGTAGAGTTCATTGGGATGCAGTTAAAAAGGTCTTCAAATATTTGTGTGATACTTCAGATTATTCCTTGTGTTATCATACTAATGTGATTGAAGAGGAGATTATGTTTGATATGCATGGTTATGTGGATTCAGACTGGGCGAGTGATGTTGATAGCAGACGATCCACCAGTTCTTATGTCTTTACATTATTTAGTGGTGCAATCAGCTGGATGAGTAAGCGATAGGTTGTGGTTGCTTTGTCCACTACTGAAGTAGAGTATATGGCAGCTACTCATGCTTGTAAAGAAGCCATTTGGATTAAGATAGTATGTTAAAATATTGGAATAAAACAAGGTGCAGTGACAATCAAAGTGTGATATGTCTAGCTAAGAACCTGATATTTCATGTAAGGACCAAGCACATTGATGTACAGTATCATTTTGTTAGAGAAATGGTCAAAGATGGTAGAGTGAATTTGGTTAAGGTAGAGACTTTGATGAATGTTGTTGATTCTTTAACTAAGCCTATGAGCATAGAGAAGTTCATATGGTGTTTAGAGACTATGGGCCTTTTGGCCCCTAGCAATTAAAGAGATGATTTTTACACCCTCACGTTGCTCTTGCAAGGTGTTCAACAAGTGGGAGATTTGTTGGGAAATTGTGTCTCAACCTTGCAATTATATGTGGTTTATTGTTGATAGGATGTATATATATTTATATATATTTTTCCTAGTTACACTGATAGGTGTATATAATGGCAACACGAAGCAAAATGTGAGCGTGTTAACTTTTAGAATGGTCAACATACATTAAATAAAGGATATGTTGTAAATCTAGACCATTCATTATTAGGTTTTAGATCTAATGGCAGATATTTTGTTGGTATGTCTTGCCATAGAATGTAACTCTATTTTATGAGGGTGTTGCATTATGACTGCGGTAGAGATTGTGATGATTTCTAAGAGTTTGATAGCGTTCATATTGTCTCTTGATCTCTGAGTGGTGATACTCCTGTGAGAAGCTTGCTCTGCAAGTATATTGTAATCTTTTTTATTTAATGAATAATATATTGGGTGGCTTTTGGAGTGTGGGGTTTTTCTCTCGAAAGGGTTTTCCTCACGTAAATCACTTTGTCATGGTATGAATGATATTTATGTTTATTTTTACTTAAATTTTTGTAACTGTTAAAGATGTGTAAAAGTTTTGCATTATTCTCCTCTAAAGATTAGTGTAGGAATTTGTTCCACTACCTTAGCTTCCTTACAATTCTGTTGAGTGAGTTGAATTTTGGAAAACATGTATGACTAGGAATTTCAAGTGTGGCCTTTGTGTGTAGCTTTCAAATTTGGTGAATTGCACA
The DNA here is from genome assembly GCA_007115665.2 of Sequoiadendron giganteum. Lineage (NCBI taxonomy): Eukaryota > Viridiplantae > Streptophyta > Pinopsida > Cupressales > Cupressaceae > Sequoiadendron > Sequoiadendron giganteum. Next base: position 590,849,769 of record CM021100.1, read on the forward strand.
GTCAGAAGCGAGTTTTTTTAGCAAGTGAGGCCAATTTTTTGAAAATTGTGCTAGGAAAATCTTTTCAAATGCGGTTGAAAAAGATCAAGTGTGCCCAGTTTGCTAGCAAGTGTGTTGGGTTTGTCAAGAGCAGCAGATTTTCATCAGTCGTTGTTTATGGAACAAAGAGAAAAAGTGAGCTATTTTTTGGCAAATGCAACCAAGTTTTGATCAAGTGTGGTAGAAATAGCAGCGAAAGCAACCTTTGTGTAGATTTGTTTCCCAATTTCATTATTTGGCATAAATGTTGATGATTTTTACAATTTTGGATGATTTTGTTTGGTTTGTTTCTTCAAGTGATCTGTTTTCGAGATATAGCTATGATACAACTAAAAATGTATAGACTAATATGGATCTTTTATAACAAACTCTCATTTTTAGATATAAATGTCTATATCTTTAAAGGTATGTTTCCTTCCACAAAAGTGAAATTTAAGATACCAAAAAAAGCTATAGTTTTCCAATGTTAACTTCAAATTCAATACGGCTTGAAATCTAAGCCTAAATATTCAGAAACCTTTCAAAGATATGTTTTTAGGATATCTTTTAAGGAGTGCAAACATAGGGCTCTTTTCAAAGGATTCACACTAATTCAAAAGGGTTTGTCATTTTAGAACCATGTTGAGTGCTTGTTTTGATGTGTTCATTTTTAATTCAAGCACAAAGTTTGATGTTTTCAAAGTAATCAAATAGATTTGGAAATTTCATGAATACAATGTATACCCTAGGGATAGACACTTCCTCCTAGATGGGATTACCTCATGCCCCGAAGGGATCATTTTACATATAATGAATGGAGAGGTTTTTATGCTCAACCATAAGTTAGACTTGGTAAGTAACTTCTCATAATCAATTTTTTGATGCACCACTTCAGAGAATGCTTTGGATAAAAGGGGTAGCTTCTATACATATACGTTCTTAATCATGTTTTGGGATAGCTGGTGTCTATACATGCAGCATTTTTCTCAATTAAGAGGCCTCCAGGCCCTTGCGGGTTTTTATGTATCATACAGATACTAGGGGAGACTTATGTCGGCATAGAACATCAGCACCAGGTAAATGATGAACTTTCCTCACACTCACAAAAAATTATATAGCAGACCAAATCAAAGTCTTGCTTGGGTTTCCTTTGAGTTCTCTAGTGTGGGATGTGTCTCAAAAGGTAGGCCCTCTAAAGGTGTTCTTTGAAGTAAAATGTGTGAAACTCAAGATGATTTTTGTCACCCAAGATCATCGAAAAAGGTGCGAGGGGAGAGGATAGTCACCTAGTTTTCCAAACACAGAATACACTTCATTGTAATTTGATTCTTTTTAAGCACCTTGAGCAGTGCTACCCCCAAAAAGTGTGAATAACAAAGCAATGATTATTTTTATGTTCACCAAATCAAAGGATTTCAAACAAGGATATTGTAGTGTGCAAAACAAGAAATTGATTTGTTCATTTTTAAGCACCAACCAAAGTGTTTGTCCTAAACCTTGTCTTAATGGTCAACAAAAGTGAATCGAGCATTCGTCATCAAAATGAAAAGCGTTTGGTCAACAAAAATCAAACATCCTTTTTAGAGCACTAAATTGAAAGCGTTTGTTTGTGGCATTCTTTTTATTGCACCAAATGAAAGCATTATCTAACTATCAAAGCTCTGAAAAAGGTTCATTTTAGAGCACTAAATTGCAATGTGTTTTTTTTGTGGGATTATTTTTAAGCACCAAATTAATTTTTTTTAACTTAGGAAAGCTTTGAAAATTAAAATTTCTTCTACCGTTTGTCTTCCCTATAGAAAAAGTGTTGATGGTTTCTTGGATAAACACCTGTTATACCCCTATAAATCCTGCATAAACAAACATTAGTACCTATTACACCTTCAAATCAAGCACCTGTTAGCATTAGAAATCAAAATTGAACTTGTAGATCTCGAACACAGATTAACAGGGAAAAAGTGTAGGAAAAACATTTAATAGCGACCTTTTTCAGAAGTCAAAAGCATTGGAAAATATCAAAAGCACTCTTTGTTAGAAAATAGAAGCGTGAAAAAAAGTCAAAAGCACCAGAAAATGGGTCAAGTGCGCCAGAACCATGAAGGAAAATGCGAAATTTTTTTGGAACTTGTGCGTGAAGATTTTCCAAAGCACTTATGGGACCTCCAACTTCAAATGTAGCTCATAGAATTGTTAGTGTTAAGGACCGAGGTCTCACCAGGTGTGCTAGAATATGTAAGGGGGAAATCTGTAAGTATAAAAAAGATCAAAACAATGAATAGAAACTAATCTAGTCCAAAACAATGATCAAGATCTATGCCCATTACTCATGAAATGAAATTATAAATCTAATGAATTCCAGAATTTTATTGAAGGAAAACAATAAATATTAACTCAAAATAATATAATCTTACCATCTTGTGTCGAAGTGTATCCGTATTGACATATGTTGGATTGTTCAATTCAATACAAAGCCTCCATTGTGCGTGTGATATCTTGAAGAACGTGCATGTGTTGATCGAAGATGTGTGTTGAAGATTTGTCAATGTCGATTAGGATCTTGGCCTTACTTCATTGCATAAATTGCATTAATTCTTCAATCCTTTTTTGTGAGGAAAGAGGTTTGTTATATAGAAATTGTGATTGTAAATGATGATCAGGATTGCATAGTAGAATATCTTGATCAACGGTCGAAAGATGTTGAGAAGATTTAGATGGGCATAATCTGTGTAAATTGATTACATAATTAGTGTGATTGAGGAATAGATTGATCTATCAGAAATATAGATTGAATAGTCTATGGGATTGAACAATAGATTGATCTATTAGGAATATAGATTGATCAGTCAGAAAATAGAGTGAGCAATCAGGGGATCGTAATTTTCTCAATCATGAAAGTGGGTGAGGGTAATTAATTAATTGATTTAATTAATTAATCTTTTTGGAGTTGAACGTGCAAATCAAGTTTGACTTTTGCAAACAAAGTTGCATTAGTTTGATTTGACTTTTGATGATTTTTTTGAATAATTAATTCAATTATTCAAATTTTGGGGGAAAGTGACATAATTAAATTATTGTGATTTAATAATTTAATCGACTTAGGGGAATTAAGTGAATTAGCGACATAATTAAATAATTGGCATTATTTAATTAATTGAGAGGAATAAAGTTAGATTTGGACTTTATTAAATAAATATAATTTATTTAATTGGTTGAAATTGATGAAAAAGTGAATTAATTAAATAATGTCATTTTATTTAATTAATAGCAGAAATTACGGTTTTAGGACTTGATTAAATAAGTAAAATTTATTTAATTCGTTGAAAATGGTGAAAAAGTGAATTAATTAAATAATGTATTATTCAATTAATAGAGGAATTTAGGGTTTTAGGATGTTATTGATGTGAAATGTAGTGATATTCGATGATAATGATTCCGATGATGAGAAAATGTCATTTAAGGTGTGTTATAAGTGTTAGGTCAATTTTACATGTCTACATTTTTAAATAAGATAATTTATTTAGAGGGAGTTTTTGTATTCTAACAAGAACGAACAATTTTTTAGAGAATTGAATATTGAAGTTTTTTTTTTTGGAATTCAAGCATTCTTGGGAGATCATTGGAGAATGAACCCAAATTTTTGGTTACTCCATCCTCTTCATCAAGTTCAAATGGATGTATGTGTAGAGGCAAGGTATAAGGTTCTTGTTTGCATTTGATTCTTATTTTCTATCTTGTTTCTTTCATGGATATATTTTGGCACACCCGATGGGACCCCACTTCCCAAATCTAATCTTTTTTTAGTGTTTTTTCATGAGTTCTCAAATATTTTTGGATATTCATAGAGGTGTTCCAATTTTTTAGCACCTCTTCCCTATGTCATAGCATTTGTGCGAACTCTTATTTTCATATTTTGATATAAACATACAATATGGTGTTTGTGTCTACTATGTAGAACCTATACATGATCAATGCCACATGTGCCCTACTCTGTGGTGCCTATGTATTTTTCCTTCATTCTTAGCCCTAATATGGTTAATTTTCATGTTTTTAATCCTATATGATTTCTCTAACACCATTATTCTAACTTTGTATGCTTGTCTTATAGGGTATTTGTATTTTTTGGTCATTCTATCAGTCTTTCCATTTTTTTTTTGAAATTCCTCATTCGATGTTTCACCATTATTTGTCAAGTTTTTTCACTTTCTTCTAACCTTGTTTTTCTTGTGTTTCATTATTAACATCATTCTAAACCTCTATTTTAATTTTAGGGCTAACTATTATGTTTTTTAGGTTTGTTTCTTGTTTGACATAGAAAACACATATAGGTATGGTGCCTATGCATGTTCTTGGTTTATATTCCTATGTTGTGGCTTTTGTACAATGTCTCCCTAGCACATATGCCTCAATATGTGGTATTTATACATCTTGCCTAGCATATTTGCAATGCCCCTAAGTTGATATGGAAATTCACCTAATATAATTGATTTTATTTGAGATTTCCATATTTTGTTATTAAAAACATCATTTATGTAATTATTTGTTGCAAAAAAAGAATCTCATCCCAAATATGTTGGGTGATCTCCCCTTCCCATAAAAGGCTTCCAATTTTTTAGATTGGGTGTCAACAAGTGTGAAACTGATTGCAAATGAGGTACATAGAACATATTATAAATATTTTTATTTTCTAAAAATAATTGTTTTTATAATATAAGCAGCAATATAGGGTGTTAAACCCATACACAAAAGGCCCTTCAAAGAAAAAATTTCAACAAATAAGACAAAAAGATACCAAAGGTCGTAGACCAAAGATAACACTAAAACAACAAAGCAACAACATATTCATTTTTTTCAAACATAAAAACATAAGCATAGGAAGGACTAGAAAGATTAGATATTTTATTCCAATCCTCCTTGAGGAATTTAAACAAATCCTAGTTATTAGAACTTTTCTTGCTCCCTTATATTCATCATAATTTTTGAATTCATCTTTTAACACAAAACCCAAAGTGGTCATTGAATGGTGGATGAGTTTCAAAGTAGAGAAAAGAGATACCTCTCAACTTCCTCTTTAGACCATCAACCCAAGAACTCAAAACATCAACATCCTCCATAATTTTCATGCATGTTGAGCATGTTTCCTAGTTAGGTTTCTCATAAGGTTTGTTGTCCAAGACCTCAAAGTCAGAAAACAGAGAATTTTGAGCCCTCTATATCTACATCCAAATCCTCCTCCTCCTCATTTGTGTCGTTGTTATCACCATTCTCCTCTCCCCCGATCAATTATTTTAAGATTTCATCCACACTAAGGTTAGGGATCAAGTGACCCGGTAGCTTTTGAGATTTCCTAACACTCAAATTAGGGTCATCAACTTCCTTAAAAAATTAGGCTCACTTTTGACCTCTTATTTTTATTTAGCATTAGTAATTTCATCCTCATCCTCTTCCTCATAATTGTCTTCCTCAACATAAAACTTAATCGAGGTCTTCTTTTTCTTCTTGTAAATGGGAGGATTTTTTAGGTTATTATCCACCACATCTAGAGCTTCCTTCATAGAAGATTCAATACAAGATAACAAGTAAAAAGGGAAGCTAATAACAGTCTTATTTCTAAAATAGTTAAGTAAAGGAAAGTGATAAAAGTATATACTTCGTTAAGAGGAAGCATACCTTGTACCATGACTATGAGAGCTTATCTCTTTCATATATTTCATGCAGATAAACCAAAGTCTCACCCTTTTTAAATAATAGGATCATGATTTCCATGGCATGCACTTTATTGTTCCTTTTGAGTTTTTGGTCATTGTAGGACAATCCAATTACCTAGGCAATTTCTTCCTCACTCACTTTTAAGGAAATACCCCCATTTTAACTTGATGTTTGTTCCACACACTCACAAATTGTATGGATAGACTCTTTTCATGCTTTTTAAGACACTCAAGAAAGGGACCTAACCCCCCTTCCACACAATTTTTTTGTAGTAGAGGATCATTTTTAAATTCATTGTATGAGCCCAAAACCATACTCACTCTATCTCCACCCATAGTGAACATACTCCCTTGATTTCCATACCATAGTAAACAATTACAAGAGTTGTTAAGTCTAGAAGAAAGGTAGAGAAGATACTCAGTAGGGTTTCTCAAAATGAAAAGGAAATTTCTAGATCTAGGCTTAATAGTCATCATTAAAGATAATTAAATGAATATTAAATGATGGTACATGCCTAAGATAGGGAGTATCATCAATCCTATGTAAAACATCAACTTGCTTGAAAGCCTCATCCTTCTTGAGTCATCCCCATACAGATTTTTTATAGCACCCATACCATTAGTCTTATTCAAGGACTCAAACATAATACTTTGAATGAGCACCTTGGATATATAATTATTATTCTTCACAATAGACAATGCCCAATCATAGAGAAATTTATTCTCATGCATCAAGACCCAAGCAATCATGACTCTACCCATGAAACACATCCTAGTCATCACCACCTCATCATTCAAAATCCACATATTTTCCCACATCACTCAATGATTATGAATTAACTTGAAAAGTATTATGGCCAAATAAACCATTACCTTTTAGCCAACCAAGATCCATCAAATCTAAAACTAGCTTCTTATTCCATAAACCCCAAAGACCTAAGGGATAGGAATTTAACCAAGAGTTATAAGAAATTATATATTCAATAAGTTGAGTTTTTTAAGACCTTTATCTTTAAGAAGAGTGATATTTTATTGCTCCTTCAAAACAAGGCTTCTTATATTCTCTAGGAGATTCATTTTATTTCATTGTCTTAGGGAATTCAAATTTATTCCCAAATCAGTCAAATTATCAGCCATGTTGTTTCATTCCTTGTAAATATGTGAGTGCTCATGATCATCAAAGACAACTAGAGTTTTTGAATTTCATGAATAATATCACTAATAACCCAGCCCACCTTCACCTTTCCCATCATTAAGTCTATGACAAGTTTGGAATCACCCTCAATCTATTTTTTATCCCTAATGAGAGGGGAATTTTAACCCACATAGCATAGCCATCACTTTAGTTGTATTACAAGATTCCTCCCCCAATCCCCCTAAGTATCCCACAATAACCTCTCCAATATGATATTTGAGAATACCATCACCACTTGCCATACATGGGTTTCCTTTAGCAACCCCATCAAAATTTATCTTTCCCCAATCCATAGGAGGAGGTTTCCATTTAGTATTTTGGCAGGTGATAAATATAGAGGGGTCCAAGTGTAGTCCCCATATGTTACAAATAAGAAATTCCATAGTTGATTGAGGGATACTAAAAAATTTCCAAATGCTCATAGATAAATTTTTCATAAGTATCTTGGCGAAAGTCTCAAACATCTCCTTAGCATTATTTTTAGAGTTTTGAAATATTTTGTTATTCCTTTATTTCCAAATACCCCAACATATATAGGCTGGAAGGTGTATCCATAACTCTATAATCAAGGTTTGACTATAAGGATAAGTCCAATTCTTAATTAATAAATTCATAGTCCAATTGAAACCCAAATTCTATGAAGCTAGACCCTAGATTTCCTTAGAGAAAGTGGAGTGAAGAAGCATATGTGACAATGTTTCCTCCTCCTTTTTGCATAAAACGTACATATTTGGGATTTGGAAACCTTTTATTTTTAAATTATCCCGAGTTAAAATTATATTATGTAGCATTCCACCAAAAATTGATTTTAGGTGTGGATGATAATTCTAGATGTTTTCCTAGAATCTATTGTAGATGTTATTGGCTAATAGCAAAATATAAGAAAATTTAATAGTGAACTTCCCTCTTCTATCCTTAGCCCAATAAAACCCATCCCCCATCTAAAATAAAGGGATCTTTGTTGACTTTAGATTATTTTAAAGGATGTGATATTTTTGGATCATCTCCTCATTTCCATTACAAAAATCTTCAATTTTCTTCCATTGTTGAGTCCCGGCATTTCCTAGAAATTAATCAACAACCCTCCTTCCAAAAAAAAAAATTGTTAGACCCTAAAATTCCTTAAACAATAGATGATTATTCAAAGGTTGGTCTAGCACCCAAGATTCCTCCCAAAATCCAATTCTATAAATATTCCCCATTTTCTACTTTAAGCCCAATTGAATTTTTCTTGATTTGAGTATATTGTTCCATATCAAAGAACCCTAAGGATACCTAGATTCAGAAAGATTCCTTACTAACTAAGTGTTATTTTTAAGTACTTGGATTTCATTATTTCACACTAATCCTAGGTAACCTTAGACATTAGGGCTTTGTTGGTGAGTCGGATCTTTTTAATTCTCGGGCCCCCATAAGCCTTAGGAAGACAAAATTTATCCCAACTTATGAGGGCCATTTTTTTCTTTTCTTCCATGCTAGACCATAGAAAATTTCTTTTATTTTTTTAAATTTATTAGCAATAAATTTAGGAATCTTGAACAAGGAGAGGAAGTAGATGGGCATGCCTTGAAAAGAAGCAACAAGAAGTTGAAGTTTTCTAGCATGATTCAAAAGATGACCTTACAATTTTTTTGATGTTATTGTGACACTAGAAAACAATAAAAACCAAAGTGCATAGTTACTAGTGGATATGAATGTATTTACATGTTTAATTATATAAAAGTGATTATTCTTAAATTTCATCTAGTTCAATAGTTAAAAGGTTAATTTTGACCAAAATAGATAAATATTTAGCATATTTTAGAGTAGATGAGTTGTAAAATTATTATTGATTGTTTGAAAATTACATTTGATGATTTTTAAATAATGTGTAAAAGGGCCATAGTACTTAACTCAAGATTCGGTATTGAATAAGTTGTGACATATGGTATTATGTGATTCTTCATCATAAATCATACTTGTAACTCTATCAAATGACTTATATTAGAGTGATAAATTCATTTTTTGTTGTTCTAAATCATTTCTATTTTGTAAAAATAATCTCCATGCCTAAAAATTCAATCCCTTATATGTTCTTATCAATGTAAATCTTGATTATATGATATGAAATGTGTCATAGACCCCTCACATGATAAATCTAAATTGAATTAAGGCTTATCTTTTTATATAACATCTAGAATACAAATTTGAATGTTTCATATTGATGTTAAGTAATGGCTTGTAGGAATAGGGTCTTTGGGTCTATGATTAAGTTTGAATTAAAAAAAATAAGGTATTTTTTATGTCACAATCCTAACCTTGGATTACTTTTACACATAAATTTCATCTAAGATAAGGGATGCTAAAACTAAATATTAAATATAAAATGTTGGGATGAACCTATTCATTACCATTGAAACAAACATTTATCTCTTATAATTGTAAAAATATTTTTTAGTACATTTATAATAGGTATTACAGTATTCATATTTTTAACTCTACAAAAACACAACATTTAAATAGGAACAAATTTATTAAAAAAATAAATAAATTACACTTAAAAAGTGAATTGTAAAATTTGTATGCATGGTTAGAATAGTCAAATATGGTATATAATAATATATTCATGTTTTAAACTAATTAAAATCACATTTATATATGAAAATATTTATTAAAAATATAATATCTCTTATATTTAACTTTTTAAAATGAATATTGTAAATAAAAATAAAAAAAATTCCTAATATGAGGGGATAGATTTATAATAACTTGGAAATTATTATTATTATTATTATTATTATTATTATTATTCATTTTTTAATATATACTAATGATATTATGTAAATGGATTGGTGGGATGAATGGTTTCATTTGTGTGAAGGATATTATTTTAATTATCAAGTGAAGGCCTATTCCATTTAATATGAGATGTGTGCTAAAGGGGTATATGTTGAGGGTATATGGTAATATATGGTATCTATTGACATTTTGAGTGTTTATATGAAATATTACTCACAATATGACATCTAATTCAAAGGGAAACCAAGGCAAAGAAAAGTGAAAAGTGATAGTTTTCAATGTCAAAGAGCGAGAACAAGAGATAGCAATGATTGAACATAGCTATAGTGTCTATAAAATTTATTGATTATATATATCCCAAGAGATGAGCAACCTATACATGAGGATTTTGATGTTACAAGTATGTTATTTGGTGAAGTAGATAGATGATAGGCCATTCTTAATATCAAGTCAATTATGGAGGATATCTTGATAGATCTTAAGTAGTGTTTGGGGTGATAAAATATGGTTTATGTAATTTGAAGTATTAATTGTATCAACATGATTTTAATGGATACCTCATCCTTATTTTTGAAAGAAGATACAAAGATATAGGAGTATGAAGGGCTCCACACACACACACAAAAAAAAAATACCTATATTAATTGAGAATCAAGGTAAGCTATCTAGAGGAATTCAAGAGATGACTACATGTTTAAATCTAAATATTTCCCTCTCTACTATGGTAAAAAAAATATGTGATATTCTCTTATAAAAAATATACCAAAGTAAAAATGTGAATGTATAAAAGGTTTTAGGTTAGATTAACTTATGCAATTTACTCCTTAACATTTTGTGATATAAAACTAGGGATGAGGAGTAAATGAAACTAGTGTAAAATATTTTAGTGTTAAATGAAAGCTCTTTAGAATTTAGTTATCTTTAGTACAATGATAAAAAAAAAATAGGGATTTGAAGAAATTTTAGTTGTCATAATTGAGTGTTTTAATATCTTTTTTAGGATCCTTATATACCTAACCCAAGTTATTATAAGGAAAAATAATTTTAATTTTTTATAAAAATGTACTAGAGAATAACTTACAATGAAAGCAAGGCATTGGATGTAATGACATGAGTATGTTTAAAAACTCCCCATAATTGGAAAAATAGAATTTTAATAAAATAATTTTTTTTCCATAAAAGTGGCTAAGCCACTGAAATTTTATTATAAAGAAAGCATATTATATTGTCAGATATAAAACTCAATCCTGTCTACAGGAGAGTCCAGATTTAGAACAAAATTTGTTTTGCATACTATAAATCCCAACCAAATATGGAAAACCCAAAAAAGAGATAGAGTAACCACCCACCAACCCCCAGTCTAGCACAAGCTAGACAAGTATGCAGAGCTCATGACAGCAAAATGGGTGAATAAAGACTTACTAAGAGTCTTCCACCATGGAAGAAGAGTTAGCCTCATAATGAGATGGAGGCAATGGGTTATACATATTAAAATCTCTCATTCTTTTTTATGAAGGAAGAAGCTTGCTCTGAGGACTTTGATCTTGCTGCGATGTCAAACAAGAAGTGAAGAGAAAGGAAAATATCAACTCCACCTACTAGGATTTCCGGTGTAACCTTCTCATGTAATTCATTGCAATCCATAACAGTCCTTTCAAAATCATCACAAGTGATGCCAGACCTGAGAATAAACAACAATTCTCCACAAAAACCATTAGTAATCAAATCATTATGAGAAATAAAGCCCCCAATAGGAAAAAGACCTAAGTCAAAATGATAATTGTCCAAAGCTTGATGAAGTTCCAAATCAGAAAGAAAACTTGGTTGAGCAAATCTTGCAACAAGGACCATGACCAACTCCAAGTCTAGAAGAATGTCCATGCAAATAGTAAGAAAATGAGAGAGCACTTCATGAGAGGTGGCATTACTATTATCCCGCAACCAGTGGGAACCCACCATCTTTTTGCAGCCAAAAAAGTATCTGTAACATCCAAACAAAAAACTTTACCCAATTTTTCATGATCATATGGATGAGGGTCACTGTATTCTTTCCCTTTTGGGAGGAGCTAAATTATATACCAATCACCACCAAATTGGAGTGACATAATAACAAGGTGATAACACCATAGAAAACCCAATACACCACCAGAAATGGAAAACCATTTCGGCCTTAAATATCTTAGAGTAATAAAAGCAATGTTGTTGGCTCTCATGTCAAAGATATGCCAACGATCACACAAAAGTGAAAAACAATCATATGAAAGCCCCCATCAGAAATAATGATTGCTAAATACAACACAGTTAGCTTCGCTAAGAATAAGCCAAGTGAAAACCATGTGAAGGAGCCGCACAAATATAAATGATGCCAGATTAATCATAAATTGGTAACCCTTTTTTTTTAAATACTGTGAGGAGATATTTGAACTTCTGTACATAAATAATAGTGGAGGAGAAGTTTGAATCATATCAAGGAATGATTACCACACTTGTGAGATAAACATACATAATACATATATCTCCTGATGATTAAAAAGCAAAACTGATAAATGCAAGCCAAAGCAATGATGTTGATTAAGATGGGCCAAGAGCTAGAAGATATAATGATTTAGATTAGTGGAAAAGCGATACCATTACTAAAGAAAATGATTACTAATTAGCACCTAGAGCCGATAGTATATCCGCCAAAAGCAGCAAGATAATGTTAAGTAGTGGAAAGTAAACATCATGCGAACTATCCTTTCCATTCTGAGAAATCAAAAAATAAAGCAATTTTTAAATTCCCAAAAGGGATCACCTGGGTAGTAACTTTGTTAAAGAAGGGATTTCATTCTCTGAAAATTCCTTGAAAAGCCATTGATTATCAATTGCCTTGTTAGCAAGGAATTTTTCCACATGGTTTGCCTCTCTGTAACAATGAGATATTGTATAATTGCTAAAGAAAGATAATTGCATAAGAACTTTTTCCAGTAGGTACTGCAGCTGCCAAACCTGGGACTTTTTATTAATGATTGCATTAAAAGTGACCATAGAATCACCTTCTATCACAATATCCATAATTCCCAAAGATTGAGCCAATTCCAAGCCAAGGCTTAGGGATTCCAATTCAGCTTTGTTATTAGTCCTAGGAGGAATAATTTTACAAGCAGCCTTCCGAAATTTTGACTCTAAGTTTGTTATAGCAATCCCAATGCCAGATTTTCTAGGGTTACCTCTGGAAGCCCCGTCGTAGTTAAGCTTGTAGAAATTCAGAGGGGGTATCCATTTAGCTTCATTTCTTGCTTTGATTTTATCAATCTTATTTGTAATCGATCCATGGAATGGCAAAGATTTAAGAGAAGACCAAGAGTTTATGATGAAGCTATCCCAATTTGAAAATGTTTTCAGGTTGTTAATTTGTTTGATGATATGGGTTTTGGCTACTTCAAAAATTTCATTTAGAATCTTGAAAAGTATAGCTTTCAAAGAGGTAGAAATACCTCTAAAGATTCTATTATTTCTTTCAATCCATATGTTCCAGAGAAGCAAGGAAGGGGAAACCACCTATAGACAAGAGAAAAAGGATGAACGAAAGAACTATGGCCAAGATTTGAACTGAATAGACAATGAAAGCCCAATCAACGATTGTCAGCCCAAATTCTGAAATAACCAATACCAGCATTGTGAGGCAAAGGGTTAATGCAAGAAAAGATGGTTTGCAGATTCTAAGAAGTAACCACATAGTACGCAAGGGAAGGCTACAGTGATACCCAATGTGTCCAATCTTGCCCCCATGAGGGCTCTATCATGAAGCACAACCCAAGAAAATGCCCCGACCTTTGATAGGTAGGCATCATTCAAAAAAAGTAAAGAGGGGAGTTGAGATTGGGATATGGAAGACAAGAGAGACTTATATCCATTCCTCACTAAGTAATTGCCTATTTTTTATTTGGCCCAAATTAGGACATCCTCCTTTTCCATGTAAACTAAGGTTCTTTTTTCCATTTCCTCTTTAAAAGCTAATTTGAGATGAGAGGGAAAAGGGAGGAGATCAGCCAATTTCCACTTAACTTTTGGTATCATTTGGGAGAGATCCACAGAAAAATAATCTACCACTTTTGAACCCCACTAATATTTAAGAAATGGTATCAAAGGGCCCCAATCTCTCAAATGGGATAGAGCAAGGTAGCCATTCCAAACATCCTCCCAAAACTTAGATTTTTGGCCATTATAGATTAACCAAGAGAGGTGAGGAAGGATAACTAAACGAGAGGAAGAAATGAAATTCCAAACAACAGAAACCCTAGGAAGAGAAGAAGCAATAAAGATGCATTCCCTTGGGTGAAGGTTAAGATATTTTGATAACATAATCTTCCCCCATCTCGAGTTAGTATTTTGATAAAGTCTCCATACTAACTTAGCACCTAAAGCAAGATTTTGAAGTTTGACATCTCTTATCCCAGCCCCCCTAACTCTTTCGAAAGGCAGACCTTGTTCCAGGTAATGAGAGGAATTCTCTCTTTTCCTCCCACATTGTCTCTCCATAAAAATGTGTGAAGCATAGACTTTAAATGACTTAAAGTGACTACAGGGGCTTTAAGCATGAACATAAGATAAATTGGAATGGTATTTAGAACAGATTTTATTATCTGAATTTTACCATAAAAAGATAGCCACTTTTGTTTCCATGAAAGGATTCTCCCTACAATTGAGGAAACCGCTTTATCCCAAAAGGAAGGCAGGTATTTTCTAATGAAGAAGGGGATGCCAAGGTATGAACATGGAAATTTCCCCACAGGGAAACCCCAGAAATTTTGCAGCTTGTGTTCAATGAAAGAAGGCACATTTAACAAAAACAACTTGGATTTTGTGGGGTTAATCACCTATCCTAAGGCCACTGAATATTGCATTAAGAGGTTTTTAATAGTTTTAGCCTCTGGAATTGAAGCATGTCCAAAAAGACCATCTGCAAAGAGACCATGATTTTGGATTTCTTGCGTGTTAGGTAAGTGAATACCTCTCCATAGCTTTAGCTGATTGGCTAGCTTAATAGCTCTGCTCAATCCTTCTACCATGAGGATGAATAGAAAGGGGGAAAGGGGATCTCCTTGTCTTATCCCCCTTGATGAGGATAAAAAATCAAAGGGAGAACCATTAATCAGGACATAAAATCTTGCAATTGAAATACAAGAGTGAATCCATTTGACCCATTTTCCAAAAAAACCAAATTTTCGAAGAACTGCAAATAATAAGTCCCAATTTACCCTATCACAAGCCTTCATCATATCCAATTTTAAGATCATAGATGGAATATTTTTATACATAATTGAATGCAAGATTTCATGGGCAACAATTGCTCCATCTGTTGTCTCCCTTCCAGGGACAAAGCCCCCTTGTTCTTCTGACACAATTTATGTAATAAGCTTTGCAAGGCGAATAGATATTGATTTTGTGAATATTTTTTAAAGGGTATTACATAAAGAAATCGATCTAAAATCTACAAATTTTGAGGGGTTATCCACCTTTGGGATAATAGAAATAAAGGTGGAATTTAGCTCCTTAAGAATAGTCTTGTTGCATCTAGATTCTTCCAAAGAAAGCAAGATGTCCTTCCCAATTATATTCCAACATTTTTGAAAGAACAACGCAGTAAAGCCATCAGGCCCCGGAGACTTTTTCAGGTGACATATCAAAAACAACTGATTTTAATTCCTTAAAGAGAATGGAGCCATAAGGAAGTCATTATCCTCCTGAGTGAGTAAAGCTAGGATTGAATCCAGGAATCATGAACTCATATCTATTGGCTTTGTTGTGAGAAGATTTTTAAAGGAAGAAGTGGCTTCACTTCCAATTTATTTATCATCTTCTACAACAACACCGACATTATTTTTAATTGAATATATTTTGTTCTTTTGTCTCTTAATTTTGGTTGAGGCATGAAAAAATTTGGTGTTTCTATCTCCCTCTGATAACCATGTATCTCTTGATTTTTGCCTCCAATAACATTCTTTGTGGAGCAAAACCTCTTCTAATTCAGAAACAAGGGATTTTTGAAGATCAAAAGAGGTTAGGTTCATACCATTCTCAATGATGTGTTCATTTAGGACTTCAATTTCTTACTAGAGTCTCTTTTTTTTTGCAAAAAAAAATTTGAAAAGGTAAATGTTCCAAGCTTTGATTTTACTCTTTAAAAAGTTCAATTTTTTAACTAAATGGAACATGTGGGAACCAACAAAAAAGGGATAGTTTTCCTGCCATAATTGAATCATGCGAAAAAAAATTGGTTCCCTTATCCACATAGGTTTAAACTTGAAAGAAATCTTATTTGGGGCTCTATCTTCTAGTAAAACTAGTAGTATTGGAAAATGGTCAAAGTTCGGATAGCCCAAAATTGAAGAGTAAATATCAATATCATAATCAAGCCAATTTGGAGATAACAAAAAATGATCAAGCCTTTCAGCAATTTGATAGAAATATTTTCTTTTATTAGTCTAGGTAAATAAACCATTTTGTGGTTTGCAATCTAGAAGCTATTTTTTCTCAACGAAACCTTTAAAATCTTCCGTAACCCTCTTATTAGGAATGATGCCACCCAAGTTTTCAAAATCTTCCAATATTGCATTGAAATCTCCCCCCAATATGATTAGATTATCACCTAAAGATTGTGAAATCAAAGTTAGGAGGTCCCATAATTTTCGTTTCTCAAAAATACTAGTTGGGCCATATATATTAACCAACCAGAAATTAACCTATGAAAGATTGCTCCTTACAAGAACCAAGGGCCAATAAGAGAAGGCAGCTATCACCTTCAGCTGAACTGATTTTTCTTTCCATAGATAGGAGAAACCTCTCGACGCCCCTACCAAAGGGAAGCAAGAGAATTTCCATTAGGACCATTTAGAAAAGAGGGAATTTTTTGATTTTGAATTTAGTTTTGTTTCTTGCAACATAATTTTATCAAAGTCTGCAACTTCCAATTGATGCTTAATTAAGTGTTGCTTGTTAGGGGAATTTAAGCCCCTAACATTCCATGAAAGAACCCTCATTTTCCTCGAGGGGAGGAAACCTCTCCCCTCTTCCCTTGAGATTTTTTTTGGGATGGCATCCTAGAAAAAATCTCTAACTGTAAATTTTTTTTTGTAGCCCTTGCTCTTGTCAAAGGTGAGCTGAAAGTTCTTTTCTTTTTAGTTGGAGAAAAAGAGTAGCATATATTCCAGCATCAATCTCTTGTTGAGTTTTCTGATTTTTCGGTTTACGACCTCTCTTCCTAGATGTGGAGAGGGGAGGGCTTGAATTTTGAGATAAAGGAGATGGGAGATGGGAAGCTTGTCTTTTGGAATAGGGCTTGCCTCTTCTAAAAAGTCAAAAGCTTGGAGTTTGTCTGGTGAAATCGCATCAAAAGGATTTTCAGAAAGCGGTAAATCCATTCCATTCTCAATTTGCAATAGATCATTGTCTATTTCAGTCAATACTCAGTCTTGAGTTTCCATATTAAAATTAACATTTGTAGTTTTGATTATATTCTGCACTTTATCAATTAATTGTTGATCCACTGAAATGATGTTTGACAGTTGTTTCCCTTTTTTGGAGAACTTTTTCCCTTTTCCACCTTCTTCATGTTGGCTTCATCTTCAAATCCAAGAGTAGTTGGGAGAATATTGGGATAAATTTCCTTGTGGAGTGGGGATGAGCCCTTTTTTGCACTATTTGTGTCTATTGGTAAAGGCACCAAAGCAGTTGCAAACTCAAAAGATAGAGAATCTGAGCATTGCACAGGAGCAATTTTGTTGGGCTTTTCAAGACTTATGTCCACCCCAAGGGAAATGCTCAAAGGAATGGGGTTAGGAAAATTTTCCTTAGGATTATCGAATTTAGGCAGGATGGAGGTTTTATCAGACGAAAAGATTGTAATTGAAGGCGAGGACCCATATTCACATTATCGGTCGTTCCCTTTGAAGGGCCAGTTTTGAGCTTTTTGAAGAGAGGTGCATCAATCATAATGGAGGATTCTTGAAAACCAGCTTGCACTCTCACAATATCTTGTCTCCATATATTTTCCAATGATTATAGATTGAAAATCCTTGGAAGGTTCGAATTAAGGTTGATTAAGACACAAATTTACACACAACAAACCCTCTTCGATTGAGCAATCAGATTGCAAAAATTTCCCAAAGGAATTCCCAATTGTTTCCAGGATCTATGGATCGGTAAACTCCAAAGGAATGCAAGGTAGCTTAAACCATACAAGAGTTTCTGGACTTAAATATTGGGAGGGTCAAAAAAAAGGGTGCCATGGATAAATAAAAATAAGGGTTTTCCCACCCAAAAAAATTTACTTTCAAGAACTTAATTTTTTGCTTCCAGCGAATCTAAAACTAGAACAAAATTATTTAATGAAAGAACTTGAAAGTAAAGAGTTTTATAACAGTGAGCATGAATGTGCTTAAGTATTTTGATGAGAGCTAAACCCTCACCCCATACCTAGAGGAAAAAAACAAACCCATGAAGATCTTGGGTTTTTTGGTTAAGGGGTTGATTTTATGTGTGTATGCAAGGGACTGGGACCCACATCTTTTCCTTCACACCATCATTATTGGAAACCACCATCTCAAAAGCTTTATGAGCCCCTTCAGCATGTAACCCAATCATTTTTTCTTCCTCGAGCCCCTCATACTGATTGCCATTAATTTGAGCCTCTGAGCCAAATTTTGGCTCCTTTGTCGCTCTAGGCCGAGGGTTTTTGAGATGCTCACCAAATCTAGAAAAAACCTTGCCTTGTTTCCTTTTCCCATTTCCTCTTTGTTGGCTTCCAGTTGGAGGAACCCTAGCATGTGGCTTGATTGCTTTGTCCCTCGGTCAAGCATTAAATCTTGCATGTTTTCTTTGCAGCTCTTGAAATCCTCTGAAATATTCAAACCGAAGGGGCTTATTTGTCGGTTGGTTTTCCTTGTTCAAATCTTCTTATGGATTATTATTCTCTATATAACCCCTAGCAATCATAGTATTTTGATTATTCAAAGCATTCTCCACATTAGTCTAAGGTGCCATATCCACCCACCTCTTGTTGTGAAAAACCCATTGCGGTATATGTCGAGCCTGATTGTTTGGCTTTTGAAGCTCTCCAATGAACTCGTCTCCCCATCACAGATGATCCTCGTGAAACCCTTGACCCATTTCTATTTTAATAAAAAAATTATTCCACTACTCACAAATAAATTATTAAAATAAAATAGCTCTCAAGTAAATGTTAAGACATTATTTATTTGATCTATCTACTCATCTATTTATGTGTACATGAGTGTAAATAGTAATTTATATAGATGTTAAAAAATGGTATCCATATAGAAAAATAAAATAATTCTTAAAGTAAAAGTCAACTAGCATAAATATCTTAAATATATTTAATAAATTTATGTTAGTAAATAATATTGATTTGTACTTTGTTGAATAGTGTGACATAACATTATTGTTAAAAATATGAACTATATTTAATCATCCAACATAAATGTTATGTAAATTCATGCCTCATGAAAGAGACTCGTCTCTTAAAACATGATACCTATTTAAATATCATTAGATCTATGAATTTGAATGTATAAAATATAAAATTAGTAATCAATTTAAGCTCTTCAATTTTCTACATGGTATCAGAGCCAAGCTTATGAGAGTCAATTGTCAAAGGAGATTGCAAAGTTATTGGTTGAAGCCATGGCTAAAAGAAAATTGTAGATCATAAGTTTTGAGGAAAGAAATATGTAGAAGTAATATGAAGATCTAGGAGAAATTTAATAGGTTGTAAGTATCACAACATTAATTGCAAACATGGAGTCATTGTCGAGTGAAAGGGAGATTGCAAGTGAGCACTAGTTCTATCAAAGATATCCATTGTCAAGGAAAGTGTCATTGATTATAAAGATATTTTTGCTTGGAGAATGAAGGGAGACATTAGAAAATAATTTTTTCACCACAAATTAATATAAAGGAAACCATAGCCAATAAATTGTCACTGCAAAATATAGCAAAGGATGAGTTAAGTCATATCATAGTTAAAAAAGAGAGGATCATTGTTTTTTTAAACATAGAAGCCACCATAAAGAAGAGATTGTGGCTCTTAGTAAGAGGTTGCTACTATAAAAGAAGGATGAAATAAACAAATACAAGTTGTTTCAATGATACTCTTGTTTCTCATTTCTCACTTTTTTATGTATTTTATTATTTTGTATATGATTATAAGTATTGCTGGATCAGTGTTTTTTTTTTGGAGGACTAAGTCACCTTAAGATATACTATGAGTAGAAATTTATTAATTAGCCTTATGTGAATTCACATAGGAATTATATCCCTCAAAAGGAAAATACCCCACTTCAAAGGTATATTGAAGGCCTTCAATATTAAATTTGTTTCTTTACACCACCTTTCAAAAGACAAAGGATCTATCATAAATTAGAGAATGAAGAAATATGATTGCAAGTAATCATCAATTTGAATTTTGATAGGTTGGAGAGGAGTTCAAAGTTTTTTTAAAGGAGTACATCCTACAAAAATTACAATTTTAATTGAAACCAAATTGTAATATTGGCGAAGTGGCTCCCATGGAGAAATAGTTACCACTAAGGAAACAATAAGTCATTATGGAAAAATAAAGAGACAAATCACAAGCTAGCTTTGAGAGAGGTCATCACTTGATTGTAAAAGGATGAGTCATGACAAACAAAGGTCAATGTAAATTCTATAATATTTATATTTTGTGTTGATCATAGTCAAGAAAGAATCCATTGTCAAAAGAAAGGATATCATCGAATGAATTTACAATATTTGTCATAGTCAAAGTATTTGTTTAAGGATAAAAACATAAGGTTGCGACTTTAGAAAAATCTATGTGTCATAAGAAATCAACTTAGAAGGCATGATCTTCTGTACAATATTTGAAGACACCCACCTCGAAAAGGTAATTCATAGGTATTGTGAAGCTGACTAGACAAGTGTGAAAATATTATAGAATAAAGGGAAAAGAAGGTTCAAAATTAATCCATGTAGATATGTTCTAGATCTATTAAAGTCACCACTGTTCAAGAAAAGATTGTAGATATCAAACAATTTTGTTGCATGTTTTCAAAGAAGTTTTGTAATTTTGAAAGGAGGGCAAAAAAATTAGTAAGAGGGAGTAAAGCTATAGATTAAAATCATACTATTATTTTTAAAATTTTGATCACCCGTCACACATTCATCCTGCCAACAAAGGTGGATTGGAGAAGACATTAGATGAAAGATTGAAAATCTAATGCAAATAGTTTAAAATATATTATAGACCGTAGATCATGGCATAAATCTTCTAATAAAAAGAGACAAGTCATAACAAAGGACAAGCAAAATAGTTGCTAAGAATCATAGATTTTGAAGAGGTTGAAGTTTCTAAGAAAGCTCTCAATTTGAGAAGAAAATTGCATGTGGTAAAAAATAAGTGGCAATACATTTTAGTTTTAGAATAAAGTCTATCTTCATCTATTATTGGCATTTAATCAAAGAAGAAAGATGATCACAAATTTTCCTAAAATTTTTGAAACATTTGATGAAGCATATAGTATTTGTTAAACCCTAATTCTAAAAAAATTTAATGTAAGTAGGAGATCATTTAAAACCATAGAAGAGTGAAGGTGCATGAAACCACTAAAATCAATTGGCAGTAGGTTTTTCATAAGTGGTTCTTTTGTGATTAAAATTTAATTGTATAAGGAAATTATTTTCCAATGGGAAGATTCATAAAAGAGAAAAGAAAGAAAATAAAAAACTTATGTGTAAAAAAAATATTTTGGAAGAAGAGCTAAAGAAAATTAGATATAAAAACAAACAATTAGAAGAAAAAAATAGGTCACAAAAGGAAGATATTTCAAAATTGAGAGAAGAAAATAAATTGTTCGATCAATTACTTGAAGTTTATGTAAGGGAAAATAGGAGTCTAAAGTCTAAGCCTACACTATGAATGTGTCATGCGATACAAATAAAATTTTGTATTCATTAGATGAATTGTTTGATAAATGTGATATATCTAAAGCCTCTTTTGATAAAAAAAATGTAAGACAATAATATTTTTGAATCTACAACTCTTGCTAGTTGTGAGGATAATGAGAAAGGATGTTCTTCAAAGAATGTTGGTTTTAAGACAATGAAAAAAGAATGAGACATGAAGGAAAAGGTTTAGGAAAATATGCACAAGGAATTATAGAGCACATTAATCCAACAATGAAACCAAAGAATGAAGGCCTTGGATATGTTAGTGGTGAAAGAAATAAAAATTATGTTATGTGTGTTATAAGTTCAAAAAAATTATCTCAAGGAATACATTTCATATGATATTCTCATTTTCATAGGCTTGGACATTGAAAAGAGTTATGTTGGGATCTTCATCCTTGTAGTATATGTGAATTGAAGAATCGTTCTAAGAATTTGTGTTGGAAAAAAAAGTGGAAGAAACAACCTTTAAAATATGGATTGGTGTATCTAATTGGAAAAAGGTCACAAATACATGTTCAAAATGTTATACAAGATTAAATATTCTAATGTCACACAAAATAACAATCATGCAAGGTCAGGTTTCATCCTAGAAACCATATAATTTGATCTATGAATTTTGACCAATATAAGGGCTACTTGAATTCTATCCATGTAGTGACATGAGATTTGTAGTTGGAGCACTCATATACATGAAATAAGTACCATTGATCACAAAGGTTGCTATTAAATTTAAAATATATATAGTGTTGATCATAGAGATCATTTTTGAATGGTTGTAACATTGATTGTAAAGATCATTTTTTAACCTAAAAAATTTTAGTATTGATCACAAAGATCATTATTGAATGGTTGTGATGTTGATTGCAAAGATTATTTTTTAGCCTAAAAATTTGTAGTATTGATCATAGAGATCATTGTTGAATAGTTGTAGCATGTATCACAAAGATTGTTGATAAATTTATGAAGGTTTTTATCGTAAAGATGTTTTTTCAAATTGATCGTAGAGATTGTTGCTAAATTTGTGAAGGTTTGATCGCAAAGATAATTGTTAAAATTGATCGTAGGTATTGTTGCTAAATCTATGAAGGTTTTGATCGCAAAGATTGTTGCTAAACATATGAAGTTTTTGATTGCAAAGGTTGTTGTTAGATCTATAAATATTTGATCACAATGATCATTAGGAATTCTTCAATTCCTTTATTGATATAACTATGAAGAATTTCTTACTATGGATAGTGATGGAAAAAGGTAATCAAGCCTATTAAAAACAAGGATAAGTTCTTATACTTTCGAGAAAGCATTGATGTTAAATATTTTTCATTTGTACATGGATAGATAATAAACCTATTTATATGTGGACCCCATCATCTAGATAAGTTGTGTGATCAAATAAAGTTTATGGGGGGTGTTGAAAATATAAACAATATTTAATCACACCCAACATAGTTGTTATGTAAAGTCGTTTCTCATGCAAGATACACATCTCCTCAAACATGATACATATTTAAAGATCATTCGATCTATGAATTTGAATATAGAAAATAGAAAAACAATAATCAATTCAATCTTTCCAATTTTCTACAATCTTCACCAATTAAAATATAAATCTTTTGATTTCATAATTTTTATTTCTTTTTAAAATTTATTTTATTTATTTTTCAAATATGAATTTTTTAATTCTTTACTTATTAAATCTAGCAGTAAAGGAAAATTTGAGACAATGATAACATAAAACATAGAATTGTACTCCACAACTATGAAAACATCTAAATTTGAAGTTCTTCAATCCTTGATTTTGCAAGATTTGACTACCACCCAACATGATGTAAGAGATTTTCAAAGTGGTAGTCAGATATTTAAAGACACTATAGAAAAATAATGCATTATATTGATGATGATTTGTATCTAGGACCACTAGAAAATAATTTACCTAAGGATGTCAAAAGTGCAAATAAATTTTAGTTACTTTTGACAACTAGAGAAACAAATGTCTTGAGAGTAATTTAATTGAACCTTGTTAACTCTATGACATGGGATATTTATGTAATAATATGCATCTCTTCAAGTTTTATATAGCAAAATTCAAAAAAAAAGAGTCCATCCTACAAGAAAGACCTCAAGCCAAGTAGATAGTGGAGAAATATAGCTATTTTCCTATATTTTTGGAAGTTATTGGAGCATATCTTCATCAATAAAAGAAAAAAAGTTAAATTTTATAAAAAATTAATTCATTTTCTAAAATTTGTAGATGATTTTGGTGGCAATGAGAAGTACAAGTTTTATGAGTCAATATTTTTTTCCTACAAGGGACTTAGTCAAAGTACTAAGGAAGCATTCCTCAATATATGCTCATTATTCTCTAGTTGTAACTAAGATTTCATTGCATATACTATGGGAGAGGAAGAAATAGAATGATTTCAAGGAGTTCTCATCACAAGAGAAGGTAAGAAGATAAATATTCATGATCTCATTTTAGCAGCTAGTTGTAATAAATTGAAACACAACTGACTCAAAAATGTAAAAGATTTTTTTGTGACCTTCAAAAATGAGAAAATATGTATAAATTTTCATTAAATATAATTAATATATATATATACATACCACTAAATATTTTTAAAATAAAAAAATTAGAAAGATGTATGTTTCTTGAACACAAACTTTATAAAAAAAAATTAAACTAGTTTTGATAGCATGTCCAATTTCTACAGCTTGTTTCCCAAGTAAAAAGAGTATGGATGGAATAAATGGAAGATTTGGATGCCATAAGCTATTCATTAAGAGTATTTAATTTGGAAAATGAGGCAACCAAGTTCATAAGGAAATACAAAAAACAATTTGACAAGCTAAGATTTCTTCATGTGAAACGTTTGGTATTCAATTTTCCAATCAATATATTCAACCTGAACCATTTGAGATTCCTATCAATATGTGATTTTGAGGAGGAGGATATTTTGAGTCCATCCCTGGAGGTTTGATGTTTGAGTGGGTATTATTAGTAATTGAATATAGCCAACTATTCCAATCTATATTGCTTTCCCCATAGTTGTAGAGTCTTGGTGTCTATGTGGGGATCCATTATAGATTTATGTAGTTGTTCAAGTTTAAGTGAATGACCAAAAGAAATTTCTAGACACACAATGCTCACAAGTATTTCACTAACTTATTGTAGAAGATTGAAGATGCCTCCAACATTAGAGTTGATTTAGACTTAAGAGGGTGTGAAAGCTTACAAGAGCTATATAATGACTTTCATTTCCTAGTAGGATTAAGAACATTAGAGTTGATTTATTGCAAGAGCTTGTCAAGCCTACCTCTAAGTTTTTAGACACTTAGTTCTCTAGAAACCTGAGATAAACTAGAAGAATTGTGTAGTGATTTATATTGCCTTGTAGCATTAAAATATTTGAATCTGTCAAGTGTGATAGTTTATGCAATCTTCTAGACCGTTTTGGTGAGCTTGGCTTCGTAGAAAACTTATATCTATCATAATGCTCTAATTTAGTAAAGCTTTCTGATGATCTGCATCTTCTTTGATTTTAACAATATTGGACCTTTCCAAATGTGAGATTTTGGGTAGTAAATGGATTTATAGTGTGGGGAATATCAAGAGCTAATGGAGCATTGATATTGTAGGCAGTGAAAGAATGATCCTGTAGTGAATAAACTCATGTT
The DNA here is from genome assembly GCA_007115665.2 of Sequoiadendron giganteum. Classification (NCBI taxonomy): domain Eukaryota; kingdom Viridiplantae; phylum Streptophyta; class Pinopsida; order Cupressales; family Cupressaceae; genus Sequoiadendron; species Sequoiadendron giganteum. The sequence goes on from CM021100.1 coordinate 590,875,125, forward strand.
TTCATCTAGTTTTGTTGAAATTTGAGTAGCTAGAATATTCTTGTGCAAATTTTTAAATTATAGGAAAACAATAATTTGGAATCTTTTTCTATTTTAACAAACCAGTTAGTGTTTAGGAACTAAAAATAAGTTACGGAAAAAAGAGGAGATGGAAATAAGTAGCAATTAGATATTGTCAAAACTACCATGTGGCTCCACAAATTTCTTTCTCTATTTTTTAACATTTGCTTTCAATTTTTTCTTCCTAATTTTAACTGCACAAAAATTTATTAATACTACTAATATAAATTTAATATGATTGCTTAAAATTAAATATTCATAGGGCTATCAGCTCCACAAATATTTCCTTAAAAATTGAATAGTAATTGCTAGGCAAAATAAGCTAACCAACAGTATGAATACATACCTAAGATGTGATTTTTATTTAATGCTAAAATGTATTTAAAAATAAATTTAAGATTTTATTCCATTATCATATTGTTACTTTGAGAGGGGTTCTACAGTCATATAAGTGTGAGAAGAGCTCGTGTAAACAAAAAGAGAGGGGTTCTACAGTCATATAAGGGTGAGAAGAGATTGTGTAAACAAAAACTACACAGTTGAAATTGATTACATCGAGATGGGTTCTACAGTCATATAAGGGTGAAAAGAACTTGTATAAAAAAAACTGTGTAGTTGAAATAAATTACATTAAGAGGGGTTCTACAGTCATAAAAGGGTGAGAAGAACTTGTGTAAAAAAATTATGCATAATCAAAATTGATTGCATTGAGATGGGTTCTACAGTCATATAAGGGTGAGAAGACCCTGTGTAAACAAAAACTACATGTAGTTGAAATTGATTATATTGAGAGAGGTTCTATAGTCATATAAGGGTGAGAAGAGCCTGTGTAAACATAGTTGAAATTGACATGAATTCCATTGTAATTATGAGAAGGTAATGGTTGGTAAGAGGTTAGAAGCTAACAGATGATAGTGGAAGACCATGTAGGTGATTTCATTTCTTTATGTAACTAACATGATCGAAAGGAGTGGGTCAATTTTTAAAAAAATTGGGGTACTCCTTTATTAGATTCTTCTCTATAGAGGATGCAATTCCACAAAAAGGCTCAATGGAGAAACATGGAATGGAAGAAAGGTCTTAGTTTTTATGCCTCTCCAATGGTGACACACTTAAAAAACCTACCTTCTCATCTATTTTGGCTTGAATTTGGTATTGTGATAGAAAATAAAGTTTTCCCTAACAATATCGAGAAGAAGATCAAAGCAAATTTATAGGTGTTTAGTTCCTTTAGCAATGGGGTTGATTCTTCCATATCAGGGGAAAGACTTTGGTTGGACATGTTTGGTAAATAGTATGGAGGATATGGCAGAGCATCTAGGTTTATATACTCGCAGTTGTACAAGATATTATACAATAGAACGAAATGCCGAAGAATTATTTTTGAAATCAACATGTAGACTTAAAATTTGACTAACATCTCGACATCGCATCACACTAATTATTCTTCTAATTCTAATTAAATATTTTTATTATTTATTTAATAATATACCATCTCTTATAGTTAAATAACTTTTAACTATTTAATTATTACTAAATTCTCCCTCCACCATTAATTAAATAATTTATATTATTTAGTTAATTCATATTATTTATTCTTCCTTGATTAATTAAATAAATTTTATTTAATTAATTAACTCACTAATTATCCCTATTCTTCTTAAATTAATTATTATTATTTAATTAATTATCCATGTATCACTTCTTAAATTAAATAATTATTTTAATTATTTAATTATGTAAGAGAGGGGGACCAACCACACCAAAGCTCCAGGTCATGGAGAGCCGAGAGTGGAAGGTTGCCCTAACTTACCTCAAGCTAATGGGTGTTTAGGATAAGAATTGAGAATGAAGAGCACTCTCAAGTGCTTCTATCACTCTTCAGATCTGAAAGCCTAAATGGGGCTAGATGAGTTAGTTTTTGGAGTCCAAATTGCACCTCAGATAGCTCTTTGTCCAAGGATGGTAGTGCGGTTCTAGGATGACAATGTGGCGTGTTGGCATCCGTACAGGCAAAAAATGTAAAATATGATATAAAACACCAGCGAGCCTACTAACTGCCTAGCTAACTAGCTTTAACAAAATAAACAAAATTATGAAGTATGAAAAGTAGTTATGTAAATGATAAATCAAGTAGATGAAGACAAGGGTGATGAATATCAACTCACTAAAGCTCCAGTTCGCCAGTGAGCTCCATGCACACATTCACCTACACACAAGAAAGAGAGGGAAAAATTTTGGGTTGTATAGGGGTTTGCCTCAGTCAAATCCCCACTTTGGTTTTTCCACCTCCACGGACAGCGAGAAAATCCATGAAGTAGAAAGTGTGATAAAGGAAAGAAGAAAAGAAACTATCAAACACTAAAAAAGATGCAATGCTACTCTATCAAGCCACAAAAGGAAAAAGAGAGTGATACAATACCACCTCCACCCAAAGGAACTCAAGGCCAATGAAGGGAGACTACAAGGCAACGAGCTTGGAAAAGATGGCATAGCCGCAGTAGTGACAAAGGGAGGTCTCGTAAGACTCTAAACTCACAACTTCTATGAAAGAACCACACATACAAAGATGGAATTGATGGAGTAACAAGCTTTCTTACTGCAATGCTCGATGGATTTGTGTGAGGAAATGCTTGAGAGAATGTGATAGATTGCTGGAAGATCTTGGAAGAAGGAATGAATGAACAAGATAGCCATTTCAAGACCAAAATGGGAGAGATAGAGCCATTTTCAGGTCGGTTGGTTGACACAAAGGTGTTACATTTCATCCCTAATGAGGAGTGTAACAGTCTTGCAGACTCTAGAGGTAGGAATCTATCAAGGATGGCAATATTTCACGTAGACGTCTATGCACCATGCTCACATCCCCAACAAATATTCCCCCACCGATGCACAAAATAGGCACTAAGTGGATGGAAGGTAGGTGGTGATGTGGAATTACGCCTTCGAGTTTGATTTTCTAAGGTGAGGGTATGCAAAAGAGGAATTTACACAAGGGGTGCAAATTCGCTCCTATACAAATTAATTCATTTATCTCTCAACATTATCCATTTCCCAAAATAGATAAAATCATTTATTTTATTTCAACCTTGCACATGTAAATAATAACTAAGTTCATTTAACTATTAAATACTCATGTAAATTCCACCTCACCTATTGATTGAGACTTACTCTCAATCTACTAACCAATCAAATCCACTTCACTCCCACTCACTTTGAGTTCACTGATATGTCAAAATAGTTAAATAATAAATCAATTTTTCAACAACCTATCAATCTCAGTTAACACTCCAAGATCAATCTTCTTAACCGATCCATATGATCAGTTACCTGAAATCATGCAATCACTTAACTGTCCATCAATTCCTCTCATCAATCATCCATCATTTATCTTTTTCAATCTTTCCTCTGATCTTGACTATCGATCAATGTCACCAAATATCTATAAATTCAACTATCCTATAATTCATTCTTCATCTCAGATCATGTAAATAAACTATACTCGAATCGCTACAACTCTTTATTACTATTATGCTACTAAAATCTGAGATAAAATACTAATTACACCATTCTTCAAGGTGAATAGAGGAGAAAAATGGAGCTATGCTAGAGTATATTGTGTGTGTTTCAATGTGCAAAAGGTTTTCATTTTTTTTTATTCAATTTTCTTTATTTGCTTTATTGATGTTATCTTTCGATTGTGATTCTTGTTGTTACTAATTATCTTTGAGTTTCATAGTTGGATTTCTAGTCATACATTTTGTCATGCTTGGTGGAAGCCTCTAGTCCCTAATTTTAACCCATTTTCATAAGTTTTATGTGATTTTGAGTTTACAAGCTTATTAATGCAATCATTATCAAAACGGTAAAATTAACAGAAACCTAGGCACATTTGTTACACTCTATGGAACATCTATAGCTTATATGGACACAATTATTTATGCTTAATTTTTGTGATTTTTAGACTTATCAGTGTTGGATACCTAATTGATAACCCTAATTTTATAGTTTTTTGATACTAAACTGATAATTTACCCTTCAGATTATGTCTTTTGTCTATGTTTTTGCATATTTTCATGATTTGTGTAGAGTTGTGCAACTAAATCTTGGTGTGGCACGTTTAAATCTCTATGTGGAATATTTGATGCTTAGAAATGGGCATCTGAAAAAAGAGGTATAAACTATTTTCTATCAATTTTCAATTACTTTGGCATAATTGTCTATTGGATTTTAGGGTTATTGATCTATTTATTAAGCATCTTGTGGCATTCATTGGAATTGAAGACCAAACCCTAAACTACTGGCATTATCTATTGCAAGATTTTGTGCTTTATTTTTATAAATTAAGAACACTTCAATTTCATAAGGTAAATGAACATTGTTTGTTGTGTCTAGTAAGTCCTCAGGTATGTATGCTCTCTCCTTACACTTAGTGTGAACTTGGAGATCATAAATACCTTAGGATTTGTACGTTTTTTGCTTACCCGAGGATTAGATTGTCCATGTATGATCTTCCCTTATGACTCCAAAGAACGATATTGGGAATCAGAAACATCTTTTCCATTTGCTTACAATAGCAGACCTGCTTGGGGATTTCATCACCCCAAGGGATGACCTCAACCATGTGTTCAAGTGGGGTATAAAAAGGTGGAGAATGAAATTTGTACCCCAAGGTGTAGCTAGCATACTTTAAGCCAAGCCTCACGATCCTCAGTTTTTCAAGATGTGTATAGGTGAGGAGGAGAGGGGAGACCCCATCGACTTGGGATTCCTTGTATGGGCTCAATTTTCACTAATTATACTACAAACCATGTTTAATTAGAATACTTTAAGACCTTCAACTATTGGCTTAGTATGGTGTAGAGTCTAGTATCATGCTCGAAATTACTCACCATGTACTCTTCCCTTACTAAGGTGACATATACTCCTTATTAGGACCTCATCCTTCCAAGGTAAGGGGTGTTAAGGTGGTACATGACCTTAGAATACCCTAGTCACCCATTCATTGGAAGGTATTGCACTTCAATGGGTGTGCCTACACTAATTCATGACACCTTTACTACTATCTAGGTTGTCAATGTACTCAGAGTGTCTTGATTGTTTCTACCAATGAAACCATTCATCATGTCACCTTTGAAATTTGTCAACAACTACAATGTATATTATGTGATATGTTTTTCTTGCTAGTGTTAACTTATTTTAATCTTTAGATTTGAATAATTTTTTACAAAGGTGATTTGATAATCTAGGTCAAACTTCTTGAGTTTTAAAATCATAAAATAGCTTTTGAGAAAACCATCAAATACACCTCAAATGTATTCAAAAAATTTACAATCAACAAAAAGAGGTAAAAGGATTAAGTTGGTTTCTTTTGAAAATTTCTAATTCCATCCACGTAGCAGAAAACAAGTCTAGGGTTTTTTGTTTTTCTTTCTTGCACCTATATCCAAGTTGCTAAGATCAAGTAGAGCGTGTAACACAATATATGAGCTTTGCAAGGTGTTGAAAAGGGTCATATTTATTCTTGTTCAAGGATTGGATTTTGGCTTGTTTTCCCTATTGATTCCATGTTGTTGAACTAGGAGGAAGATACATGGCATATATTATGGAGAGAGAAGTTTTGGGATGTGGCATCAAACTACATCCACGTGCCTAGATGCCTTCAAAGTAAAGTCTCTACATGGTCACATTTTCATTACTCTTCAAGGGTTAAAAGGGGATCTAATAATGAAATCTACTAAGGAGCTAAATTATTTTGTATAATGGCCTCATGGTAGGGATTAACAACTCAAAATAAAATAAAACGATGTCTATATGGTAATCTCCTCACCAAAACAATTTATAGCCAACATCATTGCTTCAATGGATCTTACAAAGACATTCAAAGGGGATGCATGTTTTTCATTTATCTTAGTCAAATCTTAGTTTTGTTTGTTACAAGGTTTTGCAAATGTTGTATCAGCAAGGCGTAAATACTTGTAAGGGTTTTCTCTAAAAAAAGGGTTGGAGTGTTCAAGCACTACAGTTGGGACAATTATAACACTTTTTAGCTTGGTGGGGAAAAGCAAAGCCTTGATCATAGTAGTAGCTTATACTCATTATAAAAAATGCTTCTAAGGAGAAGAAAGCATCTATGTGTGATTTTTGTGGATCGTTATGATTCCACCATGGAGATTCTTGTGCTCATAAACAAGTGAATATAGTCTAGGAGATAATCAATGTGTTTCTCTTTATACATGCCTTTGCATCCTTTGGATTTGTTTTGTCAACTTCAATGGTAGTTACAAAAAATACTTTCTTTGCTCCATTTTGATTTAGTTAATCTATCTACATTTTATGCTCTAATTTGTAGTAGTGGAAGTGAACTCTTCTATGTATCTAGTGATTGTGTAGATTCACCCATATTTTGAGATCCAGATTATGATTCCCATATAGATTATTGTCAAGAGAATGCAACAAAGGATTCTCAATTCTTTGAAGCAAGATGCATCAACATCTAATTCTAATTATTTATCCTATAAAGTAAAGAGCATATCCTATGCTCCCAAAGCTAATGATTTGATGAAGAAATTTTCAATGAGAGGTGCACACTGCCATGTCATTTATTGTCAAATTTGTTCTTGATTACAGATCCTACCTTTGTTGTTTCCAAATCTCAAGATTTAAGGTGCTTATATGTTAGATGATGCTTGGATATAGCTAATATGTGTGTGTCGGTGGGGGAAAGAGGTGACACAGACTATGAAGAGTTGATTTTAGGTATGCTTTTCAAATTATATTGCAAGCCAGGGATTTGTTGCAAGTGTTACCGTCACTTGTTGATATCACTATTCTAAATGGAAAGAGGTTTACAGTTGTGGTGACATTCATGGACAATATTATGACCTTCCTAACATCTTTGAGCTAAATGAATTTCTTTCTAAGGAAAATCCATAGCTTTTCAAATGGTGATTTTTTTGGTCGAGGATCCTTTTCAGTTGAATTCATCCTTGTGCTTTTTGCATTTTAGTGCATATGTCCAAGAAGGATTTATCTTTCTAGAGCAAATCATGAAAACAAGAGTGCAAACAATATTTATAGATTTGAGGGTGAAGTGAAGTCTAATTACATTGACACCATGGTACAGTGTCGATGGTGTAAAACTTGTTGATATCATAGCAATTGATCAATACAAGTAGACACCTAAAGAGGGGTTGTATATATGACAAGAAGAGCTCTAGCAGATTTTTGACTAGATATTATATGATGCAATTCATAAAAAGGTGTGGCATTGGATCATAAATTATTAAAATCATTAAACCCATCAATTATATTCGTAGAAGAAGTGGTAGAGGTCTTGGAGCCTCAGTTGTTAGCGGTGCTCGGTTCAAGTGTTCAACATCGTATTCTAATTGGTGATTACTACCAATTGAAACCAAGTGTTGAGGTTTATGAACTTGAAAGAAGTAATGGCTTTACAATCTCACTATTTGAAAGACTTGTGGAGCATAATAAATTGCCTTTTCAAGCACTTTCCTCATAGAGTTGAGTGAGAGAAGAGTTTGTGCCCATGATCTTAACCGTTTATTCGAATGGTTAGGTAACACTCAATTTGTATCAAGAGTTAGAAACAAAGCACCTATGTGTATGTCAAGCCAAATTTATTTTTGGTCTCATTCATATGGAGAGTCTAAACAATGTAGTGTTAAAAATGAGGGTGAAGCTAAAATGGTGATTCCCTTGTTTTTTGGATGATAGCTGAAGGAAAAATTCTTGTCAAAATAATTGTTCTTGTTTCATATAATAGGTAGGTAACACTAGTATGAGATATGGTGAAGGAAATCCCTACTATTGAAGCCATAGAAGTCCTTATTATAGATATAATTTAGGGGTTTGAGAATAAAGTTATCATACTACCTTTAGTTTGTTCTAAAGATGAAGGAAGCAGAGGGAATTTATGATAATTCACAATATAATCATGGAAGAGTCAAAAAAATGACAAGGGAATAGTATCAAAAGGAGAAGATAACTTAGAATTCAAAAAATTAAAGAAGCCAGTTAGAGAAGGTTGAGGACACTATAAATGTGCTTTCTTAAGATATAATAAAGAAGACTTATTCTCATGCAATGAGGAGGCCTTTTCTAACTTAATTTTTTTTTTAAATATGCCTCATCATAATGTAGATGGAAGTGCGAGATAATTTCAAGGTTGAAATTTGAGGGTTTTAATGTATGGATAAAGGAGAAACTTATAACAACAATCTCAACAATTGGCGGGTATATAGGAATAACTTCAACAACTAGTAGGGAAAAGATGTTGAAAAGGTCAAGACCATCCTCCTCAATGCCATCTTAGAGTTTTTAAAGGAAGTAAAGCAAAGAGGGATTTATTTAGCACTAAGAATATGTCAAATAAGTCAATTTTTGTTCAAGGAAACCTCTATTTTTGACACATGTCCTAAATCACTCAAGTTTTTAGCAAGGCATAAAGAGTACACCTAGTATTCTTTAGAGAGGAGGTTTTGGCTGTGGGAGACTAAGATTGTAATTGGAAAATGAATTCTTTCTAGTGGAAATAGGCCATATAACTCAACATGGTAGTTCTTTCAAGCTTTTGGCTATCCATTATAACTTAGAATAGGAGTTCTTTCTATTCAAATGGCTAGTATTCTAGTTAATTCTTCTAAAAGAAAAACATTTTTAAACTTATGTTACTATAAGACAAAGACTTACGATATTATGAACCTAATTTTGCAATAAAATTTGAAGATATACCTTTCTCCATGTTGTCTCGATATATTGTGTATGATGTTGGGGTTGTTTATTTTTGTTGTTGATAGTGTTTTATCCCTCATACTATTGTTCAACTTTATACCTTTGTGTACAAACAAGTCACATATTTGAAAGTTACATGTTGTTTTTTACCTTCATACAAAATAATTATGTGAATCTCAATTAAATTGTAGATTGTGTATCAAACTATCAACTTCTTTGTATGAACCTTGAATTCTTTGAAATAGGTTAAAGTTTTAGTCTATCTTTGGTGCATTGCCACATTTTGATTTTTATTTATCCTTCTATCCCTTTTCATTTACAAAACACTTATAAGATTAGGGTTAGTTCTAGTTCTTCAAAGATAATCAGATAGAGAACCAACTCTATAACTGGAGTTTTAGCCTCAAAGAGCAGGGTCCCACACCTTGAGGCCATCCCAATGTTTCATTGAATGGCTGAATAAAGTTCAATAGGGTGCATGCTTAGTGATAAAAAAAAATTCTTGCCTGATGGGACCGGTTTGATGATCCAAACATCATCCATTAGAGAATTTTAGTGTGTTCTTCAATGCCTTTTTCCATACAGGGCAGATATCCTCAACACCATGGCGACTCTAAGTTCAAATCTAATGGTTCGAGAAGATTAAGTGTTGGTATGTTTAGTTTACAAAGAATAAATCTGATTGCTCTCTTTTGGATGCATTTTTTAATAAGTTTATAGCTTGTGTGAATGCTTTAGCATGTCAAAAATTTATGGAGATATGTATTTTTCCCCCCATTTCATGAAAAATCAACTTATGTGCCTCCTTATCAATCATTTCAAACTGAAAACATTATCCCAAATAGTTGGTTTCAAGAAACTATTAATGTTTTCCTAATTCTTCCAATCCTCCCAGCCTAGTTGAACCCTCTTGGAAACCTTCTTATTCTTACAATTAGCCTTGTGAAATTTATTTTGCTCCAAATCAACATTATTACCTTTCTAATCAAAGCCCAAAATGCTGACAATATAAAGATTGGCAACTTGAGCATCAAAAACATATTTTTGGAATTCAAGAAGCAGCTGATTGAAATTGAGAGAGAAAGGGGATTTAATTTGCAAAAAGAAGAGTGATTTTCCAAACTTACTACCATCAACAAGAGGTGAGAAAACAAAAGAGACATGAAGAAGAATACTTGTTTAAACAAATTTTGGCTAATGAGGGGCAGTTGATTCAAGTGCCTTTACAATCACAAGAATACAAGGTTTAGTCAAATTTATTTGTGCCAAGTTTTAAGCAAGAAAAGTCATTTGAACCTTCAAGTCAGCTTCCTCTTTTCATACAGAAGCCTACACATGTACAAAATCAGTACAGTATTCCTCATGAGCAGCTCCCTCAAACATTCATTCATTCTTAATAAACCCAAAAAGACCTTTATAATCAGCCTTCTTGTCCAAGCACCATTCACCTTTGTAAAGATGGGCCCATTGTTTACCAAGATAGTTGGTTTAGTGAGCAGAAGAAGGAGGTGTTTGAGATAGAAAGAGGACAATTTACTATTGATGAGCCTTTTTGTGATATGTAAATAGAAAAATTAGGCTTATTGCAAGAGGGAAATGAGTGTAACCAGTTGGGGCAGAAAGATATTGAGCAAGAAGGAGTTCATGTGAATGAAGAATCTACAATCTTGTTTAATAGACTTCCTTGTTTTATTGACAAGGATGCAAAGAGCATACAATTTTCAGTGTCAACACATGTTTTGGAGCAACAAGAAGTTAGAAATGATGATGATAAGATGTTTTTTATGAGGAAGAAGATGAAGATAACTTTATTTTGGAGAGAGAAAAGATTGACATATATGAGTTTGTTGGTCAAGTTGAGCAAAGTTCCAAGCAAAAGCCTGCACTTCAAAGGGAAGAACTTGTTTTTTCTTCAAGCCTTCAAAAGGTCTGTCATGAAAAGAGGATGAATTTTATCATTTATAAGAGTAATGAGGACCTTTCAGAAGATCTTTTTTGGGTTGAGCTAGAAAACTTCTGCTCAAAATTTGAGGTTGAATCAACATCTCCAAAATTAAAAAATTATGAACAACATGAACTAAAAGGGAAAGAGATTGTATCTTCAACTGGAGCATTTGAAGAAAAACTTTCCAATCAGCAAAATGACGAGACAGCGGACTACAAGCAAGACATCGGTAGTGAGGATTCAAATTTTATCTTTTCACGAGGATGTTCTATCAAGAATTTAACTAGGATGGAGACCACCAAACTACCACAATCCATGCTTGCACTCAAGCATGAAGTTGCAGATGAAGAGGAATGTATTCAACTTGCTTATCCACTTCAAAATAGCAATATGCATGACCAACATAAAGAAGTAAGTATGTTTGTCTTCATTCTTCAAGAAGTATTGCAGTTGTTGGTTAAGCATTTGTCATTTCTCTATCTCCTTATAAATTTTCATAAGCATGTAAAACCTTGTGAATTAATGAGAAAAGGAAGCTACTTCAAGGAAACAATCAATACTTTTGTTTTAGCAAGCTTTTGTTGTTTTTTAGTGTAGGTTAGAATATGTTGTATTTCAAGTCAATAATTGTTGTTGCACAATGTTAGTTTGTCATTTTCTAAAATTTTTGAGGCACAATTTTTAGTTAGGTTTTTCTTAGTTGTTCTTGGGGTATTACTAGTTGTTGTAAAGTCTGTATTTAGGGATTTTTAGGTCTCTCTTGATTCCTATGTATAATGAATGTTTAAGGCTATTATTTCTTTTTTTTAGCAATCAAACACCCCTTAGAGGTCACCAAAAATGTTAATTTATTTTAATCTATAGATTTGAATGTTTTTACAAAGGTGATTTTATAATATAGGTCAAACTTCTTGAGTTTTAAAATTATCAAATAGCTTTTGAGCAAACCATCAAATAAGCCTCACATGTATCCAAAAAAATTACAATCACCAAAAAGAGGGAAAAGGATTAAGTTGGTTTCTTTTGAAAGTTTCTAACTCCATCCATGTAGCAAAAAATAGGTCTAGGGTTTTCCATTTTTCTTTCTTGCAACTATCTCCACATTGTAGAGATCAAGCAGAGCATGTACCAAATTATATGAGATTTGTAGGGCATTGAAAAGAGTCATCTTTACTCTTGTTCAAAGAATGGATTTTGTCTTATTATCCCTGTTGATTCCATGTTAATGGACCAGGAGGAAGATACATGGCACATATTATGAAGAGAAAAGTTTTGGGACATGGCATCAAACTACCTCCATGTGCCCAAATGCCTTCAAAGTAAAGTCTCTATGTGGTTACATTTTCATTACTTTTCAAGAGTCAAAAGGGGATCTAACAATGAAATATATTGAGGAACTAAATTATTTTGTATAATGGCCTCATGGAAAGGATTAACAGCTCAAAATGAAATAACACAATGTCTATATGGTAATCTCCTCACCAAAACAATTTATTGTCAACAACATTGCTTCAAGGATCTTACAAAGATAGTCAAAGGGGATGCATGTTTCTCATTTATCTCTACCAAATAGCAATTGTGTTTGTTATGCGATTTTGAAAATGTTTTATCAACAAGGCTTAAATACTTGTAAGTGTTTACTCTAAAAAAAGGGTTGGAGTGATCAAGCACTGCATCTGGGAAAATTGTAACACTTTTTATCTTGGTTGGGAAATGAAAAGCCTTGATCGTAGTAGTAGCTTAAAATCATCAAGAAAATTGCTTCTAAGGAGAAGAAAGCATATATGTGTGATTGTTGTGGATCACTATGATGGAGAATCTTGTTCTTGGAAACAAGTGAATATAATCTAGGAGATTATAAATGTATTTCTCTCCATACATTCCTCTACATCCTTTGGATTTGTTTTGTCAATTTCAATGGAAGTTACAGAACACTGTCTTTTCTCTAGTTCGATGCATTAATCTGTATACATTTGATGCCCTAATTTGTAGTAGTGGAGGTGAACTCTTCTATGTATCTGGTGATTATGTAGATTCACCCATATTTCAAGATCCATATTATGATTCTCATATAGATTATTGTCAGGAGAATTCAACAAAAGGATTCTCCATTCTTTGAAGCAAGATGCATCAACATCTAATTCTCATTGTTTGGCCTATAAATTAAAGAGCATATCCACTGCTCCCAAATCTAATGATTTGATGAAACAATTGTGAATGAGAGGTGCACGCTGCCATGTCATTTATTGTCAAAGTTGTTCTCGATCACATATCTTTACTTTGCATGTTTCTAGATCTCAAGCTTTAAGGTGCTTATTTGTCAGATGACGCCTAGATATAGCTAACGTGTGTGTGTTAGTGGGGGAAAGAGGTGACACAGACTGTGAAGATTTGATTTTAGGTATGCTTTCCAAATTATATTGCAAGCCAGGGATTTGCTGCAAGTTTTACCCTCACTTGTTGATATCACTATTCTAAATGGAAAGAGGTTTGTAGTTGTGGTGACATTCATGGACAATATTATGACCTTCCTAACATCTTTGAGATGAATGAATTTATTTCTAAGGAAAATCCATAGCTCTTCAAATGGTGTTTTTGTTGATCGGGGATCCTTTTGAACTAAATTCATCCTTGTGCTTTTTACATTTTAGTGCATATGTCTAAGCAGGCTTTATCTTTCTAGAGGAAATCATGAAAGCAAGAGTATGAACAAGATTTATGGTTTTGAGGGTGAATTGAAGTCCAATTACAATGACACCATGGTATAGTGTCGATGGTTTAAAACTTGTTGATATCAAAGCAATTGATCGATACAAGTAGCCACCTAAAGAGGGGTTGTATATATGATAGGAAGAGTTCTAGCAAATGTTTGACTAGATATTATATGATGCAATTCATAAAAAGGTATAGCATTGAATCAATAAATATTAAAAGCATTAAACCTATCAATTGTATTCATAGAAGAAGTGACAAAGGTCTTGGAACCTCAATTATTAGTAGTGCTTGGCTCAAGTGTTCAACATCTTATTCTAATTGGTGATTACTACCAATTGTCCCCAAGTGTTGAGGTTTATGAACTTGAATGAAGGTGTGGCTTTGCAATCTCACTATTTTAAAGACTTGTGGAGCATAATAAATTGTCGTTTCAAGAACTTTCCTCACAAAGTCAATTGAGAGAAGAGTTTGTGCCCATGATCTTACCCATTTATCTGAATGGGAAAGTCACTTAATTTGTATCAAGAGAGAGAATCAAATAACTTATGTGTATTTCAATCCCAATGTGTTTTTGGTCTCATTCAAATGGAGTCTAAACAACATAGTGTTATAAATGAGGGAAAAACAAAAATGGTGATTCCCTTGTGCATTGGATGATAGCTGAAGGACAAAATCATGTTGAAATAACTATCTTTGTTGCATATAATGGGAAAGTAACGCTATTATGAGATATGGTGAAGGTAATCCCTACTATGGAAGCCATAGAAGTCCTTACTATAGACAAATTTTAGGGGTCTGATAATAAAGCTATCATACTATATTTAGTTTGTTCTAATGATGAAGGAAGCAAAGGGAATTTATGATAATTCACAATATAATCATGGAAGAGTCAAATAAATGATAGGGGAATAGCATCAAAAGGAAAAGATAACTTAGCATTCAAAAAATTAAAGAAGCCAATTAGAGAAGGTTAAGAAAACTCTAAATGTGCTTTCTTAAGCTATAATAAAGAAGAATTATTCTCATGCAATGAGGAGAAATTTTCTAAATTAAACTTTTTTTTAAAAATGCCTCATCATCATGTAGATGGAAATGCAAGGTAATTTCAAGGTTACAATTTGAGGGTTTTAATGTATGGATAAAGGAGATAGTTATCGGTCAAATAAACTTATAAGAACAATCTCAATAGTTGGTAGGTATCTGGGAATAACTTCAACAGCTGGAAGGGAAAATATATTGAAAAGGTTAAGGCCATCTTCCTCAACACCATCTTAGAGTTTTTTAAGTCAATGTATGGATAAAGGAGATAGTTATCGGTCAAATAAACTTATAAGAACAATCTCAATAGTTGGTAGGTATCTGGGAATAACTTCAACAGCTGGAAGGGAAAATATATTGAAAAGGTTAAGGCCATCTTCCTCAACACCATCTTAGAGTTTTTTAAGTCAAGTACAGAGGGATTTATCTGGTGCCAGGAAGATGTCAAACAACTCAATTTTTTTTCAAGGATACCTCTTTTTTTGGCACATGTCCTAAATTCACTCAAGTTTTTAGCAAGGCATAAAGTATACACCTAGTCTTCTTTAGAGGGGAGGTTATGGATGTGGGAAACTAAGATTGAAACTAGAAAATCAGTTATTTCTAGTGGAAATAGATCATTTAACTCAACATGGTAGTTATTTCAAGCTTTTGGCTATCCATTGTAACTCAAAACATGATTTCTTTCTAGTCAAATAGGTAGTATTATAGCTAATTCTTCTAAAATAGAAGCATTTCCAGACTTATGTTACTATAAGATAGAGACTTATGATATTATGAACCTAATTTTGCAATAGAAGTTGAAGATATACCTTTCTTCATTTTGTCTCTGTATATTGTGTATGGTGTTGGGGTTGTTGTTATTTGTTGTGAACAATGTTTTGTCCCTCATACTATTGTTCAGCTTTATACCTTTATGTAGAAACAAGTCACATATTTGCAAGTTACATGTGTTTTACCTTAATTCAAAATACTTATGTAAATATCTATGAAATTGTAGATTATGTATCAAACTATTAGCTTATTTGTATGAACCTTGTGTTCTTTGAAATAGGTCAGAGTTTTACTCTATCTTTGGTGCATCACCACATTTGATTTTAATTTATTATTCTATCCCTTTTCATTTATAAAATACTTATAGGATTAGGGTTAGTTCTAGTTATTCAAAGATAATCAAATAGAGAACTAACTTTATAACTGGAGGTTTGGCCTCAAATAGCAGGGTCCCACACCTTGAAGCCATCCCAATGTTTCACTGAATGGTTGAATAAAGCTCAATAAGGGTGCATGTTTAGTGATAATAACTAGATTTTCTCAAAACAATCAAATTAGATCAAGACCAATTATAATAATGTGTTTGAACCTCAAAATCTCAAGTCTATCTATCGTGTTGTGCAACTGATTATCATTTTGTGCAATTGTCAATCAAATAAAGGTCAAAAAACTTAGTTTAGGTTATTTTTAACCTCATATTGCAATGGTGGATTAAATAGGTGCAATTGCATCTTGTATGGGTTCAATTGAATCTTGGATAGGCACATTTGTGGTATTCATGGGTGCATTTATTTCAAAGTGACACAATTTCCTCTGAGCTTCACAAATCCAATTTTGTTCCAAAAACTGAACTATCATCTATTTCTTCTTAGGATCCCACATTTGAAATTCTAATTGTCACACTTGTTCTATACTATGGCACAATTTATTTGTATCTGGGTACAATTGCTCTATTACTTAGGCCACTTGGTGTCACCATACCTCACTATCTTATACATAGACCTTCATCAAACCAAACTAATACCTACTAGTTTACACAAAGACAGACCCCAAATTTGATCATTTATCTCATCCTTCACATCTTTTCAATCAAATCCCAGATTCAGATTTAGGTTTAATTTACCACATTTCTATTATCTCCATCCTTTCTAGCATCCAAAACCATATTGATTAAGTTTACCTAGATCTTACATTTATATCCATTCCAATTTGATATTTTCCCTTGAAAGTTTTTCTTCTCAAGGTAGAATATTAAGTTAGCTTATTTATGGGTAGTTTTACTTAGGAGAATATAAGTTAACCGATTCCACCATTATCTCAAAAAATTGTTTCCTTTTGGACTCACAAATCCAGCCCAAAAGTGAACATAATTTATCCAAATATTGATTGTAAAACCTTAAGATCTAGATACTTTTTGGTCATGTCAACCTCATTCATCCATCCAAAAATATTACTCAAATCAAAAGGCCTTGGTGTATCTTATATGTGAGTACAAACAAGGTTTCAAATCAAAAATAAAAAGCAACAAACATATCCTAACATGACAAACATATGTGTAGATCTATCCTTTACAAGAAATAAACAATGAACTCCCACACATGTATGGACAAAGGAGTTTTGAAATATCACCTCCACTGAGTCCTAAACATAGTCCTAACATTGGTGGGTATGTACGAAATGTAAATCCCAATGAGTTGGCTAAATCCCAACATGGAAACACCTCAATTTGACAAGTACAATGGTAAGGGAGATCCTAACAACCATGTATCAACTTTTATTGCATTGTGTAACAACTTAATTAAAGACAAGCTACTAGCTAGAACAATTGGAATGGTTTTTCTCATTGTCGAATAACTCCATAAATTCGTTTACCAAACATGTTAGTGAATTTCCCTAACATTTTCAAGCAAATATTGGTCCTCAAGTGACATTAACTGACTTAGTGCATTGTAAACAAAGACCTAAAGAAAAGATAATAGACTTTATAGGACAATACCAATTTCTTTACTCATAAATCTCCTATAGTCTTCTTGATGTTGATGTCCAAAGGGTGTTTATAGGAAATTTGCAACCTAATATTTAAGACAAGATATTATTGATGAAGTACCCATCCTTTACACACTTGTGTATAGATCTTTGTGATTATCAGATATCGGTTAGTCAATGAGGATACACCTTCATCAACTCCTACTATTCAATCTAAATTCATACCTCAAAACAATTACCAACCATTCAAAAAGAAAAATAAGAATTTTGTTAAGATAAACACTCCTCAAACCATTGAAACACATGTCACTGTTGCAAGTACAACTCCTTATCAATGTAGGCCAAGAGATAGAAAATTCACCCAACTGTCTGACTCTCTTCATGTGATCATGTTACAAATTCTAAGAACTTAATCCAATTACCTCTAATTAGGCTCATGGATACAACTAAACCTTTACCTTCAAACTTCAACCCAAAAGAATTTTGTCAATACCATCGTACACTTAGACATGATACAAAATGATGTATGCATCTTAAACATCAAGTGCAAGACCTTATTGATTATATTCACATCCAATTGGCCAATGTTAATGATAAAGGAAGTAATTTTGTAGCTCCACCCAATCAGAATTTGTAAATTTTCACAAATCTAATGCCAAATCATACATCCAACTTTGTGCAAGCTAGTGATGATACACATGACGATGATGATCTAGCCACTATTGTTAATGCAATATATGTTCAACCTCATAAGATCTAAACCACTTATTTACCTAACATTTCTTTCACATATATTGATGCATTCATACATGCACCCGATGGTCCTCTCTATATCATCAGTCATATTAATGACAAACCTAACTAGGGATACTCATTGATCTCATGTGTCTAGAGAATGTGATCATTGAATAATTCTTATTTATGCATGAACTCTATGAATACTTATGAACAATCAAGAGCATGGCTAAGAACTCATGATGGTTTCGTTAGCCCTATGATAGGTTCAATTACTCTCTTGCTCAAAGTTAGACCAAAATAGATGGATGTTTCATTCACCATCATCCTGATGTCAGACCAATTTCATGTGAATCTAGGTTATCCATGGCTATTCTCCATGATTGTAGTCATTTTGATCATCCATAAATGAATAAAGTTCTCATTTGAAAATCAAATATATATAACTCATCATTATGGGTTTAAACTTTTGGCTTCCCGTGGAAATTTTTTCACTAGATTATTTTTTGCCTCAACCTATAGAACCTGTTAAGCCTCATGGGGAATGTTTTTCCATTTCATATCAAAATTTTAAACAAAAGAACATAGCCAAGTTATCCCTTAGTAACATCCCACTCAGGGATGATCAATCTATAGTGACTTTTATGGTTTTTCCTCCCACCCACAAGTTGTGGATGAACCCATGTCTAGACTGAATATCCTCCCACATACACTGGGCATTTATGCTACAGTTCCACCTTTGCTATCATTTAAAATACCAAGAGATAATTGTATAATTACCTTTGTCCCTCTAAAAGAAAAATAAATTTATAAACCTAAAGATACAGTGGTTTCCCAACCCTCGGTGATCACTTTAGTTCCTCCTCTAAGGGAAAAAAGAGACCAATGGTAGAGAGACCCTCTCTAACCCATTTACAAATTGAAACGCATGCAAGAATAAATATAAATGCTTAGGAGCACAAGCATAGGCACCATTCCATAGCTCACTAGTTGGCTAAAAAGAATAAGACATTACTTGATGACCAAATACCTATCCAAATAAACCTTGAAAAATTACCTCCCTCTCATCCATCCTCATCATCACCTAACAAACCATACCACCCTCACCAAACCATGTCATTAAAACTTGCATGTTTCAACCTAAACAAAGAATGAAACTAGAACATATGACTGACATTGTCCTTAAACCACCTATTGTGATAAATTTGGATGGTGAAGATGAAAATGTTGAGATTGATGAACAAGTACATAATGAGTTATCTTTACTATTTTTGAATTTTATGGATTTAGATGGGGGAAACCATGATGATCCTCTTGACAGAGTGACTCACCACGTGTTGAACCTAGACTCCTTGTACGACACTCGATGTAGTCCCTTTGACTAGTAATTCGCCCCTTTGACTAGTAATTCGCCTTCCATATACAATGAGTAAGATTGGGATGTAGATGATTTGCTTTAGATCGGCTCGTATGTGTAGTACTCTTTGTGTGTGTGTCATGTCTTTAGTGTGTTTGCATGCACGTAAAGTGATCTCTCATGTTGTGTTGTTTGATATGTTTGTAATTTTTCTTTGGAGGACCCTTTTTGTTCCTGTTGGCATAAGGATACAAAGGAAACAAATCTATTGTGGCATTCATCTATTTGTATCTCCATTCATCTCTATGTTGTAATATTTTTTGTTATCTTGTGTTTTCCCTTTGGGGATGATGCAACACATAGATACATTTAGGTCTCTTCCATGTTGACCCAAAAATTTGTTTATTCTCCTAATGTTTCATTCTTTCGTTGTGTTCGTAATTCCATGAGTATCCAAGGGAATGATGTCAATTCCAAGAGTAATCATATTATATATTATCAAAGGTCTATTCTGACCCTAGATCCATGGATCCCTCATGTGATATCTTTGTCTTGTTTGTGCCTTTGCATTAGGGGTGACCCCTTATTGTGAGTTAGCTTTATTTGGAAAGCATATCGTTGGCACAGGGCTCTCCAAATAATCTCTCATTACCTTATAATTTAGCATTTTATTCTACCTTAAAGTAATTGCTTGTAGAGTGGTGTTTAGCAATTACTTTAAGGTGGGGGTACGCATTCCATTATGTGCTTCACTTTGTTCACACATCTAGAACTTATTGATGTGTTGTCTTGGAATTTTGATCATTTGTGTAGCACCTTATCAAAATTATTGGGACTATAATTCTTGGTATGGTTGACATGGGTACACACCTAGTGAAAACCAATCCTCATTAGCGCTTGTGTGTTTCTCATTTGCTACCCTTTTAGAAGTCTCACCTAGTGAATATCCAACTTTACTAGCATGTGATGCCTTGGTTCATGGTTCACTTAGCAAATATAAGACTTTGTTAGCCTATGAGTCATGAATGCCTTGGGTATGAATACTAGTAGGATTTATGTGGAGCTTGCTAGTTTGTGATTGTCATACATGCCTTTTCACATTTTATTTGCATTTTGTTTACATTGTGTTGCCTATGTTATGCGCCTTCACCATGTATGATTTGTGTTGTCATGTTGCATTACATTTCATACATGTGTGTTCCTTTGTCCTTATGTTGTTTTGTCATGGGATCTTGTGTGTTTCCCCCTAGATTTAGTGTCATCCTATCTCTTCAATATTTAGATAATTTAACCCCTCCTAACATAATCTTACTTTAGTATGGGTTTGAGTGTAAGTTCATGCTCTCATTAAAGTGGGAGCTAAATGTAGCATAATAAATTGTCACCCTTGACAATTTCACAATAGGTTTTTCTCCCTCTTATGTGCTTGGACCTAATTATACACCTATTTTCCTAATTATGCATTCAATGACCCATTTTAAACATTTATTGGAAAATAAAATATGAAAAATCAAAGTATGCATTTAATATTTCCCTTGACACTTTGGATCCCAAAAAAGGAGCAAACTAGTCTAGGGCGCCCTATCCCCTAGACCACTTAAGTTGGCCCCAAATTCAAATATGTCAATGTCGATAATTTATTATTTAAAATTCTAATTCTAATTACCAGCTACCAGGATTTAATTTTTAGGGAATTAGATTAATTACATATAAATACCTAGTCATTTTCATAATTTTAAGGAAAAAAGAGAAAAAAGAAAGGAAGCAAGCTAAGGGAATTCAATTGAGAAAAACAAGTGTCCTAAAAGCAGTTAAGAGCAGAATCTTCAAAATTATTGCAAAATTTCATCATTCAAGCATCATGTCAAATATTATGAGTTTTCTTCATATTTTATATGCATTGTATTTTTGAGTACTAATGCTTGTAGATCTTCAAATCAAATCAAGTCAAGCAACAATTAATCCTTAAACTTGATGATCATGACTTCATCAAACAAAAATGGAGCACATCATTATTTTTGGTTGTAGGTGTATGTGCACGAAGGAAGGGCTCTCAATGCAACTAAGGCATCTTTTCAAGATAGAAGGAATGGAAACAAAGAACACCATTAAATGGGTGAGCAAGAAAGGGAGACTAGAGACCAAGCACATTCATGATCCTAACATCATTTACATTTTCTTGGCAAAAAATGTCAGGGGCTTTGGGTGAAAAATGATTGGTAAACTGGTGGCAAATCATTTATTGAGGGCGGATTTGGTAAACAAGGTCATCAATGCATATCGACATTCAACAAGTCACCAAAGAAAGGGTTGCTATTTGACACTATTGAGTATGGAAGACTAAAGAAGGAGAAAGCTTTGGCCGAGGGGTTGGAGATCCTACACACCTACCTTTATAAAAAGGAATTGCATTCATTTTGGACCATGTAACTATAAAGAATTACGTTAAACAAATGACTAAACTAGCCATTGGCCTGATTTTTATCTATTCAGCCAAATGAATAATGTAAGACTTTATCTTGAAGTAATATAATGGGAGATACCCCACTCGTAGCAATTTACCAAAAAAAATATTTAATTAAATATAAAATTTATATTATACTTATATTTATTATTCTATAAATATTATTGTATAGTATGTTATTTAATTTAATATAATATATATTTTACGCTATAGTATCATTTAAATTAATTTATAAAAAAAACATAAGACTTAATTAGAGAGGAAATTGGTCTTATAATAATAAATATAATTATAGTATAATTATATATATAATAGATATATAATTAAATAATAAATATATAAATATTAAATATAATATAGTTAATACAATATACAAATTTATAATTTGATATTTATTATTCGAGTTAGTCATAATATAAATATATTAATTATTATGTATGATTTATTGTATAATGTAAATTATTAAATATATTTTAACATATTATAATATTATATATTTAATATTTAGTTATATGTGTATTTTAATGTAATATAAATTATATTTTAAAATATAATATTATTTAAATTAATCTATAAAAAAAAAAATATCTAATTAGAGAGAGTGGTTGGTCTTATAACAATACATATAATTATAGTATAGATTTTATAAATAAAATAGATATATAATTAAACTTATTTATTAAATAAATATGTACATTTATAATTTGACATTTATTATTAGAGTCGATCATGTTTAATATTTATTAGTAGTGAAAGTACTCATCAATGAGTGAATGACATGTCAAATGTCATAGTTGTAAATATTGACAAAGAAATTAACATAGAGGGAGAGGGAGAGGGAGAGGGATATGCATATATAGAGAGATATGGGTAGAAAACTAGATCCTTATGGACATGTACCATCTTTGGATTGTTTGTATAAAATACTTGATTAAAAGTTGGTCTCTCTTTTCATTATCTCTTTCTCTTTATATCTCTTACTTCTCTCTCCTACCCTATCTCTTTATTCCTCTATCAATCTCCCTCTATATATATCTCTATCTTCCTCTCTTCCTCTTTCTCTCTCTATATATCTCTTCAAGTCTCCTTTGTCTCTCTTTTTCTCTCACCCCCTCTCTTATTTTTCTATATCTTTCTTTCCCTTAATATGTCTTTCCTCTCTCTCTTATGCTCTCTTTTTCTATATTTCCCTCTCTATGTTGCATGGAATTTAATAATGACAAACTAGCATAAAAATGCGATATTTGCAATAAAGAGGCACCATTTCTTCAAAAGAATAACTTGGATCAACTTCCATTTGCTTGCTTAAGAGTTTCTTTGATGTTAGTAAATTCTAATACATGTAGATTATGTATATCTTGATACATAACAATTCTTCCACTACATATTTATCAAGACACCAGTGAACCAAAATTTAGCATAATAAAAACTATGAACAATTCATCTTGTTACAAAAGAAAGGCCTATTGCTATCATCACCAAATCGTATCAATATCAAGTTAAAATGTTTGATGTGACAAGATTAACACTAAAATTAATTTGGGTAAATTAAGTCTATGCTATGTATGGCATCCACCATACCTACATTGAGATCCTTATCGATGCATTAGCTAAAAAAGACTTAGCCCATCATTTTTTTGTTTAAAGTAATGAAGTTTTATGGCATGAAACATTTTATACTTAAAGTGAAATAAGGGAATCCACTTAATGAACCTGAATCTTAATGGATGAAACTTGGAGCCTAAACTCAAAGTGATCAAATTTTGTGTGCCAACTCATAGCTACCAAATTTTATGTAGAGGTACATTAAGTGTACAACATCATTTACTTACTTGGGTTATCCCACAATAGCGAGTCCCAATTTTGGGACATTACATTTTTTATATTGTGGGGGGCTCAAATTTATCAAGCGCCTTAGAATAAAGGAGCCTTATTTATTGTTAAAAAATTTACCTTCATTTGAAGGTGACCTTTGATTGAAGGTATTAATTTAATGTAAAAAAACTAATTAAAAGTGAAACGACGACTTATGATTTTGTTTTCACATTGCGGATTCCAACACAATGAACAGTGGAGCTCCCATCACTTTCATGGGTCAAATTTAACAATGCATATATAGGGTCTTTAGACACTCATTTTTCTAGTGATTTTTCCATATGACTTCAAACAAAGGTCTATTGTCCAAATGCTTGAAATTTTTTTTATTTAACAAGTATTTTTCAATACTAGATTTATGGTTTTTAATTGATATTCTAAAATTTTATTTGTTTTACTTTTCTACCCTAAAACATCAAATTTAAACCCTAAAGAGGTATTTTTTAACCCTAAATAGTTAATTTGAAACCCTAAACAACTATTTTGAAACCCTAAAATCTTTAATTAAAATCCTAAACATCTATTTTGAAACCCTAAAATATTCAATTGAAACTCTAAATAGTTATTTTGAAATCCTAAAATCTTTAATTGAAATCTTAAAATGTTCAATTTTGAAACCCTAAAATGTATAATTGAAACTTTAAATGGCTATTTTGAAACCCTGCGGATCTATTTTGAAACCCTTAAATCTTCAATTGAAACCCTCCTTATCCTTTAAAATCATTTATTTTCTCTATAAGGTATAATTATGGAGGAGGATACATTATAGATGAATCATAGATCTAGACTTTTGATTCTTAGATTGTAACCTTAAAATAACTCTAATGTATGTTGTTCGAGAGAGGATTAGATATATGCCCCAACGCTTTTTAAATTAGTCCCATATATTTTTCATTAAAAAGAGTAAAGGAATAAAATTTTGGATTCCTCTTCTTTTTAATACATGGTGAATCTAAACGAATCCATTTTTATAATGGGTGGAATCACAATATTGTGTCTCACTTTTTGGCCAAGATGGATATTTGTATCAACATTTTTAATAGAATCTTCATGTTTTGAGACCTATAGCATCTAAACCGTTAAGAATTTGAAGATGATGTCAACTAGTGATTTGTGGAAATTTGTGTGTAGATTCTAAATATATTTTTTAAACTTTTCTGAAATAAAGCATGAATCTTTCAACATCTCTTTTAATAACTAGTTTTAAACAGTAAACAACATTTTTAGAAAGTGGTGTTTATGTCATCAAACATAACTTTTTTTCTAGAAAGGATAAAATTCTAATTTTTAAAATATAGATTCTTAACATCAATATCTAGGGCAAGGATATTTTTTCATAATTTTTTGTTACATATTTTTTTTAAATAATTTTTGAATTCACTGTAACTATAATTTGGACATAGTTGTATGCCATCAAACATAACTTGTTGTGTATGACAATGGAAATTTCATTTCAGTGGTGGCGCTCCCATTGGGTAGATAGACCAACCACCTTGTTGAAGCCATAGGGGCTTATCAAGTCCTTAACCTTGCTAGGAAGTTGAAGTACAAAAATGTATGGGTTGAAGGAGATTCGAACAATATAATCCAATGCATTAAAGGGTCTCAAAAGCCATCCTAGACTATAGAAAATTGGGTTAATTTATCTAAGGAAATTATTAATTCCTTTGAGAACTAATTTATCACCCATGTCTATAGGGAGATCAATATGGTGGCAGATTATTTTGCAAACATAGGGGTGAAGGTGAATAATAAAATGATATGACAGAGGAGTGATGGTCTTGAGGCTGACATCACGGCCTTAATTATGTATGATCGAACCCATGGGAGGGTTCAATTTCCATCTCCGAATAATTATTAAGGTAAAGGCATGTTTTCTGAAGCAGTCTTGGTACTGTTGTCTCATCATTTTTATTCAAGGCATGGAGTACCGTGGGTTTTATGGTTTCATTAATCTTTGGTGCCTCGCACGCTTTCTGGGCATTTTTGCACCTACGAATTTTGGCATTCTAGATTCTTCGAAGAAAATTTTCATTGCAGACAGAATGGGTGGAGAGCGTTGCAGGTTGGAACCAGTTGATTGCAGTGAGCTGAAAACCAATGAAAAATTGTGGAGGGTGCTGGAGAAGGGTGGCATCACGAGCTTTATGGAGAAACTCCATGGTACAGATCAAGAGGTTACCAGGATCTTCACGAAGGATTGGAATAATGAGAGAATTAATTTGTTTGGAAGGAAGGTGAAGATCGATGAGCAATTAATTTTTGAGGTAACCGGTATGCCTATGGAGGGTCTCAAGTTTCATAGAGATATGAAGCTCTCCGACCAGGTGGTGAATAATTTCCCTCACACTGACAAGGAAAGGGAGGACCTGCTACGAGCTACTAAGAGTAGCTATGATGCTACGAAAATAAAGTTGTTGTGGAGGGAGGTTTTGAGGATCATCATTGAGTATATCACGTTGGATGGGAGATACACCAAAAATTTTGGGTATCACTTTGTGCTCCTGAACCATTTCAAGCACCAGGTTAGGGTCCCCCTTCCTTTTTACTTCTCCACCTCATTAAATTTAAATCTTCAGGATCATGTGTCTAATCCAGTCAAATATCCCTTAATTCATGAGGGTTTACATGTTCTTATCTATGAACACTTTAAAGCTTTTTCGGCCATCCATCATACCCCTTCTCCTCACTTTGCCTCTGATAAGGAGGAACTAGGTGATAGTTATACGGACAAAGATGAGTGGGATACTAAAATGGAGGGGGAGGAAGAGCATCATGTGGAGGTCAAGAAGAAGGGCACTGTCAAAAGCAAGTCCAAATCTTGTGCCCTCCCTAAGCCCAGGACAATGACATCTATTGGTGGGGCCAAAATTATTTATCTTGGGTCTGGCATTGCATTCTGAAACCTAAAGGTACTCCCAGTGTTCCTCACCAAGGGAAAGGTAAAAGAAAATTGGATTAGGACCCTTCCTACCACATTGACCACGAGGAACCCCATTACACCAATTCTTTGAAGACTTCCAAATACCCTACAACGGACAAGGAGGACAGGCCCCGGTACCCCAGTGATCTTAAGGAAGATGATCATTACTTCAAAGCTGAGTGCGAGTACCCTAGCGACATCCTTGCTATTGCTCACAATGGCTCTATTGATTTTTTTCGTCTGATCGGGTGGGCCTTCTTCAAGATAAAAGAGATAAAGCTTAACCAAAGGGGTTATAACAATAGGTTGGAAAAGGTGGAGGGGGTTGATAACACGAGCAAGGACAAAGGTAGAGCTAAGGACCTGTGGATGGAATATGAAAAGAATTATATGGTTGAGTGTCTGAAAAAAACTATGGAAGATTTGGAGCATTTAAAAAACAATCACGAAGGAAAAAATCTTTATATTGAGGCAAGGCTTAAAAAATGTCAGAGAATCTATTCAGAAGGTTCTAAAAATGAGCCACAAAATTCTTAAGTCCGCGGCCAATACCATGAACATGATGGTCAAAAATCTAGAAAGGGCTCATTAGGTTAAGTCTGTGGTGGAAGTGGAAGAGGTCAAAGATCCAAGTCAGACGGAAGGGGTTGGGTCGAGAAAATGTACTAGAGCCAATCTGAAAAGGAAGTTGGACAAGCCCCCTGTGGACATACAGGACATGAAGCAAGCTGCTATCAACATGGACAACCTGGAAAAGGAAGTCGCTGATATCCTGAGAAATTTGACCTAGTGGCTGGTTTCCTACAGGTGTTATGTTGGTTTTTTGTTTTTTTGTTATCTTTGTGCTGGTCTCTGGTCTTTCTCTGCTGGCAGCTCCTCATCTTTTGTTGAACTCCTAATGCTTTATATTTTCTCTATCCACTATTAAAGGGTTTCGAGGCCCCTTCAAAACCTTCTTTTACCTTAATCAAAAACATAACTTGTGTATATATCGAAATCCTTTTTTTTTGGTGAAAAAAGGACATCAATACCTAGGGAAAAGGTATTTTTTGAATTTTTCTACAATGGTTTACTATTTTCCACATTTGTAGAATGAATAACTTGATGTTCGATGAAAAGTCTATTTTCAGTCAAAATTGAAAATTAAATACATGATAAAATGAAAATATATCAGAACTATACTTGTTGGAAAGATCATTTCAAGAGCTACAATCTTGAAAAATATAATTTTTAAATGACTTTATTTAATCCCTCAAAAGGTAAAGAAAAAGTGTTTTTTTCCAGCATTTTGATAGGTGTGAAGGAGACTCTATTGTGGGTATGATTTAATACTAGAGAGGTTCTATCCAAGGGGGTTTGATCTAAGGGGGTATTGTCTAACCCTCTTAAATTAAGACCTTTAGATGGAACCTCTCAAGGCTTAAATCATTAGTTTTTCTAAAAATAAGTGATTTCAACAAAAATTAGGATGTGCCAAAAAGTGAGACATACTATTGTGGCAACACTCTAATCGAATATCCCTTTCCTTCAAAGTAACCCTAGAGGAATGCACTTGTCTTTGGGATCCCCTAATTTTCCTAGATTAACATGAATAATAATTACTCTATTTTCTTGATTAGTATAGAAGTTGTGTGGTATGAATCTCACATTATTACTTCCCCTAAATGATTTTTATCCATACTAACCAATCTTCCTTATTACTTGAGTTAAAAATCCATCTACATATTACCTCTAGATATTATATAGTACAATAATATCAAAGGTTTGGGGATGGTAGGAGGAGGGTGTGTCATTTCCTTCCATTACCACCCTCCTTAACATAGTCATTGTGTCCCTAAATAAATGCTCAATTTTTTTATCTAGTAGATGGTTGAGTCAAATCCTAAGAAGGGCTACTCTACCACCCATGAGTCTTTTTTAGAACTATGCCTCATCCCCTACCATAATTTTTCATTTGATTTGATTTATCACCATATCTTTTCACAAGCACATAGATTCCTACCACCCTAGGAGTGACATATTAAGTAAAGGATCTATTTGAATGATCCCTCAATATATTTGGCTATCGATATTTAACTTCAAATTTTATCATTCTCTTTGTATATTTTATAGATGATATCCATCACTAGAACCTTATGCATTAATTTGTACCCCCTAATACTAAGACCCCTTTCTTTCTTTTACTTACACACTTTCTTCTATTTAACTAGAGTATATTTTTGTTGGTCACTAACACTACATAATAAAATTCCTTATATATGTTGACAAAATAGTTCTGGTAACCTTACTAGAGGTATTTCAAAGATTGGCATATTATAAATTGATATTACCAAGAGAGTTTTTTCGATGAGGAGATGTCTACTGGCCAAAAAAAACCACTTCCCTTCCATGAAGAGCTTATTAGCAACTCTATCAATAAATTTCTTCCAATTGGAACACTTGAGTTCTTATAATTTAATGGTGGTATAACCAAGTAGGAACAAGGTATCTTACCCCCCCTTAAACTCTAGGATGTGTTGTATACTTTAAGAGATTCTTGGTTCACATGTTCATATTGTACATCTATAAAGAGGATTTTGGATTTAGTCATATTCTAGTAGATTAAATAAGATTAAGAAATATGAATAAATGTTCATACGACTAATATTCATATGTAAATAATATTCATATGATGATTTGTCTTATCGAAGTGTATATGTACCCTTAAGGTGGATGGAAACTTTGGGGTCACTAAACTATAGCTAAATTAGTATTAGTATTACATAAATTAGCCACATATGCATAATGATGATGCTAATTATGTTTGACATGTAGTCTAGGTGACGTGTTATTAATCCAAGCAATGGGAAACTATTCTCAACTATGTGAACCACTTCAAATCCAAACACTACCTTGTGAAAATAGAGTTTAATATATTGTGTAGGTGATCCAAGTAGATATGACAAGAAAAGTGCAGCATAATATCTCTTTGTCTTGGTTCACACATGTTTAGATTATTTCTATAAAGAGGATTTTGGATTTATTCATATGATAATATATTAAAAAAGGACCAAGTTATAAAAAAAAAATGCAACAAAAAATTATGAAAAAATATTTGTGCACTGGATATTGGTGTTATGAATCTATGTTGAAAATTTTATAATTTTATCATTTTTATAAATAAAATTACGCTTTACGTAATTAATGTCACTTTTAAAAATATTGTTAACTATAAAAAATAATTTATTAAAATTTATCTAAAAAAATCACAAATTGTTTCTTAAATTTTTGAAAAAATATATTTATAATCTACACACAAAATCTTAAAAACCACTAGTTCCCATCATCTTTAAATTTCTAATGATTTAGTTGCTATAAGTGTCAAAAAGTGAAAATTTGATGAAAAATGTTAATTTCAATATCCTACTTTGATCAAAAAGTGAGACACACTATTGTGGGATCACCCTTAATAGCCTAATAGTTGGACTTGAAGACATATCAATGACATTATTCATAGAAGTTTAACAATTTAACATATACATCCAAAGGTGATGCACAAATTTCCTCCTCTTAAACTTATAAGCTCAATGAAAACTCAAGATTAGTACACATAAACTAAAGGTTAGGTACATACTTAGAACAATAGTAACATAAATTTGAATAAAAGAAACATACAATTGCTAAGAAGCTTGAAAAACCAACAATTATGCTCATTTTTTATTAATTCATGTTGTATTTGATACTACTAATCTATATAAACAATAAAACTTATTTAAAAGGAACTCTCATTAAAGCCTATAAATCTAATTTATACTAAAATTGAAACACATAGAAATAAAATCATTGAGAAAAGTGAAATTTTTTATGAATAGTTTCATTCTTGGCCTCATCTTTCCAAGTGGTTATGCAAATTTTGCTTTGATAAATGTAAAAGTGCAGCTCCATACTAATCATTCCTTTGTTTTATTTTTTGATCCCTTATATGTCTTATATCTTAAGGAGGATATGAGAATAAAGGCACTAAAGGATATTTCATATGTGACATTACAATATCAAAATAAAGACATACATGTTGATTACAAATAATTGAATATTCCATTAAACCTATTACCATTGGTCCAAGATTTATTAAAGGTATAGCCACCATACTAGGTGTCAACCTATGTCAACATTCTTGTTGATGTAGTGATTACTAATTGGTCCACACATCTCCACATAGATGTACTCATATGCTTGCAAGCTTTGAAATTCATACACCATGAACTTTTCTCATCAATTTTTAGCTAAGAAGAAATGAAGAGGCGAAACCTACACTACTTAGAGTGCAATCAAATAGTCTAGACATTATGTGGTGGCACATGACACATAAACTCAACCACTCTTTATGTATAAGAGAGAGAAGAGAGATAAGGATAATGTAATATTCCAAATGATCACTCGAAGTAAATTTCCTAAGTTTTTACTATGCAAGTAAAATAAACTATCTAACAAGCCATTGCAATAAAAAAAAATTCCTTTCTTTATTGATAATGTATGAACAAAGATGTTATAAAACTTACAATAAGGATTTCCATTCCATTACAATATTACATGAAGTAAACTATTCCAAGAAAGTACAAAACTACATGCATAGCTCCTTCAAGCTTCATAGCATAAGATATAGTTGGTCTAGGAATCTGCCTTTCAAAATCTTGGTCTTTTGTCACCTATTGAGGAGGAGAAGCATCACTCAAGCAATTTTCTGCCAACCACGAACTCATATGCGGTCCCCCGCACATCTATCAATGATAGATGGTCATTCCCTTTGATGAAGTTATTGGTTGGGTAATCCCATACCACATACCATTCTGAGCTTAGTGTGGTGCCCTACATGACTAGGATTTATAACCTGTACTAGGTACCCTTCATGCAATCAAGTGGACATGGTGAACCAGTAGTGGAGTCTCATGCATCACACTACTTTGGCCAAAGTATTCTCACTCAATACTTCGAGTGAAGGTCTACCATTCACTTACACTATAGCAAGCTTGTTTTGACTTAAGGCCATTATATCTATACTCAGGAAATCCCTCTCCATGGGCAAGCTACTCCCCAGGATAACCTATTTCTTTAACAACGCCTAAGGTATCACAACTCAATAATAAAAGTACAAGTTCCCTCCCTTCTCTAGACAACATTCCCGGGAGTAACTTACTATCCATCTAGCATAGTTAATTATCTAGCTATGAGTATTCCTTATGCTTGTTTATGTTTTATCATATCTAGTATAATAACAATACCTATGATAAACATACTCTCTTATCCATGACTACACATATCTAGTATAATAATAATACCTATGACAAACAGTCTCTCCTATCATGGAGTACTTACAAACAATGCACAAACAAAGTAAATAGTTTCCACTTTTCTTTCAAAGCAAACAATACTTTCCTCTATATTCAAGTAACAACAAGACTAGTTTAATTAATCAAGATATAGCTCATTCAAAAATAGAATAAACAAAAGTAGAATATCCTCATGCATGTGTTTAATCTTTCCAATTTGACTGGCTGCAGTCACAACACTTTTAGAACAACAACTATCTCTATATTGATCCTCCAACAAAGTTTCACAATTCTTAACTCTCAAGTTAGAAATTTCTCCTCTCAAAATAATAATAATCTCACTCTAAAACTCAAGACTCTCACTCACTGTTATTGGAAAAATATTGTAGACATAATGTATACAAAATGTAGAGACTTGCACAAGAAATATGCATAGAAGAATGTGTCCCATCTATTGAACTTTCTCCTCTATTTATACAATAACTTGGAGATCATAAGGCCTATAGATTAGGCATGTATAATGACAACAAATTACATGCATAGAAATACATCAAATTCTTCTAAAAGGTGGCAAATATGAAAGCATACAGTCAGCTCAAACAACAACAGATCAACTGGGTTGAATGACAACAAACATAGACTAATTCAATTCTCCATATGTTAGAATTCAATTTGTATCTCAAAGCAAACTTCTATAGGTTAAAGGATTCAAAGGTGGTGCCAATCATTATTATGCTCTCTCGTAGATGGCACTATTTCCTCCTTCAGAGAAACAGTCGATAACAAAAGTGTTCCATCAAGTTAAAGTATCGACTAAGTCATGCTAAGTGTCAATTAACTCATTAAATCAATTTAGACAAAGTCATCGATATTTTTTCCATGCTTATACAATTTTTTGATCGATACTAAATAACATGGAAATATTGTTTACCAAGTCCATGGTTTTCCTATTAAAAAGGTGTCGACTTATTCTCTTCTTAAATATCGAATTTATTGTTGTGTTAAGTTTGCAGATCAAAAACTCTTCTATTGTTGATAGTATGAGCATTAAGCGACTCAAGAAATACAGTCACTACTATTCTAATAGTTCGGCCTTAACTTGTTTAATAAATCGGCCTCCAAGTTGATTAAGATAATTGACTTCAAAGCCAAATTTATAAAGCATTAAAATTGGCTAATAATCATTGCTTTAGATAGTCGATCTCAAAGAAAATACTATTTAAATATTAATATATAACTTATACATATATATATTAGCACACATTTATATATATATATATATATATGTGTGTGTGTGTATACATATATATGTATATGTTAGTATATTTCCATATTTACTATATTTCAATAAAGCATATATATATATATATAATCAATATACAATGAATACACCAGAATAGCAATCACATTGTTATATTAATATGTTGGTTGTGTAGACATATATATATTCATATCTATATACCTCTATGTACATGTATGTGTATGTATACACGTATCAATACATTTGTATGGGCATGTCCATTTTCCATATGTATATATGTATATGGATACATATATACATATGGATATATGCATATATATTATATATATGCATAAACATTCAATTCTCACATCAAATCATACATAATTACTACGGTAAGAGACTACGAGTGATATATCTATACGTATACATATGCATGCCATTGGTTCCATCAGATAGTTCTATGCGCATAAGCAACTCATGCATGAGTGTGCATAGGTACGTCTACCTATGCACCCTTATGTACTCATTCCTTTGTGTGTATAGTCTATCATCATCATGCATGCATGTTCACATACACATACCTCATATGTTCCACATATCAATACAAACATAGTAAGAAGGAAAGAACTCACAAAATCAAACAGATAAACATCATTCATGCATGCACACAATAGTAGACTAGACTCTAACTAAAGTAGACATACTAATAAAGAATGACTTACCAACTTCCCACTTAATATCCTGACTCAATTATTCTATTATGGTGTGTGTAAGCTCAGATAGGTTACGTTACTGGTTACCTGACCAAGACCTTCTTCTAAGTGATACTTCCCCTCTACATGGAGGAATTGAACATATACCTACAATCACTAACACATGTACATGACAGTCAACTATTCACAGAATATGCAATATACATAATACATCTCCAAAGTTAGAATATTAATACAATATTCATCCAATCACATAAATTCATTTCTTCATATAACATTAAATGAGATGGCATTAATTCGTAAGACAGTGATAAAAAAGTGCACACATAATTTATTCATTTACTGAATTCACATTTTACCCTACTTAGTATAGTAAATAGTAATTACACAACTGGGGTGTAACATACTCCCCCCCTGTGAATCATCATCCTCAATGATTTTATGTAGAAACATAAAACAAAATGACAATCAACATATTGTTCAAGCATTCTTAAAAGCATCTAAAATATGAGGAAAATTTTGTTGAATCTCAGCATAATCTTCCCAAGTGGTTGAGTCTTTTGCATACTGATCTCATTGGACTGTGTACTACATAACCTCCCTATTACGCAATTCAATCTTATGTGTTATGAGCACCTTGACGAGCTCGAGTGTTACCACTTTGGGGTCCTATACTTCTAAAGCAATCCAATCAATCACATGATTATCATTGAGTACATACCTCTTAAGGTAAGACACATGGAATACATTATGCATTCTAGCAAGAGTTGGTAGCAATGTGATTCAATAGGCTACCAGATTCACTTCCTCTAGAATCTCAAAAGGTCCAACATAACGTAGGGCTAACTTGGAATACTTTCCAAATTTAATGGAGCTTTTGTGAGGTTTTACTCTCAACAACACTTTGTCACCTAAGACAAAATTTTGGGGCACTCTCTTAGCATTGGCATAACTTTTCTAATGATCGTTAGCTTCAGCCAACCTTTACTTCACAATATTAACTTCCTCATCTATTTTAGCCAACATCTTTGGCCCAAGAGTCACTCTATCCTCAAGTCTATCCCAACTTATAGGAGTTTGACACTTTCGACCATACAATGCTTCGAAAGGAGCCATCTTTATTGTAGAATGATAAGAATTGTTGTAAGTGAATTCTACTAAGGGTAAGTAGTCCTCCTACTTGTATTGTTGATCCATGCAATACATTCTCAGTAGGTCTTCCAATACTTGATTCACCCTTTCTGTTTTTCCATCCATTTTTGGATGATATGTTGATCTAATATTCAACTGAGTCCCTAGTGCAGAAAACAAGGTTTTCCAAAACCTAGAAGTGATGTGCATCCCTATCCAAGATATTTTTTTCTAAAATTCCATGCAACCTATAAACTTCTTGCACAAACTTTCTTGATATGACAAGTGCTACATTGGTTAGATTCCCACGTATAAAATGTGTGACTTTGGTAAGCCTATCTACTACCACAAGAATGACATTGTGCTTATTTCTTGACATAGGAAATCCTTGCACAAAGTCCATACTTATGACTTGCCACTTTGTCTCTGGTATGTCATGTGGATATAACAATCCTATAGGATGATGATGCTCTACTTTCACCCTTTGAAATTCCAAACACCTAGCCACAAAATTTGCAGCATCTCCTTTCATCCCTTTCCAGAAGTATAATGACTTCACATCCACCATCATTTTTCTCACTCTAGGGTGTCTAGAGTACGATGCTTCATGTACTTTTTTCCATACCAGATTCCTTAACTCCACTATGTCAGGTACATACATCCTACCTTTATACCTAAGTAATCCATTAGGTTCAAAATGAAAACCCTCATACCTAGAATATTGTGGATTATTAGCGATTGTCTACTTGACTTGCAAGTAGTACTCATCCTCTTTGCACTTTTGCAATACTTGTCCCTTAAAGTCAATTTGAATGGTTACTATTGAAGCAATATGACAATATTGAAGTCATAGTCAGCTATTAACTCTAACCATGTTCTATGCTTGGCATTCAGATTAGGTTGAGTGAAAAGTTACTTTAACCCATTATGATCAGTTTACAATTCAAAGGGTTTCCCTAACAAGTAGTGCCTTCACATTTGTAATGTGTGAACCATAGCTACTAACTCCAAATCATCTGATGCATAATTTTTCTCATAAGGTTTCATCTTTCTAGATTCATTAGTAATCACTTGCCCATATTGCATTAACACGCCTCCTAAACCTTCTTCCCTTTCCTTTGTAAAGAAGTAATTGGAAAAGAATTTTTGGAGAAGTTCGCAACAAACTTTCTATAGTACCCTGCTAGACCCATAAAACTTCTTACCTCAGACACATTCTTGGGTACAAGCCACTCAAGTACTACCTTGATCTTGGTTGGATCTATGGAGATTCCTTCCATCAAGATCACATGCCCTAGATAATGCACTCTCCTTTGAAATAAAGTACACTTAGATAATTTACCATTCAACTTGTGTTCTCTTAACCATTGTAAAATTATCTCTAAATATTTGTAGTGATCTTTCTCATCCTTACAATAAATCAGGATGTCATCTAGAAAACCAAGACAAATTTATCTAGAAAGTCCCTAAATACACTATTCATCAGATTCATAAATGTGACAGGTGCATTTGTTAACCCAAATGGTAAAACTATGAATCCATAGTGTCCATACCTGGTCCTAAACATGGTCTTAAAGATATCTTCATCTCTAATTCTCAATTGGTGATATCTAGATCTTAAATCTATCTTCAAGAATATGATAGCTCCTCTCATTTGATCGAAAAGATCGTCAATGTGTGGCAACAGATACTTGTTCTTCATCATGGCTTTGTTAAGCATACGATAGTCGATACACAAACACAAAGTGTCATCCTTCTTTTTCACATAAATGGCTTGCACTCCCCAAGGTGAAACACTCAGTCTTATCAACCCTTTTAACAATTATAGTTCATCCATCTATGCCTTAAGCTCCATTAGCTCAGTTGTTTTCATCCTATAGGGCACCTTGGAAATAGGTTCAAACCCTAGAACTATGTCTATAGAGAAATCAAATATCCTCTTCGGTGGTAACCCGGGTAACTCATCTGGAAACACATCCAAAAAAATTCTCAATATGGGATATCTTTCCATGTTTAACATTCTAGTGTCATCTATCTCACTGTCTTCCATCTCTTGGAAGCTCTGCAAATCCAATTTATCAAGACCTTCTTCAATTCCTTCAATCTTAATAGCAAAGAGGGTGCATCCCTTCTTCTCAGCCATCACTAGCTGCATTATTGAGATTTGATGAATCTTCACCTCTCTAGGTATTCCTTAGAACTTTACATGGTTACCAAGATCATCTAGGCATTCTATAGTTTTTGCATGGAAATATACCTTAGCCCTATGTCTCCACAACCAATTCATACCTAGGATAACATCATAGGATCCTAATCATGCAACATAAAGGTTTACTTCTGTAGAAAACAAGTAGCTCTATCCTAACCTCGAACAAACATTGTTCCACCTTTGCTCTTGTCTGGTTTGCATACTCCACATCCCAAGATTTTGTCATGTGCCCAACCTTTCTAGATAATTTCTTAGCTACTCTAGGTGAAATCAAATTCTCAGTTGCACCAATATCAATAAGAACTGAAATGGGTAAACCAAACAAAATACTTGGAGTTTCAATGGGAGTTTCCTAATACTCTGCTTGGCATTCATCCACTGCTGCATGTACCCTTTGTTAGAACATTGCCTGCTGAGTAGGTAGTGAACTGTTGTAAGGCTTACTAGGACAATCTCTAGTAAAATGGTCTCCCCCACAAGTATAGAATCCCGTAAATGGCACCTTCTTCTTTGTGGGTTCTACAGATTCACTAGCATTTCCACCAGCATTGTTGGTATTTCCTCGGTTGGAACCATTCCTCCTCCGCTCCCTTCTCGACTTTTTTCCATTATTGTGGTTACCTTTTTCTCCTTGTTTAGGTACATTTTGTACAACCTCCACCTTCTTTGCAGTTGGCTTATCAGGAATTTCCGCAACCTTCTTAAGTTCTCTATTTTTCTACCTATTAAAGGTAGCCCTAAGCTTTTGCTCCTGCTTAATTGCTTTTTCATATACAAGATCCATAGTTGTTGGACCATGCATATCCACTTCTCCTATGATCTGGTTGTTATGTCCCATTATAAATTTTCTAATGTGGAAGTGCTCATCCTTATGATATATAGGAACATAATGCAGAAGTCAGGTAAATTTCTCCCAATACTCGTTGATCAACATATTTCCTTGTCTCAAACTCTAGAAATTCATGATTTTTTGGTCATAGTATAATTGGGAAACCATTGCCTACGAAAAATCTCAAAACATTCCCCCCATGTCAATTTCCATGAGTTAATATTGAGTTCCAATTTTTTGTTCATCCACTAGGTCAAAGCTTCTCCAGCTAACTAGTATGCACCCCAAGCGGCTTTAGTGGTCTCAATGTAATTTCATATTTTGAAATACTTTTCCATTTAAACAAGACATGTCTCAGCTTCATCTTCGTTGGCGCTTCCCTCAAACCTGGGTGGAACAATCTTCTTCATATCCATAGATAGTTCAGAAGCCATATGCTTCTTATTTCTTTCCTCATATGGTGTTGGTGATCTTTCTTTTTCATGTTCATGAGTTTTGTTACATCCATCAGAGGATTTTTCACCTTCATTCCCATTAACAGGAACCTCTTTCTCAATCCTAGCTTATACCCTTTCTTGTTCAAGATTATCTAACCTTGCCAAATTTTGGTCAAGTCTAGCTTCAATTCCTGTTGGTCCTTGCCCCACTTCTTGGCTACCATCAAGATTGGTTCGTGTCCTCACCATCTTCACAAGATCGGGTTTTACCTAAATGTTTTATCCATGTTAGCCTAAACTATGCTACCAATTATCTTATGGAATACATTAAAATGGCATTCATACGCACATAAAGAATTCCACATAAGACTAAGCACAAGATTTTGATAAACAAATAATTTTATTCATTTTATAAGGATTTCAATATCCTTTGATTACATGAAGCGACTATTCAGATAGTCGAGTGGAGAGTATCCCTCAGATTCACTCTCTGACACATAACTTAATGGAGTATATCCTATAGATTGAGATTGTTTCTCATCTCTATCTTTTTTTTCATCCCTTAATTGTTAATACCTATCCCAAAATGGATAGTAGCATTCAGATTTATCTTCTAATATATAGTTACGAGTTTCAATGCCAATATGGTGTTCATCAACAATGTAATCTACCCTTTTCACAGATATTTGTTCATGAGACCATTTCTCATCTGGTTGATCTCAAGGTACATATCCCTCAAACTCGTTACTTGAGGAAATTACTATTATTTTAGACATTGCAAGAACTCTATGGTCCCTAAAGATGAATGTCAGACTAACACTTCCTTCCGAGGGCATATCCCTCGAAAGTGATAATGAATCAAACTTTTTTGGTGAAATGTAAGGTAGATTTGTGTACATAGCCTCCATCTTCATCTTCCTCTTAATATAACTGATCTGCAAAAGTGTGTGACTAAAATTTTCAATGTCACTCAACCAAATGGTATTGTCGTAGTTGGTTCCCTCTATGGTTCTAACAATGGCTTATCTTTCCTTCTTGGCATTGAGGTAACGCTCATTTTTTATTATCGACTTTCGAGGGTCATTAATCTAAGATGCACCATCAACCTGGCACAAGAACTCACAACATTAGATAATGTTTGACACAAATAATGATGAGCTCGTAGGTTCCAAAGCTAAACCTGGTAGCTCTGATACCACATGTAATATGCCAAACAATCACTCGAAGTAAATTTCCTAAGTTTTTACTATGCAAGTAAAATAAACTATGTAACAAGCCATTGTAATAAAAAAAAATCCTTTCTTTATTGAGAATATATGAACAAAGACGCTATACAACTTACAATAAGTATTTCCATTCCATTTCAATATTACATAAAGTATAATATTCCAAGAAAGTACAAAACTACATACATAGCTCTTTCAAGCTTCATAGTATAAGATATAGTTGGTCTAGGAATCTTCCTTTCAAAACCTTGGTCTTGTGTCACCTGCTGAGGAGGAGAAGCATCACTCAAGCACTTTTCCACCAACCAAAAACTCATATGTTGTCCACCGCACATCTATCAATGACAGACGGCCCTTCCCTTCGACAAAGGTATTGGTTGGGTAACCCCATACGACATGCCATTTTGAGCTTAGTGTGGTGCCCTACATGACTAGGATTTATAACCTATGCTAGGTACCCTTCATGCAATTAAGTGGGCATGGTGAACTGACAGTGGAGTCTCGGGCATCACACTACTTTGGCCAGATTATTCTCACTTCGTACTTTGAGTGAAGGTCTACCATTCACTTACACTATACCAAGCTTGTTTTGACTTAAGGCCATTATATCTATGCTTAGGAAATCCCTCTCCATGGTCAAGCTATTCCCTAGGATAACCCATCTCTTTAACACAACCTAAGGTATCACAACTCAATAAGCAAAGTACAAGTTCCCTCCCTTCTCTAGACAACATTCCCAGGAGTAACTTACTAGCCATCTAGCATAGTTAATTATCTAATATGAGTATTCCTTACACTTGTTTATGTTTGATCATATCTAGTATAATAACAATACCTATGATAAACATACTCTCTTATCCACGACTACACATGTCTAGTATAATAATAATACATATGAAAAATAGTCTCTCATATCATGGATTACTTACAAACAATGCACAAACAAAGTAAATAGTTTTCACTTTTCTTTCAAAGCAAACAATACTTTCCTGTATATGCAAGTAACAAAGTAACAACAAGACTAGTTCAATCAATCAATACATAGCTCATTCAAAAATAGAATAAACAAAAGTAGAATATTCTCATGCCTGTGTTCAAGCTTTCCAATTCGACTGGTTGTAGTCACAACACTTTTAGAACAACAACTATCTCGATATTGATCCTCCAAAAAAGTCTCACAATTCTTAACTCTCAAGTTGAAAATTTCTCCTCTC
Source organism: Sequoiadendron giganteum (assembly GCA_007115665.2). NCBI lineage: Eukaryota > Viridiplantae > Streptophyta > Pinopsida > Cupressales > Cupressaceae > Sequoiadendron > Sequoiadendron giganteum. The sequence goes on from CM021100.1 coordinate 590,916,059, forward strand.
AAAATAATAATCTCACTCTAAAACTCAAGACTCTCACTCACTATTATTGGAAAATATTGCAGACAGAACATGTATACAAAATGCAAAGACTTGCACAAGAAATATACATAGAAGAATGTGTCCCATCTAATGAACTTTCTCCTCTATTTATACAATAACCTAAAGATCATACGACCTATATATTAGGCATGTATAATGAAAAAAAATTGCATGCATAGAAACACATCAAATTTAGCTAAAAGGTGGTGAATATGAAAGCATACAGTCAACTCAAACAACAAAAGATCGACTGGGTTAAATGACAGCAAACAAAGACTAATTCAATTCTCCATATGTTAGAATTCAATTTTCATCTAAAAGAAAACTTCTATAGGTTAAAGGATTCAAAGGTGGCACCAAGCATTATTATGCTCTCTCATAGATGGCGTAATTTTGTCCTTCAGAGAAACAGTCAATAACAAAAGTGTGCCATCGAGTTAAAGTATCGACTAAGTCATGCTAAGTGTTTATTCACTCATTAAATCGGTTTAGACAAAGTCATCGATATGTTTTCCATGCTTATGCAGTTGTTTTATTGATGCTAAATAACATGGCAATACAGTTTACCAAGTCCATGGTTTCCCTATTAAAAAGGTGTCGACTTATTCTCTTCTTAAATATCAACTTTATGGTTGTGTTAAGTTTGCAGATCACAAACTCTTTTATCATCGATAGCATGAGCATTAAGCAGCTCAATAAATACAATCACTACTATTCCAATAGTTCAACCTTAACTTGTTTAATAAATCAGCCTCCACGTTGATTAATATAATCGACTTCAAAGCCAAATATATAAAGCATTAAAATTGCCTGATAATCATTACTTTAGATAGTCGATCTCAAGCAAATATTATTTAAATATAAATATATAACTTATACATATATATACTTATACTTATATATATATTAGCACATAATTATATATATATATATATATATTAGCACATAATTATATATATATATATATATATATATATATATATATTAGCACATAATTATATATATTTATATTTGTACATAATTATATATATATATATATATATATTAGCACATAATTATATATATACATATACATATATGTATATGTTAGTATATTTCCATATTTATCATATGTATGACATGAATGTATGTAAAAAAAATTGTCAATTGAGGTTTTCCACATTCAACATACCCATTACACACTAAAATGTGATTGCTAATATTATATTTGTTTTTATTAACAACATTCCACTTAAATGTTGTAGAAATAAACTATAGCCTCAAGAAATCCTTTGAAGAGGAAAAGAAAGAGTTGTTGTCCATGGTCAACCTTCACTACAACCAGGAGTTGGAGGTTGCTAAAACTTTAAAAGAAATGAGATAGTCTTGTTGTGCCTCACAGTGTAGTCTTTTAGTTCGTTGTTGTGTGGCTATTTTTGGTTGTTGTTTGACTGCTAGGTTCTCTATGTGATCTTTCATCTTAGAAACATTTTGTTTTCTTGACATACTTTTGTAAAGGGTTTTGAGTCCCTTCAATACCTATTTTTTCCTCTTAATCAAAACTATAGCCAACCTAGCGATCCATTTAGGCTAAAAGCTAATGGAAGATTCAATCACCCTTCATTAGCTGCTGACCCCTAAATTATCCATTGGCTTGTTTATCTTACATGATGAAATTCAACTCAATATGCATTGGTTTCACATATATTAGGTGGCAACACAATGTGATGGGTTGGTACTCTTCATGGAAAACCCTATGTTTTCCTTCATGGTTGCATTTGGTCCAATGTGGCAATCAATTTCACATGAATGATACAATTCTTTTAGGTACATTTTATCGAATTGTTGCTCATGTCCCTTGTCCATGGTGGGGTTTTTCACTTGACCAATTATATAATAAAGTTGCTTCTATATGCATATGATCTTATTTTTATGACAAAAATGACACACAATTTGAAAGAACATTTGAAAGTTCTAAAATTGTTTTGCCAAGAGGTTGGGGTGCAGGTGAACACTAGCAAAATAGGTAATGATCTTTACCTTGAAGAGAAAGAAGCTTCATATAAAATTTATGTTTGAAGGAAACTCCTTACAAGTAGTTAACAATTATATATATATTGATCTTGATTTACACAATAGGATTAGTTAGAAAATGTGTAGAGAAAAAAGGATAAAAGGAGGATGGACAATTTTATACTCATTACAAAATAAATGCAAAAGGGTTGAACTATGGGATTATAAAACTAAGAAAACTCTTTTTGGGTTGTTAGTGGTGCAAGTGGTGCTATATGATCATGAAGTTTGGGGTGGCAACACATCACCAATGAAGTGGAGACAAATAGGTATAATACAAAAGCATCTAATCAAATAATGTTTCCTACTAGATTGTCTTAGTTAAAGCTAGTGCCTTTCTTGTGGAGATATCAACTATGATTTGGTTGCTAAGTTGTATAAAGAGTATAAAGAACATGGAGTTTCCTCGTTGGTCCACAATGATGGTAGGAGCACGTTGATGAAACAAAATGACAAGTGGATGAATAAGTGGGTTATTAGCATAAAAGAGTGTCTAAATAACAAGGGTACAATCAAAATGTATATGTAAGAAAAAAAAACATATGACCAAAGTCACTTGAGAGGAAAGGAGAATGTTATATCGAGCATTTCAATCCTTCATATGACCATGCACAAAAGGACTATATAGGAGCGAAAATAAATGGAAAATGAAAATGTTAATGGCTCAACTAAAAACTAGTTCACACCAGCTTAGGTGTGAAACCAGAAGGTGGATAGTACCTAGAGAAAAGTGGGTAGATAGAATATGTTGCTTTTGTTCTTTGGAGTTGGTGTACACAAAATGACATTACATGGAGTGTTCGACTTACGTGGATACTCAGGCCAATTACATCGAGATTTTAAATGTGGGTTACTTGAGTAACCTCTTTGAAGAAGAAAAGTTAACAAAAAATACAAATTACTTGATTAAGACACATAAAATAAGATCCAAGATCCAAAAGAAAAGAAGATAAAGTAGGGGAAATGTGCCAATTGTTGCCCATGATCCAATTGTTGTTTACTCCATGCTTACCTGACCCCCAATAACCGTTTATATTTTAGTCATTACATTGTTTTAATTATGCCAATAAAAATTTACAAATTACACCAATATATGTTCACTACTAAATGTGTAGCTAACCAAAAAAAACAAATTTAAACATCTATTGGTACATATATGTTTTCAACACAAGACAAGTTGCACAAAATAAAGTCATTTTTGCATTAATTAAAGTAAATTTTTGTTTACAATTACCACTCTATGCAAGTGGCTCAAAGCTTCAAATACATTGTATTTACATGTATATATATGAACAGTTAATGGTGCAAAATGTCACATAATATAAAACTTTATGAACAGTTAATGGTGTACATTATGATATAATATAAAACATTGATTGGTTTTATGAGCTATCAATTGCACATTCACCCACACTTCCTATCACATATTCATGCATTAACTCCATCTACTTTTGGTACATGCACACACAATTAATGGTGTAAGGCTCCCCAATAAACCAAAAAACATATTTTAATTCATATATATGACTGAATTTATGCAAGCCGCCTATTTTGTCAATTAAACCAAATATAAAATTGATTTCTTAAAATCCATGATAGAACTCGGGCATAAATGACCACTACAAAATGAAATGACAGATTGTTTCCCATGAAAATTTGAATTTGAATTTATCAACTACCATAATTTAATGCATTCAATTTACACATTCGATTGATTTTATAAGAGGGAATTTCCAGGGTCATTTTCATTATGAATTCTCCTTTGCTTTCACTAAATATCCTCTGCAAAATTTAGAGCTTATCACTCATGATAATGAATGGTCCACTTAGCACTCATTGCATCTAGGTGATGCTCACAGAGGTGAAGCATTGGTCCATCCTGGGAGGTCACCCATCCCAATACTACTCTAGCTCAAGCGCGCTTAACCACAGAGTTTCCCCCAAGGTTAAGCCCACTTAGCTTGCTACCCCATTTGCAAAACCTTGAGCATCACCTAGATGCAATGAGTGCTAAGTGGACCATTCATTATCATGAGAGATGGGTTCTTGTGAACCACTACTCATGAATCATGGGTCAATGAGTTTGACTCGAAAACTACACAGTTGAATCCTGATAGCAATATCATAATGTTTGATCTTAGTTTAGATTCTTGTTTCAAGCATGTTTGATCTTGTTTGTATCTAATGTTTCTCCCCCTCACACATTTTGGCACACTTGGTGGGACCTTTGTCCCCTCCTCTAATGTTTGTTTGAGTTTTTTTTGAAGTTACAGGTCCTGAAAGCGCATTTGACGAAGTTTTCATGCACTGCCCAGAAGACCTGTGCACTTCATTGACAATAAAACAATTCACTTGCAACAAAAACTGCACACTTGCCATGGGAACTACACACTTGCATCAAGATTAGTGATTTTGCTTCAAAAATGTTGCATCTTCTTTTGACAGTGATAGCATTTGCTCACAGATTTGAGCATCTATTTCTGATAGGGTGCTTTTGTATTTTTTTTCTAGCATTTGCTCTAAAAATTGAGCAGTTGCTCTAACAGACAAGTGCACGGATTCAAGTGACAATTAACTCATTTTTTGTAGGGAAGACGAGCAGAGATTTCTAGATCCATAAACAATTTTTTTTAACTTAGGAAAACTTGATTTTGGTGCTTTAAAAAGAACAAACACAAACTCACATTTGATTTTAGTGTTGTTAAAATTGAACCATTTTTGAGCTTTCTTAACTTAGGAATTCTCATTTTGGTGCTCTAAAAAGAACAACACAATCTCACATTTGATTTTAGTGTTATTAAAATTTAACCAATTTCATGTTTCTATAATTAGGAACTCTTATTTTAGTACTCATAAAAAGAACAAAAAAACACTTCAATTTTGGGGCTCTAAAAATGAACACATTCCATGTTTTCATAATTAGGAACTTTAATTTTGGTCATAAAAAGAGCGCAAATGATTTCCATTTTGTTGATGCATGCTCGATTTACATTTGTTGACCAAGTTAGAACCAAGACTATTTTCTTAGAAACACTCAAGTTTGGAGCTTAAAATGAACAAGTTATTTCTTTTTTATTGCATCATTGCTATCTTAAATGATTGATGTGCTGAAAATTTCATGTTGGTGCAAATAAAAATAACAATTTGTTTATGTTATTCACATATTTTTTGGGGATAACACCGCTCGAGGTGTTTAAAAAGAATCAATTTTCTATGGATTGTTCATCGTGAATTCATTGATTGGCAAGCTAAAGTGTTTTATCTTCTCCCCTTGCACATTTTGGCAATCTTGGGTGAGCAAAAGAGCTTTTCTAATCTTTACACTTTATTTTCAAGTTTACCTTAAAGAGGGAGCTTGCTTTGAGATATATCTCATGCTGGAGAACTCATTGCAAGGTCTCAAAGCACATTTACCAGCGGGATATATCAAAGGTTGTGAAATCGTAAGAAAGTAGCTTCAAGTGGTGCTGAAAATAGACTGCACCTAATCCCATGCCTTAAGTGGAATGGGAATGGTTAAAGAGCCTTAAGTGGCCAATGGGTGAGTGTCATATTTCCACGTTCACAGTTATCACTAAGAACCAAATTGTTTTAGAAGCCACCCTATTATCCAAAAACATTCTTTGAAAGTGGTGCATTAGAATTTACTTTTGAGAAGTTACTTGCCATGTTCGACTACAGGCTCGCGCCATAATTTGCATGTAAAATCATCTCTTCAGAGCATGAGGCAAGCCTACCTAAGAGAATGGTTTCTATCCCCTAGGGTTGTAATTGCTTGTTTATGTTTAACTTTCCCATTACATTTAAAACAATTTGACATCAAATTTTGTGGTTGATTTAAAGAAAAATAATACATTTAAACAAGCACTGAACGAGATGATTGAAACACAAAACATTTGATTTAGTGCATACCTGTGAAAGAAGCCATATGTTTGCACTCCTTGAAAGGATTTTTCCTTAAAGGTTTCCAAACATTTTGAATTTTATTTCAGGTTACATTAATCAAGGTAAACATTTGGGAACTATGGCTTGGGTTTTATGATTTCAAAAATTAAGTTATAGACATGAAGGTCACATAAGTCTGTGCTTGTTGAGTCAGTCCAAGTGTTGTTTTATCACTTTCCATACCTCAAAAAAAAAAAAAGTTGAGAGTTGTTTATGGGATCATTGTTTGAACCCAAACAAGTGGAAATCCAGAAGGTCACATAGTCCCTCATCCATTATTTCCATCCTACTTATTTGAAATCAAAATCAAACAAACCATTGGGGTCATTCCTCCACTCAAACATGTATGATATCAACAGTTACTTGGGACTCACAAATAGTACAAGTAATCTTTCCCACAACATATCCTCTAGACAAGGAAGTGGAATATCGACCCTAGTTCTTCAATATTTTGATTTCCAAAAATTAGTACCACTCCAAAATAACATTCAAACCCTATGGTCTTGAGATTCATAGTAATTATCCCATAACACCATTACACCTTATGACCATTTGGTGACCAACTGCTCCAGTTCAGAAACCAAACCTTGTAGCACTAATCCTTCAACCTAGTCTCACTTACATCGAAGGTGAACAAACTAACATCATAAGCAACTCAAGAACCTTCATTTTTCAGAAGAATGAAACACCTTGCCAATTTCTCATCACATCAATCATCTTAGATGAAGAGAAAGAGAAAGTTGACATAGCAGAAATGAGACCCGTGTTACCACCACCCACGTGGCAATAAATATCCTCTTCATGATCCCATGAAAAATCAAAATCCATAAGGAAAAATCTACATCTCACCATTATAGATATAGGTATTGTAGTTCAAATTTTGACAGGAATTGGGTCTTAAAACTTTATCACAATCATAACCTCTTGCTAAGAAACTATTACGCTCAAGCTAGGAGGAACCGAACAGGCTTACCTAACTAAATCTATCCTATAATTTAGGACAATTTCGGGTCTTTAGGATTTGAGTCACCTAGAGAGTTCAAACATTACACCACTATCCCACAAGAGACCCAAGTTGTTTATGAGAACCATGAGATCACAACATAGGAAGAAAATGGAAGCAAGCAAGAACAACACCAACATCCCACCAGCAAACACCATGAATGACATAATTGGCCCATGAGGATATAAACCAAGTGACCTTACGATAGGGTATTGAGTATCAAAACATCCCCAAAACATGTTGATCTATTACCCAAATCACTCTTATCAAGGGTCACAACATCAATTCAAGCAACAACTTCAAGGGTTTCAAAACCCCCATCAAATAATAAGTCCAAAACATTAAATCACCCTAAATAAAATTGAGAGAGATCTTGAGGAACTTAAACAAAATTAAAATCCGACGTATTTTCAATGCCATGAGAAAAGTCAAAACATTGCATATCCATAATAAAGGGACATCATTCCATAAACACCTCAATATCCACATCAACAACACTTCCAATATCAGCAATATCAAGAAGTTTCGCAACACCAAGGTGTACCTCAAGTGCAATATCAAGATGTACCTCAACCACAATATCAAGAAGTTTTGCAACACCAAAATGTATCTCAAGTGCAATATCAAGATATACGTCAAACACAGTATCAAGGAGTTCTACAAAATCAAGAGCAAAACAATCAAGAAAAGCCACAGAGGAAAGATTACCAATCGGGAAGGAAATTCACCCCTTTGGGAGAGACTTTGGAGGTAATCATGCACGAACTAGTACAACATGAACTTATCAAAATCAATGATAGTCCAACTTATGATGAACCAAACTTTAAAATTCCTTTATATAACCAGTACGAACAATGTGAGTTCCAAAAAATCAAGGGTCACCCAATGAGAAAATGTGCTACACTCAAAAACCTCATCCAAGACCTCATTGATCAGGGAGAAATAGCTATTAAAATTGGAATTCAAGGGCCATCTACCAATGACAACAATGATAATGTCTCAACATCAAAATTTGAAAGCAACAATCAGGAGTTATCTATCACTGATCACATTGACAATGTCTCTACATCATCCAGTGAGCAAGAAGACATACATCAAAAACTCAATCCCAAGCATGATCATACTCAATCACCAAAGTCTAGAAATGATCTAGTCTTAGATATATTGACATCATCCAACCTCATGGTGGTACATATTAAAGATAAAGAGACTCTTAATCCAAAGCTTATACCCAATGCAGAAAATCTAGACAAAGAGTTATCACCCATATGTCCACATTTTGAGGAAATCCAAGGATCCCTTACAAGCAATCCCTTCTTTGAAATTGATCCATGTCAAGAATGTGATCCAAAGAATATCGAAAATGATACCACACAAAGTGAAGATCAAGAATCCCTATCATCAAAATACTATAATGACTTGGCAAATATCTTCCAAGACATCCCATGTTTTCCCCAAAAAAGAACACATCCATATACCAAGCACACATACATCTACCCATGAGATGTTTACTCCTAATGAACATGTAGATGATCTTCATCCAAGAAAAGAGTCTCATACTCTTGAAATTATTACCAAGGAACAAGAGTCTTCTACTCTTAACATCTGTACACAAGATCAAGACATAGCAAAAGCTAGAAACATATCAGAAAGGGATCATGAAGAAGATTTATACATAAGTTGTGAATCAGAAACATCATGTGGAGACATATCAGAAATGGATCATAAAGAATACTTATACATAAGTTGTGAATCAGAAACATATTATAGAGACATATCAAAAATGAATAATGAAGAAGAATTTTACATGGATAGTAAATTAGAAACACCTCTTGAAGAAATATTAAAATTTGATATTTCACAGGATCAGGCCAAAGATATCAATCAGGAAGTTATCCCACATCTGAAGGATCCTATCAGTGAAGAAGTTATCACATTTGAAGATCTGCAACAAAGTAAAGAATGATTAGTACCTTGTTTCGAAGGTAAGGAATATCCTATTACAAGTAAAATCTCTCAACGGATTCAATATCAAGACAGAGGATTAGGCCTACATGAACAGGATATCCTAGAACCAGTGCAGATTATTGCCAATCCTAAGCATCAAGGTCTTGGTTATTCAAAGGAATCTAAATATATCAATGATACCTCCATAATACTGGGGGAAATTTTATCTAATACAAACACCAACATGGGGAGCACGAAGGATCCTTATGATGAAACTGCTACCAACGCTACAACTATTCATGTCATGAATCATCAGCCACACATATTTCAGCCCTCTAATTGAGACTAACAACAAGAGAAAAAGCTATACCCAAGAATGAAACATGTTATTGAAGCAAAAGAATCAACAAGACAAAATGGACAAGAAAAATTAAAATGGATACAAAAGAAAAAGAAAGAAAATCATCCCTATCAAACTCCATTAGTCAAAGAAACTATGGGGCAAAATCAAAAAGGAAATTTCATCCATAAAAAATTTCCAACAATGCAAAAGAAAGCTTCAAGAGCAACCTACAAGGTATATCAAGATGTTGGTCCCAATTGAATCTCCATATCCACCCATCGTTGCTCATCATCCCAAGTTTGGAAAATAAAAGGTTCCAAATTGTCAACCAATCCATTTGAATCTCATATCCCTCAATGCATTTTGCCATCCAAAATATCCAAATCTCGCATTAACCATGTGTTGGCAGCAACTCTTTATCATAAGGAATCTAAGGGCACTCTATCATGATGTGTGCATCAAGTTAAGGTTAACTCCAGTATCGACAAAGAAGACAAGAATTTCTAGGGGTTACATTCAAGCGCTCATATTCTAGCAAAACAAATCCTCCAAGAAGGATATCATTGGCACGTCATGACAACAACAACAACAACAACCATATTAGCACCAGCAGTATCTACATCAAAAACCACTAGTTGGTTCAACATGAGAAAAAGGATTATCACCATGATGAAAACCTGGTAAATAGGTGTCTTGTGTGATATCTGAAAAATAAAGAAAAAAAAGGTAAAAAAAAATCAAGAAAAAAAGTCAAGAGAAAAATTGTCCTCTAATGAAAACCACTATGGTGGCACTTTGGACAAATACCATGATGAAAACCTGGAAAATAGGTGTCATGTGTAAGAATCAAGTATCTACGTGTGCCATTTCAAGTGGAAGCATCTCAGCCTATCCATAGTAAATCCCATCCATTTTATCCAAATCCAACTTATCTTGATCTTGACATATGTTTGGTATACACTTTACACTTGCTTATAGAAAACATCTTGATATGGGTCCCTATCATTGATCCTATCACAAGATAATCTATCACCTACATTGCTAGACACTAGGGGAAAATACTTGCATCTTGTTTCATAATAAATCTTGATCTATGTCTTCTAGCTCACATTGTGATCTAGGCATTTATCCCAACAAGGTATACCACCAATGCACTATCAAGGTAACCTTCAAAATAGTTCATCCCAACAACAAGGTGTACCACCAATGCACTACCAAGGTGACCTTTAAAGATGACGACAACATGGATTATTCCTTCGCTAAAAAATTCTAAGATATCAACAGTTGCTTGAACCCCACATCTAGTTCAAGTAAGATATTTTGCAACATACCCTCTAGAAAAACAAGGTGAAGTATCAATCCATGTTTTCAACATCTTACACCCTAGGCAAAAGGGTAAAAATCCCCAAAAATAGAAAAGAAGATAAAAAATACAAAAAAAATCAAAAAGCAAGAAAAGTAGTTAATAAAAATAAAATGTTCTTTGAGTGAAAACCACTTTGTGGTGCTCCTAGAATAGGTACCATGGTGAAAACTTGGCAAACAAGCGCTATGTTTGAATCAAACTTGCATCATTATCTATCAATATTTTTCATAGCATCCACCCATCCATTTCATAAAACATGTATCCAACCATGGTTTTTCATGGATTAAGGAAAGTTATTTTATTGGGGGCAACTTCCTAAAACTAGTTGTGGATTAGATCTTGCAACATCCAATCATGGTCATAAAACAACAAAAGTCAAAAACACTAGAAAATAACAGAAATCAAAAACATGCGAAAACATCAAAAATAAAACAACATCGTTGGGTTATTCCTTCACTCAAACAATCTAAGATATCAAAATTTTCTTAAGCCTCATAGCTAGTTCAAGTAGATTTCCCACAAAATATCCCCTAGACACTGAAATGGGATATCAATCCAAGCTATCAATGTTGTTTATCCAAAAAAAAATTATGCTTTGATTCAAATGATTGAACTACGTGGTCTATGTGTGTACAATGTAGGAAAGGATTTATAGCCCCCGAGACCCTAGGTCAGCCCCCTTAGGTTTCCAACATGCTTTATTTCAACTTAGTCAAAAAATTCAAAATCCAAAAAAATCATCATATACAAAATCCAAAAACATTCACAAAATAGAAAAGGTCAAACCAAGTGAACTACAAGCCTCTGCATGTACAATGTAGGCGAGGGTTGTCTTTGATGAGCCCCCGAGGACCTAGGTTAGTCCCTTGAAAACAACAAAAAACAACATCATAAAACTTAGAAAATCAAAAGGACCCATCCCGTCATCAAAATCTACAATAAACATTTCACCCATAGTAAATGTGTATCAACATGATTTTTCACCCCTAACACAAATCTCATTTTGACCCTTAACACTTTAGAAAATCAAAGGCAGAAGCTTAATTCCACTTAAGCCCACTACTTGCATCCACTTGGTGCCTGTTTTGCATGTCGATGGGGGCATTTCTGTCAAGGACGCCCGCATGGCGCACTTACGTCCCTGGCAGATTCTTGTGGCTGGAGATTGCAGGGATGTTACACTTTCGATTGGAAGTCGAAGAGTAACGCCCCTCTTCGGCTGGCCGACCTGAATATGGCCATTTTTCATCCATCTCTTCATAATATTCACTCTTCCATCCTTAGCTTTTTCCAAGCAGAAGTTTGAGAGAAGTTTGCAAGATCATTTGAGCATTTTCTCCACCATTTACATCCCTTTTCCAAGGTTTGTAGCAGCACTCTTCACTCCATTGCAGCAGCTCCATACTCCATCACTCCAACAGGGTGAGCACAGGATAGACACCATGGCAACAGAGGCTTGAGTCCCTCTTGGTTACTCCTCCACGAGCCTTAAGTGCTTTGGACGAAGGAAATAAAACTCCTACAACCTCTCCTTTTGCTTTTGATTGGGTAAGCACATACTGCTTGTAGTGTTTTGTGTTTATGTAGCTTGTAGTTCATTTCCTTTACCATCTATTTCTACAATTCCAAACTTGGTTGTCCATGGAGGTGGAAACACCAAGACGGGGGTCTAACTGAGGTAGACCCCTATACAGCCCCAAAAACTTCTCCCTTCTTTGTGTGCAGGTGGATAGAACTCGAAGCAAGCTGGCGAGGAGAGAATTTTGTGAGATCACCTTCGTCACCTTGGTGGTAATACATTTCCTTCATCTCATCTGTATTTTCTTTTCTCTCATCTTAATCTCATTTTGTCACTTTAAACATCCTTAGACTAGGTTGTTAGTCCTCCTTTTCGAGTTAGAATCTTGTCTTTTCAGTTCTCTGGTCATACAGACACCAACGCACCCTTGAGACGCCAGTGCGTCATGTTGTCATCCTAGAATTGTGCTTCCCTCCTCAAACAAAGAGCTACCTGGGACACGATTCTGACTCCAAAGGCCGACTCGCTTAGCCTCCTTCCAACATGCGAGATTGTAGAGTGATCGAAGGATACATAGTCCTCATCATTCTCATCCTCTTCATCCTAACTATCCTCTAAGTTGAGGTGGGTTAGGGTAGCCTCTCCACTCTTGGCCTTTCGTGACTTGGGGTCTTGTAGTGGGTGGTCCCCCTCTCTCACATTTTTGGTGAACCTAATGTGAACCAACATCTATCCCTTTGTTGGTGTTCCAAACTTTTTCTCTTATATCCCTTGGTTGTCATACCTTTATGAGTCAGGAAAGTTTATGAGCTTCACGACCCAGTCCGCAACCTCTGGACATATTGTTAGAAGAAGTCTACGACACCTTCTGATGGAAAAGATGAAGGTCTCCTCTAGTTTCACTACCGGTATTTTCTCTGGTTCGATGGTTGGCCTATTCGTGCAGGAGCAAGTATCACGAGGCGAACTTAGGTTTCTTGACGAAACCGATTGCATCCCTACTCCTCCTGCATCACCAACCTCTTCATCTATAGATGAGAATGAGGTCATTTTTATCCCTTCTGAGTACATTGTTAATCTCGATAAGGGGTTAGGTGCATTAGAAAATCATCTAGAAGGCAACCCAAAGTTGGCTAGGGCTGCTAAGGTGATAAGTGAAATAAGATACATGGTGGAAAAGGACTGGACAGGCATAGAACTCTTGGCTAGTCTCGCCAGTCTGGCTGAACCATGCGCCCCCTCGAGTCCTGGTCGCACTATATGAGGTGGCCTCTTTGAGGAACGCGAGAGGTAGCTAGAGATGTCAATGCCTCCTACATCCATGTACATGGATGACACATTCCCCTCAATTAATATACCCTCTACTTTCAAAATCTTAGACACTGTCAAAGTAAACAAAAACCATTTGATTTTCCACTTCACCCCTTTTTCCACCTCCAATGGTGGAGGATTTGGCAGAATGATAGGCGGAGGCTTTGGTGGTGGAAACTTTGGAAGTGGAGGTGGCATTAGCAGAGGCGATGTTGGTGGAAGTCATGGTGGTGACTTCGGCTCTGGCGGTGGCTACGAAGGTAGTCACACTACTGGTGGTGGCATTGGTAGTGGCTCTGGTGGTGCTCACGGTGGTGGCACTAATGGAGGCCACACCAGTGGCAGTGGCAGTGGCATTGGTGGCGGTTCTAACGGTGGCTCTGGCAATGGTTCTGATGGTCCTTTGTCTTCTAATGACCCTATCCTGAATACTCTTCTTCATAATACAGGGAAGATGCAAAATCAGCTGGCAAACCTGTCCCAGGCCTCAGCTCAACCTATCTTTCAACCTTTCTCCTGGCACAGCCAGTTGTCGGTTGCAATTTTAAACACTCCATTCCCATTGGGGATGGGGATTCCCAAATTTGAGAAGTACGATGGTAAAGGGGACCTGCAAACACATGTGTTTGCCTTTAACACCCTATGCACATATTTCTTCCATCATGATGCATTGATGGCTAAAATTTTTCCCCGATCCCTCAAAGATACAACACTAGATTGGTATTGTTCTTTGCTCGATAATTCCATCTTCACATTTGATCAGCTTGTGAACCAGTTCTTGTGACAGTTCTAAGCCAATATTGGACCGAAGATGACCTTCTCAGACCTTGTTCGATGCAAACAAGGGGACAATGAAAAGGTTACAAAATTTATAGCTTGATATCAAGCGCTCTTCTCACAGATCTCGTATCCATTACTTGGCTCAAATGTGCAAAAGGACTTCATAGGGAATTTATAGAGATATTGGCAAGAGAAGTTCGCCCTCATGAAGTATCTCTCTTTTACACATCTATGTGTGGCTCTACGAGAATACCAACAGATGATGGTTCAGTTTGGGGGTTCCTCCTCGCACTCCCATTTTGAGGGAAGATCTATTGTGTCGATCTCGGGAAGAGGAAAATCCGTCGTGAATGTAGTAGTTGCAGTGGACAACAACAACCTCAGACATGATCGAAACTTTATGAAGCTATCAGAATCTTATTCTTCCATCTTGCTGAAGTTGGTGAAGGATAAGATCCTTACTTTTCCTACTCCCAAACCAAATAGGGAACCATACCCTACCTAGTATGAAGATAACACATATTGTAAATACCATCAAGTTAATGGAAATGATACCGAACACTGCATGCGCCTGCATCATGAGATACAAGACCGCATTGAGGATGGTACTATCTATCTTAATGGGAGTAAACACAATACAAAAAATTAGTGGCGAAAGCTAACAATGACTTGTAGATATATATGGACCCGTTTTTGTCACACTTTGCCAACATGATTATCGATCCCTCAGATTTAGGCTCTTACCCCAAGGCATAGATCAACATGGTCATAGTTACCCCTTCCCCTCATCTTGCGACCAGCTCGCTGAATGTAATATTTACCTCGCAAGACGTTCCAGCAAACAAGAAACGTTCTCCATTATATATTCCTGCTCACCTCAATGGCAACATTATGGCAGGGGTCCTAGTCGACCCTGCAAGTAGAGTGAATGTCGTAACAGAAGAGACGTTACTCTTGAATTCCCTACAAAGGGAAAAATATGAAAAAACCAAATCCATCATCCGCACACATGATGGACTTTCTCTTAAACCTTATGGATTGATAACGTTGTCCGTCCTAGTTGGACCTAAGACTGAAGACACAGTCTTCGATGTCATTCCTGAGTTGGACCTATTTAGAGTGAAGCTAGGCATACCTTGGCTAGCTTTCATGAATGGGATCACCTCCATGGTTCATAAGTGTCTTAAGTTTTCCCACAAAGGTTTCATGCATGTGGTGCATGACACTAGATATCATCCTATGGTATCCCGTGGAGGATATTTGTTAGATCACTTTTTGCCCACTCCCATCAGTCCGCTCCCACAAAGAATGGATCTACTTTACAAGAACTATGTGAAGTACAAGACTGGAGGTAAGGGACATCCAAAGTTGACCCTTCCTATAGCTGAGTAGCCAACTACCTCCTCCTCCTGAAAGAGAAAGGAGAAAATCGCTCCCTCTCGGGCTGGCCCATCTACTTCTCTCTCTTGGGAAGAGTATTGGATGAACAAGCTTGAACTCTATTTGTTGAGTCCGATGATGCCTCCTTGGTGTTATGCCTTGCATAACCACCCCATCTTTTGCCTTGGTCAAAATGGGTCCCCCTTTGTTATTTTTGTACTTAGTTGTTTTTGGAAACAAAGTTTGGAGTCTTGTTTTGCCAATACTTTGTTTTTCTTTGGTTTCTCTGTCGAAATCGGAACCGGAACTGAATCAGGTTCTGAAAGTTCTTTTGAAACTTGTTTTGGTTTCCAAACAATCTTTTCTTTATGTCTTTTGTTTTGTCTTTAGCGAACCCGGAGCCGAAGTGGGGGTTAACTTAGTCTTTACTAAAAATTGCAAAATCATAATCAACTCCACCCTCGCCTCCGCTATTTTGACTTTTGGTTTTGGTCTTTGTCTTTTTTTAGTTTTGTTATGTCGGTTTGTTGTTTTTCTTTTTGTGTTTGGTTTTGTTTTGTGTTTGGTTGGCGGACCCGGAACCAGAATTGGAATGAAGTTTGGAAATTTCTCAAAAGTTTCGAATCAGTTTCTATTTTAGCTCCGCCCCCGCCGTTTTTGGATTGTTGACTTTTTGACTGAAGTCGCACTATTGTGAAGTGTGGGTTCACTTTCAGTTCTGACTCCGCCTTAACTGCATGTTAATGCATTGATGACAGCTGGTTGTGTAGGTAGAAATCTTCATTTTTATCTTCATATAAGGGTTAAACGAGTCATTATTATCTTTATTAAGAGATTGAAGAACACGAAAGAGCAGCGGCAGAGTTCGTTTGAGCAAAAATATTGAAGGAGGAAAAGATTGTTGTGAACAGATCAATTCAAGAGGTTAGCTGCGTTCTTGTGTAGTCGAGGTAGGTTTTCTTATTCTTGTTCTTCATTTTATTTACTGTTGCATGTTTTGTATATACGTTTGCCCGTACTCTGAATCATGTTGTTTTCAAGTGTGTTTTTTTTATGTTTCTTGGTTTTCTTGTTTGTTTGGGTCTTGTTTTATTTTGTTTGTCTGGTTGTTTCTTTGTTTTTGTTTGCTTTTATTTTTAGTTCTTTCTGTTTTAGGGCATGGTCGCTTTCACTCTTTAGTCATGATTGCGTCATGCTATTTTGGATTTGTAGTGAGTTAGATTAAGTTTAGGTTTTAAATGGTGTTTTGTTAGATTAGAAGTTTACAGTGAGGTAGATTAGAGATTTACAGTGAGTTAGGGTAAATTGATTCATCATTTTTACTTAGGGTTTCGTCGCATTTTACATTCTAGTAAATGGCAAGGTTTAAAATCTGTGCCCTAGTTTTTATCGTGTTTATTAGATTAGGGTTTCGTTGGTCTCTATAATCACTTTTAAAATGATTAAAATATGATATCTTAGGATTTAGTCATTCCCTATGGTCATATGAGTAAAGTGTTTTAAAGCCTATCTTTTCATCTAATACGACCTTAGTTTTAGTCATGGAGTCATAGGTTAAATTGATATAAAAAAATTGATGACATCATGGTCAACCTAGGCAGAGACGGGATCGGAATCGATCTTGAACTTGAGAATTCGGTTTTGCAAAGGTATCGATTTCATGTTTCATCCTGTTTCCGGCTCCGCACATAATGAGCAAATCTTCCTTCAAAATAATGATGACCAAATTGGAAGCGAAGGCGGAATGGAAATAAAATATGAAAGAATGAAAATTTGAAGAAAACCAAGTTCATTTTTCAGTTCCATCTTGGTTTTGATAACTTCCTTGATTTCGATTCCAAGCCCGTTCATTGTTAGTGAAATTTCTATATCGGTTTTTGTTCCGAGTCCGGCAGTGTGGTAAAAGAGACTGTTTTGGTTATGTTTATGCCTGGTTCCGCCTCCGGTGCATATGTGAATGGTATGGTTTTAAAGTATGTTTTATAATGATATTTAAGGATCTAATAAGAGGTTTTGCTTGCAGGAAAGTTGAAAGATGTCAGGAACATCAGGGAGAGCTACTCAAAGAAACCTGCCTGCAGAAACATCAAAGGTAGCGCCAAAACCAAAGAAGTTAAAGCTAGAACAACTGCCTTATACCTTGAGGTATAATCATGGGAGTCTGGTTGTGAAGATGAGCAAGGTGGAATCAGATTGGTCAGATATCACGGACACCAATTTAGGTCAATACAATTTTGAAGAGTGGTATTTAGAAGCGTTTGATAAGGATATTACAGTGACTACGAAAAGAATTGTCAGCTCTAGGTTAGCTCATATCACTTTGTTTCCTATATCTGTCCAGTGTCTGGAGATAATCATGATAGTAGCCAGTGCTTACAATCCTGCTACCAGACTGTGCATAGATTCACAAGACAATGTGATTATTAATCTCACTCCTCAAGCATTTCAAAGTATATTTAATATTCCAGATCCAAAGAACTTAGTGCAATTGAATGAGGCAGAGGCCTTGGAAAAGTCTAGTAAGTATAAGCAATCGAATAAATCTCACTTGAACAAGAAGTGGCTGATGACAGAAAAGAAATCTTTATCCAAGCTTGCAGACCAGCCAAAGAAAGTAGATTTCTATGAAGAAATATCAAGGTTGATAGTGTTGTTGTCTAGGGTGTTTGGGAAGAGGGATGCATTTTACTTCAAGTGAATGTTTCCTTTTATTCAGACCATCTTAAAAGTTGAACAATAGTTTGATTGTTCCATGATTGTCTTTGATGCCATACATGATCAGTTAACAAGGATTAGAGAAACCAAGTGCTTCTTTATGACCTCTTACATTGTTTATGCAACAAAAAGAGTGGGTGCTTTTCTAGGTTTAAACAAAGTGGGTGTAATGGGAGTCTTGGATGGGCAGAAGAAGGTATGGGAACACTATGATTAGTTGTCTCTTCAAGTTGTTGAGACTCATTTTAGAAGAGTCAATGATGCATTTTTATATGTGATCATCAACCAATTGAATGGAGATGCAGGATACCAGTTGAGCCAAGAAGTTATGGCTTTCATTGTTGAATGGGGATGTTGGTATATCCAATACCCTAAATTTACATACTTTAGGTTATATGGTTTTGAAGGCCACCCACACTTGCTTCCAAGGTGCTACAGTAATAGAATAGTGTTAATGGAGTTTGTGTATCAAGCTATCAGAGTTAATGCTAGGTTTGGGATCAAGCATAAAACTGGATGTCATAAATTTCACATGAAATTGGGTGAATATAGTTGTCAACACTTGAAGGGAGCAAAGGTGGTTTGTAATGAGTTGATACAATTGAAATTAGGATTGTATATAGCTCGGAAGTATTTTGATCCAAAGAAGAAGATGTATGCTTTATTACCTTCAGTGTTCACTAAACATTTCAATTTGTTAGAAGACTTTTGGAGTGATAGGCAGGATGAGTATGATTTGAGAAAGAAGAACTATGAAAGATTGTCGGTTGCACTCATGGCAGAGCTAGGTATTAAATAAAACATTCCTAACACTTTGGTGGATAATGGAATTGTATTGGATCCATCATATGAAGCTTTGAACATTGGCACCAAAAGTCTGGATCCAATTGACTAGAATGTTGAGGAAACCATTGATATCAAGAAGATAGGAAGGCCAGTATTAGATAGGAGTGTGCAATGGTTGGTACTAAGAACTCAGACTCCTCAAGAACTAGCTCCGAAGAAAGGTAAAGGGTACAAAAGGATCAAAAGGAAGACACCTCCCAAAGAGCCATTAAAATTCTTTCCTCCGTACATTGAAGAAATAGAACTTGAGGTGGTAGATGATGAAGAAGAAACACAAGAAGGAGATGTTCCAGTAGGAGGATCTATTGTTTCAACACCTACATTAGGTGAATCATCCGCCCAAGCCCCACTTACAAGGAAGAAGAGAAAAGAGGTTCAAGAAGGCGCTCTTCATACCATGGCTAAAGTTGCTAAGGGAAAAGAAGTGGAGGAAGAAGTTCTAGAAGTTGAGACAGATTCAGATGAAACTCTGTCAGAGAAGGATTTGCAAGAGAACATGCCTCTAGATGAGGATATTGAGCACATTTCGACACAGGAGGAGCAATGGAAAATGTTTGAAGACGAAAAAAAGAAGTCTAATGCAAGAGCTGCATCAGAGAGACAAAAATAAATGGATGCAAAGGTACAAGTTGATGCTCTACTTCACCAGCAACAATTACAGTTAAAACAAGTTGAAATTAAGGAAGTAGATGATGAAGTAGAGAAGCAAAGAAGGAAATGAGAACATGAGCTTAAAGTTAAAGCAAAAAATGACAAGTTAGAGTTGATACAAAAGATCCATGATCTTGAGGAGGAGAAAGCAAGAAATCGGAGGGAAAAGGAAATCCTGGTTGCTAAGCTAAAACTTGCAGAAGAAGCTCGACAAAAAGAGGAAGGGGCAGAAAAGATAAGGAAGGAAAAAGAGGTCGAAGAGTTGATTAGGAAACAATAGGAAGAAGAAGAAGCTGAAAAACTTAAGACTTTGGAGGCAGAAAGGTTAGAAAGGGAAAAGCTAGAAGCCTTAGAAAAAGAGAAATTAGAAAGGGAAGCTTTAGAAAAGGAAGAATTAGAAAGAGAAAGAATAGAGAAAGAAGAATTAGAAAAAGAGAGGTTGAGGAAAGAAGAAGAAGATAAGAAAATACAAGAATAGAAGGATAGAGAAGAGGCTAAGAAGTTGGTGCAGATGCATAAACTGCAGGAACAACAAGAGAAATGAAAGGTTGATTCTCAACCTCAGGAAAATGTTCAGCCACCTTCTACAGTTGTTGCTTCCTCTTCTATGATGACTACTGCTCCAAGTGCTCCTACTTGGCTGAAATTGGATCTGCAGAAAAGGGCAAGAACACCTCCACAACCTCTCAATTGGGAGGACATGAAGAAAGGAATTGAGCAGGAGAGGCCTAAAAAGAAGGCTAAGATTCTACATTCTACCCGACTCATAGACAAAGGAGAAATTGTTGTTGAATGTACCCTGCCAATGATAGAAAAGGAGGTAGGGGATATGCAGTTAACAGATTATGAGCTGAGTACGGTCAATTTGGGAAGAACCACTAGAAATCAGCAAATGAATTTGGTTGATGTGGTGGCTTCAACGACCAAATCAAGAATGATCAAGGACAAGCAAAAGAAGGATGAGCTTAAACCTCAATTGGATCAGTTGCATTCATTCTTGAAGAGTGTCTCCTCTCCAAGGTCACAACAGGTAGCAGCCATTGAAACTCCTATTTTGTTAAGCAAAAAGGAGGTAGATGATTTGGTGCAAGTAAAAGGCAAAGCGGAGATGGTAGACCGATGGGTAGACAAGCTAAATCGGGAGGTGGATGAAGTTTTGGTAGAAGGTTTTGAAGCCTACAAGGACACAAAGGGGTTGATAAAAGAGATGTATCAATACATTGAGGCATCAGAAAAGCAAGAAGAGGAATACAAAGAATGCAGTCAAAAGTTGGAAAGAGTAAGTGAATTACCTCTAACAACTCTTCTGGAACAATCCATACTCGAGGTAGACAACAAAGATTTTCTAGAGAAGACTTCTCACATACTCTGGTTTAGGACTGGCTTTTTGTGTAAACACAAGGATGAAATTCAAGAAACTGCTAATAATTTGACTGAGCAATTGGAAGAGTTAGAAGCAGTCATTGCCATAATTGTAGATGTGAATGCATTTTCGAAGGAGGGCATGCCTTTGAGTCAAATAAAAGAGAAATGGGATGAAAGATTCAAAGGACTTATGCAAAAAGAAGATGATAGTGGAGAGTTGATGTTAGATCGGTTAGTAGAGGTCAAAGAAGAGATAAAAGCTACTAGAAGAGAATTGGAAAAGGTGAAAAGTATGAGGGAGTTTGTTGTAGCCGAGTTGGATCAGATTAAATTTGAAGATGACTGGATTGATGGGCCAGAGATGGATACTTTACAACAAGTCTTCACCAACTACGATGAGTTCATGGTAGATCTAGCTTCGCATGCGTGAATCCTTGCATGCATGATTTTTATTTTCCTTGCATGTTGCATGCATGCAACACTAACAGTCTTGGGGGTGCATGACTTCTTTTCTTTTCTTCTATCTTCTATTTTTAGTTAAACTAAACGTCTAATGTAAGAACTTAAGATCAAATTGATCTGAGTTTCCAAGAAGGTTGTTGTTCCTAAAAAGGTGGATAGCCTAAAATAGAAGTGAAGTTCAAACTTTTTGTATATCTATAAATACCAGATGGGTATCATATTGTAAAGGTCGACTAATTGAGAATAGAATTGGCCTACCTAATGCTAGGAGATAGAATTTTGTAGAGTTTTTGCAGAGATACTTTGTACTTGATCCTTTTACAGTTAATAGAATTTACAGGTTTACACAATATGGAGTTGGAATTGAGTTATTTTATTTGATAAGGTTGATAAGTTATAATCCATCTGAATGTCAGTGATTGGGTTGAAGCATGATAGTTTCTTATGTGATGAAAGTCATTAGAAGAAACCAGATTTAAAGATTATCTTGTTAGATTGTCATTGAATTGAAATTATTAAAATCTGTTGATCTATGATCTTGATGATGAATGAATGTGTGTTGTTTTGAAAGTCCTTGAACTATTTGTGATGTGTGATTGTGAAGTTAATTAAGCACCTATAATGTATGCAGTGGTATAGATTATGCTATAGATTGTGTCATCTTATGGTTTTCTTGATCTGATTGGAAGAACATTCATTATTGGAAGATATATGCCTGGATGATAGATAAATTTGATTCATACTTACTAGTTTTACCCTTTAATCTATCTTTTTCTTTTGTTTGAAACCCCATTGATTTACCAAAAAATAGTTTGGTAAGATGAGTCATTGCTTGAATCTTTTACCAGCACAGGCCCCTTGAACATTACAGTTGCATGAACCAATTGAGTGACACCAGACAGTTGAGAACCAGCTACCAGGACCTTGGGAGCTAGGCCACTACATGTTGTCTTTCTTTTTCAGGAGAAATGGAGTAAAAATATTTTGTTTTAATGTTGTTTGTGTCATTTTAACCATCAACACTTGGCAAAAGCCCAAAATCAGGATATTAGATCTCCCTAATGGGTCTCCAAGAACCCGGTATTATTTATACGGCAGAAAGAAAGGCTCGCGGAGAGAGTTCGCCCCTTCACCTATTCATGTTCCCTAGAACAGAAAGGGGGCCACCCCTAAGGTGGTAGGGGTAACTCCTCCCGCCGTTTCTAAACCTACCTCTTATGCTCTCATTCAGGAGACTTCCCTTCCACTAGAGACCTTCGTGGAAGATATTCCCATGGTTGAGTAGGATCCTTTTGTTCCTTCACAAGTTTTGGCTTCCGATGCGAAGAGCCGTAGGAACCGCCTTGCGCGTGAGCATAAGTGTCGGCGAAAGGATATCCTAGCCAAGCAAGCCTCCTTACAGAAGAAGGAGGAAGAGAAGACTGCATCTCCTGATGTATCTTCCTCTCTTCCCCCTTCTGTCTTTGTTCGACCTCGTTCTGAATTTCTTTTGGCTCTCGCTGTGAGCGCACCTATACCTGGAAGGGTGCAAGTGTTCATCACTCCTTCTACGTATCTTCCCTTGTTGACTTTCATTATGAATGTCTTTTCTTTCCCAAAGCCCATGGATATGGTGAACACTTCATTCATATCCGCTATGGTTCTTTCATCTTCTCCCTCGATCCTTTCTTTGTCTATGGGGAGTTCACCTCCTCTGATGAAGAAGAAGGTAAAGCATGGTCCCTCCAATAATGGAGGACGTAAGAAGAGCCCACCTCCTCCAGAAGGTGGCCCAAGGTGGAGTTTTTTTGTCCTAGTGACAAAACTAGCTTCGGCTTTCCTCGAGTTTGTCACCGCTCCCGAGTCACTTGATGAGCCTAGCGGTGAACCTCAAGTGCGAACTCCACTGTCTACTGAGGTGAAACATGGCACTCCTATTAAGTGCATGTTTCACTTGATGGATGAAGTTCTAATCCTTTCAACAATCTTCGCTAGGTCGTTGACCATGGACCCACAAGAGTTGAGCGACGAAGACCTTACATGTCCCTCTACCTTGGTCGTTGATGCAGAAGGATTGGAAGCTCCTCCCCTCAACATTACACCATTGCAGGCTCGTCATCCTTCCCCCTTTGATGATCTAGAGTGGGAAGTTGATGACCTCTTGGTTGACTAATGTTAGGGGAGGACCCTCTTCTTGATCTTTAGAGTAGATGTGTGTATGTTGTGATGTGTTCCCCCGTAAACGTGTTATATGTGCCTAAATGATCATCGTCACCCCTATTGGTGCATGGATACAGGCGTGGTGTGTATGTTGTAAACCTTCCTCTATATGTGTTTCTATTCTTCCATGTTTGTGATTGACTTTCGATAAATAAGGAACGATGCAAAGCATTGGGAGCATTTAGGCCTCCTTCCATTTTGACCTGATTTTTATTTTACTTTGTCTTTCGTACATTCTTCCTAATCTGGTTGAGGATTTATGATCTCTCACCTCTCACTGTGGTTACCTAATATATATAAATAAAGGCAGATCTGACCCCGCGTAACCAAATCCCCCTGTGCCCTTTGTGCGTGATCTAATTTCATTATCTTTCTCTCGTCTTTGCTTAAGTTGTCCCTTTCGTGTGTGACAATGCATCTTCTACATCACTTGGTCTTTAGAAAACACATTCATTACCAAATGAATCTTTTCTCAAAGACCCTCCACACACTTCCTTGTTAGAATTGTATTATCAACTTAGAACCCTAACGGAACATGTTTCCTTCATCAGGGGTTCGTAAAGAAAGGACTTGGAAATCCTCCTCCGAAGTGGGAATGGTCTTATTCTTCCCCTCACATGAGCACATCTCCTTCCTTTCAAATTCCTTGATCATCAAAATCCATTATCTAGGAAGGAGATTTCGATCGAAGGAGAATAGCAATGCATGAGCTCTACTAGGGTTTTGTGCTTTCTAAGGTCATTTGTGGCCCCTCCTGCATCATATTGTGCTTCTTGCGTAGGAAATTGTTTCCTTCATTGAGTACGGCCGCATTTACTATGATTTTAGGGGTTTATTATGCCTTCAACCGGTTATAACCCAACAATTTTTGCTAGTGTTAGCAGTTCGTCGATGCAGTTTAATGGCTCCCCCACTGAACAAATGCCCTTGAAAATTTGTTCTGAAAGTCTGTCACGAGGTAAGCATTTTGACGCCCCTGCTGATGTAGTTTTACCTTTACCTGATTTTGATTCTGCATGCCAATGGCTTGAAGAACACACCCTTGTGGGTTATTTTGTTGGGAGGACTCCCCCCGAAAGTGTGCTAAAAGACTAGGTTAACAAGGCCTAGGTCCCTCATAGGGTCTGCCTTGATATGGTCCAAAACCTGACCAAGGGTTTTTTTTTGTTCCGCTTTGCGGAAGTTAGTCATGTCCAAGCTATTTTGGGTCATGGACCCTGGTATGTTTGCTCTTCCTTGTTGGTTTTCCAAGCTTGGACCCAGGATTTTGTTGTCTCAGAGGACACCAAAATGCTTGTTCTGGTCTGGATTGAGTTTCTCGGGTTGCCTTTGCCTTATGTTCCCTTCTTGAACCATATTGTTTCCTCTCTGGGGAGGGTTGTTTGCATCGAACCTGATAAGTTCTTACAAGCCCATCCACAAAAGACGGTTTATGTGGAAGTTGATCTATCCAAGGATTTGAAAGAGTCTGTGGACATTCAAATTGGGGATATTTGCCACACCCAGAAAATCACATATTTTAACTTGCCCAACACATGCTACCGGTGCCAATCAGCTGATCACAAGATCAGGGACTGCCCTTTGCAAGTTCCCCGTACAGCCTCTCAGCCACGGGGTGTTGAAAAGCCTCATCCAACAGAGCCTTCAGCTAAGGCGGACACAAAATGGACTACGATTACAAATCGAAAGAATAAGTCATCTGGTGTTGGGTCGGCTCCCAAGGCCCCAAAATCAACCTAGCAGGTTTCAAACCCTTCAGAGAAGGGACTGCTAATCCCTCAGGAGTTGCTTTTGTTGTTCTACAGCCTAGGCCAAAGATCGCGCCCCAGCCTGCTATTGTTTTATGTGCTCAACCGGCTTTGTCCTCCGCTATGGGGACCCAGTGGTGTTCTCGTAGCCCGTCTCCTCCACCGGAAGAAGGTGAATATGTGCCAAAAAAATGGAGATTTTCTCCCTCTATTCAAATAGGTTCTGTTCCGCAAGGATTTTTGAAGAACAACTTCTCTTCCCTGGGTGAAGAGGACCGAGATTCTACAAGCATGGAAGATTTTCCATGAATTTTCTCTCATGGAATGTTTGAGGTCTCACTGACCTCTCAAAAAAGTATTCTATTAGGAATATTTTGAAGAATTACCTAGGGATTGAAGTGCTTTGTCTCCAAGAAGTTAAAATTTTAGGTTTTTTGCTTGTTTCGGCTTGTCGTTCTATTTGGCCAGCCAGTTCTATGTTTTGCACTCTGCATGAGGCTGGTCATGGTGGAGCTGCTACTCTTTTGGCCCCACGACTGTTTTCTTATGTGGTGGACCATGGGGTTGACCCCTCCCAGCGGGCTATCTGGGTTCTTCTCAATATTGAGAATCATTCCTTCGGGATTATTAATATTTATGCCTCTAATGATGTCGTGGAGTGTTGCTTGCTTTGGCACTGGATTGTTGACTCTTTGCCAGTTGCCACCTGGTTGCTCTATGGGGATTTCAACATGGTTGAAATGGCATACAATAGAATGGCACTGTGCCTTTTCGTTGGGCTACGGGTGACAGGGAGGCATGGTTTTACATGCACAATAAATTGGGGTTTTTTTATCCCAATATGGGTTACCGCCATTCTCATTCCCTCTGACACATTTGGTGTAATTATAGGGCTGGTTCTAACAAATTCTTTAAACGCCTTGATCGTGCTATGATCTCGACTCAGTCCTTTTTTTCATTCAGGAGCTATGCCTTGCATGTGAAGCCATTAGTGGATGTGACCCTTTCGGATCACTTCCCAATTCATTTTTGCATTGAGTGGGTGTCTTGTCAACCTTGCACGTGTAAGACTCAATTCTTCTTGAACACGTCTTTGCTTTGTCACAAGCCCACCCTGGCCCACATTCTCTGGGTGTGGAATTTAGAGTGTCATCCTCCTGGCCATACGGGCTGGATTGTTTGGTGGAATGATGCCATCATTCGTATTGCACATTTCTTGCACATTTATGGGCACCAGCTTGCTATCTTCCATCGACATTCTTACAAGGCCACCACTACCAACTTGCATGTTGCTATGGAGGCCTTAGCAGCTTGTCTTTTTTCCTTGTCACATCAAGTCCAGGTGGTAGACTTAAGACACCAGTAGCAAGTGGCAGATAATTATTCTGCCAAGGCGGCTCAAATCAAGGCTCGACTCCACTGGCTCAAAATTGGTGATTGTGCCTCCAAAGAAATTTTTTTTACTCTTCGTGCTAAGCACTCTTCCCCAGGCATTAAAGCCATCAAAGATGGTAACCAAGTGCTTTATGAGCTACCTGACATTCTCCAGAATTTGGTGCATCACTATGAGCAAGTTTTCATGACTTAGGACCCCACGTCTACGCACCAGCAAGCCCTTCAGAGTTGCTTTGTTGTTGTGCCACATAGGCTTTCTTAAGCCTAGATTAATTTATGTGATCAATTGTTAACAATTGATCATCTCAAGGAAGTCGTTTCCTCCATGGCCAATGATAAGGCTCTTGGGATTGATGGTTTTCTTTATGAATTTTATAAAGCGTTTTGGGACTGTCTTGGGAGTGATTTGCATCATGTTTATCTTGAAGTCTTTCAAACCAATTCTCTAGGTAATTTAATAAATAAAGGCAATATTAAATTCATACCTAAGCTTGGGGATCCAGAGGATATTTGCAACTGGCGGCTCATCACGCTTCTTAATGTTTCTTACAAAATCATTGCCAAAGCCTTGGCTCTGAAAATTCACCACTTGTTGCCTCAGATTGTGCGTTCCGAACAGACTGGTTTCATTAAATCCAGGTTCATTCTTGATAACATTATTATTGTTTGGGAAGGCATGGAGTGGGCTCAATAGTCGAACCAGAAAGCAGTGTTCATTAAAATAGATTTTTCCAAAGCCTATGACCTTATTGAATGGCCTTTCATTCTTGCAATGTTACAGGCCTTGGGCTTTGGGCCCAATTTTTTGCAGTCTGTTCGTATATTTTTTTCTGATGCCTCGACTTGCATCTCCATTAATGGCCGCCAGTCTTCTACATTTGATCTTTTTCATTCTATTTGCTAGGGATGTCATCTTGCCCCTGCTTTGTATGTTCTGGCTGCTGAGGGCTTTGGATATCTCCTAGCCAATGTTATCTCCCAACAACGTGTTAAAGGAATCACTCTCCCAGACTCTCAAGAGCAACTTATCAATGGGCACTTCACGGATGATTCCTTCATCACTCTTTTAGAGGAAGAAGGGTCGATCGTTGCTACCCTTGAATGCCTTGCTACTTTTTGTCTTGCATCCGACTCCACTATTCAATGACACAATATCTTGTGCTACAGACAGTCGGTGCTCCCACTCTTGCGTGGCTTCAAACTTATAACTGGAAATGGATTGGTCAGGGTGAAATCTTTTGATTTATGGGCATCCCTTTCGCCTTTCAGGCTTCCCCTCGGGAGCTTTGGCAAGTCGTGCTCTCCAGGGTTGAGCAGAAGCTGGCCTATTGGGTTACCAAGCCTCTTTCTCTGGCTGATGAATTCTAGGTGTGCTCTAAAATCTTGGTTGCCACCCACGTCTACTATTCTTCCTTTTGGGCTCCTTCTAAAGTAGCTTACAGCAGGCTTGATAAATTGCTCTGTGATTTTCTATGGACCTCTTCTGAGACCCATAAGGGCTTTCATTGAATCGCTTGAGAATTTTGTTGTCTCCCCAAGGAGTCAGGAGGGCTTGGCTTGCTCTCCACTCAATGACAAGGGACTGCTCTCTGTGTCAAGTGGATTTTCCATGCGCTTACTAAGGATGAAGCTTGGAAAATTCTCCTCAGGCATTGTATTCAGTCTGGTTTCTTGTTCACAAAGCCACCTAGAAAGGAATCGGTCTCCAAACCCTTTTGGTTATGAGAGAGTCGATTCAAATTATGGGCTCCTTTGTGGCCAAAAGTATTTGACGTTCTTGGGAAACCGTTAAGCCTTGGCTCTGTTGGGTCGGGGCTGGCTTCCGTGATGGGCTCTCCATCAACCAGCATAACCTCTGGTGGTCTCCCCTTCTGGCTCAGAATGGTCAACCCCTGGCTAAGTCACCTCGGCTCAAAGCTCTCAAATTTCATAAGAAGGGCATTCATACATTGCATCAACTCTTCCACCATCCTACCATGCGTATTTTGCAATGGAATGCTTTTAAAACCCAATACAGTCTTCAAAATTAGGATCGTCTTACTTTTGACAGGCTGGTGAGCGTCATTCCGACGGAAATTCTTCACAAATTTGGCATTCATGGGCACAAACCTTGGTGGAAAGATCAGAAATGGTTTCCAGATACTCCTCTATGGAGCTACAAGCCGCGACTTGGTTACAGAAGG
This sequence comes from Sequoiadendron giganteum, assembly GCA_007115665.2. Classification (NCBI taxonomy): domain Eukaryota; kingdom Viridiplantae; phylum Streptophyta; class Pinopsida; order Cupressales; family Cupressaceae; genus Sequoiadendron; species Sequoiadendron giganteum. The sequence goes on from CM021100.1 coordinate 590,945,308, forward strand.
CTTTCACCCCATTTTCCTATGATCAATTCTTTGAACCAGAGGTGGCTTCTTAACTCCTTGGCCCATACTTGGCATAGGAGGTTTGATGTCACTTGGTCTGCAATTGTTAATCCGAAGCTGGCCCACTTTGCTTGGTGTATTCTTTTCCAAGGCTTGCCTCTGGGTTCTCGGTTGGTTCATTTGGGGGTCTCTGACCCTCGCTACCTTTTTTGTGGGTAGCCAAAAAGCTTCAAGCACCTTTTTTGGTTTTGTCCCAGAGCTCAGCAGCTTTGGACTTGGTTTCATGATTTCTTCTGGCCTTTTAGGCCTGAACCCTTTTCGTGGCATATGGTTCTGCTAGGGGACCCGCCTAGAACCCCGGCTAAGTTCACCCAGCTTTGGCACACTTTTAGAGTGGAAATCCTCTTCAATATTTGGAAAGACATAAATGATTGTGTATTTTCTCATTCTCATTTAGATGTTAATGTGTCTCTTTATGCTAAAGCAGTTATATGTTCTAATGTAATGTTACAGATTCAAGTGTAAGCCAACAAGGTTGCACTGGAAGTGGCTCACCTGCAGGTTCTCCTAGACCACTAGGGCAATGCCCCTTGTACTATGGCTCAGATCCCTAATTCGCCCTCCTCTTCCTGCGGCTAGTCGCCCTCTCGGGGCTGGAAGCGGAGTGATTCCACGCGAGCTCGCTCCCAGCCTCCTGCTCGGCGGGATTCTCGGCCTCCTTGGCGGGCTCATTCTCCTTCGCCGCGTCCTGCTCAGGGCTAGCACTCTGATACACCACCTGCTTCTGGCTCTGGTTGGCCTTCCACTGGCAAAAGTTTTTCGCGGCTGGCTCTCGCAATCTTGCATCCTCTTGACGTCACTCCAATCTTGCAAGTTTATGATAGTTGGGGTGCTCCTCCTAACATCACTCCAAACCCCACTGATGTATGGGGAAAACATCTGGATGACTGAGACCCTCTAGGATCTACTGGCACTACCTTGGCTGCCTAATTTTCTTTTTGTTATTGAACCTCTGGGCTAGGCCCATGTGATCTTTTGGAATATCTGGGCTGGGCCCATTTGTTATTTTGGTTTTTTTGGGCTGGTCCCATGTCACATTCGGGGTGTGCCTTCTTACCACCCACCCCTTTTTTGTGAATTTGTAATTTTATCTTTTTTAATATAGATATCTGGAAAATTCATCAAAAAAAAAATTCCTTGATGAAGTGAACATCTTTCAAAAGGATTACTTGATGATGAATCAATTCGAGAAGGAAGGCATTAAGCTTCTTTGAACGTGTCCCTTGAGTGGACCCCGCCTCTCTTCACATTGGGTTCTTGAGGGACCCCTTCAAAAATTTCAACAAAGTCCTATGGCGTCTAGCTTGAGGGCAACCCCACTAGACCTATTTCACATCTTGACGTCTAGTCCGGGGGCAGCCTGACTAGACCATCTCTGCATCCTTACATCTAGCTTGCTGGCAGCCCGACTAGACCGTACCTTTCAAATAGCGTGTCCCTTCAGTGGACCCTCCTTTCTTTTGAAGGGTTCCCGAGGGACCCCTTTGAAAGCCTTACAACTTAGTGATGGTCTACATGACTATCTAGCCATTGGCCTGCGTGGTCGCTCCCTGATGTTTTCTATCTGTGGGTAAACATGTCACCACCTCTGACTCTATGAAGTCCCCTTTTACTCGGTCTCCCTCATGTGAGAGTTCTTGGAGGATACCTTCCTTGTAGGTCTGCGGGTCTGTAAGGCGCTTTCTTAGTCTCCTTCATGTGAGAATTCTTAAGGATACTGCCCTTGCAGGACCGTGAGCCTATAAGGTATTTTCATGCTTCAACTTTGTAGTATCTTGGAACTATGAAGTTGTTTCTTGCACTTCAGGGTTCATCAGACCATGCTCTTCTTCCTCATTGGTTCAGGTATACATTTCTTACTCAGCTACTTTCTTACTACTCTAATTTACCGAAGCACTAATCAGTACTCGTGCTCGCTCAAGTGGGGGAAAAGTATATCAACATGAATTTGCACCCCTAACACAAATCTCATTTTGACCCTTAACACTTTAGAAAATCAAAGGTGAAGGCTTAATTCCACTTAAGCCCATTGCTTGCATCCACTTGGCGCCTGTTTTGCATGTCGGTGGGGGTATTTCTGTCAAGGACACCCACGCGGCATGCAGACATTCGCGCAGCACGCTTATGTCCCTGGCAGATTCCTACAGTTGGAGACTATAGGGACGTTACACTTTCGATTGGAAGTCAAAGTGTAACGCCCCTCTTTGGTTGGCCGACTTGAATATGGTTGTTTTTCATCCATCTCTTCATAATCTTCACTCTTCCATCCCTAGCTTTTTCCAAGCAAAAGTTTGAGAGAAGTTTGCAAGATCATTTGAGCATTTTCTCCATCATTTACATCCCTTTTCCAAGCTTTGTAGCAATATTCTTCACTCCATTGCAGCAGCTCCATACTCCATCACTCCAACAGGGTGAGCACAAGACAGTCACCATGGCAATAGAGGCTTGAGTCCCTCTCATTCACTCCTCCATGAGCCTTGAGTGCTTTGGACGGAGGTGGTAAAGCTCCTACAACCTCTCCTTTTTCTTTTGATTGGGTAAGCACGTACTTCTTGTAGTTTTTTGTGTTTACGTAGCTTGTAGTTCATTTCCTTTATCATCTATTTTTGCTATTCCAAACTTGGTTGTCCATGGAGGTGGAAATACCAAGACGAGGGTCTGACTGAGGCAGGCCCCTATACAGCCCCAACAAGTTCTCCCTTCTTTGTGTGTAGGTGGATAGAGCTCAGAGCAAGCTGGCGAGGAGAGCATTCTGTGAGATCATCTTTGTAACCTTGGTGGTAATACATTTCCTTCATCGCATCTGTATTTTCTTTTCTCTCATCTTAATCTCATTTTTTCACTTTAAACATCTTTAGACTAGGCTGTTAGTCCTCCTTTTCGAGTTAGAATCTTATATTTTTGGTTCTCTGGTTGTACGGATGCCAGCGCACCCTTGAGACACCAGCACGCTGTGCTACCGTCCTAGAATTACGCTTCCATCCTTAGATAGAGAGTTGCCTAGGACACGAGTCTGAATCCAACGGCCAACTCGCTTAGCCTCCTTCAAACATTTGAGATTGTAGAGTGATCGAAGGATACATAGTCCTCATCATTCTCATCCTCTTCATCCTAACTATCCTCTAAGCTAAGGTGGGTTAGGGCAGCCTCTCCACTCTTGGCCTTTTGTGACCTGGGGTCTTGCAGTGGGTGGTCCCCCTCTCTCACAAAATGAAATTTTCATAATCATCCTTTGACAAAATGAACAAACAAACAAACAAAACATCAAAAGCTAGAAATTTCAAGCAAACAATCGCATAAGCTCTAACTATAAACAGACGGAAACAATGCCAAAGTATCAACTACCTTTTGAAAAGTCCCAACAACATCTTGAGATATGCCTTCATGAATCCATTCCTACGATAGACATGATCAACACCGGATAATAGCCCCACCCCAAATAGATATGGCAAGTGATACTGCAACTTTGTCTTTATCTTCTTATAGTCTTATCCTTTATGATTTATTTTATTGACTCATTCCCAAGATCTCTTGAGGATGTCCATAAGGATTTAGATAATGAGTGGGTCTAATTGAGCCTCATTTTGATTTGTTTTTTGTAAGATATTTTTGTAATACTACCATAGCGAATACTTTCTTTATTGAGTATATGGAAGTTGTATTAAAATAGTTTGTGTAGTAGTTACATGTTAGGTGTTTTATACCTCTTTGTGTGACTGGTCCGAAATATTTTTCATGCAACCCCCTATACTTTAAACAAAGTTTCTATATGTCTAGTATGAACAAAGATACTCTTTGTTTCTAGAGTCAAAGTCCACACAATAGATACAAAGTCACCTTGGTAATTCATACCCTGGTGCATCTTATCTGTTTGCTACATTAAATAGGGTTGTTCAAACTGCGAAGTCTTTAAACCAAAGCAAAAGCAACTCATCAACTACTAACAACATCATAATTCTATCCATCATCATACTTCTTCTAATTAACATCATATCTCTACCCATCATCAATATTTCTTTTGATTAACATTCATCCTACATGAAACATCATTAGCACCATATCCATACCGCATCCATAAATATTGTCAATACATACCATGTTGATAATAAACTAATGAAAACATCATGTATCATGTATGGGTAATTCATTCAAAACATAAACCACATCATAAATGAGACAAGGTATGATTCATCCATCCACATCAAATTCATACATTAGAAAAACACAAAAAAAACATATGTAAGCACACATCATTGTATATCGCCATCACATAAGCATAAAATGAGGTTGAATCGAAGAAGGTATATCTCATATATATCATCGTCAAAAAGGGAACATGCCATAAGTACATCATCCACAGTGACACAAGTGTGATAGGATAATACAAAGTCATAACATTTATATGAGGTCTCGACTAGACCAATGAATATATATAGCACATGTCTACAAAATGCCTCTACGCAATGAAACAACATAAAGATCAAGTACCAAAAAAATTAAGACCTCGACAGGAAGGACAAAACCCTATAGACCACCCAAACAATCTGGCTGTCTCGCAGACTGATTACCTACACCTGCACCTGCACCACCACCAATGCCATCGCTCACATCACTAGGCTCCCCGAACCATAAATGTTGAGAAGCCCTACGAGCAGTAGCATCATATAAGGTCTGATAATAGGTGGAAATATATAGAATTTGATCTCGCTTAGCTCACATACTATCATGCTCTACCTAGAGATTATCTCTCTTTGTTGTAAGCAACAGTACTTGAGCCTCTACAACATGTCTTCAACTGCTCTCACTATCTCGCTCGGCCCTCAAAGTGTCTACCATAGCCTCTATAGCCTATTGTCGTACAATCTCTACGTCTTTGGCAGTAGTCATATGAGTTAACAACATATCTCCATACCTAGTTGGTGGAGGAGGACCCATAACCTATCTTTGACCCTACGTCAAAGGCATAAGCTCATCCTGACTACCCTATGCCTCATCACGTCGAGCTCAATCCACCTACTCTGTGAGAACCTCAATGCGTTGTTGCTCCCCATGATGACCTATAATACCTATTCTACTCACAACAGGATCACCCCCAAGATCGGTGAACCTCAAAGGCCTATGCCGAGCCCACCACTCATCATAATCATGAGTAGTACCTAGATCTACCAAACCAACTGGGGGAAAGTGCTCTAAACTCGACAATAATAGTATCTATATCCACCTGGAGACCCCATACACGGACCTTCCGAGTAGTCCGGTCAAATCGAGCCTCATACGCATTAGGAACCTGCCCCTGTCTCTCTCCAAATTGGTGACAGACTCAGTCTGGTGGATAACACTCTATCACAAAGGGAGAACGACCAATCAACCAACGGGTTTGTCAAAAGTAAACAAGATGATCAAAATCCTCTGGAAAAACCTCGCAGCCCATATAAGGTCTCCACATAAAACCTGGCATCTCATCAAACACATGACACCTATAAGGAAGATCCCCAAGAAAGGTATAGTGCATAAAATCCCCATAACGATAAGAGTATGGATCGTTCAGAGAATGATCTTGTATCCCATCTGGACGAGTACCTGGAATATTATCCCAAGCCCAAACATGCAAAAGTGAAACACCTACAAAAATAGACTTCCCACCCTGATACACCACCTCATGCATATCTGTGTAAAGATGAGCCAATAAACAAGCATCCCAAGCATACCTCATCCCATGCTCTAACATACTCTCATAAAATGTACCCCAACCCATAGCAAACTATCAACCTCGCCTATCATGAACAACTAATCCTAAAATCAAACCACAAAGGACAAGTACAATATGGTTTGCACTATCAGAAAACCCAGATAGATCAACCTCTAACTGGTGCACATTGAAGTGTGCAACACCTAACACATGCTACATGGCACGAGTACCTCGATGAACGTGATAAGTAATGAGATCACCATGAATGGGAAGGTGAAGTATCCTCCAAACATCCTCAAGAGTAACAGTAGCCTCCCCTATAGGAAAATGAAACGAGGAAGTCTGAGAATGCCACTTCTCCACAAGTGCAGTCATCATAGTTGTATGAATCCTAATAGGAGGCATGTAACAAATGTAATGTAATCCAACAACATCAAGGAAGTCCTACTCCAACACACCAAAATGGGCAATCGGATCAAACAAATGTCAAGGACATCTCTCTCTCTAGATAAGCGGTTTGAGACTCACCTGTAATCATTGTAAAACCAAGATTTTAGGGTTTCACTCTAAACATGTAGAGCAACACAAAAATGACATGAGCACAATGACAAATGACATTTAGGTTGACAAAAAACCACATGCCAGGGTTCAGAACACATGCCAAGAGGAAATACAAAAGGAAAAGTCAAATGCTAGGTTCTTGAGTAAATGCTCAGAAAACACAAGGAAAAAGTAAAGTTTTAAGGCAAGTGCGAGCTTCTAGGTCAAGGGAGAGAAAACATGGGCACAATTTTAAGTCAAGTGCATAGAAACAAGGGCACAGTTTTTTAGTCAAGGGAAAATTTCTTGATCAAGGGCGAGCTTTTTAGTTAACTGTGTAGTTTTAGGTCAAGTGCAAATTTTTTAGTGTCAAGTGTGAGATTCTGATAGAGCAAAGGTGTGGAAAATGATGCAAGTGCTTAGGAATCACAAAACTTCACTTTTGACTTGGAGAACTTAGTACACACATAACGAGAATGAAACAAGATGAAAGAGAAAAGTGAGAAGGTACATACCGAGCCACCGACGCCTGAAGGCCATCCAAACTCCTGAACAAGCTCAGAATGATGTGGGACACCCTCAAATCTCAGCATTGCTACTCGATATTTGACTGAATGGGAAATCCATAGACAAGAATTAGCAAAAGGATCAAAGCACAAATGAGCCAATTTGAAGACTATATGCCTATATTGCACCTCAATAAAATCCTAATTTTCATCTACGAAACCCTGATTTCACTTGGGGAACCTTCCTACTTTCAAATAAGAAGCTCTCAAAAACGAAGAACCTATTGATCAAATATTTCAACCAGAGTACATCGAAACTAAAATATAATAGTGTTAAGAGCTTGACCTCAAAACTTGAAATTTTTGGTCAACCTCTCTAGGGGGTGACACAAAGTCCTACCATCATTCTACTGAAAAACTGGGGCATGGTGGGACAATTTTTTTTTTCAAAAACTTGATCTTAAAAAACAAAATCTTTGAAACAAAGAAACCAATACTTTGTATCAAAGAGGGGCAAAATGTAGACATGTAAAATTGACTTAACACCTATCACACACCCCGAATAGCATCAAACAAAATCAGACAACATTCAACATCATCCTGTGATATCTCAGAATGACTCGAAACATCTCAGAATTGTCTCAAAATAACCCATAGCATCTCAGAATGACTCAAAATCATCTTAGAACATCTTGTAACATCTTGAAATCATCCCATAATAGCTTAGAGTCATCTTGTAACATCTCATAATCATCCTTTAATGTCTCAAAATCATCCTGTAATGTTTCAAAACATCTCAGAATCATCCTGCAACATCTCAGAATCATCCTGAAATAGCTCAGAATCATCCTGAAATAGCTCAGAATCATCCTGTAATGTCTCAGATCATCTTAAAATCATCCTGCCACATCTCGAATCATCACACAACATCCTGAAACACCACATCAAACGACATTCAAAACCCTGATTCTACTATTAATTAAATAATACAACATTATTTGATTAATTCACTTTTTCATCATTTCTTACGAATTAAATAAATTTCATTTATTTAATAAAGTCCTAAAAAACCCTAATTCTACTATTGATTAAATAAAACAACATTATTTGATCAATTCATGTTTCATCATTTCGACCAATTAAATAAATTACATTTATTTAATAAAGTCCTAATCTCACTTTATTTCATCCTAATTGATTAAATAATGCCAATTATTTAATTACGTCGCTAAATCACCTTATTCGTCTAAGTTGATTAAATTATTAAATCATAATAATTTAATTACAACACTTTCCCTCCAAAATTTGAATAATTAAATCAAACTATTCAAATCAATTATCAAAAATCAAATCAAACTAATGCAACTTTGTTTGCAAAATTCAAACTTGATTTGCATGTTCAAATCCAAAAAGGAATTAATTAATTAAATCAATTAATTCAATTTCTCACCCACTTTTTGATTGAGCAAATTATGATTGTTGACTGAGCAATCTAAGTTGTTAACTAATCCATCAATTTCATAACTAAGCCATCAATTTCCTAACCAAGTCAAAAATCTTGACTGATCAATCTAAAATCCTGACTGATCAATCTAATCCCTGACTAGCCAATCTATTTCTCAATCACCCAAATTGTGCAATCAACTTTGCACAATCTTCTCATGTTTGAATCCTCTCAACACATTTTGACCGTTGATATAGATATTCTTCAACACGATCCTAATTGTATTTAAATCTCATTTTCTATATAACAAACCCCTTTCCTCACAAATAAGGATTGGGGAATCAACATCACTTGCACAACGAAGTAGTGCTAACATTCACAACCACCATTGTTAGTGCTTCAACCTCATTTCTTCGATCAACCAACATCAAACAATCATTCCTCAAGCTTTTGCACATAAACTTTGGATGTTTCATGGTGATAAGAACAACCCAACATTAGGTGAATACACTCCACTATAGGATGGTAACACTGTGCTTCTTTTGTACATTCGATTTAGTAATTGTAGATTCTTTAATTCATGTTCAAATAACTTACTTTCATTTCGTATGTGTAGGATTATATCTTAGATTAATATGTTTGATCTTAGTAAATAGATTCTTGTTTCAAGCATGTTTGATCTTGTTTGCATCTAACCTTTTCTCCCCCTCACATAGGTTTTATCAGATTATATATATATTTATATGTATATGTATACATATATGTATGTATGTATGTATACATATACATATATGTATGTATGTATGTATGTATACATATACATATATATATGTATGTGTGTGTGTATGTATATATATGTATATGTATTATATATACATACACATATATATATATGTATATATGTATAATCTTATATAGATATATATCTATATCAGATTAAATATATGAACAAAATGTAGAAATATATGTATATCAGATTATATATATTTCCAATTTATATAACCCTAACACTTCCATACCATCAAATACTTTCACCTTGCTTGATATATGTCCTTGCATTAGACTACTATCCAAGTCATTGGCATGTTTGATTAGCTTTCTTAAGGACTCATAGATCTGAAAAGTAGCCCTCTGTATTGCACTGCCATGTAGGGTGCCTTGATATGCAATATAGACTGTATCTCTTAGCTTCATACTGCCATGACTCTTCAAAACCACGAGAGATAATTATTTAAAATTTCCTAAAAAATCATGCTAAAGTAGACGTATACATCACATGTAGTGCACATAATCATCATGTGAAAAAACCAAGGCAAACACATCAAATCACTTTTGCCCTGCAGAGTATGCAGTCAGAAGTGCTATAAAATTCATGGCAAATGCCATGAATTTTAAATTCATGGAAAATGCCTTGAATTTTAAATTTGTGGCAAATTCCATGAATTTTATAATAATTTACTGCATTCTCTACAGGGCAAAAAAGCAATATGTGTTCATATATTTTCCTTTCCCTTGGCATTTTGTATGTTCAATAATGGGTTTCAGTTGGCATCGAGGGTCATTCTACATTTTGTTGTGTTTTAAAATCATTTCTATGTATGGCATCGAGGGTCATTCTGCATTTTGGTGTGTTTTACAATCATTCCTCTGTATGGCATCAAGGGTTTCACTACAATCATTTTCTTTTAAGGTATACTACAAAATATTTACATGGAATGTGAATGAAATAAAACATTGTCAAATTTATTTCAGAATACATAGATTATGAATGAAATAGATATATATGTGTGTGTATATATATACAAACACAAACACATATATACATTTACATATGTATACTTGCTAATACATACACACATGCATACATACATGTATATTTGTTTATTTACATGCACATATATACATACACATATATAGATTTTAAAGCACAGACCATGCACTATTTGATTTAAGCAAGTAAAACCCAGGATTACATGAATTTGTTTATAGATATACATACACAGCCTGAATGTAAGGGTACAGTCTTAAAGCCTTTTGTGATCATGCTTGTTTATTTTTTGGATTTTTCAGACTCATATTTATGCTTCAGTAACAATTTATGTTATATTTACTATTCGTGCAAGTTAAGTGGAAAATCATGGCACCGACTAGAAGAGAAAAAAGGGTTGTAGGAAGAAGACCTTGCCCAATTAGAGTCACTCGTGGGTTGCACTCCATTGAACCAGAGTATGTTGAGGAATTGCATGCAATTCCCAACCAAGAAGATGTTCCTGACTTTGTAGATGAAGCCACCAATACATTTGAAGTCGAACCAGATGTTCAGCCAGATGTTCAACTTGTTGTGCAATTTCCCTCATTTGTACCCATTAGACAGTGGACATATGCTAATATGGAAGGAGCAGTTAAAAGTGTCGAAGAACACAACATGCCAATCAAGGCAGCACCAATCAAGTGGTGTATTCCACCTAGCAGTTTGAAGGCGTGGTTGTTAGGAGTTACCACCACAAAGAGGAGGGGTCCACGTACCATTTTATCTAAGTAGGAGGAGACTGAAGTTGTCTAATGGTGCCAGGACATGGCAGAATTAGGCCACAGACTACAAGTAAATCATCTACAAGCTACAATTGCCCAAATAATTGGAAGTCGACCCAATCCATTCACAAATGGGGTCCCTAGGAGGTCATGGTGGGTAGGATTTTGAAGAAGGCACCTAGATTTGACAATCAGAATAGTTGAAGGAATGGACAGTGGCAAAGCAATTATGGTTCATCCTTCTGTTGTGCAAGCATTCTATGAAAACCTCAAGAATATGATCAACCTTAACCACTATGGATCAAGCCAAATTTGGAACTGTGATGAGACTAGTATTTAGGCTAGTAGGAACTATGGCATGAGAGTTATTACCAAATTGGGTGCAAAATGTGTACCACATTTGGTATCAAAAAGTAGAGAGTGGATCACAGTGTTGGCTTGTGTAAGTGCATCTGGGTTAAGTATTCCTAGGTTCTACTTGTTCAAATCAAAGAGGCGCATGCATAACTATATCATAAATTGTGAGATAGAGGCATCGATGGCAGTCCAAGAACATGCTTGGATGACAAAGGAACTATTTTTCAAATGGTTAAACCATTTTGGAAGTAATATCCCTAGTGGGGTTTCACCGACAAACAAGGCCTTTCTCATTTTTGATGTTCATGACAGCCATGTGGCTTTCAAGACCATAGAAGAAGCAAGAAAATTAGGAATAGACCTACTAACGTTGCTTGCTCATACCAGTCACAACCATTGGCTGTCAAAATTTTTGCTCCATTCATGGTTTATTGCAGATATCAAAGAACCATATGGCAAGCAAACAACCCACATATTATATCAGATGTGAAGAGTTGGCAACTCTTACAAGCCAAGTTTTCAAAAAAGCATTGAAACCAAGCAACATTGTTAGTGGGTTTCATAGAATAGGAATTTGGCCACTTAATTGGTTAGCCCTTGATAAGGACATGGGGCCAAGTGAGGGCTATGTTCCTGAAGAGGATGTAGCAACTCCTGGAACAAAAGATGATGCAATCACGATGGAAGATGATCAATAGTTTATTGTAGCAGAGGCCTGCGTACGTCTATTTGGTTACAATGAGGATCAAATAGATGGTTTTGTGCAAGAATGCAATGCAAGGAATGTGGAAAATGATGTAGCATAATGCAATGAGGGTGTTGAAACTACAACACACAATCATAGTTTTTCAACACAAATCTAACCAGAAATCCAACCAGTTCTTGCAACATGCAATGAAGTTAGAGAAACTACATCAGCAGGCCTGAGTTTTCCAACTCAAGTAAGCCAATGCATGAAGAAGCCACAAACCTTGGAGTGCAATTAAATTCGACTAAGGAAGAAGTTAGCATTTCTATACCATCCCCACCACACATTGATCTAGCTGAAGTAATCCATTACTTCACTACTACAAGGAATTGGGAAGAGCGTACTAATGCTCAAAGTGAAGATGATAATGCAATTAGTGAGGAAGAAGCTAAGTTTGTGCCATGCACCCCACATGATGGACAACAAACAACAAAACCAAATACCAGATTCTTGAGACTTCCAATGCAGAGGGTGTAAGGAACATCACAAGGAGGTCGTTCGAGAGTGCTCCACCTTTGTAGGCAGTCCTAAGTACTAACATACGATGCCTTCATTGAAATGTACAATGAACAAGAGGCACTAAAGAAAAGGCATGAGGAGTTGCAGCAACGTAAGAAGGAGCAAATGATGTAGATCAAAAAGGAAAAATGTGAAGCAAAAGCAATTGAAAGGGAAGCAATGAGGGTCTAGAAGCAAAAAAGGAAACTGATAGAAGATGGTTAGAATGCGAAAGAAAGCAATTAGACAGGAGTAGGCGAAGGTTGAACGACTACAAAAGGAAGCTGAAAAGAAAGCTAAACAAGCAGAGAGGGTAAAATGTAAGTCTACAGTGGGGAATCCTATACCTCCAACACCCTATCCTGCTTGATATGATGAACATATTATCACCAACCTTTACAACTATCAACAATATGCAAGTTGGGAGTGCCTCCCAATAAATGGGATTGACTGCAGATGCAAGCCAAACATTGCTTGCTCAAATAGCAACTTGCCTTCAAACCTCTATTAACCAAGTATCACCTCCTACAAGTGGATTGAAATTAGCTATTGGCAGATATCTCACTCCACCTCCTTTTCCTAACAATATGGATAACTCATAATGTTCGCATTGAATTTTGTTTTTTGATCAATGTAGCAGTATATTTTGATGATCTGCTTTGCATAGTAGATTTGTTTATCTGCTTCAAGTTATAACTATGATATGATTATAAGATGTGGTAATGTTGTTGTTTTTTATTAGATAAGTAGGAAAGGGCCATGATCCCATGGTTACAATAGCAAACAAAAAGAAATAGAGAGGAGGTGGGAAACAACACCACCAACAACCCAAAAAACAACATTATAATTTCATTGACCAACATCAATTTTAGTAACCATAGACCAACTAGTTCTAATAAAAAATATTAAAATACTAGAAGCATACTTAGTTCTACGTAAACCATTAATAAGGTCCACAATGTCCTGGGTGGTATTCCACCATAACATATCCATAAAAGCATAGCAGTTTAACTAATTATAACTATACGACAAAAGACTCATCAAAAAAACAACAGAGCAGCACAAGAGGTATTATTTGCCTTTCTTCAATAGGTCCCCATACTCTCCCATGAGAGCAATATAATATTTCCATTCAAGTTCCTCTGTCTCGTCCAGAGCCTTCAGGGTATCTTGTTTCCCTTGTTTTCTTAGCTTCTTGGCAATTTTGAGTTCACCAGAAGTCGCACCCATCATTGCCTATCTCATAAGTCTGTTCATAACCCTCATGAGAGTGCCTATAGCCTTCTTCTTGTCTTCAAATTGAACCTACAGAAAGGTAAGTCTGCTCTTTAAAACTTTAATAGTAGTGTCTTTTCCTGTATCCAAATCATCAGCTTCCTGCACATTATCTTCCTCTTTCTTATCCTCCTCAGTCTGATAAGCTTGTTCTTCCTTTTCCTCGTCCTTATCCTCCTCCAAGCCTTCTTCATGCATCTCATAGGTCGTATCCTCAAAATCCTGATCCTCAGAGTCATCATTCTCCTAGGCTTCAAATTCTTCTTACTCCTATTCATCTTCTTCACTCACATACATCTTATGTTTCCCTTTTTTCTCCTTCGACGTCGCTTTTGCAAGTCAGGTCGACCGTCTACCACCACTCCCAACACTTCCCTGGCCCTACGTAGACTCTTTCACCTCCTCATTAAGGGTCCCTTCCTCTGTTATGTTTATGACATCCCTAATGTAAATATCATATCTGGGTTTCTTCACCTTAGGAAGTTCAAGCAATAGAGGTGAATGCTTCCTTTTTTCAGGCATGGCTCTTATAAGCTCTATTTCAAAAGTTTTTTTCTCCTCACATTTTTGTGACACAGGGGTAGAAGGGTTGGAAACATTGGCCATCGTAGATTGGCTTTTAGCAATAACAAGCACTCTTCTAGCAACAACAATAGGAGGCGGGTGGAGAATAGGATCCTCAGCCAAGATATCAATCGCACCAAGGTTTTCATCTTGAGCCTGTTCTTCATTAGCCACTTCAACATGACTAGGATTATCATTTCTTCCCGTGTGAGGATTTCCATGGGGATTCAACGCTAAAGGATAATGTTGTTGTTGTTATTTTTGGAACCTCACATTTGTTTAAGGTGAGAAGAAGTTGAATACAAGCTTTCAGTAATATGTTGATATGTTTCAAGTATGTTTCAGCCATGTTTTTTCTATGGTGCCACCTAATCAATGATTGCAGTTTGATTAAAAATATAACTATGATATGATTATAAAATGTCTTAATGTTGATGTTGTTATTTATTGGAACCTCAAATCTATCTCTTATATGTTTGATGGGGGTTTCAAGCTTGTATTTTTTGTGGTATTACTAATTACACTATGTTTCGGTGTTTGTCAATAAAAAATTAAAAAAACTTTGATTGCAAAATTAAAAAACACATAATTCTAACTGTTTTTTCAGGTATAGATTCTATACATTATATATATATCACTATCAAAATTTAATAATACTACAAATTAATTATATATATATATACATACACACATATATATATATAGTTATATATGTACATACATATATGCATAACAATACATATGTATGTACATATATACCTATCTATATGCATATACATACATATATAATTAATCTAATACTAATTAATCTCATAATTAATGTATAGTATTACTCAATTCATCTATTTTTTAGTCATATATATAAAAACACATATTTTTCAGTATTACTAGTTCATTGCCGAAGTAAAGTCAAAGACACTGCAGCATCACTTGGTGTTGTCATTGATGGCAACCCTAATCGATGATCAGATACGTACATTATCATTCGATCACACCGACAGACAGATTGAAGATTAATCAGGAAGAACAGAGTATCTGGTAGCACAGTGTTCATCGATCTATATGAAGACTTCATGTTATTATTTTGTGTTACACATCTCAGGAAATGTTTTTTGGTATATTATCTCTGTTACTACTGAAGCACAGTGGCTCGTATCAATTTGTGTGGAAGTTAGAAGATCTGATTGGCTTATTCTCAATTTTTCTTGTATTAGAGTCGACATCATGAATGTATCATGTTGCGGATGTATAAGGAGTAGTTAACTAAATGTTTTTGTGCTCGATTATATTTTTTTGGGTCCCCTCTATGTCTTAACCGACTTTGGAGGATGCGCATAAAGATTTAATTAAGGATCTAGCCGACGGTGGTAACTATTTTTGTGTTCTATTGAAGGTGACAAAGTGTAATTGAATTCTATGTTGCAGATATATATATAAGACCATCTATATCATTTTGTAAGTAGTTTGAGTTGTGTGTTGATGAAAATTATGAATTAGAGCAGATCAGAAGAGCAATAACGTGCAGTTTCACTTGCGCATAGAGAATTTATATTGAGAGTATGAACAAAACAAAGTAGAAGTGTAGAATCAGTCTGTATGGCAGCAGATCTATTATTGTGCTTAATCGAAACTACAATCAGGCATATGTAGATTCTATTTTTCTCAGTTCAAACTCTCAGATGGTTTTAAAGTGATTTTCTTTGTAAGGCAATGAGCTTTCCCTTTGAGCAGTGAGCTCTAGGTAGTGTGCCTGAATGCAAGTTCATTCCCCTTATTGTAAACTTCATTTGAGTATACTCAAATTAACTAGTGGATTGGCCATCCACCATGGTTTTTCCCCTAACAAGATTTCCACGTAAAAATCCTTGTGTTATGGTGGTTCATTTGCTTCATGTTTATGCATTATGGTTGAATGTTGTTAATGCTTTGAAGATAAAGGTTTATAAAGTTAATTTTTGCACAACACTGATTCACCCCCCCTCTCAGTGTAGCTTGTTTCAAACAATTGGTATCAAAGCTAGTTCCTCTGAAAGAAATCTAATCACTTGAGGATATCTTGGAAGTTGTTTCAATGGATTCAAGTAGTCTTCAATAATAGCTTTTGGTAGCCTTGGATGATCTTGATCAGTCAAAGGCTGAAGTTCATAAAATACAAGCAAACCTCTCAGATACTGAGAAATTCATTGAGTCTTTGAAAGACAAAATCAATAAGTCCGAAGAAAAGAGAAAGGAACTCTATGATCAGATTAAGCAGAGTGACAGTAAGAACATTAAAGAAGAACAACTCAGTCAAGCCCTGAAAGAAAAGACCGAAGAATGTGAAAAGCTTACCAGAGATGATACGGTCCTAAAGCATGAGATGGAATCTATCATGATGAAGATGGATAAGGAGATTGAACATAGAAAGAGAAATGAAGAGAACCTAACACAGTCCCTAAAAAAAAATAATATGAATTATGCAGCCGATTGGATGATGAATTGGAACAATCTAAAAATAGTGAAGAGGCACTTGAAAAGTAGATGGATGATCTCAGAAATGAACCTGCTACTGCAAATGAGTACAAAGATAAGTTCAAAGCTAGCTCTGCCATGCTTGATGAACTAATTAGCAGTCAAAGGACTCATGGTGACAAGCGAGGTCTTGGATATGAAGAATGAGAAAGTTCTAGATTCGAGTAAAAGAGATTCAAACAAAGAAATCAAATGAACAAATTTGGAAGGTATCTGATAAGGCAACCTAATGCTCAAAGATTTAATGGATACTATTTCAGTTGTAATAAATTCAGACACATGGCTACTCAATGTAGAAGTAGAATGAATCTCAATGTAGAAGTAGAATGAATCAAAGTGGTCCATCTTTCTTAGGTCAGTGTTTTAATTGTCATAAGGTTGGTCATAAGTCAAATCAATGCAGAAATATGATGAATCAATTTCATAGAAATATCAGATGCTATACATGCAATAGACTTGGCCATACTACTAACCAGTGCAAATCAAGAGGAAATTAGTGGAACAACTGGTCTAGAAAGAGAAATGTTGTGTGCTATAATTGTAACAAAATTGGACACATTGCTACATTTTGTTGGAACATAAAAGGTCTAGTAAATCAAAGGAAAAACATGCAGAAGGATATCAAACGAAAAGGAAAAGTCACTATAGATGTGGTCAAATAGTAGATGCAAAAGAAATGGGTGAAGCGAGAACCCTCTGTTGAAGAAAGTGTGCCAACACCAAAACCTGCTTTTGGTAATTCCTTTGGGAATTAGTTCCAAGCCCTTTGGCCTAGGGGGAGCAGTCAAGAAAACCATAAAACCCCCTGAACAGTAAGTAACACCAGATGTGGATGTCTTCAGTAGATGCATAGATTCTCAACAAATGTTGTTGAACTCATTGGAGGAAGTGGTACGTTGTATTGGAGGTCCGCAAAAGTTTTACCCGTCACAATGTACATAAACAGGGTAACCAAATGTAGTAGGGTTAAAGCATTTATTACGACAAAAGGGTTAGGTATGCAAGTGATAAAAAGTCATTTATATTCTTCACTTTTCACTTTGCATTTGGAAGAAAAGAATTTTGGAGAGCTCATAGGAAAACTTTGGCGAATTGAGGTGAAATTCAAGCGTGGAAGTGATTCGGCAATCAAATTCTGATCCGACGAAAAATGTATTTTTAGAAAACTTCACGAGCTTGTGATTTGGTCAAAATGAATAATCCTTTGGTAGTTGAAGTCGAGGACAAACCTCGTCCTAAATTCAAATGGAATCCTTACAAGTCTCTTGAGACTAATCCATTAGGAGCATTTTTGTCTATTTTGTACAAATTTTTACACACAAAAGACATTAGGGTTTATATTCATGGCAATATTGAAGAACTAGGAAGTTCTCAACTAATAAATTTGTACAATAATCATATCATTGGTGAAGATTACTGTGTAAATCCGAAACATAAAATCCTAGAAACAAATAAGTTCACACAGATTGTCAAATTGCTCATGTTTGAAGAGTCGGAGTGGGTTCGTTATGTTTTGAGTCGAGTGCATGATGAATTTATGCAGCTTAACATTCCATTAAAAATTACAAAGGAAGTTATCAGTGTAGTAACCGGTCTAAACTCTTCTGGTGGACTACCAATTCTGAAGTCTGTGAAAAACCAAACAGGCATTGATGCTACAGGCTCTACATATGACAAAAGGGCAATGACTATTGATAACATTGTGGATATAGATGTCAAATTTGTATCTATGGTCATTGGATACAATATTTATCATTCTAGCCGAGACAACTCTATGTCTGGCACAATAATTTATGTTGCCTACCAAATGGTGAAGGAAAATGCAGATTATGATCTCTGTGAACTGCTGAGAAGTCAACTAATGAAGAATCTTGCAAAGATTAAGAAAGATAATAAAAATATTTCAAATATGGTAACTTGATTTTGTGCTTATTATGTTATTTCATGGGTGAAGTTCTGGTAGTTGGAAAAGTTCATTGGCAAAAGGACAAGCCAGTAGCTGCACAAATCAGAGATTTGTTGTACAATTTTGCAAATACCAAAATGAAGAATGCAACTATCTGGGGATACTTTAAAAGATTTCAGACTATGATGCAAGCGAGAGAGAGGATTTCCACCTCTATTGTAGAGAAGTACAAAGATTCAATTTGCTTCATGGTGGATGTTGATCAATGTATGATGGAAGTTGCTGATCCAAGAACTATCTGGATCATGCCTATGGGGTACGAAGTTGAAAATAATATCTTGTACATGTATGCACAACACTTGCTATGTAAACCTCTGGATCCAATAGAAGAAAGGTTCAATACCTATGCTGAGAAGGACATATAGGTTCACAACGAGCTCAGAAAATCTACAGTTACTAAAGGAGTCAGAAAAGAGGTAGAAGTTCTTGCAAAGAGTATGGGAATATTTGCAGAACTACTAAAAGAAGCTAGACAGAAAAGGGAATAAGTTGAAGCATCAAAATAAGTAGAAAAGGAGGCAACAAAAACTCAATCAGCTGGTCTGACAACACCATCTGCCCGTGCTAGAACAACTAGAAGCTATGCATCCCATTCAACTCCTACAGCAAAGTTCATCCCTGTAAAAACTAAAGCCAAGGGATTCAACAAAGAAGTCAAAAGGAAGAAAGATAAGAGAGAAAGAGTGTATATGGAAGTTTCTAATGATGAGGAAATTGAGTCTGATGAAGGTGTCAAAGAAATTAAACATCAAGGCACCAAGGCAGCAACTGTCACAAAGGGAAAACTCTCCGGTGAAGATGTTCAAGTGAAGAAAAAGACAAAGACTGACAGTCCAAGTATGTCAGTTGCAAAACTTGAAAAGGCATTAGTTAAGGATGGTAATCTCAAACCTCTATATAAATGGTATGAGTCTTTTGATGATTATGATAAAATAATTCTTGAAGAAGCGACAATAAAACATATGTATATTTTCAATAAAGTTTTGATAGAAATTATGCCTAATCTGCCCAAAAGTCTATATGACATTCTAGAAATGAGGAGACTTAATGCCAAAATAGAAGAAGAATAGATGAGAGAAAGGATTCTTGTAGAATTATGTCCGGTGATGTCTATGGATGACATGCAGGCACTCTTAAACAAGGCCAAAAATAAATTTAAAAGCAAAACAAGGGTTAATAAACTAATGATTGGTCTAATCGATGAAGTTACAAAAGAAATAGAGAAAATTATGAGGGAGATACTATTGAATGAGAGAGTTGATGTTGTAACTGAGGAAACACACGTTGGTGATGCTCCATCAGGTCCAGGAAAGGAAGCAAAAGAAGAAAATTTTGGTACAGCTAAGGATTCTCAGATTCCTCATGCAGAAGACAACACATAAATCCCTATAGAAGTTGAGATACCTGGAAATGTATCAGATGAGGAAATAGAAATCATTGAAGGTAAACCAGACTCTGCAACTATGGAAATAACAATTGAAGAAAAGAAAGATGATGTAAAGCCAATCCTAGTTGAGGTAAGAGACACTGTTGAGGCAATGAATAAATGTATGGTTGAACAGAAAGAAGAATTGGATTAAGAATTGATTGAAGGTCCCATTGACCTGTCCACCTTAAGTCGGATCCAAATGATGAAAGTAGCTTCATTTGCTCAAGCACAAGCTAGAGAATAGCTACTAAAGTCACACATTGAAGATAATGAGCTACTAAATCTTGCATCTGGAGTATTGGAGAAGATAATGCCATCCTACG
The DNA here is from genome assembly GCA_007115665.2 of Sequoiadendron giganteum. Classification (NCBI taxonomy): domain Eukaryota; kingdom Viridiplantae; phylum Streptophyta; class Pinopsida; order Cupressales; family Cupressaceae; genus Sequoiadendron; species Sequoiadendron giganteum. The sequence goes on from CM021100.1 coordinate 590,965,750, forward strand.
TGAAAGATCTGACTGGTTCCTCCTCTAGTGAATTGAAAAAGCTTATCAAATCTGCCAGTACACACTTTCAGTCACTAGAAAAATTTGCTATGGTGAAAGTACAAAAAGAATTTGATGGCAAAAGGTTTAGTGGATTGAAGGTATTGATTGCTAAAGATAAAACTGTTTTAGCCACATGTGTAAAGAATGTACAGAATGCTTTGTCGGAAGGTTGTAAGATCTACAAATCATGTTGTGTTTTTCAAAATTTACTAAAGCTAATGAGAAGAAGATCAAAGATCTGGAAAAATAGTTAAACACTATTTCTGAAGGATTTGATCCTCTAATTGATGGTATTGGGAAAATAGAAGGTGAAGTGATGTTTGTGCTTAACAATATAAAAGGATTGAAGCATGATAATGATAAGATTGTTGCTAGAGAATGTGAACTCAAAGGCATAATTGGTCCTAAAATTGAGATAATGTCAAGTGCTCTAAAGGAAGGAGAGGACACTATAGCAGTTGGTGATCCGACCAACTTGGAATCTAGAGAGACACAGTCCTACCTAATCTGTAGTCACATAACAATCATCGAGATTCTCAAAAGAGTTTGTGATGCTAATCTAATGCAGTTGAAGAAAGATTTTGTAAACATTTTTCAGCATATGTAAGTTAAAGAAGCATTTTTGCATAATAGTTTTGATTGATCCATTTTGGTATGAGATCTCTACCTTTGCTATTGATGTCAAAGGGGGAGAAGAGGAGTGAAAAATGCTTAATCATCTCAGGGGGAGAATTGTATTTTTGGAATTTTGGAGATGACAGTGTAGTTTATCTTGGTACTGATCTAACACTTAGTCATTTTTCACTAAGTGTTGCCATCAATGCCAAAGGGGGAGGTTGTTGGCAAGAGACACTACAATATCACTTGGTGTTGTCATTGATGGCAACCCTAATCGATGATCAAATATGCACACTATCATTCGATCACACCGACAGACAAAATGAAGATTAATCAAGAAGAATAGAGTATCTGGTAGCATAGTGTTCATCGATCTATATGAAGACTTCATGTTATTATTTTGTGTTGTGCATCTCATGAAATGTTTTTTGGTATATTATCTCTATTACTACTGAAGCGCAGTGGCTCGTATAAATTCGTGTGGAAGTTAGAAGATTTGATTGGCTTATTCTCAGTTTTTCTTGTATCAAAGCCGACATCATGAAAGTATCATGTCGCATATGTATAAGGAGTAGTTAACTAAATGTTTTCGTGCTTGATTATGTTTGTTTGGGTCCCCTCTATGTCTTAACCGACTTTGGAGGATGCACATAAAGATTTAATTAAGGATCTAGCCGACGGTGGTAATTATTTTTGTGTTCTATTGAAGCTGATAAAGTGTAATTGAATTCTATGTTGAAGATATATATATATATATATAAGATCGCCCGTATCATTTTGTAAGTAGTATGAATTGTGTGTTGATGTGAATTGTGAAATAGAGCAAATCAAAAGAATGATAATGCACAGTTTCACTTGCGCATAGAGAATTTGTATTGGGAGTATGTGCAGAAGTGCAAAATCAGTCTATAAGGCAGTAGATCTATTATTATGCTTAACCAAAACTGCAATCAGGCATATGTAGATGCTATTTTTCTCAGTTTAAACTCTCAGATGGTTTTAATCTGATTTTCTTTGTAAGGTAGTGAGCCTTCCCTTTGAGCAGTGAGCTCTAGGCAGTGTGCCTAAATGCAAGTGCATTCCCCTTATTGTAAAATTCATTTGAGTATACTTAGATTAACTTCTGGATTGGCCATCCACCGTGGTTTTTCCCCAAATAGGGTTTCCACGTAAAAATCCTTGTGTTATGGTGTTGTGTCCATTTGCTTCATGTTTATGCATTATGGTTGAATGTTGTTAATGCTTTGAAGATAAATGTTTATAAAGTTAAGTTTTGCACAACACTAATTCACCCCCCCTCTCAGTGTAGCTTGTTTCCAACAGATATACCTATGTATATGCATATACATACATATATATAATTAATATAATACTAATTAATCTCATAATTAATGTATAGTATTACTCAATTCATCTATTTTCTAGTCATGTATATAAAAACACATATTTTTCAGTATTACTAGGTCATTGCCAAAGTAAAGTCAAAGACTTTACCTGTGATTAACACTTGATGTCTTCTGTTGATTGTGAAGAAGTCCTCACATCCCTGTCATTATCTTAGTCCAATGTACTTACATATATTCATCCAATCAAATAAGCATTTGTAAGAACATAATATTTATGAACACAATATAACAAAAATAATAAACATATCATAAAGCATTCATAGCAAAATGTCCCTATATAGTTTAATGTGTTAACAAACACAACTTCATTGATATGTTGATAATCCACATACTTAGTTCATCTCTCGACGCTCCCGCTTTCCTGCAAAATAATTGTAATAAACGGGGGTAGTAACATTCTCACATCAAATCATCCTTACAATATTGCATGCACAACAATAAGAGTTTTGATTGGAGCATTATAATCCACAATGTTTTGATCCTTAGTATGAAGCTGAAAGATACAATGTTTATTGCATATCATGGCACCCTACATGGTAGTGCAATAAAAAGGACATATATATACATGTATATGTATGAGTATACATGTATATGTATATGCATATATATACATATACATATATATATACATATACATATATATACACATACATATATATACATATACATATATTTATTGACAACCGTGGCACAAAGTTGTTTGAGGGTGTGTATTGCAGGAAACATTAAATATACTTTACAGAAGATTTGAGAACAAGCATATTCTCAAAAATCTTTCTACACAATTCTCAAATCTTCACTAAAGTACATTTAATGTGTGCTAGAATACACACCCTCAAACAACTTTGTTGCACAACTGTCAATAAATATATGTATATGTATATAAATATACATGTATATGTATATACATATACATTCATACATACATATGTATATACTTGTGTATGTATATGTATATGTATATACATATATGTAATCTGATAAAAATATATCAGTCTTTCCAATTGTAATTACTGAAACAAATAAAACCTCAACCCAAATAAGTGAAAGAAAACATATTAACCCATATCATTGTGTGTGAAATGTAAGGAGAAATGATGGGTAGAGGTTTCCTAAAACTAGGAGACTTTGCATGATGTGATATTATATTTGATGTATGCAGTTTGAAAACTTTACTAAGGATAATGTTGTTGTTATTATCTTTGATGTATGATATATGCAAGTGATAAAAATGTAACTGCGATATGATTAAATAATGGATAATGCTAATTTGAACAGCTGGTTGAAAACTAAATAATTTGTATGCCTCAAAATAATGTAAACACTGAGTTCTTAAATATAAAATAGTCTATTGATAAATGAGAACCTAAATTTTGCAGAGGATATTTAGTGAAAGCATAAGAGAATTCATAATGAAAATGACACTAGAAATTCCCTCTTATAAAATCATTCGAATGTGTAAATTGAATGCATTGAATTGTGGTGATTGATTTTCAAATTTGAATTTTCCTGGGAAAAAATTGGTCATTTCATATTGTAGTTTCCATTTATGTCTAGTTTCAATGGTGCCTTGAATGAAAAATAGCCATATTTCTAATTATCAATACATCTATTTCAACTTGCGTTTGTATGTGGGCCCACTCATTTCTACACGTGGGTCCGCTAGGAGGTGGTCGCTTATTATTTACCTAACCACATTAACATGTTCACCACATGCCACATATGCATTCAACAAACCACACGTATGGGTTTTACTTAACCACGGGTTTCCAGTCATCTTTTAGCCCTAAAGTAATTATCTCCCGCGGTTTTCTTCCTCATTTTCTCCTCGCACATCCTTCATCCCACATAATATATATAGAGTCATATATATTGCAAATATATATAATCAGATATGTACATATATATCTATATAAGATTATATGGATTATATATATATAATTAATCTTATATAGATATATATCTATAATTATAAGATTATATATATACATATCTATAATTATAAGATTATATATATACATATATATCTAATCTTGTATATATAGATATATATCTATTTAATCTTATATACATAAATATCTATATCAGATTAAATATATAAATATGTATATGTGTATATACATATATATACATAACTTGTTATTGAAGCATAAATATGAGTTTGAAAATCTGAAACATAAACATGCATGATCACATAAGGCTTAAGACTGCACCCTTACATTCAGGTTGTGTATGTATATCTACAAACAAATTTGAATGTAATCCTGGCTTTTACTTGTTTAAATGAAATAGAGCAAGGTTATATAAATTGGAAATATATATAATCTGATATACATATTTTTATATTTTGTATATATATTTAATCTAACACATACATATATATAATCTGATATAGATATATATCTATATAAGATTATACATATATAATCTATATAAGATTATACATATATAATCTGATATGTATAATCTATATAAGATTATACATATATAATTTGATATATATATATATATCAGATTATATATATATAATCTTATATAGATATATATTTGTATCGGATATTTATATCAGAGTATACACACACATATATATACGTTGCTCTAAATATATGAGTATCTTTGTACTGCATATTGTCTTGGTGGCTCTCAATGTTTTGCAAGGTTAGTATTTTGTAGCATCGTGTGTTTGAGATTTCTCTAGCTAATCTTCATGCAGATTGTCATGTAGATTGCTTTTGATGGTTTGAAACATTGTGTGTTTGAGATTTCTCTAGCTAATCTTCAAAATGATGAGGATGAGGCTTACAGAAAGTGTGTCACCAAAAAGTGTAGCCTTAACACTTTTCACTCATTTGGGCCCTTGCCTATGGATTTTGGACCTTTAATTACCCCTTTACATCATCATTTATAGGCCCCTATGACCCTTTATTGTGCATCCCAAGGTTTAATTTGATTGAATATCTGATAAAATCATCATATAAACTTGATTTCTTCGCTCTCGGACAATCCAATTGGCAAAAAGGCCCCTATGGGACTAGGTCACCCATCTAGGCGAATTAGTCCTATCCAGGTGGACTAGGTCACCCAAGGTGGTGACCTAGTCCCATTGGAGCTATTTTTTGAGTTTTTGAGCGAGAAAAGTTAGGGTTTTAGTTTATTTCTCCTTCATGTCAGCCTTGAGGATCAAATAATAGGTGTTTTAGGTGGATTGCCTATAAATAAGCCTAAAAACCCTAATTCATCATTATTCACAACTCCCACTCACTCTTCACTCTTCACTTCTTTTTCACTCTTCTCAAGAAAGCTAAGGTTTGAGTATTCTAAGTCATCAAGACATCTCTTAAGGAGCATCCAAGGGCTGAATTCTCCATTGCTGCAACTCAAGATCAATCATCATGGCAAGGTAAACTCCATCACTCCATTGTTTCATGCTTCATTACATTTACATCTTCATTTGGTTTAATTACTCAAAAGGGGTTCGACCAAGGAAAACCCCCAATCCCCAACAATCAACATTTCCTCTTCCTCTCTTTGTGTGTTTACAGATTTAGGTATCTTGGAAGCTTGGAGATCACTTAAGAATGGGTTGAAATTTTGATTGAAGACACCTCCTTATTGGCTAGGGCAAAACATCCATTAAAAGTCTCTTACATGCCGAGAATCAAAGTTTTAGATCTAGGTACTTTGAGAGGCAGAAAGTGCAGACCGAGGGCTCTAGATTCCACTTTCAGATTTCCCAAAAAGCTGGAAGGGACTAGGTTGCCATTAGTGGCGACTTAGTCCCATTGTACATATTTTTCAGAGTTTTCAGAATATTTGGATACCCATTTGGCCGAAACAGACTCTCATGCAATTTTCCAAATCTGGGACTAGGTTGCCCAGAATGGCGTAAGTGTCCCAATAGGCCAAAATCTCAGATTCAATAGCATTTCTTGCCTCTGCAAGTTTTCAAGTACATACCCTTTTCATTTCCCAACTTTTTTTCTTGTTTCATAAGCTTTCTTAGGTCATTTAACATAAGTTTGCATATCATTATGTGTTTTCTAACATCTTTTACATTCCAATAGTTTGCATCCAACAGTTAGTTTATCTCATTAGTTTCTAGCATTTAGGGCATTCCACACACATCACTTTAAGCCCCTAACCCTTGAATGAACACCAAGAACACATTAGTGTGAAAGAGGCATTTTACCAACCAGCTTCTAGGTAAAAAACCCTAGGAGCCTATTGGGGAATCCTCTTTCCCTATTTCATTTTTGGTGGTTCAGAAAGATTAAGCTTCGTGCACAAGATGTTCAGTGTAGGAATGTTCTTACAAATTTATGGTTAAACATTATATGTTCAAGGAAGGAATGTTCTTACAAATTTATTGTTAAGCATTAAATGTTCAGTCACTCTTTAGGTTTTTGCAGTTTTATGCTTTATGCATGGTTTTTTGAAGTTTCTATTGTTTGATTGTGCAGGGTATGGATTTCACCACAAACAAGCTAAGGTCTTTGGTATGCAAATGGGAGACATTGATAGACATTCATGTTAATGTCCAGACAACTGATAACTACATGTTGAGCATGTTTTGCATTGTATTTCTGAAGAGAAGTCATAATTAGGTCAAGTGGTCATGCTATGCTCAATCAAGTAAAAAAAGACAGGTAAAAATGGCACATGTAATTGATTGCTTGGTAGATAAATGCTTGTTTGCAGATTCATAAAAAGATGACAAAAAATATGGTTCATGTGATGAAACCCTACACGACTTGATATGATGAAACCCTACCCGACATGACTGTATATATATTTATACAATTTGATAAGAATATATCATTGTCTGCAAATACAATGATTATAATTTGCAGGCAATGATATATATTTATATATCTATATATACAATCTGATAAGAATATATCATTGTCTGCAAATTATATATATATATATATAATCTGATAAGAATATATCATTGTCTGCACTGATAAGAATATATCATTGTCTACGAAGCTTCATGTGATGAAACCCTACACGGCTTGATATGATGAAACCCTACACGACATGACTATATATATTATTGTCTACAAATTGTAATTACTAAAAAAAGAAAAGCTCTACCCAAATAAGTGGAAGAAAATAGATTAACCCATATCATTGTGTGCAAAATATAAGGGGAAGGAATGGGTAGAGGTTTCCTAAAACTAGGAGAGTTTGCATGATTTGTAATCCTAAAACCGATCAATAAATTAGGACAAAAACTGTATACCCATTAAATTTCATGATTGCAAAAATAGTATACCCATTAAATTTCATGATTATACCATTAAAAAATCCGACAATGATTTGTTTAAATCGCATTCTATGTAATTAGTTCATAGTATATCGTAAAAAATAATCATAGCAATCAAACCCTCGATGCCATACACAATAATTCACGAGGGATTCTATTTTGTTCACATTGTATGTAATGAAAAATGATTACAATCAAACCCTCAATGCCCCATACAGAGAAATGATTGTAAAACACACCAAAATGCACACAAACATTGTTGATGCCAACAAAAACCCATAATTGAACAAACAATATTGCCGGGGAAAAGACATTGAGATGTTACTTGGGAGCAGATGCAGGAGCCGACGAAAGTGACGAAGCTTACAAGAGGTCGCGACGACGGCGAGAGAAGAAAGTGTGAGGTGTAAATGTGGAATAAAACCGCAGGAGATAATTAGTTTAGGGCTTAAAGATGCCCGAAAACCCACGGTTAAGTAAACCCATACGCGTGGTTTGTTGAACACATATGTGGCATGTGGTGAACATGTTAATGTGGTCGGGTAAAATTTAAGCGTCCACCTCCTAGCGGATCCACGTGTAAAAATGAGCGGGTCCATATACAAATACAAGTTGAAATAGATGTATTGATAATTAGGAATAGGTTATTTTTAATTTTTTTTGGCTTTTTAATGAACGGGTGGTGGCGAAGTGGTAAAGATGTAACGGACGAAGGTTTAAAAACACTCTTTTTGACCACCTTTTGCATTATAGGTTCAAGAAAACACGTTTTAACTACCCACAAGTCAATTTTTTATTTTAAAGCTAATAACTTGCTTATGAAGAAGCCCAAAAAAAATTGAAAAATCGGACCTATTTTCCACTCTCTACAAATGTACGAAATTAACCTTGACAATTAGTGATATATTTCCCCTCGACGTGATCTTGATGGTATGCTTATTTTGAACTTTTGTGCCTCTTGTACTCTTGATGATCCGAAGGGCTCATAGAGAGTTCGCCTAGTGGACGTTATAAGAGACCTTTCATTCAACGTTATTAAAGACCTTTCATTCATTCTTCTACATTTCGCATAAATGTCTACGAGGGCGTTTATAACATCTTCTGACTGAAATCCGTCTTCAATTATGATGCTAATGGATGTCCATATCCTATTTCAAAGCTCCCATTTTTCGCACAGGCTGCATTGAATAGAAAGCCAGGGACTGCGAGGTGGAGGTAATAAAGGTGGAGCCGTGGCCGTTCGATTGGTAACTGTAGCGCACAGCCGCTGGTCCAAGCGGGTTGTTAGTGGATTTGGCAGCTGGCACAAGATGGTCCATTGCAGTTACGTTGATGTGGTATTACACGACGTGCTCTTAACGGCCTGCTGATTTCCTCCCACGGTAATATTGCCTGTTAAATACTGTGCTAATTGACGGGTAATACTGCGGCTAGCTTTTGCTCACATGGTAATATCGTGGCCTTCTGATTTCCCAGAACAACTATCGTTGGTGGCTGGCATCAACCTCACATGAAAAAGCTTTGACATCAGCGTCGACTAGAAAATGTCGAACGATTAAGATTGTTCGATCGTCTTGCATCCTTTATTATGCGGTATCAGCGGTGGATTTGAAAAATCAGCTCACCCCTTCTCATAGACGGGAACTCCATTGGCGTAGACAGTTACTAAAAAAGGTTCATCCTAAGTGTGGCCTACGGTAGAAAAAAAGAGAGTTGGCAACACAAAAAAGCCGCTCACAGGGCGTGTAAGCAGGGAAAAAGAGGAAGGAGCAGCGGCAGGAGCACCCGATTTTCAGACTTCATCAAAATATCTAGTTAAGGTTTGTTTTCCCGAGTGTTGCGAACATAATCTAGGGTTTCACAAATGCCGGGCATTACAGAAATTTTGACCCTACCGGCACCTCCGCCAGACGGCATTTCCGGCCCATTACCACCCTCTCAGCTCTCCGCTGATATCGACATCAATGCGGTAGAAAACAAAGAAATTCAGAACCTAAGCAATTTAAGCATATCAGGGTCTGAAACTGTTGCCACACATACGAAAACCATCGGAATAATCCACCCGCCCCCGGACATCCGCAACATTGTCGATAAAACCGCTCAGTTTGTTGCCCGTAATGGCCCCGAGTTCGAAAAGAGAATTCTCGCAAACGAGAAAAACAACGCAAAGTTCAATTTTTTAAACCCTAGCGATCCTTACCATGCATATTACCAGCACCGAGTTTCAGAATTTAGGTTACAGGTTTTAAACCCGGTGCAATCACAAGCGGCACCCGCCGGTGGGACGGCTGAGGCAGCTGCAACTGCACCAGCTGCTGCTGAGGCAAAGTCAGTAGATTTACCGGCTAGACCGGTGGCCAAACCCTTACTGCCTCCCGAGGCAGAGCAGTACACCGTAAGACTTCCTGAGGGCATCACTGGCGAAGAACTGGATATTATTAAGGTTACAGCACAGTTTGTGGCAAGGAATGGTAAAACCTTTTTACACGGGCTGACGAGCCGTGAAGTAAATAATCCTCAGTTTCACTTCCTGAAGCCTACGCACAGCATGTTTACGTTTTTTACCGCCCTCACGGATTCGTATTCTAGGGTTTTGATGCCTGCTAAGGGTTTGGTGGAGAAGCTGAGGAAGGATGGGGCGAGTATGACTACGATTTTGGAGCGGTGCTTGCATCGGCTTGAGTGGGAGCGGTCACAGGAACAGGCAAGGCAGAAGGCAGAGGATGAAATTGAGCAGGAGAGGATGCAGATGGCCATGATCGATTGGCATGACTTTGTGGTGGTTGAGGCAATTGAGTTTGCGGATGACGAGGATGAAGAATTGCCACAGCCGATGACTCTGGAAGAAGTCATACGGAGGAGCAAGGCGTTGGCTGCTATGGACGATGACGAAGAGATTGCAGAATCTGGAAGGGAAGTGGAAATGGAAATGGATGAGGAAGAAGTGCATTTGGTCGAAGAGAGCTTGAATGCGGCGAATGATGGTGAACAAAATGGCAGTAAAATGCAAGAGGAAGGTCACCCACAAACACCTGCTGCACCACCTCAGGAGGAAATGGATCCGCCTATGAGAATTGTTAAGAACTGGAAGAGGCCTGAAGAGAGAGTGTCAGTTGAAAAGGATCCAACTAAGTTTGTGGTTTCCCCAATTACGGGAGAACTGGTTCCCATCAATGAGATGGCTGAGCACATGCGGATTTCATTGATAGATCCCAAATATAAGGAACAGAAGGAGAGAATGATGGCCAAGCTTCGAGAGACAACTCTTGCACCAGATGATGAGATTTCAAGAAACATTGTGGGACTTGCTCGGACACGGCCGGATATTTTTGGTACTACAGAGGAGGAAGTTTCTAATGCAGTTAAGGCTGAGATAGAAAAGAAGAAAGAGGAACCAAAGCAAGTCATTTGGGACGGGCATACTGGAAGCATTGGCCGCACTGCGAACCAAGCCATGACCCAGAATACTGGCGATGAACAGATGGATTTAAGCAATAATGACGGAAGGGATCTTCCTGGTCCAGCACCTCCTCCGAAAATAGGTGTGCTGCCTCTTAGACCCCTTCCTCCTCCTCCTGGGCTGGCATTGAATATTCCTCGACCTCCAAGCACAGTTCAATATTCTGCCCCACCCACATCTGCTTCTGTAATGCCACCTCCCCTAAGGCCTTCTGTCCTGCCTCCTCCCCCTCTTCGACCACCTCCACCTCCTGCTGGTATGCCTCCTGTTCCACATCAGCTCATAAACAGGCCGCCTCCCCCACTTCCACCCCCAGGGTTGATGCCAACTTCAATGGTTACACCGCCTCCTCCAGGTTCTCAATATCCACCTATGCCACCTCCTAGACCATTTGCCCCTCCACCACCAGTCCCTCCACCATCGATGCCCATGATGCCACCACCACCTCCACCTCAGGGAATGCCTCCCCCACCACCACCTGAAGAGGCTCCACCTCCACTGCCCGAAGAGCCCGAGCCCAAGAGGCAAAAGATAGACGAACTTCAACTCATCCCGGAAGATCAATTCTTGGCACAACATCCAGTATGTTTTAAATTCTCTGCCTCTCTTTTATATTTCTCATGCTTTAGGATTAATTTTCTTTATTTATTGCAGTTGACATGTTTTTAATTTAAACTTACGATAGTCTAAGGCTTATTAATAAGCTGGCCAATTTGTTGGGTAAAAGTTTGAATATTTGAGATGTTAAGTGGGAAATGACACTGTAAATGTCCCACAACTTTGTCAGAATTGATGGCTTGATAATATGTATGCAAACCCCATATATATATATGTATGTATGATGTATGTATGTATACACATATATGTATATATACATATATATGTGAGTGTATATATAAATATGTGTGTGTATACATATATATATATGTATTTATATATAATAGCTGGAGAGATTTTCTGTGTTAATTAGACTAGTTGGAGGGGTGGGAACCATGTAAAAGGTTATGGTAACAAGTTTCTAGGTTAATTATAGAGGTGGAAGTCATGCAAATTTATGAGCTATATATATGTATGTATGTATGTATATGTTAACATGTTTTTATATTAATTATAATAGTTAGAGAGGTGCTATTTAAATAACCCTCAGAACAAGATAACTATAGTACATAAATTCATACTTTGTTCTGATGTATGAAAGTGCTATTTACCTTTCACCTTAATTATATATGAACACGTCTATCTAGGGTTTATCCAACACAATCAATATGTAATTAAAATGGCAGAGCTTGACAAACACGTTTGTGTACAGATCCACAGACTACATCATTTTACCTGGATATTTTAGTAAATGCATTCAACCCTAATAAATACCAAAATAACCAGCCTTCAAGGGTAATAAAATGTCATAATAAATCAGTACAAAGCAGAATCTTAATGGGACAATCATGAGTTTGAGGATGGTGACTGATCAATATAGTAATATTAATGAAGCTGTTTAGTTAAAATGCAAGTAAAACTTCCATTATTTTGGCTCAAAGAAAGTATTCAGACATTAAAGAAGCAACTGTTTTTGCTAATCACTTATGCTTGTTTAGGTCACACAATCTTTCCTTTGTACGTAGGAAGTTTTAGGCACCCGATCTTAGTCTTTTGAATGGTACTTTAATATCCAGGAATTATTGTTTCAATGAAGAGTTCACTAAACCTGATTTTTGTAAGGATACATGAAAATTGTTAAGCATTTTTGCATTTTTCAGTTTTTACTATCATTTATCCAGACTATAGATAAAAATAGAAGGAATACCCCTCATTCCAATCCGCTTCTTAGAGCTATGGATATCAATTGTTGCATAGTAAATCCAAAGCAGTTTTAAGTTTTGGTCAGGACATGACAATAGGAGAGCAAATGTTTAGGGAAATGCAGCAGAGCTCGAAAGAGACTTGTCAAGTCCATGCTGTATACTTTGTGAGAACCCATAATGTGCACAAATTCTTCAAAAGCATCTGAATATGCATCAATAATAACCTCAACACCCAAGGGTGGCAACTTTTTTATGTTACCTTCTGTTACCTTCTTTTCATTAAGATCGTACCAATTGGTAAGTACTAATCAATATTTACTTGTGTCATTTTTTGCTTTCTAAAAAGAAAAGGGGAACTAGATAAAGAAGAGGAGTTAAGTTTGTAGACTTTACCATCCTTTTAAGCTATAGTTGTTGTGCCAACCATGATGAATGGCATGGCAAGCATTCTAGGAAGGGAATTTTGAGGCTTAACTCAGAATATTTAAGTGAAGTGTGCTAGTACCCAAATTCGTATGCCCCAAAATTCATTAAAATCCTAGGTCTTTGCAAGTTTTGTGAATGTTTGCTCCTCTGTTGCCTTGAGATATCCTTGTTGAGTTCTCCATGTGTTGAGGATACTAGGTGTCCATTCAAAAGTCCTAAGTTGTTTGTGTTTGTTGGGGCCCTATGTTTTTTCCTCGTGTTGTGGGCTTGTGGGAAGACTTTGAACTTAAGCATTAGGTCTTGGGGTTCTAGGTTCCCTTAGAACCTTGACCCTTGCCCCTACGTGACCTTCCACTATGCTTTTTGGGAGCCTCAAGTCCGTGGACAAATCAGGATTTAGGGACTAAGTCCCTAGATCCTCTATCCCCACCGAGCGCCTTGTTCTTCTGTTCATTGTGGACCTTGGGTTTGTGGATGGACTTGGGACCTGGGGACTAGGTCCTCGATCCTTGAACTTTGCATCACTCATTGCATCTTGAGCTCGTCAACCCTCCCTTCTCCTTGACTCCCATAGCCTTTCTCGAACCTTGGACCTTCAGGGGTTTTGGGAACTTTTGGACATTTTTTTGGTTCCAAATTCTCTTTTGGATCCTATCCCCTTGGTGCTCCCATTTTTGGTTTGTGTCCCTTTCTCTGTCCTTGTCTTGGTTGGGGGTTGGGTTCAAAAGGACATCTCGAGGAGCACCCTCCTAAGTCTGAGGTGAGCTCAAAGTGTATGATAGATACCCACTCTCGTTGTTAGCCTTCAACCATCCTCAATCTATTGATGAACCCCACTTTTACCTTTTTTGACGACATACCCCTGGCCTTAAAGGTAAGAAATGTTTCAGGATTGTGGAATTCCGTGTGGTTTAGGGGAGTGAAAAAGTGATGTCACATTGTACAAGGTTTGATGGCAAATATTCCTTGTTACCAAATGTTGTATTCCTAATATCTTTGACCTAATCCAAGTGATAGGGACTAGGATGCACCACAGTAGAAATTTGTAAATCTGAAACTAGCCTCTAAGACACTAGATTATTATGGCATACATTATCAATAAGAAGTGAAATCAAGTGATCATTTACGATAGGAAATCTGGATTAAATTTTTTACTATTAATCTATGAGGAGAGTAGTGCAAAAAAGAAAATATATTCAATTTTATACCACAAATAATTTGAACACACACACACAATTGATGATCATGAAACAATGTTTACCTTGGGAAAACCCTTTTGGGAAAAGTCTAGCTTTTAAATCTTGAATCAATATATTATCAGTAAACTTGATTACAATACAACTAGGCTCAAGCCTTTAGAGAAGATCAAGTAGTCATACAATTCTGGAGATATTCTAGCAGCATAATAGTACCCACAATACAATATGTTAATACTTTGAATCAAGCACTCAATAAATAGGCAAGATCAAAATCACAAACCATTGGTGGATTTTCAAACCGTGTGTTGGATACCATGGGCCAAATTGGGCACCCGAATCCATGCAAAAATCCAATGCCCAAAAACATGTTAATTGATGGCTAAATAGAAACTACTATTTTCTAATTTGGGCAAAGCTCCATTTAGTCTTATTCTTTTTTTTTTTTTTTGGAAAGATGCTACTTAATTTTCTCCTAGTTCATAGTTATCTCCCTTTCATGATGTTCTATCTATAATGACAACTCTTACACAACTTACAAACTGTCATAGTTGCATTTAGCAACTTCCATGACATTAAGCGGGACTTATAAATTGCCAAAGTTCAACTATAAGTGACACATAGTGCCACTCTAAATGGGATGCCCTAATTATGTGCGTAAAATAAATAAATACATTAAGATTGCAATGTGTATGGTACCTATTCCAACATTCTCTCACTTGTATGCTTTGCAAGAGCAAAAGGGAAATTGCATCAAATGATAAATTATCTGTTAGGCATTGCAAAACCCATAGACACACTACACCATGTAAACTTCTTTGTGCTCAATGGCTTTGTCAATGCATCTACAACATTCTCCAAAATATCAACTTTCTTGAGCAGCACCCTCCCATCCTTCACCATGTCATGAACAAAATGATATTGAACATCAATGTGCTTTACTCAAATTGCTCTTTGGCTTAGCCCAACATCCAAACTCAGTCTTTGAAGCCGAATAGCCTCTGTACAAGCATGAGTTGCTGCCATGTATTCTACCTCTATAGTGGATAAAGTAATCATAACTTGTTTATTCATCCAACTCACTACACCATTGAATAGGCTAAACATATAAACATCGACATACCTTCTATTTTTGACATTTCTTGTCCAATCTAAATCTACATTTCCTTGAATATCCACTAAATGTTGTAGGCTCCTTGTGGCTTTGCCTCCTTGATAACATATAGAGCTTGGAAGTACCCCACAAATGTCTAAAGACCCTCTTCATTGTTGCCTAGTGATCTTGTTTTACGATTAGCTATGAAATGGCTCAATAGTCTCATTGCTTGGGCAATGTTTGGTTTGGTGTAGACCATGGCATACATAAGGTTCCCAATTACACCAATAGAAGGTACATAATTCATGTCCTCTATCTTTCTAGATGCCGAAGGAAATTGCTCAACTAAAAGTTTTGTTTCCATAGAAATAGGAACACTCATTGGTTTGTTGTCAACCATGCTAAAACGTTGCAAAATAGAGTCAACATACTTTGATCCAACCAAAGTTTTCTTTGTGCTCTATCGTGTTTGATCTCCATCTCTAAGGTAAACTTAGCAGCTCCTAAGTCTTTCATTTCAAACTATAAAGAAAGTTAAGATTTCAAACTCCTAATCATACACTTATTGCTGCCAAATAACAACAGATCATCAACATACAAAGTGATAACAGTAAAATGATCGCTGTCTCGTTTGTAATAAACATAATGATCAAATTTATATTTGATAAATCCCAATGCCAAAACATACGAATCAAACTTCTATTACCATATTCTAGGAGACTATTGGAGAGTTGAGACTATACATGGGTTTCGTCAATTGATAATTGAACCTTTCCTTACCTTTCTCAATGTAGTTCTTTGGTTGTGACATGTAGAACTCTTTTGCCAAGTCACCATGTAGGAAAGTTGTCTTCACATCTATTTGATCAACTTCAAGGTCAAATGTAATTGCACAAGATAAGAAGAATCTAATGGATGCCAACTTAGGAATAGGAGAAATCATCTCATTAAAATCAATTCCCTCAACTTGGGAATATCCTATTGCAACCAATTGTGCTTTGTACTTTTCATCATTGGCATTTGAACTGAGCTTCTCCTTGAAGATCCTTTTGCATCCAATGGTTTTTGACCCTTAAGGAACTGAACTAGATCCCATGTATTTTTCATTTTCAGTGCAACCATTTCTTCATTCATGGCCATCATCCAAAATTTACTGTTGTTCATGTCTATTGCCTCCTTCACAATTCTAGGATCAGACTTCACATTATCCTTTCATAGCTCAATAGTGGAACTAGACCTAATCACTCTAAAGAACACATATTGATTGTGCATTGTCTTTCTGATCATAGGATTTCAGAGCTTGCATCTTTTACACCTTTGAAATGATCCCTGTCCGGAAGGTGTAAATTTTCAATTGTTTTCTTCGTTTGATCGATCTTCAATTTTATCAAACTTAGCCAAGAATGGAGGAAGATAGATTGACACAACCCAAAATATGCATAAACAGTATTGGCAGAGTAGAATATGATGCTTCAGACCTTATTTAAATCTGATTCTTGCAGAAAATTATACTCAGAAATGTGCAACAGATTGTGACAAGTCCAGAAATATCTCAGAAAGCAAGATCATAAATCTTTCTTAGCTCATATTAACTGCCCATCCTCAACAAGAACTTCTTGAGTACCTAGAATGCAAAATACTAGACTACTCGAACTCCCAAGCAAAGAGAAACTTCAGAGATTAATTACAGACCTTGACATTAATTCTCTGAGATGTCAACACAGGCTTTTCTGTCAATATGTAGATTCAGGAAATTACAGCAGACCTTTTACGAGATTTCTGAGTGCTCTTATTAATCAGAAATACAAATATGGACACTCAGTAATATAGGGACAACAGCAATGAGTTTCAGGTTTATTACACAAATTGAAGAGGGTTCACTAGTAACTTGAACACTAGGTATTCGACCCAGGAATATGCAGACATGATAATATCAAAAGTATGCTTGACTATTGGATAATCAAACCTGGAAAGAATTTGCCCAGAATGGAGTAGCAGACCCGAACCAAGGTTGTATGACCTCCCATGCACTGTAATAAAGAGTTTGCTGCTGCTTAAAGACGAATGCACGCCACAGTATCAATCACACCTCTTCCTAGGGCTCACGTCCTTACTTATGGATACAATTCACATCAAAGAGACCCCTGATCTGGTCTGAGCAGTGAACACGCCTCCTGCAGAGTGTTGCCAACTATTGGCAAAGGCATAATCATTTTCAGAATGAGTCGCCTTCCTCCAGCAGTGAAAACGTCCCAGATATATTTGCTCAAACCCTCCAAGATGCTAATATGAATTGCTCCAGCTGTGCTCAGCCACGCCCTTATTATTTGCTCGAAATGATCCCTCAATATCCACACGCCTCTATCTAGAATCCGTCTCAGATTGCTTCCATTCGCTCATACACTTTCTCAAACTCCACACACTGTACTTGCACAAGAATTCCAGTCATTTCTCAGTAAATTATCAAGGATATAGGTTTTTGTCCCATATTTCTCAGGGGTTTCATCCTGATGAAAACTTCCTTCATGGCTCGATAGGAGAATAAAAATCAAATTAATTTCTGAATGCTTTCCCCAAAGCCAATTGTTGATTTAAGATAGCATCGGTCAGATATAAATGATGATTGCACTTGTGCATCATCATCATTTATTTTTAATCGAACTGCTCTTAAAATATAATGTCTACAAATAAGTTATTCAAATTTCTGATGATGATCGAAATTTGCAAGTAAATAAATAATCGAACTTCATGTTATATGATCGCTGTTTGTATAGCATGCGAAATTTGTTTATATTGAATACCGAATATTTCGGTGTGTTAAGGGAGTCCGCACGCTCAAGGTACACGTCCCATGAGCGGACGTGGAGACACGTCCTCTCATGAGACGCGTCTCTCCTTGAGGCGTGTCTCCCTCACAAATATAAATGGCACTCAAACATCTATTTGCAAACATCGAAATTGATAAATGTTCTGCAATCAGCACATTTGAAATACAAGAAACAAAATCCGACTTAGAATTCTTGCACAAAATTTAAGACTTAGAATTTCCATAGGTCCTTTTAGGATATAATTTGATAAGATTTGATTAACATTTATATGGTATCAGAGCCAAGTTGAGTGAATCAAAATCAAATCTAGATATCAGATTACTTAGAAAAAATTCGTATGTTTTGAGAAATCCAATTCACATCACATTCTTCATAATGTCAAGTGTGATCAGATTTGAAGATCGTCTTGAAGGAGCAAACAACTTCACATCATGGAAATTCAGAATCATGATGATTCTTAAAGAAAATAAGTTAAGACTCATTTGTGAGAGAAAACACGAGGGAACCATAGGATGATCCAGAGAAAACTCAATGGATTGAGAACAATGAAAAAGCCATGAAAATCTTAGTAGATGCAGTTAGGGACCATATAGTACCCATTCTAGCAAAACATGAAACTGCATATCTAATGTTCAAATCCTTTGAGAGTACCTACGAAATAAACAACACCAGTAGGACTCTTGCATTAAAGAGGCAAATCAACAATGTCCAAATAATCAAAGGAGAAACTATTAATGCATACTTCATGAGGAGCATTGAACTAAGGGATCAATTATCTGCAATTAGATATCAAATTGATAGCAAAGAGTTAACACTAATTGCACTAGGAGGCCTACCAAACTCATGGGAGTCATTTGTTCAAGGAATAAGTGCGAGATCTAAACTCGCCAAGTTTGATAGGCTAAGAACAGACTGCCTACAAGAGGAAACAAGACTTTCAACAAAAGAAAACAAACAAAAATCCATAGATGAAGACATTCATGTGCTCAATGCAACATCTAATAAAAGGGGTAAGAAAAACTCCTATGGGAAAGGATCATTTAAGAGAAAGAGAAATTCCTATGGAAAAGGATCATCCAAGAAGAGGAAAGACATCTCTCAAGTACAATGTTTTAGATTTGATCAATATGGGCACTATGCAATGAAGTGCCTTGATAGATCAAAACAACAAGCATCCTTTGCTAAAGTAGGAAAGTCAAATTCAGACCATGAATCTGAGAAATTTGTATTCTATTCAGCCTTATCAAGTCAAGTATCTAACAATATCAACAACTAGGTAATTGATAGTGGTTCTTCAAGGCACATCATAGGGTTCAGAGAACACTTAGACACTATGACTGAAGAGACTGATGAAGAAGTAACTATTGGGGATGATTCTGCACACCTTGTAAAAGGGGTTGGAACTTGCTCCATCAAATTGAAATCTGGTCTCTCCCTTCAACTCATTGGAGTTTTATTTGTACCTGGAATAAAGAGGAATCTAATATCCATCTTTGCTCTTGAAGACAATGGATATAGGGTTACCTTTATGGATGGGAAAGCTCTGGCATGGCCTAAGAACTCAACTATAAAGCAAGCTCAAACCATAGGTATAAGACAAGGTTATCATTATAAACTATGCACTGAAGTCAAGCAAGCCCTTACCCTTGATACTTCTGATTCAAATGAAATTTGGCATAGAAGATTAGGACACCTTCATTTCCGTGCCCTACCCTTTGTGGAAAAACTAGTAACAGGATTACCTAAGTTAAAACTATCTCATGAAGGAGCTTGTAAAGGGTGTGCCCTAGGAAAGAATACAAAGGGATCCTCTCACAATAGCTTGAGTAAAACCAAAGATGTGTTAGATTTGGTTCACTCTGATTTATGTGGACCCATGTCTGTACCCTCTATGGCAGGCTTCCTATACTATGTTATATTTATAGATGACTTCTCTAGGAAGACCTGGATTTATGTTCTTAAGTGTAAAGAGTCAATAGAAATCCTTAAAAGGTTCAAGGAGTTCAAAGCTCTTATTGAAAACTTCTCTGGGAAGAAAATCAAAATTCTAAGGACAGACAATGGGAGAGAATACACCTTTGAAATCTTTAAAGAATTCTGCATAAATGTTGGGATTAAGAGGGAGTTTACAGTAGCCTACAACCCTCAACAAAATGGGGTTGCTGAAAGGAAAAATAGAACCATTGTAGAAGGTGCAAAAACAATGTTACTTGACCAGAACATAGAAACCTCCTTCTGGGCAGAAGCCTCTAGAACTGCTATCTACATCCAAAATAAATGTCCACATTCTAATCTAGATAACAAAACTCCTGAAGAAGCATTTACTGGCATAAAACCTGATATTAGTCACTTTAGGATTTTTGGTTGCCCAGTCTATATTCATGTGCCCAAAGAGAAGAGACTCAAACTAGAACCTTCCAGAAAGAAAGGGGTATTTGTGGGATATAGTGAAACCTCCAAAGCCTACATGATATTCATACCTGGGCATAAACAAATTGAATTGAGTAGAGATGTCATCTTTGAAGAAGACATTGCATTCAAAAGGGCAAGAAGTTCAAGTGAGATAGAAACTTATTCCCCTAGAGTCTTAGAAGTGGAACCTACTCCTGAGATTCAGAGGGAGAGAGGGAGTATCCTGAGGAAATACCAAATGAACTTCTATCTACTTCAGATGAGAATACAAATGACAACGGCAAGAAGAGGCCACTTTGGGCTAGAAAGATGATCAAAGAAGCTGAGAATCATGCAGCACCCAAAGGAACCTTTAGGGAAAGTAAAAGACCCAAATGGTTCTCAAGCTATGTTGCTCTAATGAATGACATCATAAATTTTGAACTTGCCAGTGTTACAAAAGCCTTTAGACATCAAGTATGGAAGGACGCTATGATGGAAGAGTATCAATCCATTCTAAAAAATGATGTATGGGATATAGTGCCTAGACCAAAAGAGAAATCTGTTGTCTCTTCTAAATGGCTCTTCAAAATCAAACATGCTGCCGATGGCAGTATAGAAAAACATAAGGCACGGTTTGTGGCCAGAGGTTTTTCACAAAAGGAAGGCATATATTATGAAGAAACATTTGCACCTGTTGCCCGTTACACGTCTGTGAGAGCAGTGATAGCCATTGCAGCAACTAAAGGTTGGAAAATTCATCAAATGGATGTGATAATTGCCTTCCTAAATGGGACCATTGAAAAGGAAGTCTATCGAGAACAGCCTGAAGGTTTTGTGATACATAAAACTGACTCACATGTATGCAGACTAAAGAAAGCACTCTATGGACTTAAACAGGCTCCTAGGGCCTGGTATGAAAGAATTGACAGCTACCTCTTGGGACTAGGATTTTCCAATAATGATGCAGACCCAAATCTTTACTTTAAGGTAATTAAAGGTGATATGTTAATAATTATTTTATATGTTGATGACCTGCTGATAATAGGAGAAGATCACCTTATTGCTCAAGGAAAGAAGGATCTAACTTCAGAGTTTAACATGAAAGACTTGGGCATTTTACACTACTTCCTAGGTTTAGAAGTCTGGTAGAAATCAGATGGCATCATACTAAATCAAGAAAAGTATACTATTGATATTTTGAAGAGATTTGGAATGTTGGATTGTAGACCCATGTCTACACCTATGGAAACCAACCTTCACAAACTAAAAGAAGCAGCAGCAAAATCTAAGTGTGCAGATTCCACTCTATATAGACAAATGATTGAATCATTGATGTACCTGGTTAACACCAGACTTGATATTTGCTATGCAGTGAATGCTCTAAGCTAGTTCATGTGTGAGCCAAAGGAAATTCACCTTATGGCTGTGAAACATATATTGAGATATCTTCAAGGCACTATTGGATATGGTCTTCTTTACATAAATGACCAACTAGATCTACATGGATACTCTGATTCAGATTGGGCTGGAAGTGTAACCGATCAGAAAAGCACATCAAGATGTTGCTTCAGTTTATGATCGGCTATGATCTTTTGGATCTGCAAAAAACAGTCTTCAGTAGCACAAAGTTCGACAAAAGTTGAATACATTGCAGCCTCTATGGGGGCAAGAGAAGCAGTTTGGTTCCGAAAATTGCTTGTGGGACTCTTTGGTGAATCCTTGAATCCTACTATCATTCATTGTGATAATCAGAGTTGCATTAAGCTCTATGCAAATCCAGTATTCTATGATAGATCTAAGCATATTGAGATCCCCTACCATTAGGTAAGAGACATGGTAGAAAGGAATGTAATCCAGTTGGAGTATATTAGTACAAATGATCAAACAACAAACATTCTCACCAAACCTCTCTCCAAAGTCAAGGTTGAACACTTTAAGAAGAAACTTGGTATGGTTGAAATGTAATTTGATATTATGTTTGAAATTCAAATTGTTTAAAAGCTGTACTTATATATTTAAAGATGTTTAATGTGTAAACTCTTTTGTCATGTGTGTGACTCCATGACTTTATGGGCTCTCTCCCCTTGTGTACATTATTGAAAGGTGACGATCTTTCTAATAATGAACACTTGTATGTGACATTGTAAAGTGATGACTCTACAATGATGAGTTGCACTATCATGACATATATCATGGGACTTGATATCATTTGGATATGTCATGATAGTATCTCTTGGACACTTTGATGGATATCATGGGACTTGATGTCATTTGAAGATCATTGTGATCCTTAAGAGATAATCATGGTGGATAATTATATATCCGTGGATATGCCATGAATTATGGTAGACATCATGTGACTTGATGTCAGTGCACATACCATAATGAAGATGTGTTATGAAGAATGTCATGTGACTTGACAATATTGAGAAAACATATCATATCTTCGATATCACGTGTGAAGGTGATATCTCCACTTATTTGTTTTGAAATATCTTCCCTAGCTAAGAGGGAGTGTTGATTTAAGATAGCATCGGTCAAATATAAATGATGATTGCACTTGTGCATCATCATCATTTATATTTAATCGAACTGCTCTTAAAACATAATGTCTACAAATAAGTTATTCAAATTTTTGATGATGATCGAAATTTGCAAGTAAATAAATAATTGAATTTCATGTTATATGATTGTTGTTTGTATAGCATGCGTAATTTATTTATATTGAATACCGAATATTTCGGTGTGTTAAGGGAGTCCGCACGCTCAAGCGACACGTCTCCCTCACAAATATAAATGGACACTCAAACTTCTATTTGCAAACATCGAAATTGATAAATGTTCTGCAATCAACACATTTGAAATACAAGAAACAAAATCTGACTTAGAATTCTTGCACAAAATTTTAGACTTAGAATTTCCATAGGTCCTTTTAGGATACAATTTGACAAGATTTGATTAACATTTACACCAATCAATGCCTTTATCCCTTCTTAGTTGCCAATCCTATTCTCACAAAAAAAGCCATCGAATCCTCAAAAAGATCTTATTTCCCTTTTCAATAAATCGCCCTTGGCAGCTTTAATTGACTTAGGCTTTTAATTTATTAATCACCTTAGTGAGACGCCTAGTCAAATAATGTCATCACTTAAAAATGGCCCCATTAAAAGACATAATGAATAATTAAATATCATTAAGCTGAAACTATAGCTTTTTTGGCTCCAATTTAATTATTCTCATTATTGTTAATTTTATTTCTAACCTCTGGAAACAAATAAGGCTAGAAAATTCTTGCACGACTATTCATCAGGCGGAAAGGGACATTACAATCTTCACTATAGTGATTCAAGATACATTTAACAACTTTATAGTCCAACTTCAATCTCTTTTCTTTGGGCACATGAACATATGACTCACAACCAAATGCATAGATATATTGAAGAGAGGGCTTTTTGCCTATCCAAACTTTTTGTGGGATTTTGTCAACAAGAGCTGATATAGGAGATTTGTTCACGAAGTAACATTTAGTGCTAATTGTTTATGCCTAGGACTTTTGATCTAAACCAAAACCATCAAGCATGCTCTTAGCCATCTCCATCAATATCTTGTTCATTCTTTTTGCAACTCCATTTTGCTGAGGGGCGTATGAAGTTGTCTTATGGTGCACAATTCCATTATTCTTGTAGAATCCATTGGACTCCTTTGAGCAATATTCTATGCCATTGTTCTAACTTCTTTCCCAACACTGTGATATTCCTATCCTTTTGGTTCTCCACAAGAGCCCTAATCTTGTATTGATTGAAGAGTTCAATTTTTTGCTTAAAAAAATAAACCCATGTCTTCCTAGAGAAGTCATCAATGAAAAAAATGTAATACAAAGGTTTTCCAAGTGAAGGTACATCTATTGGACCAAAAACATCACCATGGATAAAATCTAATACACTTCCAAATCTAGAAGAGGTTGAATAAAATTGAACACAAATTTGTTTTCTATAAAAATAGTTCTCATAAAAATCAAAGTCAATGTTACAATCAACCAACCCTTCTAGAAGATTTTTATTTTTCAAGGCAGCCTTTCTCACCAATGTGGCCCAATCTCTCGTATCACAATATAGTCTTCTCAGCTGGTATCTTATTGCTCTTTGAGGTAAGAGCAAGCTTAGGATCCACACAACTCGTCTAGGTGATCCAACAATGGATCTCTTTGTTGTAGGTTATTAAGGAAAAGTTGAAGATGCTGTAGATCTCTTCTTTTCTATAGGTACGGCAAAACTATTGCATTGAATAAGTGTGCTTGCATAAAGGCAAAAAAGGGTCCCAACATGAACTCTCTTTGCAAGCACTATAGCCCCGCAAATCATCTTGCACCATTCTATGCTAAAGACTGCATGTACTACATGTACATTGCTTCGTTCATTTTGTTTAGAGACAACAAGTTCCATGCTGAATCTAGGATAGGCGGAATTCTTGAGAGGCCTTTGGTCCTCCCATCATTGCTGGATGTTGACTTGGTCATGTTGACAATATTGAGAAAAGTATTGTCACCATGGGTAGACCTTTCCACCATCAATTTTCTCATAATTAGAGAATCACTCCTTATGGGGAGTTGTGAAAAGAGGCATTGGAGTTTATCAACCATGCATCCTCAGATGCATGTGTAGTTATAGGCTGCAAGTTGCAACAAATGCATTGGTTTCATCGCAAGAAGCTTTGGAATCTATAGCATCTGATCCATTCTTTTCTTTCTTCTGTTTGTAGTCCTTTGGGATGTGACCTTTCTTACCATAGTTCTAACATTTCACCTTGGATTTACTAGGAAACTAAGATCTCCCTTTGGATGTGGATCTTCCTTTATCTTGCTTATTGTTCTTCTTGCCTTTCTCTTCTGATCTACCATGAAGAACCAAGGAATCTTGACGTTATCTTGTGTTTTCTGCTTCATTTCCTTAGAAAGAAGAGCATCCAACACCTCGTCAAGCATTAATTTTGTGGAGATACTTTTGATGGCCATAACTGGGTTGCCTTCAGAGTTTGGCAAAGAACATAGCAATGCCATTATTTGATCTTCGTCCATCACAACATGGATAGACTTCACTTGGGTAACATGGTGTTGAATGTGTTTAGGTGTTTAGATACAAGGTCATTGTCACCCATTTTCAATGAATATAACTTCTTTTGGAGAAATTTTATTTTCACTATGGATTTGGCTTGATAAAATTTTCTAACTTTGTTCCCAAGGCACTTACAATGGGTTCTTTGGAAACCTTCAATAGCATTAAATCCACCAAATAGAGCTGAATGAGGCTCCTTGGAGTTCTATTCAATAAATCTTGTTGCATTGACATAGGTTTACTTCAGAGACCACATCCCATAGATCTCAATCAATCAACAAATCCTCCATTTCACATGTCCACAATTAAAAATTAGAGTTGTTGAATTTTTCCATCTCTACCTGAGATACAGGATCTCTATGAACGACTCTCACTCAAATCAAGATAAATATAATAAAAACAATCCTTCTAACCTAATCTAAGATCATAATTGGCTAGGCTTTGATAGTAAATGAAAGGAAAATTGTATAAAACTTCCCACCATTAACCTGTGAGGAGAGTAGTGTAGTAAAGAAAACTATTTAGTTTTACACCAAAAATGATATGGACACACAAACACATAATAGATGACATAGTGTTAACCTTGGGAAGACCCTTCCAACCAATAACCAAGTATCCAATTCTTAAACTGATGTATTATAAGCAAACTCGATTACAATACAATTAGGCTCAAGTCTTCATAGGAGATCACATAATTATACAATTCTAGAGATATTTTGGCAGCATAGTGGTACCATAATATGATAACACCTCCAACCTGAGCACTCAAAAGATCAAAACCACAAACCATTGGTAGTTTCTAAAACCATGTGTTGGAAACCATGGGCAAAATTAGGCACCCAAATCCATGCAAAAATCCAACACCCAAAAACATGAGTTAATTGACAATAAAATAGAAATTGCCATTGCCAACTTGGCTGCTCCATTTGGTCATATTGTCCTTTTTTTGGAAAGATACTCTTTAATTTTCTTTGTTCACAGATAACTCCTTCTCATTATGCTCTTTCTATAATGACAACTCTCACACGCCTTACAATTTGTCATAGTTGCATTTAGCAACTTCCATGGCGCTAAGTGGGATTTACAAATTGCTAAAATTCAAACCACTAGTCACACATAGTGCCACTCCAAGTGGGACACCCTAATTATGTGGGCACAATAAATTAAAAATTTATTAAATAACTTAGAGCATTAGTATTGCAAGGTGTCTGACACCCATCCCAACAATTTACCCAACATTTCTAGGTGAAAAGTGTTCCCTTTGGACTTGTTGAATAGTTTTTGATCATCAAGATAAGATGTAGATCTGGAGACACCAAATTATAAATTACTGCCTAAACATCTTCTAGATGATGTTCTTTATTTGTAAGAAGATCCTTACAACTCTTTAATGGAATGGCCAAAATTCTTTAAATAATTGTAGTAAGTTCTTTCTTTGGCTAGTAGTTAAAGATAATTGGCCTGAAATTTCCGAATGCTCATTAGGGTTGAGTAGAGGCTTAGGGATGGAGGGTTTGGTGAATGAAGCATTACAAATGTTAGAACTAAAATAGGAAAATTTTCTCGAAGACCCATATGCTGATTTGCTTTTAGCAGATATTGCTATTTTATATGCTCATTCCAAAGAAACCACTTCAAACATAGGAGTGGAGACCCATATACTAGTTTGTTTGTAGGTTTTTGATGGACATTTGGACTTCAACTTTTTTGCCATGACCTCTCAACTTCCCATCCTCTTCTGCATCCCCACATTCTCTCGTTCTTGACTAGAGGTCAAGTTTCTTGTGCTCTGCAGACTTGCAGGGTTTGTTTGGACTTCTTCCCTTTCCCTTCCCCCCCCTAACCTTTGGTCATTCTCCTCTCTCGATTCTCACAACCCTTGATCCCTTCCCTATTTCCTCCTCGTAGACTTGCAGAGTTCATCTAGACTTTTTCCATTTCCCCTCCACCTCCGGACATCCAAACCTCTGGTTGCCAGATTGTTTCTTACATTTTGTCTAGTTCCCTCTTTGCATAATCCTATAGCAATTTTGGGACCTTTGGAATTTCTCTATTTTTCTACCTCCACTTCTCGGTTGTCGATTCCACATTGAACTCCCACAAAGATTCCAAATGGCTTAGCCGCTTGTTTACTCCTGTCATTCAGAGTTCCTTTGGACTTTGGGATGTTCCTACCTCTAGTTCTACATTCTTTCCCCACATATTTTCTTGCATCCTTGACTCACTCACTTTCATCCATTTGTAGAGTTTCGATGGAGTAATGTCTTGTATTGACCTTTGGTCCCAAAGTGAAACCTCACATCTTTCTTCCTAAACTCTTGTTCCACATTGAATTTCCACATTTCCTCCAGAGTGCCTTTGCCACTTGTTTGATCTTCCTATGATGCCATTAATTACTAGATTTGACTCTTGCAATTGCTCCAAGAGATTTTTCCTGCCAAAAAACTGTTGTTCATATCGAGGGTGTGGATCTACATGCAATTTCAATGGTGGATGATGAAGTCTAGTTCGCCATGAATGTGGTGGTTGAGTTCTAGATGTTGGTGATCTTCATGCAAGCTCCGAACCATCCATTTCGTAGATTCCATGAAAATTTTTCTTCTCTTGCGCACAACATTTATGATTTCTGATTCTCCATCAAATTCCTATAAGCAATTGGGCGACCAAGCAAAATGTTTTATATTTATGTTTGTTATCCAAACAAATGGTTAATCATTTTTGCCTTCCACTAGATTGGTGTCAAGGGATGCAAGGTTTTCAACTCCTACAAGTCCAATTGTCTAGAGAGAAACACTTTTTGTAAATCGCAAGGTCTTTGTATTCTGAATGATGTTAGTTACTGAATGTCTCCACAACCCCATTATGATAGCATTCTAGCTTAGGGCTTCCTCTTGCCACATTTGTTAGTATGATTGTAATGAAGGTTTGATGAATACTGCAATGTTCTAAACTTCTAATTCATTGCAAGCTTTGTAATGGTCTCTTCTTTATTGCATATGGATTTTTGTAGTTTGGAGATGGATTACTAAGTATGTTCATTTATTTGATATCATATTTGTAGTGTGTGTATATGCATCATTTTCTTTTGTGATTTCGAAATGTTGTTTCTCATGGTAATCTGACTCTGTAACCCAATGGATTAAGTACTGGTTTTGGGAGTTTGCAATTTACCATGCACTCAAGACGATAAACATCTTTCACTAGTAGTTTAGGAGTAGGTTGGTAGTGTGTATGCACCTCATGGTTCAATAGTTCGTCCAAGGAAGCATCTAAAATGAGCCCTAATAGTTCTTATCCTAAAGAATCATGTTTTGCATACCTTCATCTTGCATTTGTGCAATGATGTTTTTATCAACTTAATAGAGTTTTTATGTGTAGTAGGTTAGTCTTTAGTCTAGTGACAACCTTTGGGGCCAAGCATACATTGGATACTATTGCAGTACTTTCAATTTGTTTGTCTTCAGTTGTGATTAACTCTGCCAAGGATACATCTAGAAATACCCTTATGGGTCTAGCTGAGCCTGAAGTGAAGGAGAGATTATTCACTCACATCAATTGGCCTTAAATCACTCACATTCTGTTGATGAGCTGATCAATCCCCCTATAGGATGACATTTTCTTGGCCTTGAAGGAGATTGATTCCTCTAGGAATGTGAGCAGTGATTTTGGGAACCAACATTCTCTATGATTCCCTCATTTGGAGGCAGCAAAGAATGAATAGGAAAATGCTTATCTAAGTGAATAATAGCATTGCAGTTCACTTTCAGTTCTTTCATACAGAAGAAATGGAGAGATATGAACCCATAGTTTGGAAGTCTGAATTCATTAAATTCAATATGCTTGTGTTTTGCTTAGTCCCCCTTCCAAGATGAAAATATCCATGTTGTGTCAGCCTTTCCAGTTACTAGGGTATTTCATATTCCCTGTTTATCAGGAGGGATCTCCATAAACCTACTTTTCCCTTCGTCAGCTTGAATTAAATACTAAACAATGCATCCTCCAAAGCATGCTGTATATATTTTAACATTCAAATCTCTAGGCCGTAAAATATTAGATCCTTTTGAAGTAGCTGAAATTCAAACACAGAGATGTGCACATTATCACCATTTGTTTTTCTGATTTTCAAACATTCCACAATATAGGGTTGCTACTCAACAGACAAGAAACAACACAACAATGCATCTCAACTTTTGAGGGAAAGAAGTTACTAGACATTGCATTGTAGGGAAATTTGTGGATTAGCAAAGTTACTGTTAAATTTTGCCAGCTTCTCCCAGCACCTGTCTATTAAAGTTAGCTATATAACATCAGCATCGAAGTGATTTTATAGAAAATAAGAAACAACACAACACCACATTTCAACTTTTGAGAGAAAGAAGTAATTATTAGGTGTTGCATTGTAGGAAAATTTGCAGATTAGCAAAATTGCTCTTTTTTTTGCCAGCTTCTCCCAATACTCATCCTTTACAGTTTCTACATTAAAAGGATTTGTCAAGTTAGCTAGATACTATCAGCATCAAAGTGATTTTTTAGAAAATATATAAAAATGAAATAACACATCAATGCATTTCAACTTTTGAGCAAAAGAAGTTACTAGGTGTTGCATTATAAGTAATTTTGTGGATTAGCAAAGTTGCTGTTAAATTTTGCCAGCCTCTACCAGTACCTGTCTATTGAGTTTCTACATTAAAAGGATTTGTCAAGTTAGCTATATACCATCAGCATTGAAGCGATTTTTAAGAAAATAGAGTCCATTATATTCAATAAAATGCCAGTACTATATACTAACTATTTACTAAAATTCATGTCATTACTATCTAAAATATACTACTTCTACTGTATGGTTTTTAATTCTCACCAGTGAGACTCAGGGCTCAAATAGTAACCAGTGCTTATTGGGATGCCCAAATTCAAGGCATGCCTGCTGAGAAATACCCTTCAGGGAGGAGGCCAGGTGATCCATTTTACATGGGTTATTACACATAATTGCAAGAGTAATATCCACTGTCCATCTAAATGTACAATCCAAATAGTCTTGCATCTGCATAGCATGTGTGAGGGTTTGCCTGAATTATTGATAATGGACTCTAACTTGGCTCAAAAATGCTTGAACCTATGAAAAGAAACAAGATAAAAAAGGAAATGAAATGTTCAATCTATCAGTGTTCCATTGTATGTCATTAACATGAATAACCTCGAACAGAATATGTGTGAAATTAGAAATACCAAAACAAATAAGATCACTTACCAATTGCACTACTATCCTCCTGAAGAACAGTTGCACTGGCTACAAATTTTGCTCTATTTGGGCTTTGAAGGAAGCAAATGATGCCCAATCCCACTCACTGATGGACCAAGTGCAAATGCTGACAAGGCAAAACAAAAAGTTTTTCATATTTGTAAATGCTGTAAACATGAGAGATTTGATGCTTCTACAGTCTTTAAATATGAGAATAAGATTCCTGGTTAAGATTTATGTATTTTTAACAAGAAATCCTGTTCTTGTTATTATAAACATGTCAAATTGGCACATATGAGTTCATTCTGATGAAGGAAGATTAATGAAAGTGTAGGATATGTAATTCTATCAACTAATCAAAAGAAAATATTTCCAAAAAGAGATAATCAAACTCATTTAAAAAGAACAAGAGTTATTTTACCATTCAAAATTTATAATTGTCACCAAACAACAATATTACATATTTGAAGCTGAACAATAATAACTCTTGGAATCACTTTCCAAAGCTAAACTATTTTAAAAAATGGTTCAGTGGGAGGACAGTGGTTTTGGGCATAAGACCTAGCTGGCCCATGGAAAATAACAGGGAATTGCTTTAAACATTTAACTATTGTTATTGTTATCCAATATCTGTAAGCTTTCAAATTAAAATATTAAATTTTATGAACCGTCTCTGGTCAATAATAAAAGAATTGTGGAAACAAAGAAAGTCCAGTTTTATAATTTAATCTACCTGAATTTACTAAATTATGAACAAAAATAAAGTTTCATTATAATTATGAATGAGAATATCCTGTTTAATTCTTTTTTAAAATATAACAGTCACTAGCCCACAATAATAGTTTGCACAATCAAACATGAATATGAAATCAAGCCTGGAGATTGCAGTTTAATAGTTTATCATCTAATTCAGATATAATGTTTAGAATATAGCTCAGAAAAGTCAAAATTTGTCTTTTAACGGCTGCTAATTTATCTTTAAGTCTACGGTGACTACTTCTTAATGTAATGCCTTTGAAACACCTCCATATTTGTCTGATATCCACCTTAGAATGTCACGACCTGCTACTAGTTTAAAGGACATTTTAATTCAAACTGTAATTAATCATTGACCAATGGCGATCTCTGTGTAAAATCACTCTTTAAGGAATTGTGGGTTTTTGTCCTCCAATTCCAGTTCTAGAGGGTTTCATCCTTAGGTTAATTTGAACCATAATGCCATTCTACACAAGGAGTGGAAATCAAATAATAAATGTTTTCTCTGTGATGCTTCTTCTCCTCGCTTGGTCTCTCTTAAATACCTTTTCCCTTCAATAGACATAACCCTTCACATGCCCCTTGATATAATTAAAAATAAATTATAATTGTAATTTGTAATATCATTTAATCCTTGTTGAACTTGCATGCTCTCCTTGTATAGAGGATCCACCAAGCATATTGCCAAGCGCTTTATGTTATTGTTACTTTGAATCATTTTCTTCAAAGTGTTGGGCATACTCACTCAAATGCTGCGATTAATCTTAATTCTTAGTCTTTTTTAATGCTGGAAACTGCGTTTTCTTGGAGAGTACATTTGTTGTGTTAGGTTTATAGCATGTTTTCTACACCGAATCATGTTCACAGGTCATAGATGTTGTTATTAATAGTGACCTGGTATGTATCTTGTGTGGACATATTTTAAGTTTGAAGAATGGACATGACAGTCTGCCCTTCCCAAGATTGCTTGTCCTCAAGCAATTGCAAATTAGGACTTTGAAGAATTTCCGCACCCTCCCATGTAACATCTTGAGAAAGATCTTTCCATTGGACCAAATATTCTATCATTGTTTTGTTCATTAGCCTTCTGTCTCTAAAATTTGTAATAGCCTTAGGAATTAGAATCAGTTTCCCTTCATCATCTTGTAGGAGCTACTAAAGGAATAATCTGATTTCGTAAGTCTCATTTAAAACAAGAGACTTGAAAGATGTAATGAATCTTACCGTTCTTTGGCAACTCTAGTTTATATGCAACCTCCTCAATTCTTCACTTGATTCTGTATGGGCCATTGGAACATGGTTCAGTTTCTTTGCTCTATTCTGTTTCAAGGAAATCTGTTTGTAAGGTTGTAGCCTTAAGAAGACCGTATCTTCTACTTCAAATGTTCTTTTAGTTTTATATTGATCAGCATATAAATTTTTCTGATTTTGTACTCTCTGTAGGTTCTCCTTGTGTGATTCTAAAAATTTCTTGACTTTGCTTGACTAGATCTTTTGCCGATAGTACTTGACTATTTGATACGACCCAATCCACAAAAGGATAAAGCATCATAACCATATAAGGCCTTGAAAGGTGTCATCCAAATGGACAGATGGTATGTAGTGTTGTAACAGTGTTCCCCCAAATAAAGCTATTTTATCCAAGCTGTTTGATGCCTTGCTACAGATTTTTTTAAATATCCCTCAATATATTTGTTGACTATTACCATTTGATAAGTTTGTGGATGAGAACTGGTACTTGGAGACAATTCAGTTCTTGTTTTATGAATTTTTGTTGGGAACCTACTATTTGTATCACCCACTATGTTTTTAGGCAACCCATGCAATTGAAAAACCTCACTGAAAAATAAATCAGCCACTTTAGGTGCCTTAAACTTTGTAAATATGGCAAAAAAGACCATATTTAGTAACTCTATCAACCAACACATATATATAGTCTTTACCTTATGCCTTAGGGAGTCCTATAATAAAATTCATTGAGATACTTTCCCATTTTTAGTTCAGAATTGGTAAAGGCTGCAATAATACAGTAGAAAAAACATGTTTTCTTATGGCAGGCAAGGCATTTTTTGGATGTACCTAAGAATTTCTTCCTTGAGACCTTTCCATGAAAATCTCTCCTTAATTTGCTGGTAGGTCTTGAAGTAACTTTGATACCTTGCCAATGGCGTGTCATGTGCAACCTTCAAAACTTTATCCTTTACCTTCGATCTTGGGGTAAGATAGATTCTGTCTTTGAATTAAGATTATCTACTACCTTCTATTCATCTTGGATCTTTCCTTCAATAATATTAGTGGCAAATGCGTTCTTCCCATATTTTACTATTATTTTAGCCTTTCAATCAAGATAAATCTTTGATAATGAACATAAGTAAGGATTCCTTGATAGAACATTAACAGCTACATTATTCTTCCCTTTGATGCATTCAATGTCAAAGTCATAGACTTGAAGCTTTACTTATCCACTTTTATTGTTTGTCATTTAGATCTCTTTGGCTAAGAAAATACTTCAAACCATTGTGATCTGTTTTGACCATAAATCTTCCACAAACTAGATATTGCCTAAATTTTTGTCAAGAGCACGCATTATGGCTAGCATCTCTTTATCATAAATGGAATAGCTCTTTTCAATGTCTTTTAGCTTTTTGCTTTCAAAAGCTGTTGGATGCCCTTTTTGCATTAACATTGCTCCAATTCCTTCACCTGAGGCATTGCATTCTAAAACAAAAGGAAGTGAGAAGTCTAAAATAGCCAGTGCAGGACATGAACTTACTACTTTCTTGAGTATATCAAAAGCTTGTTGAGCTGTCTCTATCCAAGCAAATGCTCCCTTTTTGGTTGAATCTATCAATGGAATGATTAATTGAGAGAATCCTTTGACAAATCTGAATTATGATTAATGATTAGTAGCTACATAGCCCAAATAACCCTCTCAATTATGTTAAATTAGTTGGTGGAGGCCAATCTAAAATAGCTTACATGTACTCCTTGAATACTAATAACATGTCTTAAATATATAATCTCTGTCAAATCAATCTCACATTTGGATTCCTTAGCAAAAAGTGACTGTTGCTCCAAAATTCCTAGAACTTAATCCAAATGCTGTAGATGTTCCTTCCATGCTTTGCTATAGATCAGAATATCATCAAAGATACTAAGACAAACTTTCTCAATTGATTTTTGAACACATTTTTCATACATAATTGGAAGGTAACAGGAGCATTACTTAAACCAAAAGGCATAACTAAATACTCAAAATGTCCAAAATGGCATCAAAAAGCAGTTTTATGTAAATCTTCTTTTCTTACTAATATTTTATGATACCCAAATCTCAAGTCAATTTTTGAGAAGTACATTGCTCCATGCAATTCATCAATTAACTCATCAATTCTAGGAATCAGATACCTGTTTTTTTATAATTTTTTTGTTTAAAGCCCTGAAATCTATGCACATTGGCATAGTTCCATCTTGCTTTTTCACTAGGATGACTGAAGATGCAAAAGGGCTAGAACTTGGCTTGATATGATCCATCTCTAGAAGTTCCTTAATTGTTTTTTCAATTTCATCCTTAAATCTTCTTGGATGTCTATAAGGGGTAGTAATTATGGGTTCTACCTGGTTTTTAATTTGTTTGTATGTTGAAATCTTTGAAGTGGCAATCCTAGAGGAATGCCATTGAAGATTATGCTATGCTTGTCGAAGAGTGTTTGTATGTTCACATGATAAGCTTTCTTACTTGCTATAGCTGTAGAAGTTACTAAACATTGTGCTGCCCATGATACTTGTCCACTCCTAAAACACTTCTCCTTTCTTTTCGTTGATACAAATCTAGGAGCTCCATTAGTAATGCCTTGTAGCACTACTTCATTGCCTTCTGATTTGAACCTTAGCTCCATAGTTTGATAATTTTGAGTAAACTATCCTAATGAGTGTCGCCATTGTACTTCTAAAACCACATTAGTTTCTCCTATGCCCACCACATCAAAGGCATCTTGCATCTTGTGTCTGCCAAGAGCAATCTCCGACTGTTGAATTCTCTTGATGTATGGAATGGTAAAAAAGTCAATCACTATGACATTAAATCCATTGAAAATTTCTGTTTGCAATCCTCTTCTAGCAACCACCCTTCATCAATAAAGTTGTGTATTGCCACACTATCAATTAGGAAGTACTAAAAAACAATGATATTTAGGAACACCCAATAATGTTGCAAGTGTGCCCCCTGGATGTTTATCTTCCTCTTTTATCTCTGATTTGTTAGTGTTTCTTAGATCAGATTGAACAATACAAGTAATTAAATAATTGCAACACATAAGACAATGAACACACAAAGATACCCTGGGAAAACCCTCCTCTTGAGGGAGAAAAACCCAGCAAATTAGTCTCTTCTATAATGTATAACAAAAGACAGAAATCTGCTTACAACACAAGCCCAACAATGGCCAATAGAGAGTCAATGAATTCGCACTTCTCCTTAATGCACAAGATACAAATGAATCTGTTCTTCCTTGAAATCGGACTGCTGTAGCAAATGCGAATTTTGCTCTTCAATGATATATGCGAACTTCTGCTCTTAATGGTAAATGCGAACTTGCTTGATGAAATCGAATTACCTTTTACAATGATAATGACCTTGTACTTATACATCATAGGCGCCTCTTCATTTAGGTCGGCCTTTCTTGAAAACAGAAATATAACTTTAGGTCGGCTCAAATTAAGACAAGGATAGGCGAACCATAAAGGGTCGGCCCTGTAGCAAATATATTGTTTGATATAAATTAAATAGCCGAGAGGCTATCCATTTAATTTATCTTTCCTTGGGAAGTGCAGACCAAAGCTGTCATAACATCAACATGATTTAGGTTCACATTCTTTAACTTTTGGCTCTGGTTCTTCCCCCTCTGAATCCTCATTAAGAATTACTTCTATGTGATGCACTTGACCTTTTCCCAAGTAGTAGTGTCTAGGTTCCCATGGTTTTCTACAAGAAAAACATGATCTGTTTCGACAAAGCTCATTTTTGGTTAGTTCATCAAAACTGTTCTTTGGTGGTAATGCCTTTTGTTGAGGAAACTCTTTTTGAAAAGGTTTCTTATTCTGCTCCATAGCAGGAGTTTTCTGATAGAACTTATTCCTAGCTATTGAAGTTTCTAAATCCAAAGCTCTTTTAAGAGCCTTCTGAAGGGTCAATGGATCAAATGCTTTAATCAAACCCCTAAGAGGTTTAATTAACCTTTCAATAAAGAGGATAATTAATCTTCTTTTTGTAACATCAAGCACCATTACTGATAATTTTTGGAATTCCTACGCATATTTCACCATTATTCCCTCTTGGTTTAATTTTTGTCAGCTCTATAAAATGAACTTCAGGATCCTTTTTATCAAACCTTTCAATCAACCTTTTGCAATATTCATTATATGCATCAATTAGACTATGACCTTGGGTAACCAACCCATGGTACCACAATTCGTGTGTTGTGCCTTGCAAGTGTAAGGTGGCAAATTTGATGTCATCATCCTTCGTCATAGAATTTAGAGATAGGTATGTGCCTGACTTCTGCACCCACACAGGTGTAGTACACTTATTAGAACCATCAAATGTGGATAGTGGTAACTTCCCTAAAACTTGCTGATGATCATATTGATTTATTTGAGATCTAGGTTCAACTCTTTTTCCATTTCTGTTTCTTTTCATAGTTATGTAATTAGTGAGAGTCATTGCTTTTTGAATTTTTGGAAGGAGATCTCTATATTCTGCATACATTGTATGAATATCATCATGCATTGGGCTTTGTGCTTCCCTATTAGTGACTTCTTCCTTTTGAATTAAAGTAGGACAAAGAGGTCTATCTACAAACCCACCCATGGTTCTCTGTGCATGACTTTTTTGCTTATTGTTGTTACTGTTATTGACTTTCAAAAGAATTTTCTTCACTATTTTGAATGTTGGAATTATTTGGTATTTTCTTCTTGTTATGCATCATATGTTACATTTGCCCCATTATATCTATCATAAGGTCAAATTTTCTTTCAAACTTATCTTACTTATCTTTAAGATCTTCCAAAGTTTTCTTTTCTCTTTCCATTACTTCTCTTGCCTCAAATTCCAAAAGTTTTTTTGTTTCTTTGTTCTTGGGCAATTGATGTTCAGTTTTTCCAAGTTCCCTTACCTGATACTTGTTGGCTCTGTCACTTGACTTGTATAGGAAGAAAATACCATGTTTTAGAAAAAAAGAAAAAGAATATAGCAATCACTAGCCCACCATAATAATTTGCACAATTAAACATAAATATGAAATTGACTTGGAAATTGCAGTTGAATAGTTTATTATCTAATTCCGATATAATGTTTAGAATATAGCTTGAAAAGTCCAAATATATCTTTTGGAGTGGCTGCTAAGTTATCTCTAAGTCTGCAGTGATCTACTTCTTAATGTAACACCTTTGAAATGCCTCCAAATCTGCCTGATATCCACCTTAGAATGCCACAACCTGCTGCTAGTTGAAAGGACATCCTAATTAAAACTGTAATTAATTAAATTTACACAATGGTGATTTTTGTGTGAGATCACTCGAAGGAATTGTGAGTTTTTGTCCTCCAATTCCAGACCTAGAGGGGTTTCATCCTTAGGTTAATTTGAATTGTAGTTCCATGTTCCACAAGGAGTAGAAATCAAATAATAAAATATTTTCTCAGTGAGCCTCTTCACCTTGCTTGGTCTCTCTTAAATACTTAAATAAACATAAACATTCACATGCTCCATGATATTATTAGAAATAAACTTTAATTATAATTTGTAATATTATTTAATCCTTGCTGAAATCATTCTCTCCTTGTATGGGGGATCTGCCATGAATATTGCCAAGCGCTTAATGTAATTGTTACTTTAAATCTTCTTCAAAGTGCTTGGTGTGCTCCGTCAAATGCTGAGATTAATCTTAATTCTTTCTTCTTTATCTTTTCTCAATGCTGGAAATTGCATTTTCCTGGAGAACACATCTACTGTGTTAGGTTTATACTTATAGCATGTTTTCTACACCTGATCATTTTCACAGGTCATGGATGCCACTGTTATTAATAGTGACCTGTTATGAATCT
Source organism: Sequoiadendron giganteum (assembly GCA_007115665.2). Taxonomy (NCBI): domain Eukaryota; kingdom Viridiplantae; phylum Streptophyta; class Pinopsida; order Cupressales; family Cupressaceae; genus Sequoiadendron; species Sequoiadendron giganteum. The sequence goes on from CM021100.1 coordinate 591,004,492, forward strand.
TGTGTGGACTTAGTTTAATTTTGAAGAGGGGATGTTACAGATGGACAAAGTGCAAATGCTGAAAACGCATAACAAAAAGTTTTTCATACTTGTAAATTTTATAAACATGAGAGATTTGATGCTTCTACAGTTCATAAATATGAGAATAATATTCCTGTGTATTTCTAACAAGAAATCCTGTTCTTGTTATTTTAAACATGTCATATTGACACATGAATTCATTCCGATGAAGGAAGATTAAGGAAAGTGTAGGAAATGTAATTCTATCAACTAATCAAAGGAAGATATTTCCAAAAAGAGTTAATGAAACTTATTTAAAAAGAATAAGAGTTATTTCTCCATTCAAAAACTAAAATTGATTTCAATCAACAATATTACATATTTGAAGCTAAACAATAATAAAAAAGGGAGTCACTTTCCAATGCTAAACAATTTTAAAAAATGTTTCAGCCCAAGCGCAGTGGTTTTGGGCTTAAATCCTAGCTGGCTCATGGAAAATAACAGGGAATTGCTTTAAACATTTAACTATTGTTATTGGTTTATAACATCGGTAAACTTTCAAAGTAAAATATTAAATTTTATGAACTGTCTCCGGCCAATAATAAAAGAATTGTGGAAACAAAGAAAGTTCAGTTTTATAATTTAATCTACCGGAATTTACTAATTATTGAACAAGAATAAATTTTCATTATTATTTGAAAGTTCAAACAATTCCTAAATTCTTTGGCAAAAACCCATATTTCAAAGGTCAACCAATGCTTCCATGTTATGATGACCTCGCAACTTATTTTGAGACATTAAATAAACAACAGAAATAGTGCAATACTTTCAATTTGTATTGTCGTTTTTTCTACTTCCAATTTGTATGATCATGTTTTTAACTTCTTATTTGTATGTTCATTTCGCCTACTGTTTTTGAGGTGATGAGCACTAACTTAGGTGTAGGGTCTTTTATATTTGCTTTTTGTTGATGTTATAGCAGTGGGAGATATCTTTCTCTCAAATTTAAAAATGATGGATAAATAATACCAAGGCAAGTCGGACTTGCTATATATAATAATTTTATGAAGAGTCACCTTGTTTCTTAAAAGAGGCCAACTCAAATGAAGAGTCACCTAGTTTTGTATAAATACAAGGTGATGATCATTCATTTGATCATCAAGTTCATTCATCATAATTCACATTCCTAGAAGAAGTTCATACTTGAGCAGCAGATCATCATCTTGTAACAGCAGATCATCATTTTGTAGCAACAGACCGATTTCAAGGAGAAACATATTCATTTGTATCTTTGCATCTAGGAGAGGTGCTATTTTTCATTGTATCAAATTCGGCATTGTGTTGGGCCTGAGTTGTAAGCAGATTTCTGTTCTTATTCCTTCAATATATAAGAGATATATTTGCTGGGTTTTTGGTGCAGGAGCACCTAGGCTAACCTCCAATTACTATGTCATTTTTGGCTTGTATCTGACCTTAGCCAAGTCAGAGTGGTTGTGTGTTTGTTTTGGACCTCAGAAGGTCTTGCTTGTGTTTGGACTAGGTGAGTTAGTGTTAGAACTAAGGTCACCATTGGTCATTGTTTGTTGTTTTGGTTAGCTTAGCCTTAGAAGCTTAAAGTTTGGATTTGAGGTTCTTAATGTGTCCTAAACACATGAGAGATGTAGGAAAGATACTTTAAGGTCTTTTATGATGTTAGTTATTCAAACTACATGGCTTAGAGGTCCTATATTCTAGTTGGCCTAATGAATGTAAAAGATGCCACAAACCGTCATGACAACATTGGCAATTTATTGCAAATGTTGCATGCAACTCGGCAACATTGGATTCCCTAAGAGATAGGAGTGGGAGATCAACTAACAGGCCTAGAAACATGGAGAACATCATCTAAGATCTCTGAGGGCTCGTATCCCGAGGGGAGGAGTATTGTAATTTTTTTTTTGAGAATATAGGAAAGCTGTTCTGCAACTCTATTTGGTGGATATACTGAGCAATTTGGTGTGACAGTGATATTAGATGGATCGAATGCTTTGATTTAGTGATATAATTGTGTTCATATAATAGATAGAAGACTTTTCCATTCTGTAAGTTAGTAGATAAGAGTTGATTTAGTGTCTTGAAGAAAAAGTTTAACATCTAGAGGTTTTCCTGGTCCTGTCCTGACCAGTTTGTCTTCTTATGGCTCCCCCATGAAATCTAACCACGGGATCTTCCTAAGGGTAGATGAATGTTTTAGGGGAGCCATGGGTCTGTATATATGTAGTGTTAGGAGTCATGAAGAGTCGAACAACTATTGTTAATGTCAAGCCTTAGGCGAGCTCAGAGTGCCCGGTTAGAGGTTTGACAATGATGAATTGAGGAGTTTAGGCAGGGGATTGAAGTACAGTACGAAACAATCCCAGTTCCAGGTGGGATATGAACATGTCTTGATATGATAGGAGGATTGAGCAACTACCAATCCATTTGAGTAGGATTTGAGTAAGAAACCAGTAAGGTCCTACAAACTAGGTCTATTAGCCTATTTGACCTATATAATAGGAAGCTTATGTACGGAAGACCTAGGAGTCTAAAAGTTGTTGAATCCTTTAGAACATCCAAAAGGGTACTCGAATGTGGAATTAGATTTTCAAGTTGTTTGGGAAGTTTTGGCAGGAACGAGAAAACGGACACTGTCAAGGACTACAAGGAATTAGGCCTCCTCAAGACAAATTCTTACACCCGGTTGGAGAAGGGTTTGGAGATCCTCCAAGATGGATCCAAATGGAAGCACATGGCATGTTTTTCAATATGTTTGGCACCCCTGCAATCAATTCAATGATTTGTGTGATGATAGCACTTAGAGTCTTCTAAGTGTAGGAGAGAGTGTTGAAGTAAACTAAGGGTGATTGTCCTTCAAGGTTAAGCACAAGGAGTTTGGGCTCTTAGAGAAGAGTTAGACAAGGCCTTAGTTAATCTTCTAAGCCTTTTTGAGATCCTAGAGGAGATTAGGATCCTGGAAGAAGACAAGTAAGGTCTTCTTAGCACTTGTGCAAGCACACCTGGAAGCACATACCACCAGTTTTTCTCCCTCAAGTAGGAGGGTTTTCCCAGGGTATCTTGTTGTGTTCATTGTCTTATGTGTTGCATATTCTGATTGCTTTCATTTTTTATCCTAAATCTAACATGGTATCAGAGTGGGTCTAAGAAAAGATCTAATCAGATTTGTTTAAGCAGCCAAGCCAACTTTTCATCTAGGGTAGATCTTGAAGTATCGCGGACCTAAGGTTCAAATTATTTCTGACCTAAGGGCAGATCTTTGAAGCTGAATTTGTGTGGAAAAAGAAGATGGTGAGCAATGTCAATGTAGAAGATAAGGCTTGATGGAGCTTCAAACTTCAACTCTTGGAAACCCAGGGTACTCATTGCATTAGAGGAGAATGATCTTCTTGATTTCGTGGAAAGTGATATGCCCGAGCCTTCTAATGATACTAAGAAAATCTAGTGGAAGAAAAATGGCATGAAGGCTAGAAAGATCATGATAGACTCTGTAATGAATCACCTAGTACCAATCATCTCCAAGTTGAAGACAACAAAAGAAATGTTTGATACTCTAAAAGGATTGTATGAGATAAACAACACCCAACAGAGCCCTTGCTTTGAGACAACAACTTCACCATGTAAAAATGGCTAAAGATGATTCGGTCATCTCATTCTTTATGAAGATTGCTGATTTGAGAGATCAGTTGAGCGCTATTGGGGATATAATTGCAGACAAAGATCTTGTTATGTTGGCACTAAATGGTTTTCCTCATTCTTGGGAGCACTTTATCCAAAGCATCAGTGGGAGATCTAAGTTGCTCAAGTTTGATCGTCTTCGAGCTGATTGTATTCAAGAAGAGTCCAGGTTGGTAGCAATAGGAATTGGGTGAAACTATCATGCTACTCATACTTTTAGAGAAAGAGGCAAAAGAAGAAAGAGGAATAGAGACAGAGAATCAGATTCTGCCCCATAACTGAAGAAGAAGGATCTCTCTCACATTCAATGTTTCAGGTGTGACAAGTACGGTCACTTTGCTTGAGATTGCAAATTAAGGTCTACACAACATGTTTCTACTGCGGAAATTGACATAGGGACATCTTAGAAGGAGCCTAGCTCTAAAGTTGATTCAGAAGGTTTCTTATTCTAAAGTCGTTCAATTTCTTCGAAGAGGAGGAAATGACATTCAGAGGGAGTCAAATTCAGAGAATTCAAGGCATGAGTTGAGAGCTTGTCCAGGAAAAGGATTAAGGTTCTGAGATAGGTCAATGGAGGGGAGTTCACTTCTAGAGGATTTCTTTGAAATCTCTGAGGCAAGGTCAAGAGGGAGTTCTATGACTCACTAAGAAGTGAATGTTGTAGTGTTGCAAGGCCAAGTGCAAAATCCTTGGAAGACCTCTTCAACAGCCGTGAACAGAATTGCACAAGACAGTTAATCTGGATTTGACATTGGTAGCTCCACAAACCTATTTAGAATAGGGTGATCTGGGATGAGGTCGAGGAGGATAGTCTTGGACTTGAGCAAGTCAATAGTGTCGGAAGTGTGCATTGGAAACCGCTCCTCTAAGGCAAGCATTGCAGACAATCTTGGACGAGGAGGTCAAGAGGTTGATGCAAGTACTTGGAGCTCCAAAGGGAGTCACATCATCATGAAGAGCCCTTGTAGTGTATATTTCTTTGAGACGGAGAAATATGAGGTGAAAGCCCTTGTAGTGTATATTTCTCTGAGACGGAGAATATGAGGCGCGGGCCCTTGTTCATCTCTGTGACTAAGATTAGACGTCATGTTGAGAGACTCCATGACGACATCACGTTGAGAGACTCCGTGATGAACCCTTGTACTTGTGTTTCTTTCCACACATGGGAGTAGCCATGGTGTGTTAGTTTTAGGATCAGAAATGAATAAGCAGAAAATGCAACACCACATGAACAATAAAGACAACACTTTTACCCTGGGAAAACCCTCCAACTCGAGGGGAAAAACCCAACAAATATATCGCTTATATATTCAGGAATAAGAGTAGAAATCTGCTTACAACTCAGGCCCAACACAAGGACGAATTTGATACAATGAATAATAGCACCTCTCCTAGATGCGAAGATACATAATGAATATATTTCTCCTTGAAATATATTCGCTGCAACAATATGATGATCTGCTGCTCAAGATGATGACTTGCTGCTCAAGTGCGAACTTCTTCAAGGAGTGCAAATATGATGATTGAATTTGATCAACTGGATGGAAATGACCTTGTATAAATACAATTTGTGGGAGAGGTCGCACCTCTTCAAGAACAAGGTCAACCACAATATGAGAAGTATAATTACAATTAAATGATGCGAATTACAAGGAAGGTCGGCCCAAATAGAAAATAATATTGATGCCAAGTGCAGTGCCTCTTCACTCTGATTAACTCAATAAATGAATAACCGTTAGGCTATATGAATTTATTATTCACAATGAGACGAAAGTATGTAGCCCGTAGCTACAATCAACACTCCCTCTTAGCTAGGGAGGAATACTTCCGATACACAAAGTCATGGACTCTCTCAACATGACTCACACAATGGCTACACCCATATGTGAAGAGGAACATGTCACCTCATTGTGATATCAACCATCATGGCTACTCCCATGTATGGTACATGTGCACAAGTGCCCATCATGGAATCACTCAACGTGATGTCGTCACCTCATCGTGACGTTCACCATGGCTACTCCAAGAGGGTGAATAAACACAAGTACAAGAAAACCATCACGGACTCTCTCACGTGATGACATCCACCATGGCTACTCCCAGAGGGTGGAAACAAAGGCTTTCACCTCAAATTCCTCTGTCTCAGAGGAAAATGCATTAACAAGGGCTTGCACCTCAAATCTCTCTCATAGAGAGAAATGCATTAAAGTGAATCACAGAAGATCACTAATGCTGAGTCTCCCTCTCAGCTAGAAAGCTTCACAATGGATGACAGTCGACTCCAACGATTGTCCAAACAATCTTGCAAGGAGCTTCCGAAGCCACACTGCTTCTCGAGCTATCACACAAGCTGCAATATACTTGGGCTCTGCGGTGCTAAGTGCCATTGAAGATTGCTTCCTGCTACACCATGATATCATCACAGACTCCAAACTGAAGCAACATCCAGAGGTGCTCTTCCGATCAGCAACACATCTTGCCTAATCAGAATATCCATGTAGCTTCAAGACACATCAAAAGAATATCTCAAGCCATATCCAACTGTGCCACGCAAGTAACTCAGGATATGCTTCGCTGCAACTAGATGTATTTGCCTTGATTCACACATAAACCGACTAAGTGCACTCACTGCATAGCAAATATTTGGTCTAGTGTCAACGATCCAATCAATTGTCTGTACAAGGTAGGATCCACCAGATCTGAGCTAGCTACAACCTCTCTTATCTTTTGCAAATTGGTCTCCATTGACGTAGACATGGATTTGCAATCCATCATACCAAATCTCTTCAGGATGTCTATTGTGTACTTTCCTTGACTTAGAATGATCTCATTAGGCTTCTGCCATACTTCTAAACCAAGGAAGTAATGCATGTAACCAAGATCCTTCATTTCAAATTCAGAAGCTAACTCCTTGCATTTGATAATGAGGTGAACTTCTCCAGTAAGAAATAAATCAACATAAAGAACCAAGATCAACTAGATCACCATCTTCTTCAGGTTCAGTAGGCTCCCTCTGAATCTTCAAGTGCTTGCATCAACTTTTTGACTCTTCGTCCAAGATTGCCTACAACGCTTGCTTTAGAGAAATGCTTTCCAGCGCACACCTTTGGTACTATAGAGAGTTTAGGATTGTCTTCCTCAACCTCATCCCAGATCACTCTATTCAGAATAGGTTTGCGGAGCTACCAATGACAAATCCAGATTGACTGTCTTGAACAATTCTGATCTCAGCAGCTGAAGAGGTCTTCTAAGGACTTTAGCATCGACCTTGCAACTCTGCAACCTTCACTTCAACTTAGTGAGTCACAAAACTCTCTCTTGATCCTTGCCACAAAGATTGTAAAGAATCCTCTGGAAGTGAAATCCTTCCATTGACAAAATCTCAATGCTCTCAACTCGAGCCTTGAATCCTTGGATTTTAACTCCCTCTTTGAAGTAATGACAACCTGAATAAGTTCTTCCTCTTCAAAAGATGTCTCATAGTGGTCTATGCGCCACAAATATCTTGATTGCATGTTAGCCATATGTAGAACTTTGAAATAACGAATAATAATTTTGCAAACATTTTTATTTGATAAAATAAGTACTATATAATATGATGTTTCAAAAAACAGAGGATTTACTACTAATACTTGTATGTCTTGGCAAATGTAGTAATTTGAAGTTAGTTTTATGTAAAATTAAAAATATTGGGTAATATGTGTGGGGATTTTACCAATTTGAAAATATAGTTTCTGAAAAGTTAGTAAATGGTTAGCCAATTGGTAGATTTTTTCAAAAATCTTTCCCTGTTTGCAAGAAGCCATTTGGCAAATCATCTTTGACAAAATATTCACTTGTTTTTTCACAATATTCTGGTGTTAATGAGGACTGGTTATGTGGGCCAGAGGATTTATGACTTAGATATTGCAAAATATGTATCTACATGAAATCCCATTTTATGTCTTTAGCAAGCTGTTATTCCCATGCTAATTCTTCATATATGTTTCTTATATATATATTTTAACTGTTGCAGGGATCTGTACGCATTTCTATCTCTGTTCCTAATATGGAAGAAGGAAATCTGAATGGTCAGCTGCTGGAAGTTACAATACAGTCTCTTTCAGAATCCATCTCCAATCTTAAGGATAAGATTGCAGTAGAGCTTGCCCTTCCTGCAAACAAACAAAAACTCAGTGGTAGGGCTGGGTTTCTTAAAGACAATTTATCACTTGCATATTATAACATTGGGCCTGGAGAAATATTGACCTTGGCACTGAGGGATCGTGGTGGTAGAAAAAAATAGGCATGTAATCTGGCTTCAAGATGTTGGAACTTGAAGTAATGTTGACGAGCACACTCTTCTCTCTTCATGGATGAGGTTGTATTGGTAGCTATATTTTCTGTGAGCTGAGAAGTGGTGACTGTTGTCAAACATTAGTAACAATAGTTTCTTGAAAGTTTTTGATAAGTTTGCTGTAATTATATTCATTTTTGCCATATTATTTATATGAGATTTTATAGGTTTTTGTTAAATTTAATTGCAAATTATGCAAAGCAAAATTTTGTTATAGATAAAGTTATTTTGTTTAGTTCTGCAAGAATGCTTACTTCGAATTAGAATTATCCATGTTAAGTGTGCCATATATTTTGATTTTCTGCTTCAGTTACTATTGGTCCTTTCATTCTAAAACACTGGAATTCCTATATGTCAGCTTGGCATTAAATTAGACTTAGTCATGGTAAGTGTGCCAGATATTTTGGTCTTCTGCTTTGGTTAGTATGGTTCTTTCATGTTTGACTTATGGAGTAGCCTATATCATTGTATGCTAGCCTGAATGATGCAAACACCAAATGGAACAAGGAACAGCCTATCAGGGCCAGCTCTATTGATGGGATAGGATTTTGGATCTTTACATCATCATTTGAGATATTTGGGGGCAAATACCACATTCAAAACAGGATGTCCAGAGCAGAACCAATAGAGCTACAGCTTCCTGGAATAGATTGATAACTATCTTCTAGCCTTTTTCCCATAAATTTCAGTCATTGCATCTATAAGACGTTTTGGCTGTCGATTCTCATTTGGCTTTTTTGGTTTATGGATGTTTCTGATTCTTCACGTACATATCAGCTGCTATGTTGGCAATATTTCTTTCCAATATGTGTGTCTGTTGTAGTTAGACCTGAAATATTGGACATAAAAGAGGATATAGTTGAATACAGATATATTTGTCAAATTGATGGAGTACTGATGGAAATATCAAAGTTTTAATCTATTGTAGTTGCTTGTTAAATACCAATTTATATTGCATTAATTTTCTTCCATGGCTTTTACAAGCTACTGGTATTTATTTGTTCTATTCTTTTTATATGTATATTGGGTGTCCATTGAATCCCAAGACCAATGGAGTTTGTACTATAGATTGTCACAGTGAAGGCTTGAAGATTCAGTGAGACCAAGAGCATGAGATCCATGAGACGTAAGGGATTGCAATGATGGTATGAAATGTATATAGATTGGACACATATTGACATTTCGTTTATTTTGTGCTTGTTGTGGGTGAATTGTTTATTTCGTGCTTGTTGTGGGTACATTATAAGCCTAGAAATGTGAAATATTCCATCCTCGTAAATTTTATCAGTATTGGTCATTAGTACTATATTTTATTATTTTAAATTTTTAATGACAAACAGCCTCTCCTATGATATATAAGCTAGAATTTTATTTGAGATCTGCAATACGGTATAAGGTAGATAGCCTTTCATCTTAATGTTTTCAACATTCAAAAAATTTGTGTTTCTATGAAGGTTTCTTTTATCAAACAAGAATACTTGATTACTGGGTGGTTGGCTTTAAATGTTGAGTTTCTTCATTTCATTTGGGTTTTGTGTGAGATTCTCAAATACATTTTTTACCATAGTCGTAGAAGAGAATAAGTATTTTGAAAAACTATACATATTTGCTTGAATTAATGTGGACCAGTAGCACCAAGATGACTGTTTATGTCTAAATGGCACTCGACAAGAACAGCTAAAAGTAAAGGTTACAAATTTATATGCTTTGAAATTATATATTTATTAGGTAAGCTTTCATTGTTCTCTTTGTGCTTGATGCACTATGGTATTTGAGTGCATAGACATCTTAGATTACTGTTTAATGCCCTCACAGTAAATTGTAATAATTTTTTATATACTTGTACTTCAGCTTCAAACATGCAGGGTGGGAATGCATTTGGTTTAGCAGTCATGATGAAGGTTAGTATTGCAGAGATACTAGATATGTATTTGCACCTTTCTTTACAAGATCTTACATAGATTGATGAATATTTATTCCATGACACTTGCACTTGAAACCTGTTTGTTTCGTTAATATGAAATTACCTCTTTGATTTTGCAGACATGATAGATATGCTTTTGCACCTTTATTTACAAAATTATGCAGAGACAGGATGCATATTCATTACATATTCATGACATGATCTCTGAAACCTGTTTGTTTTGTTAATATGAAATTATGTCTTATGTTTATAGAATAAAATGAGATCTTATGGTGTTTGCGCCTCTGCCGATTACTATGCAATATGTTTGTAGCTTACAGTGCTAACAACAAGGAATTTTAATTTGAGAATTCTTGTGTATACACTATGGCAATAAAATGTTTTTTTTAAGGTGGTTGATGCTTAATCAGCTAAACTTCATTTTTAGTTCTGCCTTGAGCAGTGGACTATAGAGTTCACTTGAAGGTACTATTCTGCCCAAAACTTTGTGCCTGTGAAGAATAATTCCCCTTCCTTAAGGTTTTAAGTAAACAATAAATATAAAATTCTTTAAATTGTATTTCTCTGTTTGATTATTGGCTCTGGTACAATGCCAAGACAATTTTTCTGGGTCTTTAGCAGCTTTTTTAATGTGGAAAAAATGAAAAAATATTGAAGGAATACAAATGCAGAACAGTTATCATATCTGATCATCTGAGGCCACCATCTGTTTTTCTCTTTGGCACTTGGTTGGAAACCAAATCACAATTTTCTTCTTTCAATGATGGCTCTGCTGGCCAGTGTTCGTTGATGCCCAAATTGTTGCAGCCAATGGCATAATTACTTGGAGAGGTGTTCTACAATGGCAGCAAGGCATGAAGCATCATGTCGTGGCTGTAAAATTGTAAATAAAAACTAAAACACAGCCGATATATAATTAAAAAACTAAAAGTACAACCATAACCATAAAATAACTCATGAGTAAATAAAATAAAATAAAATAACTCTTTATGTAAATTAAAATTAAAAAACTCTTTATGTAAATAAAAATAAAATAATTCTTAAATAGTTCTAAAGTTAAATAAAATAATAACATGAATAAAATAACTATAAAATAACTCTTGAGTAAATGAAATAAAAAACTCTTAAAGTAAATAAAACAGTTCTTTAATTAAAAATAAAGTAAACAATGTAAATAAAATAAAAACATTCTTAAATAGTTCTAGAGTAAAATAAAATAACTTTTAAGTAAATAAAATAGTTTGAAAATGATATTTTGCGGCATTTTTTCAATAGATGTATTTAAGATATCTATACAAGTAGTAATGTTGTTTGTAAGGATTTGACCTCTATACCCCATTGGTTATTGTGGCTGCAGAAAACTGTTTAAATTTGTGTTTGGAAGATTTATTTGGTAGCTTTTCATGGGCCACATGGCAGATGAGCAGTTCCTTTTTCAGTTTTGTTTTCCACATGTTGCCTCATTTGTACCTCAATATTATTCCTTTTGCTTCTATTTTTAATTTTCTCAAAGAGACTTCTGGTTGCTGAATTGGTTTCACAAATTTGTATTTTGGTTTTGCTGCAGAGGAGGGGAAAAAATCTCTGTTTTGAAACAGTTTTCTATGCCTTTTTGAAACAGGAAGAAGTAAAAAATTGAAGCAAAGTCAGGGCAATATATATATATATATATTATATGCATTCAAGATGTTTGGTAGGGCAATCCTTGTAAAAGCTTGTTAGATTGCTGTATTGAATCATTGATGTCAATGAATTTTTAACAGAAATATGATCAGGCAAATGAAGAGAAGGCATCCTTGAAGCTGCCTACCAGGGTCATAGCCTTTCATTGGTGTGAAAGCATGGACACCAAAATCTGCAATTTCAATAACTATAAGTCAACTAGCCCCAACCTTAATGCATGAAATGTCAGAGATACTTGATTGCAGGTGGGGCTCTGAGGAATGTTACTGTTAAGGCTGGTTGAGGAAAGAGCAAGTCCTCTTGTGGAATAGATTAAGGTCCTTTTCAAAATGTTAACAAATTGGTGAAATCTGATTCAATTTATCCCGAATTGACAATTTCCTGAGAAATTTCTGCTTCTAAAGAGGAAATCACTGCAAGAATGGACATTATCAGAAGGGAATCCATGGCTAAAGGTAATCCTATGTTGAATTAACTTTTTGTATGTTCTATTTCTAGAATCACATGTTTGTTATTAAAGTCATATTGGAAAATATGTTTGCAGCAAGGGGTGGATTGTACTGGTGTGAGGTGTTCACAAAAATATCTTAATGTAAATTTGATGACCATTTACACATCAAGTTAATAATTAGTAAATAAATAAGTTCTTTAGATAATATTTTTTTACATCACGTTCTATTTTTAAATTTTACACATGTTAACAAATATTTAAATACACTATATGTATACTCAAATACTATATATAATATATATATTATTTATGATAATAATATTAATATAATTATAATTATTTATATAATTGAATAGGAAATTTCGACATAAATCTTAATAGTAGGAAATTTCGAGGAGGATTTCTTTCTAAGTAGGTTTTGTTGATAGGATGAATCCTTTTCACATGCTACCTAAGCGCTCCATACCATTGTACTCGAGCATGCTTTAAAATCCCTTTCATGTATTGACAGGTATGTCAAAAGGAAGAGCTTTTTCCACATACTGATAGGTACATCAGAAGGGTGAGCATATGGAGAGGTTTGGTATATTGGTTTGGTGGTATATAAAAAAGGAAACTTTTTGTAGTGATAAGAAATCAATCCGTCTCCTAGTGACAACGAAATGCATTCAATCACATCAATTGTTTGTACGACAGTAACTAGGAAGGACACCTGGTTACAATGGTCAAGGAAAGCTAAGAATTGTATCATCTTCAATGATTTGTGGTTTGAGATTTCTTATGGAGACACACAACCAGTTGAATCGATAGCAAATACAAAAATAAATAAATTTGAAGACATAAACATTCTAAGGCATTGGACTTGATAAGGGCCTTGGTTGATGGAGAAGTCTTCCGTCACATATGGCAACATGCCATGGAAAGCACTAAGTTAAAGGATTTGTATGGTTCTTATTTGAATTAGAATTCATACAATTGCAATTGAATCTATTCAACCTTGAGTTGAAAAATAGTGATGTAATAAGTTTGGCTTTAGAAGTCCAAGTCATCAAGCATGATGTTGAAGCTGTTATCCACTTTCAAGGAAATAGACTACAAAAATAGAAATGAAACTGAAAAGCAAACCAAAATTGTAAATGATGCTTTGGTCAAGAATGACACTTGGGTGTTTGGTTGGTCCTTCACTCAATTGTAAATCCATTGGTTGCAAGTGGGTCTTTTGAAACAAATACAAAATAGATGGTTCACTTGACAAACACAAAGCAAGGCTTGCCACAAAGGGATATGCTAAGAAAGAATAGACTATGAGAAGACCTTTGCACCAACAACAAAATGAACAACGATTTAGGTTCTTTTGCTTTGGTAACACAAAATGGATGGAAGGTTCATTAAATGGACACAAAAATTGTTTTTTTGATGGTGATCTTAAAGAAACAATTTACATGACTCAGACAGAAGGTTTTACAATTGAAGGTCAAGAACATAAAGTTTAGAAGTTTGTAAAATTGTTGTATGATTTGAAAAAAGCCCCAAGAGCTTGGTACGAAAAACTCACCAAGCACCTTTTGAGCATGAGTTTCAAGTGTTTTGATTTTGAAGACAATTATTTTTGTCAAGAAAGTTGAGGAAACAATTGTATACCTAGTTGTTTATGCGGATGATTTGCTCATAACAGGAAATAACAGAAGGTACACCATAGAAGTCAAAGTGGAATTGATGGAAGATTTTGAAATGATTGATTTGGTTCATCTTCATTAGTATTTGGGTATTAAAGTGATTCAAAAATCAAAGTATATTTTCATCACACAATAGATGTATATTGGTGAAATTATGAGCAAATTTGGAATGATTGACCATAAGCCACTTACCATGCAAATGGAACAAAATATAAAGTTAACATTAGATGAACTGCAGAGTTTGAAGATGCAACTAAGTATAGACTGTTCATTGGAAATTTGATCAATGCAACTACAACTAGATCAGTTATGCAGCAACCAAGGGAAAAGTCACTGGGTAGCAGCAAAGAGCTTTCTTCAATATTTGAGGGAACTCATAATTTTGGTTTCAAATACTACAAGGCAGCAGATTTCAAACTACTTGGCTACTTAGATTCAGGCTATGTAGGTGATTTTGAAGATTGGAAATCTACTTCAAGTTTCCTATTGAATTTAGGATCAACAATCATCACTTGGAAGTCAAAGAAGTATCTGTGGCCAACTCTTTCTTTAACAAAAGTAGAATATATGGTAGCTTCAGAGGCAACTAGGGAAATGTTGCGGCTTAGAAGGATTCTTAAGGATTTGCAGGAAAAATATGTTTCAACACCACTCACGGTCGACAACACTTTTGCAATCAAAATGGCAAGAACTCTAGTATTTAATGATCGAATCAGGCACATCAATACGAAATTCCATTTGATTTGGCATTATGTGAATGATTGCAGTGTCAAATTGATAAATTGTCCAACTGCAGAGCAATCACTGGATATTTTAAGATGAGTGCTTGGAAGAGAGAAATTTGAAAAATTTAGAGGTATGCTTGGTCTCATTATAACCCCTAAGGATTAAAGTGGGGATGTAGTATTATGTATATAATCCTGGGTTATAGAAAATTATTGAATGTAGTATTATTATTACAAATATTAGTCTTTTGTAGAATCTAGACATTCATCCTAAAGATGAACTGAACAGTCATCTGGAGATGAATTGAATGGTTGCATTATTGATAAATATGTACATTCTATCTCATTTGAATACAGTATATACAACTTTGAGTTTGCATTTCATTTTCATATCCATTTTTGCAGTCCATTTCCTGGCCTGACAAAATGAAAATCAGCAACAATTGACAACTTAGAAAGCATACTTGTTCTCTTGTCTGGCCCATTGATGCTTCAAGGTAGGAATTTTGCTGCAAGTGCTTTAGCAAAGATGGTTTTCATTAAAATCTCCAAGATAGTATATACAACTTTGGGTTGCATTTATATTTCATATCCATTTTTGCAGTCCATTTCCTGGCCTGACAAAATGAGTATCAGCAACAATTGACGACTTAGAAAGCATACTTGTGCTCTTGTCTGGCCCAAAAAGGCTTCAAGATAGGATTTTTTCTGCAAGTGCTTTAGCAAAGATGAAGCCTTCATTAAATCTGCACAATCTTGTCAGAACTTTCCTGTTTGTTTGATGCTCTACATTGCACATAGATAGATGGCTCATGAGGAAATTATCATTCTTTAAATACCACATTGCAGCTTAGTGATTGTTGGGGATGACATCACCTTTCAGTGTTAAGGCTGATGTTGTGCACTCAAGCAAAAGGAAATCAAGATTCACATTCTTTACAAGCAAAGTTATACTTCTTCCTGCCTAAAAGTTGTTGACTAAGTTTTGGGTTAATTCCTTTATCAATAACTTTTTTGATGGCGTATCCTTTTTTCCCCCAATTGTAGGTAAATCTACACAAGTTGGAAGATGTAGAGTTATGGCAAAATTCTGCAACATATTCTATATTTGGCTGGACATTGATTATATGTCACACTTGTTTATATCTATTGTAATAATTTCAAGGACTATCTTTACAACAGATGTTGCTTAAACTGAGAAAAAACCACAAGTGGCGCTCGGATATATTTAAGTTGCAGTATGAATTAAATTGTAGTTTAAAGAGGTTTGAATTTTCTATCAATTAAGGAAAGAATAGAGTTTGCTTCATTGTAGAGATCATACCTGAGATAACACTGCTAGAACTTATATCATTTAAAAAGAGTTCAATTTGAACATTATAAATTAACTCAACATTAGAGCGAATAGTGTAGGTGTTCCTTATCAATATTAATATTTTGTATATCAATGTTGATTTATTCCACCAGAGTGGTTATTGAGAGCAGCATGTGTGGAGAGTGGAAGGAGACTTCGCATGCCAAAGGAACAAGTGCTATTGTCCTTTGGTGCTTACGGCCTAATCTAAAATATTTTATTGTGCATGTATCTAAATCTTCATTAGTTTTCCTTTGTGTGGTATGATCTAAAATTCTTTTTTATTGTGCAAGTCACTAATTTGAATAAGGGCTTCATGCAGTTGTAGTACCTGAACGGTTGGATTATGCTAAACTCCATATAAACAATTTCTATGGATTTCCAAAATGGATCCACCAGTTTACGATTGATAAAATGGAAATTATTGCTTAGAACATAGCAAACAAATTACAGACTATGAGTTTTCCCTCACATCTGATGTCTAAATAGCCCACAAACACCAAACCGGTCTACAAACGGACATCCACTGTTGCTAGCTACTAAGCTGCTGAGATTCCCAAAGGTAAAAGCTTTTAACCAGACGTCTCTCAATACAAAATGAAGCACAATAAGGATTTTTCCCATTCTTCTACCTGTGTATTGGACTATATAATGGCTGGTTGATTTGGGTTTCTGGTGGTAAAGGCTTTTTTAAATTCGGTTTCATTTCTTTGTGAAAACTATATGCTTTGATTTTAGTTTTTTCCCCCTTCTCCTACATGTGTACTTTTTAACAGCTGCTTGTCCAGGTTTTTGTTAGTACAGAGTATATACTTTTTGTTTTGTTTCATTTCATTGTGAAAATCAAAACTATGATGGGCTTGTAGGCAAACTAAAAATATGTTTAATTTTTGTACTTGATATTCTAGCCGATTAATAAAGAGAATTAAGGCCTTAGATTTTGGTCTGTTTCAATATTGTTTGATCTTTATTCTGATGTGCAAATTTGAGGTCACTTAAAATCTCTGCAACCGATAAACCCAATAAAGGAATGTGACTGCCTTAATAGAGTTCTGTACTTGTAATGAAATGATATAATTTAGAGATAAACTGCTGCAGTTTTCTCATGAGAGCATTAAAATGTTTATCATTTATATTTGAGTTGAAATAGGGATAAAGAGGGCAAGAGGTTGTGGAGATTTTGCTTTTGCCCTACTAACCACTAATCTTATTTTTGGCACTCTATTGAAAATAAATTATTATGCTTTTAATTTTTTAAACTAAATAGAAGTAGGAACAGAGCAATCACTATTGATGAAATGATTAAACTAAGTGATTCTTTGATTCTTTCCAATGGGCTACCAAAGAGTCCTATTTAAACTAGGTTCTTCTTACTCGTTTAAGAAATTGACATGATTTTCCCTTTCACAACTAGGAGTTAAAATTCACTATGATATAATTTAAAGATTGAACAAATACACTGAAAAGAGGAACACGCAAACGTGATTTTGCTGTTGGATAAGTTGGATGCTGAGTTGGAGAGTGTTGACAGGAGTAGGGATTGTTTACAGCAGGGATGCTACAGCAATCGCAGAAGAGATCATCCTTATGTGGATTCCTCTGTACTGTGAAAAATAAAAATGATAACATAACAATGAACAAAACCTGCAAGATAACAAAAATAAATAGACAAACAATGAACAAGAAATATTCCCAAGTAACCTTTTCAAATGGACCAATTGAAAAAAAAAACAAAAAAGCAATGGAGAATCGAACCGAACATTGATGATACATTGATAAGTGAATCTCGCATTCTAAGAGGAAAAAGTAGAATTGTTAAGACTGTTTAGAAGCTTGCCAATACGGTCAAACCCCTACTTCGGTCTTATGTGTGTGCGTAGATTCAAATAGGTTTGTGTGTGTGCATGGGTTAGAAAGTAATGTGTGTGAAATAGCAATAAACAAATTAATAGAGATCTATTTCTATCCTAATTGTATGGGGAAAACAAAGGAGATGCGTTATCGAAGATTTGTGTCAAAATAAGAATTTAATTAAACAAAACTTAGGGAATTAAAATGTATAAGAACGTAGAGAGTTTCTTTGAATCAAGGTAGACTCAAGAGGCATCAATCTTTTTGGGAGATAAATTAGGGGAGAAGACAAACAAGAGTGATGGAGCTCACTCGATGAAGAAAAGAGGAGCATCGATACAAAAATCTGCCAAACCTCCAAAAGAAGAACTTGTGTATTATAGAAAGAAGGAGAAACATCTATGTTATCTCTTGAGGAAGAAGTGGAGGAGAAGAACAAGAGACCTATACAACCTTACAATTCTTAGTTTAAAATGAAAATCTTCTGAATTTTAGTCACAATATTAAATATTTCAAATTGAAGAAACAAAAATAGAGAAAGTATATTTTACAATAAAAATGATCTAGGTGTGCGGTTGAGAATTGTGCAAGATTGCTTCTACTTCATCTATTGTTACTCCCCTCGCATCGAAGGAGTTTTACGCTAAGGAGGTATGCGATTTATCTAACCAATGGTTAGAGGTTGACTGTAATGTTACAGTTGAGTCTTTGGATTGGCTTAAAACCTCGTTGGTTGGGAGATTTTGTGGTAATCGTCTAAATTTCCACGCTGTTAGAAGTTGGGCTCTTCGGGTTTGGAAGATTAGAGTTGAGGTTACTACGTTGTGTAATAGCTTCTTTTGGTTTTCTTGTCCCTGCATTGAAGATTGTTCTAGGGTCCTTCTTGAGGATCCTTGGTTTCTTGGCTCGAATGGACTATCTCCAAGTGTGGTTCCTTGGTTTCAACCCAATGACATATACTTTTAAGTTTCCTATTTGGGTCTGTTTGCCAGGGTTGCCTTTGGAGTTTTGGATTGAACAAATTTTCATTTGTATTGCTAATTCCTTTGGTCAATATTGTACTACGGATAAGGTCACCAAATCAATGAAGCGTCTATTGGCTGCTAGATTTTGTGTGTTAGTGGAGAATAACTATATTCTTCCCACTAAGATTATTTTATCTTCTAAATTTGGTAAGTGGGTGCAATAGATTGGTTATGAAGACTCTCCGATTATTTGTCTTTCTTGTGGTAAAGTGGGTCATGCCTCCTTTATTTGCTTGAAGAAGAAAAAACAACACACTATTTGGAAGAAAAAGGAAAAGGTGACAAATGTTGTCGAAGACTCTACTATATGTCAAGAGCTTCATAATGATGTTGTTGATGATCCCTCTAAGTTGGAACCCTCTATTGATTCTTTGGGCTTGGCTGTTTCTAGTGGTGGTCTTGTTTCCTCTCCTTGTAACAAAAAGTTGAAAAGATTGGTGGAGAGGAATCCTTGTATTATGATTAAGCAAAAATCACTGGAACAATTCTTTAAACCACCTTGACTTGTTTTGGTGGGGTGGTATCCCTTGCTGTGTTTCACTTTGTTTTTCATTTGTCTTTTGGCTGTGCCTTTTGGGTTGTCTCGTCTGGTGGTTGTTTCTTGTCTTGGTGGCCTTATTGCTGAATCTTTCTTGATGTAAAAGGGATCAAAGCCCTTTCAAAATCCCTGCTTACTTAATAAAAAACAAGAATGATTTAGGTATCACAATAGTGGAAGCTCTTCATTCAAAATCAAACTTCAAAAACCTTGCAACATGAATAGCAATAACCAACCACAAATAATTTGCTTTCAAACATTTGTAGAAAGAGATTGATGGGAGTAGAATGCTGAGAGTTTGATGCATGCTGCAATTTTTGGAGAATGAAAACTTGGGATGTTGCTCTAAGTGAATAAAATAATGAGGGAGAGAGTAATAAAAAACTTAGTAGTTGTGTCGGCACCCCTCCCATATTTTGCACTTCGTGCTTGCTATGTTGCCCTTGGTCCTTGTTTTTGGCCCATCATAGATTATTGATTTGAGAACTCATAAGTGGGCCGCCTTGGTCAAATTGTGTTTTACTTTGAATCTTATTGTTGTGCTCATCTAGATATACATATAATGGAGACTTACCAATGTCTTAATCAAGTCTAGATATTATTGAACTCCTCAAGGGCATAAATTTAGATGCAAAGGCCATGTGTTGTTGACAAAATAGATATGGATAGTTTGAATGTGATTAATGAATGCCCACACTTGTAAGTCTACAAATCAATACTTGATGGCATGTCTAGGCATGGAGACGATGTTTTATCTACCCTAGGGTACTTCTTAGTAGATCCACAAGAGATTTCTTGTGTAGATGGTTGTGATGACAAATTAAATGTATTGATTGGAAAATGACTTCTATGACCCAATCCAAGGCATTGAATGTATTGTAAATAAATTGCTATAAATACAAGAATGAAATATGCACAAGGGTTGGTTATTCAACTATCGTTTTGAGTGTATATGTCAAGTTATTTTAGGGCACCAATTCTTGCTAGTCAAGTCTATAAGGGAAACTAATATGCTTTATAAATCATAGGAAGGGTAACCAATTGAAGCTATGTTTGTAACTAAATGTCTCCATGGTAGATTATAACAATTTAGGGGGATCGTAGAATCTAGTTGTGTGTTCTCTCTTGTCACACTTGTTGACATGATTATAATAGGAGTTAGATGAATGTGCAACAATGTTCTAACTCCCTGCCTGATCTCCATAAGTGGGTGTCTGGTTCTTGGAAGCCTTTGGTTTCTGGATAGATTGACCTCTATCCTAGTGCTAGAGGTTTTTTCTTTGCAACTTTTTCTACCCCTGTGGATCGTGACAGAGTTTTGGACCGGGTGTGGATGTGGGGTGTTCATTCGCTGTTCATCCTACCGTGGTCTTGCTCTTTCAATCCTCTTATGGAGCCTTTGAATATCAGATCTGTTTGGGTTTGTCTGCCAAATCTCCCTCTCCAATTTTGGGAGGATTCTTGCTTTAAGACTATTGGCAGCTTTTTGAAGGTGGATTCTACGTCTTGGGATTTGGGGCATACCACAGTAGCACGTATCTTAATCGATTTGGATATCTCCAAACCACTCCATGGTGATGTGGTCTTGATGGTGGCGGACCAACCTTGGAAGCAACTTTTGGACTATGAGGGGCTCCCTTTTCGTTGTAGACGTTGTTTCTCAGTTGGTCATTTGGCTTTTGGTTGCCCTCTTGCTCGCCGCAAGAGTGCTGCTACTTGGTGGAAGAATGCTCTCACAAACCATCTCACTGTTGGTTCTCCCCCTTCGGATAGTTCCTTTGAGGAGGGTGACCCTCCCGAGCCTACTTAGGATCCTCTTCTGACTCTCCTTACCACGAAACCTCTGCCCCGTTCTGCTGTCTTTCTTCCGTCAGAACCCTCTGCTGTCGCTGTTCTGCCAGAACTTGCTCAACCTTCGTTGAATGACTCTACTGGTCCTTTACTTGTTCTGATCTCTGCTGCTTCGTTGCCGACCCCCTTGCTGCGTGGTGGCTCCTCTCTCGAGGTGGTTGTTGTGGACTCGCTCCCCTCGCCTCTCTCGTTGGTTCCCGATTTCGAGCATCCCTGGTTGGTTGTGCTGCGGAAGAAGAAGGGACTCCCCAAATCCGTTGCCTCTTCTCGGCCTCGGATTTGGGGAGTCAACTTTGACCCCTCTGTTTCGAGGGTTGGGTAATTTTTTGGTTTTCTATAGCTATCAGTCAGCTGTTTCTGTTTGTTCCTTTAGTTCAAGTTCTGTTTGAACTATGCTTTCCTTTGGCCCTTTGGGCTCTTTGTGTTAAGGGTACAACACCCTGTAAATGTTGCTTATCTTATCAAAAACAATGTTCTAATGTATTGCAATTTTTTTGTAATGGTCTTCTCATCTTTCATATGGATTGTTGTAGCTTTGAGATGGATAATTAAGGCATGTTTAGTTCTAGAATGCTTTTATATTTGACTTGAGTGTGTATGCAAGTTTGGTTCCATTTGTGATTTGTAGATGTGCTCTCTTCTTTCTTGTAGGTAGTGACTTTGTTGCCCATTGGAGTAGGCGTTGGTTTAAGAGGTGAAAGACCGAACATTTTCCCATCATATTATCTCTAGTGCTCCACGAGGACACCTCCCCTACCTTGGTACACTTGTCCCCTAAAGGGGACATTTCAGGGACTTGGAGATGCCTAGGAAATGTCCCCGCACTGTCCTCGCTCAATGCCAAAAAAGGAAACATCCCCAAAATGTTCCAAAATTGATAGGGGATGATAGGGGATGACTAGCCATCCTCGGGATTACCAAGAGACGTCCAAGCATCCCCCTACCATCCTGGGGATGACTAACCATCCCCTATGGCCCAACAACAATTTCACTCGCATTTAAGAAAAACCACATTTTTGTGCAAGAACTATTGATCCCCATTTTTTCTTTTCATTGGGATATAAACATTGTAAACATGCAGAAAATGACTGATTTGTGTGAAAAACAAGAGACATTATTGTAGTATACAAACTTTGTTTGCTTTTCAATTCCCCATTTTTTTGTGTGGAACAGTGGAAGTGAATTGATTCCAATTCTAACATTTAGCTCGCAAACTTGCTACAGGAGCATAAATATGTTTTATGGATGGTGCTGGTGATTTCATCTTCAAAGGTTTCTAGATAGTTGTTGACATTTTTAAGCTCTTTATCCTCATCCTAAAGATGCACACAGTTATTTCTCAAGCATTTAATGTTGCTCATGCATGGTTAACATTGCTTGGGTTGCTATAGATATGATTTAAAGCTTGAATTATTGTTGGTGTTTGCTAAAATTTGGAGAGTTTTTTTAACTTGAAAATATTTTAGAGAGTATATAGGATTTGAACAGTCGATCAAGAGCAATGCATTCCATTCCCTTTAGCTATCATAAACCTATACTATTAGCATTGACATAGGTTTCAAATGCAGTCTTTAATGTTCTATGTAACTTAACATTAGAAATTTTAGGGTAACAATTCTTTAAAGTCTATATGTATTGAATACAGTTTGAAATATGTTGAAGAGAAAGTTGATAAAAACAAGAGAATTCCTTTATTAGATAGCGTTAATGATAAATCCCAAAATTGGTCCTTTAATCAATGTATTGTATATCTAAGTTATTATGAATATTTTGGTTTTAGAATAAAAAGTCCTCATTAAGATAGTAGAGGCACACTTCCTTCAAACTGATCTTTGTTTGTTATACATGATAATCTTAAGTTCTATATGTGTTTTCAGATTGCAAACCGACAATCCCTTGTTTTTAGATTGCACACAAGGATTTAGAGGTAGTTCTGAGCTATTTTATAACCACCAATGGGTTGGGATAAGAGATTTTCCATCTGAAACTGCTGTAAGAGTAGGAGTTTGAATGGGAATCTTTTCAAGCATTGTCAATGCGTTCCTCCACCGAAATCAAGTCCAACACATCCCATGCACATGTCGTGTCCGATAACTTGAATGTCTCCATTTGCTTGACCCCCCATTGGCCAAGAAATCTACTGCACAGTTGAATTCTCTGTAGATGTGTGATAGAGAGAAATCGTTCGAATTCTTCAACCGAGATTGAATAACCTCAACCCAAGGTTTTAATTTCCAATTTTCTTGGTTTTGATTGTGTTTATACATATTTTGTGAGTTTCCCTTAATATTGATGCTCCTAATACTTTTTTCATTATAGATTTGCAGACCTTTGGCCAACACTTACATTTTTACCTCATTGTTGCTTCCATCCATTAGTTTTTTGGAGAGAGCGCAAATTAGACACCAACATTATCTCTAATAATACACCCAACCCCCGAAGCCTCAGGGTTTCCCTTTGAGACCCCAACAAAATTCAATTTCAGCCTATCTTGAGGGGGAGCGCACCACTTGGATCTTTTCCTCTTTGTTGATGTGTCTTTTGACAACCTCATATCCAATAGGGGAGGTGAACTTAAGACCTAGCTAATGTTTCATTATTGAGTTGTCCCATTAGTGAAAGACAACTTCCTAGACAGAGTGACTTTAGAATTTAGTAATTTGCAGATCCTCTGACACTAAGTGAACATTTTATTGATACACTGAGTTTTTAAAGTTCCTTTTGTTCCTCTATTTGCAAATTTGACATATCAACATTGATGGGCTGGCAATCCATATGTTAGCCAAAATGCATTTCGATGTAATCTCGGTCAGCTTTGGAATACTTCGAACAAATTAGGTTGTCGAACTCTTCATTGCATTTGCATAAAGGAAACCATCTTGGGCTTGCAATACCAACAGTATGCAAATGATCCCCCATTAAGATCTTATGAAGTGTTGTCCAAGCTAATGCATTAGCTTTACGAAGGATTGATTTACTCTAGGATAAGTCTTTAGGCTAAACATTAGGACATGACTGAAGATATTGGATATGATATCCTAGCTTGACAAAGTAGTCACCAAGTTTTGCATTGCACCAAGTTATTTTATCCTTCTGTGAATTCAACACAATAAAGTTCCACAATACGACTAAGGTTTGAAGAGTTCATAACAAAATAGAATCAATTCAAATTTTAGGACTAGTGAATACATGCAATGAGATTTAGAGGGAATCAAAATCACCTTCAATTTTTTCAACTCAATGATGATCACCATCTTGGATGCCCCACTGATTGGGGCTTCTTTGAAGTCTATCTAATCCCAAAGAGGGCCATAATCTGATTGACATAATCTACTACTTTGACCTCCCTAATGTTCTTCATGATATATTTGCATTCTCCTAATTCTTCAATGTTTGAGGGGGCGATGGCCATTCCACGAATCTACCCAAAAATATGTCGATTTAGTGTCATTAATCACCCACAAAAGATGCTCTGTGATGATTGGCCAACATTCCCATGATAACTTCCATATATGAGAACCGTTTGGAGCATTAGCAATCGCTAAGATTTTGTCCGAGTCTTCATTATCCAAATATTTATTTAGAAGGATTTTACACCATAACTTACTTGGTGAAGTATACATTGTCCAGATTTGCTTGACACTTAAGGCTTGATTCCGCATCGATAAATTTTTGATATTGGCTCTGCCAATCTCTTTGCTCCGCCTAGCCCAATCCCAATGGATTAGTGGAATCTATTTTGCTCATTGGATCCATCCCATATAAATTTCTTCATGATTCCGTTCAGGCTCGACATCGCTTTCCTAGTTAGTTGTAAGCATGATAGTGTAAATGGGAATAGTTGCCAACACTGCCTTGATCATTGTGATCTGGTTGGCAAGAGCAAGTCATCTTCTCTTTCACACACATGCCTTATTTTTGCATGTTTCAATAGTACTATTCCACAAACTTGATCTAACAACTCCTTTGAATAGGGGGCCTTGACATACTTACATGGGATTGTATCTGTTGTGAATCCCACTAGGTTAGCAATTTTCTTTTACGAGGGCTTTTTTATGTAGAAGTGAATTTTCCATTTATCTCTATTTATCAAGTGTCTAGAAGCTGCAATTTATTTGTCCTAAATTTCTTTTATTGCCTTGGATTCACTTATATTTGACTTTACATATAAGACCGTGCCATTTGTGAATTGTTGATGAGTGATAGGGTCCACATTTCAGGCCACCTAGATGCCATTCCATTGTCTAGTAAAGCTCATTTGTCCTATAGATAGATGCCATTCCATTGTCTGGTAGAGCTCATTTGTCCTATAGATTGACCAAAGGCTTCTGCCATAATGAAAAATAGGAAAGGGGAAAAAGGGTCACCTTGTCGTAACCCATTGGTGCTTTTGAAGAAAGAACTTGGAGTCTCGTTCACTAAGATAGAGAAATGCATCATTGAAATACAACAAAATATCTATTGCAACCAAGAATCATAGAACCCAATCTTTTTTATTACTAGCATAAAAATTTGCTAGTTGACTTGGTTGTATGCCTTGCTTATATCAAGCTTGATCATTATACATTTCTATCTTAATTTTTCATTGAGTGGATGATTTTGTTAGCAATGATAATTCCATTAGAAATATCTCTCTCGATCATGAAGCCACTCTGTGCCACATATATGATGCACTCTAAGATTCGTTTTAGTCTTTTCTCAATCACTTTTGATATGATTCTATATAATGTATTGCATAGTGATAGCGGTCTGAAATCAACAAATGTCAAGTAGTCCACCTTTTTGGAATGAGAGTGATCAATGTATTGTTTAGATCTTTCACAAACTTCTTCCCTTTCTTGAAATTTTCTATAATTTTGCACACCTAGTGTCCAATAAAATGCCAACACTTGTGGTAAAATAGCATTGAGAAATCATTTGGGCTTAGGGGATTTGTTCAGATGAATTTGGAAAGTAGCGTCCTTGACTTCCTCTTCTAAGAATGGGGCTATTAGCATCAAGTTATCTTCATTAGTTACCATAGAAGGAATATTACACATATTCTTTCATATTAGTGGATTTGGATGCACCAGTAGGGGCAAGTTGGTTTTGAAAAAAGTTAATTGATTCCCTCTAAATCTCATTGCATGTATTCACTAGTCCTAAAATTTGAATTGATTCTATTTTGTTATGAACTCTTCAAACCTTAGTCGTATTGTGGAACTTTTTTGTATTTAAACCACCTTCCAAAAGACAGGACTCTCTTGACTTGGGCTTCCAATAGACTTCTTCTCGAGCAAGGACTTTAGTGTGGGCAGATAGGAGCTCCTTTTCTTTTAGATAGTTTGCATAGTGCATCCCATGAGTGATAAAATTTTCATTCAAAACAAAAAGCTCCAGTTCAATTTTCTCCTTTTCCTTGAAAATATTTTTAAAGGATGTTTTGTTCCACTCCCTTAGCTTTTCCTTTTATGAAGTTAGTTTGTTCATGAATTTGAAACTTTTGGTACCAATCTTCACTAGTACGGATAACCACCAAAGATGTTATACTAAATCATCTTGCCTAATCCATATTTTTTAAAACTTAAAATAACATCTTATTAGTGGTTTGTCTTCTCTTATGTCTAATTCAACAAGGTAGTGATTAGAGCCTGAAAAGGGGAGGATTTTTGACTCAAGCAAGTTGGGAGTGCTTAACCATTGAGATGAGAATAAAAATATGTCCAGTCTTTTATAAATATTTGAAAATACCTCCTGCTTGTTTTTCCATGTGTAGATACCATTTTTAGGGGCCACATCCACCAATACAACCATTTCCACAAACTTTTGGAAATATTTCAATGTGGGAGATTCAACATAAAGCCCTTTTCTTTTTTCATTCAAACTTAGAATCACATTGGAGTCATTTCCTAGAATTATTTTGTCCTCTTTATGGTCCTTGATTTGATTTTAAACCAGCTAGTTGAGACCACCACCTCAATTAAAAAACCATTTCATGCCTTGCAGTGAATGAAGAATAGTTTGGCGTCATGAGAGTTCAATTTTGTTTCTTTTTGTAGAACAATGTCAACCAACATAATGTCAATATGGCACTTGATCATACATTTTTTTCTAAGAGTATTTAAGACCTTAACATTCCAAGTGGATGTGGGGGATTCATTCTCTATCCATCAGACCTTGGTCTCATTCTTTCAATCCCCTTATAGAGCCGCTAAATATTTGACCGGTTTGGGTCCAACTGCCGAATCTCCCTGTCTAGTTCTGGGAGGATTCATGTTATGAAGCTATTGGCAACACCATTGGGCACTTTTTAATGGTGGATTCTACGACTTGGGAGCTTGGGAACACTACGGTAGCCCATATTTTAGTTGATTTGGACATCTCCAAATCTCTCCATGGTGATGTGGTCTTGTTGGTGGAGGACAGACCTTGGAAGCAGCTCTTGGACTATGAGGGTCTCCCCTTTCAGTGTAGGAGATGTTTCTCTATGGGTCATTTGGCCTCCGGTTGCCCACTTGCCTGCCATAAGGGCGTTGCTACTTGGTGGAAGGATGCTCTTTTGGATTATCTCACTATGGGTTCTCCTCCTTTGGATGTTTCTGCAGTTGATGACCCTCCTTGTGAGCTTGTTTCTCCTCTTCCGACTATCCCATATGTGGAGCCATTGTTGGCCAGTTCTGTTGATGCTATCCTGTTTGAGCTTGCTCGAACCTTGTTGGATGCCTCTGCTGGTCCTTTAATCGATCCTGTCTCCTCTCCTATGTGACCGTCTCCCTTGCGTGATGGCTCTTTGCCTTTGGTGGAAATTGTGGATCCACTTCTCTCTCCTCGCTCGGTGGATGGTTTCAGGTCTTCCTGGTCTGTTGTGCTGAGGAGGAAGAAGGGTCTCCCGCGTTTTGTTGCTGATTCACAACCTCGGGTTAAGAATTTCAATTTAGCCCCCTCTGATCTTGGGGTTATCTAGTTTGTTTGACAACTGTCTGTCAACTATTTTTGTGTATGGTTTGGAATTTTGGCTTTTTGGCCCTTTGGGCTCTCTGTGTAAAGGGTACAACACCCTGAAAATGCTGCTTATCTTATCAAAAACATTCCAAGTAGTACTCTTCTCTTCATTATTATGTAAGGGAGGGGTTTACTCCCTTAAATCTCAACATATACTCTTTGATGTTGGATAAACCTTTCCCATGAGTGAGCTCCTCCCTTTTTTTGTTTGATTGATTTCCTTCTCTTCTCCTTCTCAATGCCAAGATTACAATTTAAAATCTTGGAAATGGAGTGGTTGATACATCTTGAATCCACAATGTCGATCTCATCATAATCAAAACCATCCTTAATACATTGATCTCCATCAACATCTCCTGCCACTACAATATTTTGAAGGGATTCATTAGGCTTCATGTATGGGATGAGAGCCTTCTCCAAAGAACCAACCAAGTTTGGGCTAGGGTTTGGATCAGCCAAAGTATTAGGATTCACCTTTGGAATATCTTCTTTCCATTTATCTACCCAGTGCAATTCGACTTTCTTATTCACCTTCTTTGGATAATTCATTTCCCAATGGGATTGGCCTCGACGAGCAATGCAATTTTTTTTATCTTCAATATCTATTGGCTGCTTCCATTCATTAGCTAGAGTATTGATAAAGATCCCTTTAGGGATTCTATTGATAAATGCCACTTCGATTCTAGTGTGAAGAAAATAATTGCTTCTTATGTTTTACTCATCGATTTGCAATGTGACATTGAAACTATTACAAATATTCCTTAGCCTAACATTTTCCCAATATTCAATGATAGATTGCATAATTTGATCCATATTGGTCCAGTCGGGGGGCAACAATTGAGCGGGTTGAAATTTGGGACCCATTTTTGGGTATAAAGAGTTGAATTGTGCATTATCTAGGGTACATTCTAAAGAACTGAAATTTGATCCCTTTTACATTCAAATTCAACACTGAAGAAACCCTTTGGTAGGAAGCAAGGATTTCACAATTTGACTCCTTTGAAATCTTGTGCCTTTGAAATGAGCAATCGCAACATGCTCAAGAAGATTTGAAATGGAAATTTCTTTAGACATATCAACTGTGATAACCGAATTGTAGTGTTCATTTCCTTCACTTTTGTGCTACAAATTAGGGAAGATCACGATATTTCATACACAAGATATACTTCTACCCATATTGGGAGAAAAAATAAAAAGGCAATCTTGATGTACCTATTAGGACTAGAAAAATCTGCCCCAAATTTTCAAAAAAAATCCATCTTCCACCTAAATACCTCATTACCTAGTCTGCCATTTTACAATATTATCACCTAAAATATTCCATTTACCCGCCATCCTAACAAAATTCACATTCACCTTCTAACTACACAAGAGCTAAGTTATGTTGTCGAGACACTACCATATCAGTTGGACTCTTTTCAAAGTCCCTTTGAAGGAATAAAAAAATAGCATAGTCCGAATGTTATCGAAGAAAGAACCTCCTATTGAAGGAAGCCATCTTTGTGTCTCTCTGATGATCCAACTAAAGACCTATCAAAGATACATTGGCATATCAGAAGAAAGTATTTTGGGTCTCTTCGATAAACCAAAGATTGAGCCACCAGGGGACATAAATAGTTTTTTGCTTTGGCATTACTTTCAAAAAAGATATACCTTAATATTCAAGAAACATAAAATCATCTCTCAGACATAATTCATCTATGTATCGAAGTAACAATAGAAGGTCGAAGGGACAAATGCCTAGTTTACACACTCGATCAATCACAAAAATTATAGAACATTGGGGTGAGGGATACATGAGTCCCTTTGATACTACGAGAGCGGTAAAAATCATTGAAAAGAAGAACGTATATTGGCGGGATGAAGAAACTTGTCTCTTCGATAAGGTGATGGTAGTTATTAACAAAAGCAACAAAGGACATCAAGAATGTTTTCGAAAGGACTATGGAATATACGCATAAGGTGACCCACAGTCCCCCCAAAAAGATGAGAAAACTATCAATCGAAGAAATATTAGAGAGAAGAATCTATATCGGCAAGGCCCCAATATCTATCTCTTCGACAACCCTAAAAAAACAAGTGAACAATTAA
This sequence comes from Sequoiadendron giganteum, assembly GCA_007115665.2. Lineage (NCBI taxonomy): Eukaryota > Viridiplantae > Streptophyta > Pinopsida > Cupressales > Cupressaceae > Sequoiadendron > Sequoiadendron giganteum. The sequence continues at coordinate 591,034,689 of CM021100.1, forward strand.
ATTGAAGATGCCATCAAAGAGAAGAGTAGAAGAGTACACATCGGGAGGACAAGAACAATAGTCTCTATGATAAAACAATGTCATTCTTTGCCTCAATTTTGATAATAAGATATAGTAAAATATCAAAGTGAAAATAAAAACTCGAGAGGACACCTCTTGACATACACATATAAGGGATCGAACGAAGCATGGAAGATCCAAGTAAGATGATTCTTGGTCCCTCCAATAACTAGAAAAGGAAAAGAACAAATGAGAGAGAAAAGTCCATATTGGTAAGAACCAAACACTGATCCATCCAATAACCCTAAAACAAAGTAAGCATTGAAGCTAGAACCTCCATTGAAGGGAACAATACATATCGATAGAATGAGAATACTGGTCCCCTTGATGGAGTGATGACACTTAGTGTGATAAAATTGTGAACATGTCAAAGTGATAAGGGGATATTAAAGGAACTATTTACAACTAAGATCATGACGAGATATGGTGGCATTGCTATGATGCTACATTATGTCCCTTCAAAATTTCAAAGGATATAACAGTAAAGAAGATATCAGGGAGAGGGGGAGATATTAGTGAGATCAAAAATTTGTCATCCTGACGAAGCAAACATGTTGAAAAGACGACGACATGACAAAGGGACATTTTGGTGGCGGTGATAAAAGATCAATGTTTGATATTCAAAATAATTAATTGCTCACTCGAATGACATAAAATTTCCATTAATGAACCGAAGCTAAGAACATTAAAAATCAAGTTTTGAACACATTTGGAAATCAACGAGCAACCAAAAAATGAAGGAGCGGAATATAGTAGAAGACGACACAACTTGAACCAGGGAAAGCATTCTCCAAGTAAGTACCCAAAAGTTTTAAAGTATATGCAGGTTGGTTCAGATTATCGAAGCTTAGAAGTAGGGTTTTTAGTTTCCTGTAAATTCATATAATAGCATCTACCTCTGAGAATCCTAAAAATAAGAGACAAAAGGTGGAAGAATGACATCTAAATCAATACTTAATTGATCAATGTCCTAGTTCTAGACAAAGATCTAGGATACATGCTCAATTAAACCCTCAGGATGAACAATTAGAGGATAAAAACAAGCTAGTAGGCGACACATGGACCCTGACTAGGGGATATGACTTGTTTATATGCCACTATAGAAAATTGCATAGACACAAGTTGATGTCCACCATGGAAGTTTAATTTAGGGAAATTGGTAGTGCTCAATGTGTTCGTAAATGTGAAATTGATCAAAGTACTTGCCAACAGATACAATCCTCAAACTCACATGATCGAATTGCAAGATGGAACTTCTTTCTTCCCTATTACCAAGAATCATATCTCCACGGTATTCCAACTAGACACCAGTCTTGATATGAAATTTAGAATTAGAGACCCCCTGAACGAATATCACAATTTGAGCACTAGCTATAAAAGGTGGAGGTTTCCATTACATAGGCCCCGGGAAGAAGGAAATAGGCTCAGAGTGTTTTCAAGAGAGGAAAACCCTCCATATTCTGTGAACGGGTTTGAAGAATATTACTAATACACATACTATCCTGTTTGTCAATTACTTGGCTTAGACACCCCAATATTTATGGAGATAGCACCAATGGTCATAGAAATTGATATACAGAGTCAAGATGCCCGACCTCTAGATTATGCAAAGTATCTAGCCAATGAGCTTCACAATGATCTTGTTTCAGTCAAGAATAAAAATGGGGGTTTTCGGTTCAGACACTACTCATTATTCACGCTCCTTATTTTGTATGAGGAACGAAGTCTGGGAATATGGGATGAATGCTTGAGAATAAAAGATTTAGATGATGAAGGAAACATTAGGTTGGTGCAAATGTGGACTTCCATTTGGGACAGCTAGCGTGTGCGGTCACATTATTTGTATTTTGAGGAATACTTTGTGAAGTCGATATATAAATTACGGGGTTATCCATGTGATTACAGTTTATCACATGAAATACAAAGGTTCTTAAGTCCTAAGGACAAATATGCTAGAGGCAAGGTCAATCATAACTGGTGTGATTGGTATGCTTACAATGATTGTACAAAAATTAGAATTCATGGGTTTGAAGGAGCACCATTGTTATTACCAATAACTTGTTCGAACAAGATTGAACACTTGAAAATTGTAAGGAAATTAGCCTATAAAGATTTTATGCACCTCAAAAGTCACAATAAAGAATCATTGATGCCTAGGACATTATGTTTTGGAGACTTTACTATGGTTTATGAGAAAGGCTATGAATTGATTAAAGGGAAGTTAGAGCACTACAACTTTTCAAAAGGAAATACAAGGGAAAAATTTGACTTAGAGCATTTCATTAATACTATTAAAACAAGCAAGAAATTGGGAGGTTACTCACACATACTCTTTGAAGGAGATGATCTGGTAAGAAATATTGATGAGCATTATGCCATTAGGAGAAGAAGCCTATATAATATATTGATGATGGTGGAAGCCTAGAAAAGCTTCATATAGAGGTGCATTTTTGGAGATGGATGATCCTATAAAGAGATTAGATACTCTAATCTCACATGAGCCAAAACTAACAAGGGATGTGCGCCCTTGGGTATTCACGCAAATAAGGAATGGAGACACTAGAGGAATGCAGGCTAAAAATGAAGTTCCACTTTGTCAGCTTTCCCTTCAGCCTACACCAAATGTCAATTTTTCTATTGATACACTTGTTGGAGAACAAGAAGCTGTAAGTGAAGAAGAAAATGTGCGAATAATTAAACCTGTGATTGGAGATTATGAACCTCCAATGGAAAGAAACATGGTTGTAATAGAATCTCCAAATGATCTTTTGAGTGATATGAGACATGGCTCTAGTAAAAAATCTCTGATGATGATTTTATTAAAACTTCTGAATTTAAGACATTCATATATGAATATAAGGGAAAACTAGTCAAGGAAGGAATCAAATATGTTACACCTAAGAAAGACGGAGAAGCCTTATAAAGGCTACAAGAAGAGGTGGATAGAGAAATGACTAATATTACCCCAGAAAGGGGGAGGACATTGCTAGAGAAATTAGGGATCATGCTACTCCCTAGTTGGGACATGAGCTCAACAATTGTGTTTGACAACTTCAGAAAGAATCAGGATAAAAGTGTGTAGTTGAGCTTAAAAGGGGTTGACAAAGTGTACACTGGATCAGGGTATGACCTAGACAATGCAACTCTGTTGATGTGGGCCCTATACCCACCTAACAAATAGAATTTAGTTATTAATGATCCTCATAAATCATTTTCTCACCTTCTCATGTAATGAGTCGAAGACACAAATCCTCTAGAGACTGCAAAATTGAATATTAATGTGGCTAGGTTTACTAAGGCCCAAGTCAAAACATTGGTAAAAAATAATAAGATATACATGTCTGAAAATGAAAAATTGAGACAAGAGATTGCTAGCTATAAAGAAAAATTTCCATCCTCTTCAAGTACTTACTTCCTATGGTTAGAAACTAATAACAACATAATAGAAGCCATGGCTGAGACCACTTATTGAAAGCAGCTAAAAAATTTCAGAAAAGAAGTGATAAACTAGAAATGGAGATGAAGTCCCTCAAGTTTAAAATGGTCTTAGAATTAGTAAAGAAGATTTGAAAAGATGCTTAAGAATGCTAACAAAGTTTGGGCGTTCCACAAAAAAACACATGCAACTTACCAAGAACACAAAAGGCTACACCTTAGGATGATGGAGACAAAAGAGGAATTGACAACCAAGGAAATATTCTTGACCGAGTGTTCAAAGCTTATAAAGAATTAATTGACATGCATGAGAAATTTTGAACTATGTTGACACAAGAATTTGATGATTTTAACCAACCCTTGGCTATGGCATTGCCCGATTTCTTTGACGAGGAAGGAAAACTAAAGGATCAAAGCATTTGGAAGGATGAACTTGCCTAGTTATTACCAGGGGCTCTTGATAAAGTGAACGATGAAGAAGTGGTGATATAAAATACACATGTACAATTGGAGCAGATGTTCACCTTGGAATTCATCATGAAGGATATAATTGCCAATACAAACAGATACACCAAACAAGATTATATCGATCACCTTTCCAAAGTCAACATGTTTATATCTCGAGCAACATGAAGATCAAAAATATTATTGAAGTCACTCAATATCGGATACATGATCATGGAGAGAGGAACTTGAACATGACTTAAATGGTCACAGGTACGTTACAGAGACTAGCAGATTGTAGTGTCATGATTGCTGTCGACTTCATTGTTGTTTGCTAATTACTTTTTAGTTATGTTCATCAAAGTATAAAAAAGAAGTCGCCACTTTACATATAACAACCTGAAGCTTGTTGCTTCCCGTATATAAGGGAAACCAAGGCCGAGTCTTAGGAGGATCATCAATAATATTATTAGCATAGATATTTTACACATATAAAAGACTTTTGATATGTATTGCATCATATTTTGAAATAATATAATGGAGAAGAAAGTGTAATTTGGTGGCCAAACTATTGGTGTTCAGTTGTTTTGTTAATTTGAATTCATATAAGTTACTTTGCTATCTCCAGAATGGTCTTTTCCTATTATTTAAATTAAATATATCAAGGATATAATTAATTGATCAGGGAAAATTTGCTGTTCTTTTGTGATTAATTTGTTTGGCTCCTTCAAGGAAGGATTAAATTCATTCAAAGAAATCATAGTAATTTGGAAAGATATCATTAGGATTCGTAAGAAGAGCTTAGTGACTAACAATGTTACACATTTATACAAATTATAAACTACTAAAAGTGTCAAAACAACTAGAGCTAAGCCAAGAAGGAGGACCCACATATCATATATATCTTGACTCCATCTACCCAATAGGAATAGGCACTGATCACACTCATCTCAAAACAATAATTCATATAAAACTTTCTTCACATATTCAAATTTTAACCTTAGGAGTAGGAGTAGTTGTTAAGTTTGCATCTATTTCACATCTACATGCCAGTGTGGATAGATCCTTAAAGTTAAAGAAGTCATACAACCTTTAAATCTGCATTAATTATTAAGGTATACCCGCCTAGGTCCAGCAGAGCCTGAAGTGCAGGGAACCCTAACCATACTAGTTATTTCTGTTTGTTTGCCAAAAAAATTGTAAGCCTGACCATAGAGCTTGACATCCTCTTAGGGTTTCTAATCTACATTTTTGAGGCCTAATGGATTGGCGACTCTATTGGGGAATAACCTAGTCAACTCTGAATCCGGACCACTCCATTATAGAGTCATTAAGACATCACATTTGTGTAATTACACTTTTCAAGGAGATTTCGCTGGGGATAAACCAATAATAATGTCATTCAGACCTTAACATCAAAATCCATTTCACTTTCCTACTTTTGAAAAAGTGGGTGGCGACTACCAAATCTTTGAGATCATTGCATGACTGATAAACTGAATATAAAATAAGAAAGATAGTATCTTAGGCATCAAAGAATTACAATATCACCCAAAATGGATTGTTCATCTCTACATAAGGGTCGTCCAAAGAAAATCAATGGTAAATGGATAGACAAAAAGGGGTCACCTCCTCTAGAAGTTACTGCTAATAGGGGTGGAACAACATCAAGTAAACCAAAGGTCACACAAAATAATAGCCATAGTGATCAACAAGATACAACAGAACTACCCTTTATAATGCACAACAGGTTTATCCCTTTGCATGAATTAGAATTTCATAATGATGGATTTCAGTCAAGAAATCTTTATATCCAACCTAAGAAAAATAACTTCAGTAATACTGTTCTCTATTTTAGAGCCGACCCTCATTAAATGTGTGAGTTTAATGCCCATGCAGAAGAAGAAATGATAAGAAACCAAAGAGAGTATGATTATGGAATGACCTTATAACATGGTGAAGAGGCCCAATATGAACCCATGGATTAGATGGTATCTACAGAGACTCATGAAAATCCACACGAAGACACATGAATTGATGAGGAGGTACTACAAAACATACATAAACTACACAAAAAGTTTAGGTTAGCCAGACTCAAGGAAGAAGAAGAACGAGAAAAACAAGAGTTACAACATATAGAATCTCAAAGTACAAGTAACTCAAAATATATACCCCCCCACAAGTAGGGTGGGAATGTTAGTACTAGTAATTTATAGGGGTCACACTAGAATATAGGCATCCCTAAGGTTCTGAAGATGCCTCACAATGCAACATGAAATTCAAGTGGCACAAACTATGTGCAACAAAACATTCTATCACAAACTTCACAATTACAAAATGTCCATACCACTTTCCAACCAATGGATAACAGTTATCCACCTCTTGGTCAACAGTATGTCCCACCTCACCAACATCATGTATCTCAACAAAATGTGAAAGGAAATGTATACCCTCACCAGAATATACAACAACATATACCTCACCATCAATATCAACAAGGACTGTAGAACCAACCCAACCAACCCAACCAAAATCTGTACTTGTAGGGACCCCTAAATATAAATAGATATAAACAACTAGATTTATTTGAACATCAGTTGTGTCCAAATCAAAGTAGTGAGTTAATAAATGCGATCCCAATTTTTTTTGGAAACCATTCCATTACAACAAATGAACATATAAGGAATTTTGATGTAGTTATGGATGATTACAATGTACAATATGAAGATATCTCAATGAAGTTATTCATGATGCCCATGATTGAGGATGCCAGGGACTGGTATAAGAAATTTCCCGACGCTTCGATCAATTCATTGGCAGATTTCAAAGATCAATTTAAGAAATAGTATGGAAGTCATTACAACCCTAATTTTGTGGTGCATGATTTAACATATATCTAAAATCACCACAATGAATCGATCGTTGATTTCAACCAAAGGGTTCTAAAAAATATGTAACAAAATCTCACCTGGATCAAAACCCTCAGATGGTATGGCCTTGGCTATTTACCTAAGGGCCCTCGACCCTAAGATTGGGTATGAACTCAAAAATAGATTTCTTGACACCCTTTCAAAAGCCCAAAAGGCCACTATCAACATTGAAAATAATAGGAAAGTTGCAGGGATGATTAGCATAAGGGATAGTGTCAGAATCCCACAAAATTCTAATAACCACCAAACTAGGCAGCCAGACTATTATAGGAATGAGAGGCCTAGGCTACACGATATGCCCTACAACATTGATTGGAAGGATGAGAAACTAGTGAATAACAATATAAAACAAAAATACAGTAAAGACACCCCTGATCCCTTGAGGAAACATGGGACACACGTGGTAGAGAGTAATCTATGGTGTTTAGCATGCAATTTACCACATGCACTAGAATATTGCATAGTAGGTCAGTCCCTACAAGAAAATGAATGGTCTTATGATTAGGACAGGGATGATCATACCATAAATATGTTAGGGTTGGGACCTCATCAAATTGATGAAGAATACTCATTTTCTAAAGAAGGGTTTGAATATGATGTCAGTAACCATAAATATAATGTTAACATGGGTCAGTAGGAAATATTCTCTGATTAGGAAGATGAGGATGAAGAAACTGCTTACACATATAATGCCACACCATAATTCTAGATGGAACCTACCAAAAAAGAGAAAAGGGCCCTTACATTAGCTGCTGTGGCATAGACCAAAAGTAGTTACAACTTGAGGAACAAAACCATAAATGCAGATCAGGGAACACCTAAGAGTTTATATATAAAAGATCAAAAGCATAAAAATGGTATCTTGGATAACCAAAAGAAAGGAAAAAAGGAAAAGGTCCAAAAAATTATACCAAAAGAGACAACAAAGATATAGCAGGGGAAGATAAGAGATAATGCTAAAATACAAGCTGAAGAAAAGAATGCCACTAAGATAAAAAAAAATAGAGCAATTAGTGACCACTCCCTCATTTGACATTGCACAAGCATTGTATCAAATCAAGATGACAATACCATTGATGGAAATGATGAAAGTGGATGAATATAGGGACACTTCCCTCAAATTAATCTCTAACATCCCCAACAAGCAACATAATCAGAATACAAATAAAAGAAGGTAAACATTGTGAAACAAGAGACCACTAAAACACCAGAGGTTTATCTTGGTGACACTTTAACAAAGAACCCTTCTTAGATAGATCCATTCTACACTACATTATTGATTAACAATAAACAGGTGAAGAATTGCATGATCAATTCACGAGTTGCAATAAACATCATGCCATTGGCTATTATGAAGGAATTGGGAATGTGGGTAGAAACTACTTATGGAAAATTCTATGCAATGGATAAAAAGCCTGTCTTGGTGGTTGGAGTTATATGGGATGTAGAATTGAAGCTGGCTGCGTACCCTGAGGAAACTTACATAACATATATCACTGTTGTAGACACTACTCCCTACTATGGCATGTTGTTATCCAGGCAGTGGACTGCTGCAGTAGAGGGAAATGTTCAATTAGATCTATCTTATGCAACTATACCAGTAAATGGAAAAGAGGTCAAGTTGTATAGGGAACCAAGGTCCAAACATGTTATAGAGTAGATTGATCCAAACCAAATGAATATTTTATTCGATGTGGATCTTGGAAATTTTAGAATTGAAAAGTCACAACCTGAATTGTAAAATGCATAACCAATTAGTAGGCAATCCTAGCTTGATGAAAATGGTGTGTGGTAGATGTATTTTGATGGTGCATGCAACAAAGGTGGGAATGGAGAAAGAATAGTATTCATATCACCCATTGGAAAAACATTCAAGTATTCCTTCTTGTTATCCTTTGAATGTATAAACAATATAGCTGAATATGAAGCATTGTTGTTAGGCTTAAATATTGCTACAAGAATGGGATTAAGTTGTTGACAGTCTATGGAGATTCTAAGTTCATTGTCTCTCAGGTCAGAGCCAAGTATTCATCAAAGAATAAAAGACAAACAATACAAGAGTGCAGTTTGGGATACTGTTGAACTCTTTGATGCATTCTCGATAAATTGGATAGAAAGATCTAAGAACATAATGGCGGATTTATTAGCAAATATGGCTCTAAAAAAGGATGAATTTACACTGGTAGGAATAACAGAAGTGGATTTAAAAATAAGACCTGCAATCCCAAATAACATATATAATTGGCAGGTGTTCAATGATGATGAAGACTTGATTAAGTTTCTCCATTGTATTGATCAGTATGAATCTCACGAGAGATTTCAATGCTTTTATTGAGGAAGTAGATGGCAAGGAAAATTTCCTCGGACATGAAGTGGTACAATTAAGACAAATAAGATTTTAAAGGGGCTCGTAGCATTAGAAAGAGTATTTGATGGATACAACAGATTCAGTTTGAAACCCACACTTTTCAAGCATGAAGACATTGAAGAAATTAATCTTGGGACAAAAATGGCTCCCAAGAAGGTATATATTGACAAGAGGATCAACCCTAAGGTCAGAGAGATGCTTATAGTTCTGCTCAGAAAATAAAAATATGTATTTGTTGGTCATATGATGAACTTAAGGCATATAGAGAAGACCTCTTTCAACATGAAATATCCTTGAAGCCTAATAATAAACCATTTAGAAGAAAACAACGACCCATAAACCCAACATTAGCACCTAAGATGCAAGAGTAGCTCATGAAACTTAGAGATGGAGGTATCATCAAACCAATTAGACACTCCTCTTGGGTCTCAAACCTAGTACCTATAAGGAAGAAAATTTAAGACATAAGGTTGTGTGTCGATTTCAAAAATTTGAATATCTCATCTCTTAAAGATAACTATCCTCTTCCAAACATGGAGGCGATGTTGCAAAGGGGGACTAGTTGTGAACTACTATCTATGATGGATAGTTTCTCAGGGTATAATCAAGTGAAGGTCAAGGATTTTGAACAGTAAAAACCACTTTCACCACACCTTGGGGTATGTATTCTTATGTAAGAATGCCTTTTGGTCTCACTAATGTTGGAGAAACATTTCAAAGGGCTATGGATGTAGCCTTTTCTGAGTTGATCAATACTATAATGGCGGTCTATCAAGATGATCTGACAACATATTCCAAAAAGGTAGAAGATCACTATTCACATCTAGAATTTTTTTTCATCAGAGCATTAAAGTATGGTATATTTTTGAATCCAAAGAAATGCCATTTTTCTATTACAGAAGGTAAATTATTAGGGCATATTGTCTCAAAGGATGGAGTGAGAATAGACCTAGAATGGGTGGAAGCTATTGACAAGATCCCCATCCCAAAGACTGTGAAGGCCATCTAGTCTTTCTTCAGACAAATTAATTTTGTTAGGAGATTTATTTCAAACTTTGTAGAGATTGTGAAACCAATCTCAAAAATGTTGAAGAAAGGTGCCAAGGTTGACTGGATAGAAGAAGCCAATGATGCATTTGTGTTAATCAAAAGAGAAATCAAGGAAACACATGTATTGAAGTCTCTAGACTTTGACAAACCATTTCAGATATTCTCCTTCACATCATTTCATTCGGTGGGAGCTGTAATGTTACATAAAAATAACAAAGGATATGAACAACCAATCTCATTTTTTAGTAAATCACTTTAGGGGGTAGAATTGAAATATGACATCAATGAGAAACAAGCCTACGCCCTGGTGAAAGCGGTCAAGGCATTCAAGCCTTACTTAGTAGGGGCATAAGTGATTGCATATGTACCAAATGCTACAGTGAAGGATGTTTTTCACAAACATAGGTGATTAGAAGAAGATGTCGATGGATAAACCGTATCTAGGAGTTTAATATTAATATTTAAATTACCAAATTAGTAAGGGGAAAGGATTAGCAAAATTAATGGCTGAATCCAATTTAGAAGCATCATAGGTCTGGAACATGGAAGAAAAGGAAAATTGGGTATCAAGTATTGAGCACAAACAATGGTACACAACATAGCATAGTATCTTAAACATATGAAACGTCTTGAGGGCATGAATAAAAACCAAAAAAGGACCTTAAAACTCAAAGTGTCAAAATATGTATTTATAAATGGAGACCTATATTAGAAGGATAAGGATTGTGTCTTATTGCTATGCTTAGATGAGGCACAAGCATAATATATTTTAAAAGAGATGCATAAAGGTGTGTGTGGAGGTCACTTCTCAATAAAAACCACTTCCCACAAGATAATAAGGGCAGGTTACTACCGGTCAAGGGTCTTCAATGATGCCCATAAATATGTGAGGAGGTGTGATGAATGTCAAAGGTTTTCTGGTAGACCAGATTATCAAGAAGCCTTACTATTGATACCAATGTAAATTGAATCCCCTTTCCATTAGTGGGGAATCAAATTTATAGGAGAAATCACAGATAGGTCTAGTGGCAGACACAAACAGATCTTAGTGGCCACTAATTATTTTACGATTTGGATAGAGGCTATACCAACAAAATAGGCCACTAGTAAGGTGGTGATCAAATTCCTAATAGAGAACATCATCACTAGATTTTGGGTTATGGTGAGACTCATTATAGAAAATGGAACTTGTTTTAGATAAGAGGAATTTAAAACATTTTTTGATTCATATGGGTTAATAATTTCATACGCCTCACCATAAAATCCCCAGGCAAATGGGCAGGAAAAATCCAATAACAAAAGTATTATAAAAATAATCAAGAGAATGTTGGACAACAATAAAAAGGCATGGGATTCCAAGCTAAGATTGGCTCTATGGGTAGACATGATTACTATGAAGAAGGCCACTAGCAAGTCTCCCTTTGAGTTGGTGTATGGAACCAAAGTGAGGTTCCCAATACATAACCTCCTACCAGTTTACAAGTTCATTTTGCAAGAAGATATAGATGTCCTTGAACCTATGGAAGAGAGGCTGGAATAGTTGGTTGAATTGGATTAGATCAGATCACAAGCACAAAAAAAAGAGAAGATATAATTACAAACAAAGTATCTGTTTGATAAAAGGGAAAATGATAGAAAGTTCAAAGTAGGTGATATGGTCCTTATGTGGAATGTGAAAAACCAAGAAAAGGGGAAGCACAAGAAATTTAAAGCACTATGGTTGGGTCCTTTTTTCATCATTGGTAAATGTGGGGAAGACTCATACTATCTGTAGAACATGGCTGGAGAAAATCAAGAATTGCTAGTGCATGGACAATTCTAGAAAAAAACTTATTTTCTTAAAATCTGATATCATTTTCCATGCACAGTAGTTTAGGATTTTTATTTTTATTTTTTCCTTCTTGTCACCTTCACCCCTTGGTCTACGTCCCAAAGTGATTTTGTATTCTTGCAATGACCTAACAGCCATTCATCCCCAATTGGAGCTGTTGTTAGGACTAGAAAAATCCTCCCCAAATTTTCATAAAAAATCCATCTTCCACCTAGCCTATCATTTTGTAATTTTATCACTTAAAATATTCCATTTATCTGCCATCCTAACAAAATCCACATTCACCTTCTAACTGCACAAGAGCTAAGTTATGTCATCGAGACACTACCATATTGGTTGGACTCTTTTCAAAGTCTCTTCGAAGAAATTACATAATAGCATAGTCCAAATATTATCGAAGAAAAAAAATCCTATCAAAGGAAGCCATCTTTGTGTCTCTTCGATGATCCAACTGTAGACCTATCGAAGATACATTGGCATATTAGAAGAAATTGTTTTGGGTTTCTTCAATAAACTGAAGATTGAGCCACTAGGGGACATAAAGAGTTTTGTGCTTTGGCATGACTTTTGAAAAAAATATACCTTAATATTCAAGAAACAAGAAGGAATCTCTCAAACATAATTTCTCTATGTATTGAGTTAACAATAGAAGGTCGAAGGGACAAATACCTGGTTTGCACACTCGATGAATCAGAGAGATCATAGAATATTGAGGTGAGGGATACGAGTCCCTTTGATACTATGATAATAGTAAAGTTCATAAAAAAGAAGAACGTATATCGATGTGATGAAGAAAATTTTCTCTTCAATAAGGTGTTAGTAGTTATCAACAAAAGAAACAAAGGATGTCAAGACAGTTTTTGAAAGGACTATGGAATAACGACATAAGGTGACCCACAGTCCCCCAAAAAGGATGAGACAACTACTAATTGAAGAAATATCAAAGAGAAGAATCTATATTGGAAAGGCCCCAATATCTATCTCTTCGATAGCCCTAAACAAAAAAGTGAACAATTAAATTTAAGATGCCATCCAAGAGAAGAGTACACATCGGGAGGACAAGAACAATAGTCTCTACGATAAAACAATGTCATTCTTTGCCTCAGTTTTGATAATAAGATGTAAAATATTGAAGTGAAAATAAAAAGTCGAGATGAATCCTCTTGACATACACACATAAGGGATCAAATGAAGCATGGAAGATTAGAGTAAGATGATTCTTGGTCCCTCCAATAACTAGAAAAGGAAAAGAACACATCGGGGAGAAAAAAAACCATATTGGTAAGAACCAAACACCAATCCATTCAATAACCCTAAAACAAATAAGTAAGCATCGAAGCTAGGAACTCCATTGAAGGGAACAATACATATCAATAGAATGATAATATTGGTCCACTTGATGGAGCGATGACACTTAGTGTGATAAAATTATGAACATATCAGAGTGATAAGGGGATATCGAAGGAACTATTCACATCTAAGATCTCGACAGGACATGGTGACATTGGTATGAGGCCACATTATGTCCCTTCAAAATTTCAAAGGATATAATAGTAAAGGAGATATCGGGGAGAGGGGGAGATATCAGTAAGACCAAAAATTTGTCATCCTGACGAAGCAAACATGTTGACAAGACAATGACATGATGAATGGAAATTTTTGTAGTAGTGATAAAATATCAAAAGCTGATATTCAAAATAATTAATTTCTCACTCGAATGACATAAAATTTCCATTAATGAGCTAGAGCCGAGAACATTAAAAATAAAGTTTTGAACACATTTGGAAATCATTGAGCAACCAGAAAATGAAGGAGCAGAATATAGCAGAGGACAACAAAGCTCGAACTAAGGAAAGTGTTCTCCAAGTAAGTACCTAGAATCTTGAGACAAAAGTTCTAAAGTATATGCAAGTTGGTTTAGATTATTAAAGATCGGAAGTAGGGTTTTTAGTTTCTTGCAAATTCATATAATGATATCTACCTTTGAGAATTGTAAAAAATAAGAGACAAAAGGTGGAAGAATGACATCTAAATCAAGACTTAATCGATCAATTTCTTGGTTTCAGACAAATATATAGGAGACATGCACAACTAAAACCTCTGGCTGAACAATTAGAGGATAAAAACAAGCTAGTGGGTGACACATGGACCCCGACTAGGGGATATGACTTGTTTATATACCACTACAAAAAAAATGAATAGACAAAAGCTAGTGTCCAACCCATGGAATTTTAATTTAGGGAAACTTGTAGTGCCCAATGTGCTTGTAAATGTGTAATTGATCAAAGTAATTTCCAAAAGATACAACCCTCAAAATCACATGATTGAATTACAAGATGGAAATTTTTTCTCCCTTGTTACCAAGAATCATATCTCCACGGTATTCCAACTAGACACAAGTCTTGATATGAAATTCAAAATTAGAGACCCCTTGAATGAATACATCACAATTTGAGCACTAGTTATAAAAGGTGGAGGTTGCCATTACATAAGCCCTAAGAAGAAGGAAATAGGCTCAAAGTCTTTTCAAGAGAGGAAAACCCTCCATATTATGTGAACGGGTTTGAAGAATATTACCAATACACATACTATTTTGTTTGTCAAGTACTTGGCTTAGACACCCCAATATTTATGGAGATAGCACCGATGGTCATAGCGGCCGATATACAGAGTCAAGATGCCTGAACTCTAGATTATGTACAATATCTAGCCAATGAACTTCACAATGATCTTGTTTCAGTCAAGAATAAAGATGGGGGTTTTTGGTTCAAACACTACTCCTTATTCATGCACCTCATTTTGTATGAGGGACAAAGTCTAAGAATATGGGATGAATAGAATAAAATATTTGGAGGATGATGGAAACATCAGGTCAATGCAAATGTGGACTTCCATATAGGACAACCGATGTGTGAGGTCACATTATTTATATTTCAAGGAATACTTTGTGAAGCCGATATATAAATTACTGGGTTATCCATGTGATTAATGTTTATCACCTGAAAAACAAAGGTTCTTGAGACCTAAGGACAAAGATTCTAGAGGCAAGTTCAACCATAATTGGGGTGATTGGTATGCTTACAATGATTGTACAAAAAATAGAATTTATGGGTTTGAAGGAGCACCATTGTTATTACCAAAAACTGTTCCGAACAGGATTGCACACTTGGAAATTGTAAGGAAATTAGCCTATTCAGACTTTATGCACCTCAAAAGTCACAATAAACAATCATTGATGCCTAGGAAATTATGTTTGGAGACTTTACTTTGGTTTCTAAGAAATTCTATGAATTGACTGACAAGAAGTTAGAGAACTACAACTTTCCAAAAGGAAATACAAGGGAAAAATTTGACCTAGAATATTTCATTAATAATGTTAAAAAAAGAAAGAAATTGGGAGGTTACTCACACATAATCTTTAAAGGAGATGATGTGGTGAGAAATATTGATGAGAATTATGCCATTAGGAAAAGAAGCCTATATAATAGAGTGATGATGGAAGAAGCTTAGGAAATAGATAATAATCCTTCATATAGAGGTGCATATTTGGAGATGGATGATCCTATAAAGAGATTAGATACTCTACTATCACATGAGCTAGAAATGACCAGGGATGTGCCCCCTTGGGTATTCACATAGATAAGGAATGAAGACACTAGAGGAATGCATGCTGATTTGAAGTTCCACTTTGTCAGCTTTCCCCTCAGCCTACACCAAATGTCATTTTTTTCTATTGATACACCTATTGGAGAACAAGAAGAATTTGGAAGTGAAGAAGAGGATGTGCAAATAATTGAACCTATGATTGGAGATTATGAAACTTCAATGGAAAGAAACATGGTTTTAATAGAATCTCCAAATGATCTTTCGAGTGATGCTAGACATGGTGCCAATAATTTTTTTGTCTCTAATGATGATTTTATTAATTTTTTTGAATTTAAGACATTCATGTATGAATAGAAGGGAAAATTAGTTAGGGAAGGAATAAAGATGTTACACCTAAGAAAGGATAATCCTTATAAAGGCTACAAAAAGAGGTGGATAGAGAAGTGACGAATATTACCCCAGAAAGGGGAGGGTGTTGCTAGAGGAAGCAAGTATCATGCTAATCCATGGCTGGGACATGAGCTCAACAATTGTGTTTGAAAACTTTAGAAGGAATCAGGATAAAAGTGTGTAGTTGAGCTTCGAAAGGGTTGACAAAGTGTACACTGGATCAGGGTATGACCTAGACAATGCATCTTTGTTGATGTGGGCCCTATACCCACCTAACAAAAAGCCTTTAGTTATTAATGATCCTCATAAAGTATTTTTTCACCTCCTTGTGCAACGAGTTGAAGATATAGACCCTCTAGAGACTGTAGACTTAAATATTAATGTGGCTAGGTTTACTAAGGCCCAAATCAAAAGATTGGTAAAAAATAATAAGATATACATGACTGAGAATGAAAAATTGAGACAGGAGATTGCTAGCTATAAAGAAAATTTCCATCCTCTTCAAATGCTTACTCCCCATGGTTAGAAACTGATAATGACATAATAGAAGCCATGGATGAGACCACTTATTGGAAGCATAGAGCTGATTTTTTTTAGAAAAGAAGTGATAAACTAGAAATGGAGATGAAGTCCCTCAATTTTAAAATGGTCTCAAAATTAATCAATAATATTTGAAAAGATGTTTGAGAATGCTGACAAAGTTTTGGTAATCCACAACAAATCACATGCAACTTACAAGAACACAAAAGGCTGCACCTTAGGATGATGGAGACAAAAGAGTAATTGACAACCAAGGAAAATATTGGTGACCAAGTGTTCAAAGCTTATAAAGAATTAATTGACATGCATGATATATTTCAAACTATGTTGACACAAGAACTTGATTATTTCAACAAGCCCTTGGATATGGCATTGCTCGATTTCTTTGATGAAGGATAACTAAAGGATCAAAGAATTTGGAAGGATGAACTTGCCCAATTATTACCATGGGATCTTGATAAAGTGAACGATGAAGCAATGGTGATAGAAAATACACATGTACAATTGGAGTAGATGTTCACCTTGGAATTCATCATGAAGGATATAATTGCCAATGTGGACACATACACCAAACATGATTATATCGATCACCTTTCAAAAGTCAAAATGTTTATATCCAGAGAAGCATAAAGATCGAAAATATTATTGGTCACTCAATATCAGATACATCATCATGGAGAGAGGACCTTGAACATGCCTTAAATGGTCATGGGTACCTTACAGAGACTAGAGGATTGTAGTGTTATGATTGTTGTCGAATTCATTGTTGTTTGTTAATTAATTTTTAGTTATGTTCATCAAAGTATAAACAAAAAGTTTCCACTTTACATATAATGGCCCGAAGCTTGTTGCTTCCCATATATAAGGGAAACCAAGGCCGAGTCTTAGGAGGATCATCAATAATATTATTAGCATAGATATTTTACACAACATATAAAAGACTTCTGATATATACTACTTCATCTTTTGAAATAATATAATGGAGGAGAAAGTGTAAGTTGGTGGCCAAAATCTTGGTGTTCAGTTGTTTTATTAATTTGAATTCATATTTTATTTTGTTGTCTCCAGAATGGTCTTTTCCTATTATTTAAATTAAATATATCGAGGATATAATTAATTTACCAAGGCACATTTGCTGTTCTTTTGTGATTAGTTTGACTGGCTCCTTCAAGGAAGGATTAAATTCTTTTAAAGTAATCACAATAACTTGGAAATATATCATTGGGATTCGTAAGAAGAGCTTAGTGATTGACAATCTTACACATTTATACAAAGTATAAACTACTAAAAGTGTCAAAACAACTAGAGTTAAGCCAATAAGGAGGACCCACATATCATATATATCTTGACTCCATCTACCCAATAGGAATAGGCACTGATTACACTCATCTCAAAACAATAATTCATATAGAAGTTTATTCAAAAATTCAAATTTCAACCTTAGGAGTAGGAGTAGTTGTTAAGTTTGCATCTATTTCACATCTACATGCTAGTGTGGATAGATCCTTAAAGTTAAATAAGTCATACAACCTTTAAATCTGCATTAATTATTAAGATATACTTGCCTAGGTCTAGCAGAGCTTGAAGTGCAGGTAACCCTAACCATATTGGTTATTTGCGTTCGTTAGCCAAAAAAATTGTAAGCCTAACCATAGAGCTTGACATCCTCTTAGGGTTTGGAATCTGCATTTTTGAGGCCTAAGAATACCTTGTATTTATACTTTTACTTACACACCTATATAGATGGAATAAATAATAAGGCCATATTAGTGTACCTCATATTTGTAGTTGTCTCCATATTGAGAAAATCTAGGAACAAATTTTTTGTAGATCACAATATAGCGTGACATGAATTAAAAGAATATATTTATATATTTCTAAAATTTTATTCCATATATCAAATATATCTCTAAAACTTGATTCCATTTATCCTTTTAGATCTTAGGCTTATATTGTTCAAGCTTAATAAAAGCATTAGAAGCCATGCGACTAGTTCAAAGAGGAAATTATAAAATATAAATAATTTTGAGCCTTATGTGAGTATTAATTTATCACAATAAGGTTGAGGTCACACCAAGAACATATTACCATCTCGAATTATCTATATTTATCTTTGTACGCATTGCCCAAAATTTTTTCAGATGGAAGAAGTTCATCCACATTGCTTGTTGGCATTGTACCCATCTAGACTAGTAATGAAACTTCAAACAATGGAAAAATCCAAAATGTGGTTGTTAACTTTCTTATCATTATTTGTTAGCAAAATAACCAAGAAAGATTGGAGACAAACAAATTAGACCTATTCCCATTCCTCCTTTTTCAAGTTTGAGTGCCTTTACTTTCATTGCCTTGATAATTGGGTTCCCTATTCTTTGGACCTCTAGGCTCTATCATCCTTGTTAGAGTAATCATGCATTAACTAATAATTAATTATTAGTCTAATTTATTCTCATGTACTTAATCTAAACTTAAGAATTCTTTTTTATGTTAACTAGAGAGCTATTATTAGATCATTCTGTCTCATCGCATGTGATGTTGACACTTGTCATGATCTAATCTCTTTATAATTTAGGGTTTCTCATATATAATACTCAACCCTCATTGAATTATCATAACCTTGATTAACCTTTTGATAACCTTTGAGGACTCTTGATCTCCTTGAAGACTCTTGAGGTTCATTCTGTAGCTTTTTCTTATTGAGGATATTGCATATTATTGTTTCCAGCTCTCTTGTGTGGAAGGTGTCTTTGTTCATTGTTTAATTTTGTGGCTTATGTTTTTCATAATTCTAATATGTTGTTAGAGTTGGATTCAATGAATCCCTTCTCGAGTTCTGGGTTTTTTCTTCAACAAGGGTTATAGGGCTTCAAATCTGGATTCTCCTTTTTTTTTTGCATTTTTTGGAGGTGGGAAATTTTTAGGTGCATTTTGGCACAAAATGGACCTCACTATTGGATTTAAGAGGCCGATTTGACAAATTTTGATTATATATTTGTCCACATTCCTTGTCGAAATCATTTGAAACATTTTTTTGACAAGGGCTTGTACGACCATTGTAGATTTGTTGTACGATGAAATTAAAAAAATAAAATTACACTTTATAGTGCCAAGCACTATATATAGTGCCGAGCACTATATATAGCACCGAGCACTGTATATAGCACCGAGCACTGTATAGAGTGCCGAGCACTGTATGGATTGCTGAGCACTATATATAGCGCTGAGCACTGTATAGAGTGCCACGCACTATATAGAGCGCCGAGCACTGTATAGAGTGCTACGCACTGTATAGAGTGCTACGCACTATATAGAGTGCTACGCACTATATATAGCGCCGAGCACTATATATAGCGCCGAGCACTATATATAGCGCTGAGCACTATATATAGCACCGAGCACTATATAGAGTGCTACGCACTATATATAGCTCCGAGCACTATATAGAGTGCTCCACACTATATAGAGTGCCGAGCACTATATAGAGCGTTGCACACTATATAGAGTGCTGAGCACTATATATAGCGTTGAGCACTATATAGAGCGCTGCACACTATATATAACACTAAGCACTAAATAGAGCACTGCGCACTATATATAGCGCTGAGCACTGTATATAGCACTGAGCACTGTATATAGCGCTAAGCACTATTTATAGTGCTAGCGCGGTCAGTCGAGGACAGTTCTAGTGGTTTTCTAGGTTGTTATAGAACTTTTTCAAGTGCCTCGTACAATCTGCCACCCCATCATTTCGGGTTATGATTTTTTGGCACCTTCACTTTTTTGATGAATCTAACATGGTTATATTCCATCGCTAGTTTTTTGTTGTAGGAGATCTATTTTTTTTTGGTTAGGAGGATATTCTATTGATATCAACATGACATCATGCTGACATCAACATGATGTCAGAAGTACGACCATAGGGCAAAGGCCCCTTCAAGCCCTCTTTGGCCCTAAAGGAGCTATTTTTTTCTTTTGGCCATAAATCGGGTGTATGATATCAAAATTGGGCAAACAAGATATCATAAAAAAAATGGTTTTGTCAACTTTCTAGTGGTGTGGGTTTTATCACCATTTTTTGTTGCTGTTGCATTCTATAGCCTATTGAACTCATAGATGCTATTTTTACTCTCGAGCTCATTACTTGTGACCTATTTTTCCATTTTTCACGATTCCAACAATGTCGGTATGATATTTCAAAGCACTTTATAGCCATCCATGTACTTTTTCCAGATTTCTCTTTAGGTACATTGTATTCAGTTTTTTGTGTTTTCACATTTTGGTGAATTACTTGGACATCTTAGCTCCTGAAAACTTTTTTTGTTTGTGTGGTATGACTTGCTTTTGGCTATTCTACATGTATTTCCAGTATTCTATCATGTTTGAGAATTTTGAGCATCTTTTGCATGTAATTTCTCTTTTGTTGATGCACTAAGATAAAGTGCCATTCTGGTGTATACTTTTTGAGGATTTCACACATCAAGTTGTGCCTTTTGTACCCACACTATGATATAAAGTGTCATGGGGGTTGTGTAGGAATTTTTTTTTTCCATCACACCTTTTTCAAGTGAGTGTCCCTTCCATGATAGTAGTGAATCCTTGTGTTTGTCTCATACGTGTGTGCTTTAGTTTACACACCCTTTTATTTGTAGGTACTCTTTTGTGCACATTTAGATGTTCTTGTTTCACCCGCATGCACTTCTTGGTTTCACACAGTTTCAGTGGATTTGTCTTGGCTCTCCCTTGTCAACATTATGGGGGGGTTTCTACTATTAGTGCTAATACATCCTTGGCTTCATTTTTTGGAGTGATTTATGTATCTAGTTATTTTTCCTATGTATTAGGTGGATGCAATGCACACCAATGATTGGTTACCCATGCATTTTGATGAGATGGAGAATTTACCATAAGGACACTCTTGCATTCTTATTTTTGGAGGTTCTCCATTTCATCACTATATCAGTCATCTTTTGAAAGTTGTTTAAAACTTCCTGGTGCTTTAGTGATGTTCTACATGTTCCTCTTATTTTTGGGATAATATTTTGGTTGGAGGTTTCTTAGTCCTTGACATTGTTTTGGAGGCTTTTTATTCTTTTGTTCACCTTTCTTTCTTTTGGATAGGATTTTTTCCATGTGGTTTTCTCCTTTTATCCAATTGTGAGAGATTAGATTGCTTGTACATGGGCACCTCACCAGACCTTGTTTGCCGAGACCCATCATGCATTATCATTTTAGGGATTTTAGCTACTCCCTAAGTTCATATTAAGGGGGTGTTAGAGAAATCATGAATTAGATAATAATTAATTTATCTTTAATTAATTATTAGTCTAATTTACTCTCATGCACTTAAGCTAAACTTAGGAGTGTTTTTTTTATGTTAGCTAGAGAGCTATTATTAGAGCATTCTGTCTCATCACATGTGATGTTGACACTTGTCATGATATAATCCATTTATCATTTAGGGTTGATCCTATATAACACTCAACCCTCATTGTATTATCATAACCTTGAATAAAATTTTGATAACCTTTAAGGACTCTTGATCTCCTCGAAGACTCTTGAGGTTTATTCTATAGCTTTTTCTTGTTGAGGATATTGCATATTATTTTTTACAGATCTCTTGCATTTAAGGTGTATTTTCTCATTGTTTGATCCCATGACTCATGTTTTTCACAATTCTTACAATCCTTGGCATACCTTTTCATCAACCCCCAGTTCACTACACGTCCATGCTTTGGGAATTTTATGCAAGGACTTCCAGAGGTCATAACTTTTGACTCAGAATTCCATTTGGGCTCAGATTTTAAAGAGAGATGCATTATGAGGGGTTTTATGGATTTCCAGTCAAGCCAAACTCAATTGGTGACCATTCCAACAAATTTTCAGGGCAAAAATATTTCATTTAGGCCCTAAAAATTAGCTTTTCGTTATTTTTCAAGATTTTCTAGAATTATTTTTTCTTAATATTTTTGAATTCATGTCTCCAATTTGATTTCTAAAGTGACAATTAGTGTCAATGTTGAGGTAGGAAGGAATTTAGTAATTTTTGTAGTTAGATGGATATGAATGCAAAATTACCTAAAATGGCAAATTAAGAATGTTGTCAAAAGCTGCCAAACAAGGTAATTTTTGTCTTTTTTTAGTTTTAGAAGTAGAATGGAGGTAGAGTAATTCATAATTAATAATTTTATTTCTTTAGTTTCAATATCTATTCCTCTGGATGATAATGGTTTCTTTTGTTCTTTAGTTTAGTTGCATCATTTGGTATCAGAGTGGGAAGATGTCTAGGAGAGGAAGAGGAAGAGGAGGTCTTGCCCAGATGCATAGAGATATGCAAATCCTATAAAGGTAAGTAGAAGATCTTGTAGACATGATGGAAAATTAGAGAATGAAATAAAGAGGAGATGATTTTGATGAAGAAATAGGTCAAGTAGATGCAGATCAACATAGGACTAGAAGAAGAAGAACAATTAGAAGAGAGGATGCTGGGGGCATTAGAAGGGAAAAATGAAGGGATAAAAAATGAAGTTTTAGAGTATGCGGGTAGCCTAAAACCAAAGGATCTAATAGATTGGTTGAATGATATGGGAAAATTCTTTTAATGAAATTCTTTGACATAAGAAAAGAAGTTAAAATTTACATGTACCAAGTTAAAGGGTAATGCAATGATTTGATGCGATTATTTACAAAAGGAGAGAACTAGAAAAGGATAGGATAAAATTAGGACTTGGAAGAAGATGGATAAGAAGATGTGAGAGAAATTTCTTCCTATGAACTATGAATTTTTTTTTTTCGTAGGTTTCAAAATTTGAAATAGAATCTATCCACTGTGGAAGATTACACAAATGAATTTTATAAGTTATCCATTCACATGAATCATCAAGAAACTGATGAACTAATGGATGTGAGATATGTAAATGGTCTTAAATTTTCTATTCAAGATGAATTGAGCTTGCATTGGGTTAGTAGAATGGAAGAGGCATACCAATTAGCTTTAAAAGAAAAAGAAAAGAAACATAGAAAATATTTCCAAAGGAATAGAGGAGCAAGGAGGGGTATGTCATCTCCATCACGAGGTGGTTTGAATTACAATAGGTGAGAATTATCACAGGGTGTGGAGAAACAAGAAGATACTTGACAATATCTTCCAAGTCAACAAAGAGGAAGAGGTTTTCAGAGAGGTAGAGGTTATAGTGGTGGTAGAGGTTGGGAAAACCAACAAAGACCTTTTATTTGTTTTCAATGTGGTGAAGAGGGTCATAAGGGATTTTAATGCTCAAATGATCACATGTAAGAAAGGAAACTAGGAGAGAAATCGAGATTGAACTTGGCTCAAGCTGAAAATGGAGGACTCAGATTCCAGGTTCTACCAGATGTGGGGGAGAATCTCATGATGAGAAGGATAATGGTAATTCTAGAGAAGGAAAAACTACATAATAGAGGCTATGAAGATTCTTGGCTTCGAAAAAATATTTTTTGAACCAGATGCACATCAAGAGGAAAGGTATGCCAAGTTATTTTTGGTAGT
Organism: Sequoiadendron giganteum; assembly: GCA_007115665.2. Lineage (NCBI taxonomy): Eukaryota > Viridiplantae > Streptophyta > Pinopsida > Cupressales > Cupressaceae > Sequoiadendron > Sequoiadendron giganteum. The sequence continues at coordinate 591,058,868 of CM021100.1, forward strand.
GGAAGTTGCAAAAATATGGTTCCTAGAGAAATGGTAGATACGTTGAACTTACACTATGAAAACATCCCTATCCTTATTGTATTGCATGGTTTAAGAAGGGGAATGAGGTTACTATAGATAAGATGTGTTTAATCAAGTTTTCTATAAATAAGACTTATACGGATGAAACATGGTGTGGTTTCATTCCAATGGATGCTTGTCATCTGTTGTTGGGAAAACCATGACAATATGGCATGAAAGTTATGCATGGAGAGAAAATACATACTTTTTGCAAGGATGGCTCAAAAGTAATTTTGTTACCACTTAAGAATGATGGGAAAGCTGAGAGTATGTTGTCTAAAAGAGATATTGTTAAGAAAATGAAGGTGACATGGTTTTGTTATTCACTAATGGTGTAAAGAGGAGATGATGAAGAAGTTCCAATTCTAGATAAAGAAATGAAGGTGCAAGAAGAGTATATTGATATTATACCAGATGAGTTACTTGATGGTCTACCACCAAAAAGAGATTAAAAATCATATAGATCTAATCCCAAGGGAATCTTTACCTTAGGCAGCTTATAGGATGAGGCCTACACAACATGCAAAACTCAATAAACATGTGACAAAGCTTATAAAGAAATGTGTGGTGAGTGAAAGCATGATACCATGTGCTGTGCCAAAATGGTTAACTCCAAAAAAATATGGCACATGGAGGATATGCATAGATAGTAAATAAATAAATAATATTACCATCAAGTATTGGTTTCCTATGCCTCATCTGGATGACATGATGGATGTGCTTGTAAGGGCTACACATTTTTGGAAAATTTTTGATCTACAAAGTGGTTACCATCAGATCCAAACTAGAGAAGGGGATGAATGGAAGATAACATTCAAGACAAGAGATGGGTTATGTGAGTGGATGGTTATGCTATTCAGGTTGTCAAATGCACCTAGTACCTTCATAAGACTAATGAATATTGTGCTACAACCTTACATTGGTAAGTTTATTTTGATGGTAATCTAGTTTTTAGTAAGAGAAAAGAGGAACACTTGCAACACTTGAGGATCATACTAAATGTGTTAAGAAAATATAAAATTTAATCAAACCTAAAGAAAAGTAGGTTTATGCAAGAAAGTCTTGTATTTTTGGGTTTTGTAATCTCTATAGATGGCATCAAGATGGATGTAGAAAAGGTCAGAGAAATATTAGAGTGGCCTATTCCAAGGAAGATAACAAAGGTAAGAAGTTTTCATGGTTTGGCTATATTTTACCATAAATTTATATGAAATTTTAGCAATATTCTAGCACCCATAAGAGATTGCACAAAAGGAAGAGAGTTTGTGTGGACCAATGAAGCTGAGGAGAGTTTTTTTTTTTTTTTTGAAGGTGACTGAAGCTCCCATATTGGAATTACTAGATTTTGATAAGGTGTTTGAAGTGGTCTGTGATGCCTCACATGTAGGTATTGGAGCTTTCCTTAGTCAAGCAAGTAAACCCACAAAATTTCTTAGTGAAAATTTGAATGACGTAAGGAAGAACTATTCCACATATGATATAAAATTTTATGCAATTGTGCAAGCTTTAAGGCATTGGAGGCATTAATTGGTGCCCAAAGAGTTTGTGTTTTTTATAGATCATATTGCATTAAAATATCTTAACACTCAAAATAAATTGAATAGTAGGCATGCAAAATGGGTATCTTTCTTACAAGGATATACATTTATTTTAAAGCATAAGCCAAGAAAACAAAACCAAGTTGTAGATGCTTTAAGTAGGCATACTGTGTTTTTGATAGAAATGGAAAATAAGGTAATTGATTTTGATACCTTTAAGGATTTGTATGAGACTGACAATGACTTTTAGGATATTGAGGAACAATTGACATATCCAAAACATGACAACCTATAGCACATCAAAGGTGAATATCTTATGCAGGAAGGATACCTTTTCAAAGGAAAACAACTATGTATTCCAGTTGGATCTATGAGAGAAAACATTATCAGAGAGCTTCATAGTAGTGGATTGGCTAGACACTTTGGCAAGGATAAGATAACAACTTTGGTAGAAGATAAATATTATTGGCCAAAGATGAAGAGAGATGTAGCCAGATATGTGACAATGTGTAGGATTTGTTAGGTGGCTAAAGGACATGTGGATTAAATCCACTCTTTTGAGGCTCTTAGTTGGGTGCGGTTGTAAGCCGAGTGTCCAAATCTAGTATCATTTTTATTTTGCAGCTTTGGTAGATTTCACTTCATGAAAAGGCTTCCCTGCCACAGACATGTGGTGCTCTCGCTCCACACATTGCAAATAATGTCCAATTTTTTTTGGGGAAGCACCATGGCACCACGTGGTGGAACCATTGTTGCTGATGCATTAAAGATAAGTGGTTTCAAAGCATACCCTAGTTCCATGTGGCATCACAACACACTTTGAAGGGTGAGGGAATTCTCTTGTAGGAAAAGGATGTTCCATTGGTCGAATCCACCATGACAAGTTAGACAAAGAACGTGTCAACATTTGAAGGCTGCTAAGAATTAAGGTAACACTATTCTTGGGATCTACAGATCATGTATGGTGGTGCCAAAATATTTCCATGATCTGATTTTATTGTTGAGATTTCATAATGGAAATCACACACGAGACAACAAGGGTCTTTGAGGCTCCAGGTGTCAAATTTTCTTGGCCTCAAGATTCCTAACCATGCAAAGCAATGAAACTTATTTATTCTGAGATGATATCATTGCAAAGGGTTTGGTGTTTGGATTTTGGGATTAAGTGGGTTTTTTTAGTTCAATTTTGATTCTAACTTCATTTCCTCTCTTAGTAATATTTCATTTATTTTTTTCAGAGAGAATAGATTGTAGCTTTTAGTTTTAAAATAGAAATAGCAACAATTTATTGTTTTCATTTCAAAGGCCTTAATAGGTGCCCCTTGTGGGAAGGATTGAATATTTTATATTGTGCCTTTGGACCTTTGTAATTTGTTCTCCCCCAACAATGAAGAGGATGTGGTGTTCTATACCAAACTGTGAACTTAATATTTGTCCATTATTTCTAATTCCCTACTTTTATAGTATAAGCTTTTATAAATATTATAGAATTTGAATCATGCAAGATCTCTTTTAATTTTCTGTGATGTTTTGATCTATGTTATGTGTTGATGGGTGTTTTTTCTCCTTCTCAACGCAGGTAATACATAGGTGCACCACCTCTCTTGAAAGGTAGAAATCTTCAAACAAGTTACAAATTACTACCCCAAAGTCTCTCGGGTGTCAGGTCATGACATGCATGGAATATCTCAGTTGGTTTAATGTGATCCTACTGGTAATCACAAGGCAGCCTTACGTGGGTCAAACTGGAAGGGAATTGGATTCATGGATGGAGTTTATAATTTTTTTTGAAAATTTTCTCTATTGCTGCAAGTTTAGGACATCAGTCAAAAAATCCACTTTGATCTTCTAATTTGGCTTTACAATGTGCAATGAACTTTATCTAAAGCACCTATTTAAGAAAAAATTCAAAAGGGAAGGGAGAGGAAGAAGTTACTAGACCTACAACTATCAATGAACAATGAAAATGGAGGACCCTACAGTGGACATCCTTCCCAAAACTTAGTTCCACTTAACCATATTAGTTCATAGTCTCATGAAACAAGTGCAATCTTCTAAGGTCTGTGGATCTTCAACATTACATTCACCATAAAGCATGAAGAAGAGATAGAATTTAAGTGCAACATTCATATAATGTTCAAACTAGCTTTACACTGCAGTTTATCATCAATAAACAACAAAAAACATGAACAAGGAAGGGCATCAACACAAAAAAAATATTGAAAACCAATGAACAACATTAACTAATCTACCAAAGCATGTAAGAACACATAGAACAACAAAGTTAATCTACTCAAATTCATACATATGAGAAGAAGAATCATGCAACATGAAGTTGGAACTCAAGAATCCACCAAATCAATGAATTTCTATTAACATTCCAGCAACATGTCTTTACAACAACTCAAATCTCTCTTGAAAATGAGAGAGGACGCCCTATTTATAGTGTCCAAAAAGAAAAATAAATGAACAAGATTTAATCTCATTGTGTGGCCAAGATTCACTGCAAATTAGGGTTCCACCTACCCCCAAATATTCCACAATATAAAATTACATCTTGTATTTTAGTCTATTTTGTCTTATTGTGGGGCAACACTATAGCTCTTTAATCTTCTAGCTGATTTCCTTTGCTACAACTATACTGTGAGGAATTCATCATCAATCACGGGATTTCATTCATGCTTCTTTATAGTGGCATACCCTACAAAATTCCCAATCAATGCTTGAAGTTTATTCTACTCCATTATGTCAGATTGGAGCACTTGGAAGATCCATTTATTAGATCTGTTGGTGAGTACATCCCAGTCCTTATCGTATTTGGCTATATTCTTTACCACTTGTTCTGATTGGGCAAAGGCATGAGTAGAAAACTCCATGAAATATGGAGTGAGGATGTCAATAGCTCCCTCATTCATCTTATTGAGGAAATATGGTCTTATCTTTTCCGGATCTATCTCAACAAAAGGCATGTTGAAATTTGTCATTAGTTTGAGGTACTCCATGCATGCCATTCTAATCTCTTTAACCCAATCGATATCAAGTTCTACTTCATGGAGCACCCATTCTAAGACTTATTTCCTATATTCTAAGCTCATTTTCCATGTCTCAACGAGTCATTGATCATTCTTTGCCAATGCAAGCTCCTTTTCCCATGATTTTTGGGGCACCTTGAGAATAACCTCGATCTTGGGGTACGTGATTCGATATAGCTTCGAGAAATCAGAGCAAAACTTCCTCATGCCCTCCATCTGTTTCTGAATTTCTAGGAACTTATTTTCTGTTCTAACAACTTGACTGATGCCCATATGCCATTATATATGACATGTTGGAGCCAATCTTCAGTAGCCTTTGTCCAATTCTTTCTCTTCTCTAGCTTACTGATGTGTTCTTTGGATTACAACAATGGGGTAGTCAATGACATGGTAGGGAGCTCCTTAGTTGATGACCATTATTGAATATAAGCTGTCAGATTTTCCACTGTGCCTCTAGCTCCTCCTTAGAAGTCTTGTCCTTATTCATTTGGTGTATGATGGTGGCGACGAACCCCTGAAGATGGTCAATATTTTGTTCTCTTGTGACCATCCCCAAGTCGATGGTAGAAATATTATAGCTCACTTCCTCTTCTCCCATCACTAGAGTAGCTATCTGTATTGTCTTGGATCTTGATGTGTCCATTGTTAGATGAGATCTGACCCTTAGTTTCTTCTCCTTCTTTGCACTTATTTGGGCTCGAGCCAAGATGGCCTCCAACCTTGCCTTTGGATCCATCGGGGTTAGGATTTTCTTCTTCAATTACTTCTCAATCCATTCAGGCATATGAGATTCCCCTTTTGGTGATTTGTGATCACTTTCTTCCTTGCGAGTGCATTGAATTTTCATTGCTTTGCCACCTAAAGTCTCCTTCTCTATCTTTTCTTCCTCTTCTTCATATAAATCCTGAATGAATACTGTTTATTTATTTGGGGACTCGGTGGCTATGTGTTCCTTGGGCTGTCCTTCCCCTTAGAGGTTCTCTCTTCTTCTTCTTGTTCATGCCCATGTTCTTCATGATGTTTTGTTTCTGAGCTTTTTCTTGTTTCAACCTCTTCTCCAGGCTTGTATTTTTCTTTCTTTTCTCTTTCTTACTCTTCTTGTTCCTTTGAAGGAGGTATCTCTTTATCATGCTCAGGGATCTGATCTTGCTCTCCTGTTGGAGTTTCAATGTCTTCCATTTCCTCATCCATACCTTTCTCTTCATCGGAGGGATATTTTTCAACTTCTTCCCGAACGTCCCTGAGTTGTTGGGCCAACTCCTCTTCGAGATCTGGGTCAAATGTTTCCACAATATACTTGGTGCTTGGCTCTTCAACATCCTCCTCAAAGGATTTTCTTTCCTCCTCTTCATGCACCACTTTATCAATTACTGGAATTTGATATTCAGGATGCTTGTGGTAGTCATCTGCTTCTTCTTCCATTTCTTTGTTTGCTTCCCTCTCTCGCCTCTCCAAATCTTTAGAGATTTACATCATTGCTTCCATCATAGGTGGCTCAGTTGGAGGAGGAGGGATAGGGAGGCTAGTAATATCTTGAGCCAAGGCAACTTGTACTGCAAGATTTAGGAGCACCTCAGACAGCTCCAACGGTATATTTCGCATGTGTCAAGCAAGAGCCTCTAGGAGTGAGAGAGTAGGAATTATTGTCATTGTGATGGTAAGTGAAAGACATAATGATGGAGACATGGATGAGGAAGAAAGTGGAAAAGTGGTGGCAGATGAGGAATCTATGGCTATAAATTGGGTTGTAGGGGAAGTGGAGGCAAGGTGGACTGAAATATCCACTGTAGGTGGAGAAGAGGCAATCAATGCCTGAGAAGTAGGTGGAGAAGCAATAGTAGCGGCGATGGCTATGAGTGTGGAGGCAACAGGTGGGGATACTGGCTGCTGGGTATCTTGTTCTCTTCCTTCATGGAGCGGGTCCACTTGGATGGTGGGTATTTCCATGAAACTGCCCGATTTCCTTGGTTTCTTGGAAGGTTCACCTTCTGAGGCTTTCCTTGAATACACCTTGGACTTGGGCTGACATTCAAACACTTCTTTCCTTTTCTTGGATTGTGTAGTGGGAGGAGATGCCAGAGTCTCCCCCGTTGGGATAGTAGTGGCAGAGACACTGTTAGTCTCACTCTCAAGTGGATCTTTGAGCTCTCCGTACGTTAGGGTCACTCCCTACAGCTTTAATTGAGCAACTTGCTCATCAATCCATTGTTTTGTTCTTGCCTCAATAGGCTTCATTATAATGTCAAGGTCATTGACCTCTTTCTCATCCCAGTCAATCAGTGGTAGCGAAACATTGGCAATAGTGTCATGCCTTGGATCCACCACAGCATTCTAATCTTCGACAATTTGATCCGGCACCAGAAACAAGTTCACTATTTTGACAAAGTAAGCCATAATGCACATGTAATGCTGCATACACACCTCCTTATTGTCTTTGCAATTGGACCAAAATTACTCTACATTATGTAGATGGGCGTAATCAATCCCGATCGCCTTCTTCAATTTTCCATAAGGGTCCATTCGTGGTCTGGCGGTATAGAGCTCCAAGTTGTATTCATTCAACTCCTTATCAGAGTACTCTGCACACTGGGATGTGTGAAGTTCATACATTACCTAAACAAACGCAAGGGGATAAGGGATCCCCACTCTATGCTTGCTACTCAGGAGGGCGTATGCATGTTGCAGCTTCCAGATGAGTTCAAGTAGTACCATCCAGTCATTTGGGTATCGGGGCAGCTTATATGGTTTCTCTGAGAAATCCTCGGCTCGAATGTATGTAAATTTTGGAAATTGAATGAAAAAGAAGCCGGACCGGTGGATGTAAGCATTGGTGCTATGCATAACCCTTCTCTCAAAGTCACCTCCAAGAAGCCTGATGTTATACCCGATGAAGGCATCATTGACTCTATAATAGTATTTCTTGAAGTTTTAGAATTGGAGTTGGGGATACCTATCGTAGACCTTCAATTCCCTGCCCGGAGTTGGATTTGGTGCCACAAATAGTCCCCTGTATTGGGCATGGTTGGCAAGCAAGTAGACTAGGTATGATGTCATGTAAAATTGTGAAGTCTTCTTCACGGCCGCAAATTGCTCATGCAAGCAGTGGCTATTCATTCTAGGCGAATAGAACATGGTCTCTCCTTAGATTATCTCCTCCATGAAGTAGAACATCCATTCTTGAAAGAAGGCCGCAGTCGGGAGGCCCATGACTCTGCTTAATAAGGTTACCAAGTCATGGTAATCCTCATAAAAGTCACTTCTAAAGAGTTCTTGGGGCACTTTGCTCATGCTACCCCTCTTCTCCTTAAGCTAGTATTGATTGATAAGCTTCTTACACTTGAGGGGTTCAACATCCCATGTTTTTGGAGCATATTCCTTGGTTGTATCCTCCATTTCATCAAAGGTAGGGATATGGAAAATTTTCCCTATTGATTTGGCAGATAAATCAACCAATATATTGCCATCTTTGTCCACTATCTTCTCTGTGTCCTCCTGGTATGCCTCTCTATAGGCCATTACAAGCTCAAGAGCTATAAGGGTAGGTGGGAACCCAACAACCTTAGCCAACCCACTTATTTTGATTTTTCTAGCATTTTCAGTGGTGGGGTTGATTCGAACCCTTTGCTTGAACTCATCAATATCAATATGTCCCAGATTAGTGTCTGAGATCTCTTTCCAGTCTATAGTGACCCTAGAATTGAGGGGTTCCCCTTGGAACTTGTACCTCATTTGGTATTTATCTTCCTTTCCCCTAGGTGCTTTAGCAATTTTATTTCCTTTGTCTTTCTCTATGGCCACCCTCGCAGGTCCTGCAGCTGGTTCCATATACCTTGCAGGCAAAGGAGCAGTAAACACATTTAAGCATAAACCATGAAGAACATTAGCCAAGATCCTAGAAAATGATGTTAAATCAAATAATCCATCTTACAAAGATCCTAAAATTTCTTTCAGATCATTGTCAAACACTTGCTTGGGGGAGTTAAGGCAATGTGGGCCCAGGGGTGCGGACTTCCCTGGGCTGGCAAACGTTCTAAAGGAAATTGTAGACGAACAAAAAACATGGCACGATGGCCCGAATGGTTCCACCAATGCCAAAATTTGATCATGATGTGGGGCCCTCAATCTTATTTAGCATGTGGGTCAAAGTAACTTTCAAGATTTGGGAATGCTAGATCTATCATTTAGGCATGTGGGATCAGAGGGTAACTTGGCTGCTTTGAGGTTCCGTCGTTGACATGAGGCTGGTAGAGAGATGCCCCACAAGAGGAATCCTGCCATGTAGGATTCACAGCCTCGAGAGACGACATTACCTTGTCATTGAAGTTCAAGAGTGTGGGATGAAAGGTGCGGGAAGGCATTGGTGTTTGGCTGTTCAAAACAACGAAGACAGGTTAGAAGTCTGCTTGAGGAAGCCCGCATCATTAGGTCCAAAAAAGGTGAGTGCATTGATCGTTTTCCTTCAAAAAAACAAAGGGAAAAGGCAGGGTTGAGTCCTGCATAGTGGATGGACGAAAGCCTTTGGGCGTTTGTTACAATGGGAGTAGGACGAAAGTCCATGAACGACAGTTCACAAAAGGAATCTGTCTTAGTTGCAGGCTCAGATGACAGTTACGAACGCAAGGCCTAATGGGTGGATGGTCAGGTCGCGAAGGCCATTTGAAATGGTGAACCCCAAATGGAAGCCCATGGATAGAGGTTCGCGAGGAGAACTCCACAATGGGTCGGGACTTAGGCATTTGGCGAAGTCAATTCAGATTGCCGATGACAAGGGTGAGATCCATGTAGCAGAAGATCTTGACCAGATTTCTGTTTGAAATGGCAAAGCTCAAAGGAATTTGTAGGTAGAGGCCCATGCATGTGGAATCAAGAGGGTAAAATGTTCCACCTTTAGGACATGAATTGTGACAGTCTTTAAAAGGCTAAGTTGAGGGGCTTCCCGTAGGCGTGGGCCTGATGGAGGTATTTACTATCTTGCCAAAGTTTGAACATTTTCAAAGGTAGGCGATGGTGGTGGTCAGGATGCGGGCCCACATGGAATGAACGCCTTGGTTCAAGATGACGAAAAAGGGTTTAAGTTCTGCCAGACTCAGACAGACGCATTTTGACAGTTTTCAAATTTTCAAGACATGGGTGTTGTGCGTCAAGGGTTTCTCTATCAACCTAAGGTTTCTTTTCTTAAAATGAAGCTGGTAATTTTGTGAAATTTCAACAAAAACCTTACACATAAGTAGTAGGAGAGACCCTACCTCAACAACTTGCATGAAGGATGATGATTTCAGCAACCGAGAAACTCGAAGGGCGATGGTGAGACGCTAGCGCACAAGCAACAAAATCAACCAACTCTGACAAGTCTTCTGAATATTTTCAGGTGAAAATGACAGCTTGAACTAGGCTATTTATAAAAAATGTGGCATTTAATGCCCCTCATAAATGTGGGTATGGTGGAAACTGTGGTTGGTGATCATGCATTTCAAAAATGACGGCAAGAATGGTGGATTTCACTGAGTGTACGACAATCGAGTGTTAGCTGCTCATACAGTTGGCGGTGAAAACAACCACGAGGGTGCCGGTTTCATGGTATAGAAGGACATGATGCGAAGGCCATTGTGAATGGCTAGGGAGCTAGGGAGTCCTAGAAAGGGCGGCCCACACGGGTGGATCCGCATTGCTCCAAGGATGAAAATCTTGAATATTGAAGGCAAACAACCAAGGAAATTCTGTAAAGGCCCAAGGCCTTGAAGATTTGAGGGTAGCATAATATGATCAACTCAGAGCAACTCTTCTAAGATTCCTTGACCACTTAGGACTCAAAAATAGGGGGCACAAAAAATGAGGCAGCGATGAAACTGACCCGACAAAGCGAAGAGAGAGGGTCCCCGTTCCGAGTAGGGCGTGTGTGCTGTAGGCATAACATTATGCAAATGATTAGTGAGTATCAAAGGTATTTTTGATGTATCACCTTAGTTTTATTTTAATTTTAATTTCTTAATCTCTTCCCTTTTCCTCTGAAAAAAATTGAAGAGCTGACTTCTAAAATCTTGAAGGTTGTTTCATGGACATGAAAATTAGGTCCCATGTCTATGAAACTTCCTATAGGATGTTTTTTGCCTAGAAGCGAGGGTTTTAAGAATCAACGGTTCCTTTTTTGATATGCCTGGCGGGACCTATTCAAACCTGACTAATAGTCAAAGTTTATGAGCTGGAGGCCTATTACAAGGTCATTTGCAACACAAAATCTAGGTTTATTTTTACCACCCTTTGTGGTTATAACTTGCCAAAGGGTTGTGGGGTCAAGCACAACATGACAACCACTGTAAATGGCTTCTCTAGGACCACCCAAAAATTTTGTTTTATGGAACAGTGGTAGCCCACTTATTCCACCAGTAGCCCTGGCTACTTGGGACCCTATTCCTACTAATGCCTTGAAGGCACTCCCTAATTTCACAACAGAGGATTTTAAAAGAATTACAAAACATCTTCAAGATGTAGCAAATTTCTGCACAGTACATCATGTTATAGAATAAAACATATCTTTAAGGATGCTAGGCGCCTCTTTTTAATGGTGAGCTCTTGACTAGTGCAAATCCTTGGCACCCAACTCCATTGCTACTTGGGACCAACTTGGGGATGCATTATTCAACTGGTTCAATGAGAAGGGAGACTGGTCATCTCTTCTTCAACAACTAATTACTAGATCAAAAGAGCCATGTAAGAGGCTATTATAGATTTCAATACTAGGTTCCATAAAACTTAGCAAAGAATCCTGGTTATGGCCTACCCACCCATGGGAATGACTATAGTTTTATATCTCAAAGCTTTCAACTTAGATATCATGGTGATGGTCCTACCATTTGGAGGCTAGATGTTTCTGGATGCTTATGAGTTAGTTGTCTGAGTGGAGAACAACTTGATAGATACTGGGAAGCTTCCCTCACGACCACCAATGCTTGTGTTCCCAAAACTATTAATGCAGCCACAAGACAAGATCCCTAGTACTTTGCAAGCAACACTGATGCAGGAGTATCCAAAAGTATTCAAAAATTGAGGCAGTTGACAGTGAAGTGGTAGGTTTTCCAATGATGCAATGAAGCTCCATATGTTGGCTAGAGCCGTATGTTGAGGATGAGGAGTCATGCATCAAAGGGTTTTATGAAAAGTATGTCTAGTTTATCCACCAGAATTTTTAGAGGTGTGCATGAAGATTTGATCGAGTTATAGATGTCTGTGTTTGGACAGTTGTTGAGTTGTTCTAGTCAAATTTATTAAAGGAAGTTGATGTGATTCTGATGGCTTGAGATGTTGTGGATGTCTCTATGGTGATTCATGATGATCATGGATGTTTCCTGAACGTGTGTTGGTGGTCCACATCAATCATGGTGCTCGCGATTGGTGAAATTATTTTGCGAGTTCAAAGTTTCCATGTTGTTGGTTGACAGGGTGTTGTAACATGTTGTGGATCTTTGAGGATTAAATTATGAAGGTGTTTCTTGTTTGAGGATGTTGATTTTGGTCCTTGCTTTGTTGTGGCTGATGTTGGTTGGTACACATTGTATTTTGTTTATTATTTATGGCTGACCTATTTGGGTCTACACGCTATGTTATTAGCCATTGTAATTGGGCTGACTTGTTAAGTGCTAAATGATGCACGAATGATATAAATAGAAGAGAAAGGATTTGTTATTACACACAAAAGGGGGATGAATCGATAAGGTGTTCAATAGTGAAAATTATGAAGCACGGTGAATAGGTATTCTAATATGGAAGATTCACTGAGCAGAGGAAGTGTGGAGTAGGAAATGGACTCGATGGCAGATCGTTGTGAAGATTGTCATTAGTTGAGTTACTTGTAACTCCTGAGTTGCGGCCTAGAATCTGTAAAGCCCGAGTGGCATCTGTAATGTGTTTTGAGATTTAATATAATGAGTAGTGGGATTTGAAGGCTGGGTTTTTCCCTGTTAGGGTTTTCCCAGGATATATCTTGTGTCTTGTGTTCATGAATATCTTTGATCTTTGTGTGGATTAGCTATTAAATTTAGTTGCATATCTATTGTCATCATGGAGTTAGTAAGTTAGGCTACAAGGCTGGACTTTACTTAATTGGATCCTCCTACCTTGACTGCATCAAACACCCTCCATGTATGTGAATCTAACTACTTAGATAGGTGCAGTTGCCTTATCATCACTAGCTACAAAGAAGAATGATATGAAGAATATCCTACAAAATTTTTCTAACAAGAAAATAAATCTCAAAAGGTAATAGGCCATGCCTCTAAAGCCCCATTTTGAAAATTATCAAGGTGATAGACCACCGTATTGACACAATCAACATAATTAGTACCAGGGAGGGTAAAGGCCTAACCACTAGGTGCAACTTGTGAATCAAATCATCCTAGCCAATAATCCTCATTAAACAATCCCACCAAATCCACATAGGGAGCTAGTTGTGGGCCAAAATAACTTGGCAAATGACTCAAATTCATGGTTTTCCTATGCAATGATGCACACATACCCCAATATTACCCTAGAGGCAATTTACAATAGAGAGTTTCTGAGCAAATAAGGAAAGGAAATACTCTTGATGTATCCTCTTATGGGTACTAGTCCCTGAGTATCAAGAATACTGTCCTGATAGCTCAAGTCTAGGGTATGCCTATGGACCAAGAAGAAGAAATAGCCCCAAAACATGCACTTTTCTCATGGCTGAAAGGAAAGGATGTGGTGTTCACAAATGATCCCCTTGTAACAAGAGCTCTATAGGTCCAGTCAGACTACTAAAAGTGCTCTAAAAAGAAGTCGATCGAAGCACAAGAAGTTCTCACAAGACTAGAGGTGTCTTTTAGGAAAAATCCAGGCCCCCAAACATCACCTCTAATATACTAAAAATAGGGTGATATAGTGCATAATAGAAGAAAAGAGCCCAAGGTTCAACCTCAAGGGTAATTGAATGTGGTCGAGCAGTTGAAGAAGGCTCCAACCAATGTTTCTCTTTGGGATGTTTTATCAATCCCTGAGTATAAATATTTATTGTAAGAAGCATTAGAGGATGAAGAAAGGCCTACATATCAGGAGAAGCCTATGCAAAGTAATTCGTCAGTCGAGCCAACACAAACCAAAGGAAAAGAATCCAACAAGAGCACACAACCTCAGGTTTCCTCCATGTTCATCAACACCAAGGTAGGGGTAAGTTGAAAAAAACCCATCCCTTTTTATTTAACACTCATTGTTGGAGATAATTTTTTGCACAACTCCATGATTGATTCCAACGCAAGATTTATGGTGATGGACAAACAAATTGCAGATGCATTGCAAATTCAGTATGAAACTTTGGATAAAGGGGTAATGCAGTTAAATAGAAAGAATTTCTAAATCATAGGGGTCATCAAAGCTCTTCCCCTAACTTTGTATTCCTACCCTAGTATCATAGTGACCCAAGAGGTGGTGGTCATTGAATTTCTACTGGTCTTAGGACTATGTTTATCAAGGGATTTCACATCTAAAATAGGAAGATACCTATCCCTGGATTGGTTTCATTTGATCTTGAGGACCAAATGTGGCTTGAAAATGAAGGTTCTATAAGAGACATTGCACCTAGGGAAGATTCCTGATGATGCCATGATGAATTTTGAGGGTGCACATACATCTCTCTTCAAGATGGAGATGTATTTTATAGAAAATATTGAAGAAGAAGTAGTGACTGCTAACATGAACTTGGAGGAGGAGGTCCTCATTAATGATTTTATGAAGATCCATTTTGGGAACTTTGATACGACTGGTCTTGGGACATATGTAATTCATGACGAGGACCAAGTCATCCTCGAGATCATAAGAAAGAAGGAAGACCAAAATAAAGGGCCTGAAACTAATTCTAGTTTCTGGACATTACATTTTGATGGTGTGAAATGCAAGACCAATTCTAGAGCTGACATATGACTAGTCTCTCCATCAACAATAGAGTCTCTCAAAGATTTTCGCTTCCAATTCACTTGCACAAACAATGATTTTGAATATGACACCTTGATCCATGGCCTAAGCCTTGTTGAACACATGGGTGTGAAGCAACTAAAAGTGTTCGAAGATTCCAAACTGGTAGCAAAACAAGTAAGAGGAATTGCAACCTCAAACAACGTCTACATGAGATCCTACCGACATCGAGTGTGGAATTTAATTGAAGGTTTCAAAGCTTTCAATATTCAAATCATTCCAGGATCAAAGAACACATAGGAAAAAATAATGGCTATGATTGGTTCATAATTTGACATGGTGGCCAATCTGCTAACAAATGAACACATGATGTAGGGTATTATTAGACTTGCCATCCTGGATAATGGCCAAAACTGGCAAGTGTTTGAAAGTGATGCTTAGATTTCCATATTTCTACAATAGTCATGTGAGTTCATAGAGAAATTGCAGCTGAAGATTGAGGAGGCATATGAAGATCAAATTATATAGCTTAGGTTTAACAAACTCCCAAAAGGACTGATCACCCTAGAGAATCTGTTCGATTTCAATGATTTCAGGAGAGACAAAAGGAAGTTTGTTGCAAATAAACATTATTACTCCGAGCTCAATGTAGGAGGTGGAATAAAATTAAAAGTTGGGAAAGAATTTTCCGAGAAAGATAAAGATCGGTTGATATCCTTTTGTAACAACTATGAAGGAGTTGTAGCTTAGACCTATGATAAATTTAAAGGATATGACCACAAGGTAATACAATACACCATAGAATTGGTCAAGCAAGCTAGGCTGGTGCATCAAAGGCAAAGACTAATAAATTCAAAATTTGAGTCCCTCATGGCTTAGTAGCTAAGGAAACTGATAGATTAAAATATCATATAACCCATCAAGCATTCGACGTGGGTGTCTAATTTGGTTCATGTGAGGAAAAATAATGGAAAGATTAGACTCTGCATGGATTTAATGGATTTGAATAAGGCATCCCTGAAGGACCATTACCCGCTCCCCTCTATGAAGCAAATCATCAAAATAGTTGTGGGTTCAAAGATGTTCTCCTTGCTCAATGGTTTGTGGCTATAACCAAGTATAGGTAAATGAGGAAGATAAACATAAGACCACTTTCACACGAAGTGAGGAACCTTCACATATATAAAGATGCCTTTCAACCTCTCCAATGTAGGAGCTACCTTCCAGTGGGCCATGGATATATCCCTTTAGGGCTTGATCAACATAATAATTCTCATTTACTTGGATGATCTCATAGTATTTTCCAAGAAGAAAGAAGATCACTTTGACCACCTAGATAAGATTTTTCAAAGATGTCAAGAATTTTAAACATCCCTAAACCATAAGAAATGTATCTTTGGAGTACCTCAAGGAAAGCTACTATGATATGTGGTATCCAGGGAAGGCATCTTTGTTGACCTGGAGAGGGTGTAGGACATCAGAGATCTACCTCTACTTGTGAAAAAAAAGAGAGTCCAATATTTCCTTGAAAAGGTTAACTTTGTCACCAAGTTCATATTAGTCTTTGTAGGTTTAGTGAGGCCCATCACCCTCATGTTAAAGAAAGATCAGGTTTTCAAGTGGTCTACTAAGGGAAGGATAGCATTTCAAAAAATTAAAGATTTAATCTCCACTACTCCCATGCTAGTCAATCTTGAATTCTCTAAGGATATTTTCATGTATATTTATGGAAGTGAACATAGCTTGGAAATTGCATCAAATCAGAAGGAGGATGTAGGAAAAGGTGAACATCCCATTATGTTCTACTCTAGAAATTTGTGGGGGTATGAAATTAAGTATAATTTTATCAAGAAATAGGCCTGATCCATTGTTAAGGGCCTAAATAAGTTTAGGAACTTAGTATCAGGAAATAAGATAGTGGTATATGTATCACACCCTAGTGTCAAGGAGTATATTATGGATGTGGAAATCACACATAAAAAGGGCCAATTGGATCACTAAGATCCTTGAATATGACATCAAATTTAGACCAACCAAAGTAATCTAAGGTAGGGGACTTTACAAATATCAGACACAATGCACAAATATCCCAATAGAAGAGCATGATGCACCAAAGACAGTTTTGGTGAATCAGTATGAGACCAATGATTGATGGGTTGCTGACAAGATCCAATTCATGAAACTGGCTGATACCCAAACAATATTCCCATGAATAAGAGAATATTTTATAGGATACAAGGATTTAGTTATACACTAGTACAAGGGGTCCTCAAAATTAATTTCGATGATATCCTCCTCAGATGTGTTAATGATCAACATGCCAACAAGATTCTAAAGGATATTCTCTTCAATCCACTAGGTGGCCATTTCTCAGCCAAAAAAATGACCATTAAGATCATGCATGCAAGATATTATCAACCAACCTTGTTTTCAGATTTCTTTCAAGTGGTGAAAAGGTCCAAATAATGCCAATTCTTTGTAGGAAAGCGAAAGAATTTGACTATGCATTTGAACCTGATAGTGAATGACGATCCTTTTGCATAATGGGGATTGTACTTCATTGTGATGAGAAATCCTGTATTCAATGTGGTCCATAAATAGATACAACCATTAATTATTTCATAAGGTGGACAAAAGCAGTTTCTTTAAAAGAAGTGACTGAAAAGGTAATCCTAGAATTTCTAGAGGAATTGGTTGCAAGGTTCAACCCCCCCAAAAATGATCGTATATGATAATGTGAGGGCCTTCCTTGGTTCAAAGATGTCAAGGTTTTCACTCAAGAATGCTATTTTTATCAAAACTTCATCCAATTACTACCTGCAAGGGAATGGGATAGTAGAATCAATAAATAAAAAAATCCTCAGGTTAATTAAAAGAATGGGCTTAGATCAACAGAGTGGCATAAACATCTACACACAAATCTATGGGATGATTGGGTCACTCCCAAAAAAAATCTTAAAGACTTCCCCATATGAGTTAGTCTATGTGAAGGAAGCGGTGATGCCCATTTTAATAGAAGTCCCCACCTTGCAACTATTGAAAGCTATTGAAATCAAAGAGAATAGAGCTATGGAAGTCAAGTTGAAAAAATTGCTTAGCCTCCAAGAAGAAAGGGAGTAGGTCCATAATGCTATGGTTGTATTCCAATAGGTGGTGAAAAGGTTGTTCGACAAGAAATCTTCCAACTTAGACTTTAATCTTGGGGAATTGGTTTTAAAGTATGAAGAAAGGGCCACGAGGCCAAGTCAACATGTGAAATTTTATTCACTATGGAGAGGACCTTTCTGTATCATTAGCAATCACCAAGGCAACACATTCAAATTGGATTATGAAGAAGGAAATTCCTTAGATATTTTGGTTAATGAAATCCACTTGAAGCACTTCAATTGATTTATCTACTTCATTTGTATATAGTTAGATAATTTCTCTTTGCTACTGTTGTTTCCTATTTTTCTAAATAAATGCCACCGACACATTCTTGTGCTACCATTTTGGTAGTTACCAAGTGTCCACACCTTGGCTCCCATAATTTTGAAGGTATTCATGAAAGACAATAATCTTCCCCAGTCCTTCTATATTTAATGCTCAAGGTAGCCTTATTACACAAATTCTCATAAAAATATTGCCAAATAATTTGGGAGAGGCTCCTCTAGCATGTGTACCATCCTTTTCATTAATAAGAAATAGATCCCAAAAGGTTTTATAATGATAACATCAAAAGGAAGTAATCAATAAATACTTGTTCCTCTTCAAACATAACATTTTAATGTCCTCAATTGTTGTGAACACAAGCTCAAGAAGAGAATACTTCAGTGAATAACTGAGCGAAGAAGTGAGTTCATATCCATAACAAAGTCCAATGAGCTACATTTTAAAAGAGTAAGGAATCATATTCTGAAAAACAAAAAGACATGGAGCCTTCTGGGTCTTCATCTAAACGTAAGCATTTAAAGAAAAAAAATTCCCATGAAACCCCAATCTATTGAGACCTTCCACCTAAATTCAAGGGGACTAAGTCATAAGTTTTTGTGAATGCACCACCAAAGACCCCCTTACTGTTTGTAAAAATGGTTGCTATAGGATCCTATAGAGACAATGCCATGGTTTGTGATTGCACAGATGAGGGTTTTGATCCAAAGTTATCTAATAACCCAAAACACTTGAGTGAAGCTACACACACACACATGCTTATGAAGGATTGTAATCGGGAATTTGAGTCTTTTGACAATAAAAAATGGACCTCTACCTTGAAACAGTATATGGTTCCCCATGTGTACCCATGTCAAGAACTTATCACTCTCTGTGACGAAATATATGACACAATAGAAGGCATCATCAAGGGTGCCCCAACCAAATAGAACTGGTGATTAGTGCAACAAATATTAGGGAGATGCTTTTCATCCCCTATATTTCCATTGCTAAATTCTGCAATGAAGATTATCTATGAAAATTATGGGTCACCCATGAATGGAAATTAGAGTTCCTGAATTTATCAATGCATGCCAGTAACACAGAGGTGCCACCCCTGCCTATTACTCTCTCAAAATTTTGGGCACCAAATATGAGAGATACATTTTTATGTTAGCTTATATTTTTGGGTTGGACTTTGATGACCAGGTCTATGATTTCCAATTGGGTGCTGCTTTCCACCCAAACATGGTACCTACAGATAAGGCTTATTTGATGGATTTCATAGACACTATTACCAAATCCATTCACTACCAGCTGATGCATTTTTAAGAACATAATACTTTGAGGTATTCCTCTTTCCTCCTACATTTAATTCTCTTTTAAAATACTAAATTCTTGACTCCCTTATTTTCAATGAATTCTACTTAGATAAATGTCTTCATGAACAAATAAATCCCTATATTCGCTTGGACCCACATCTTTTTAGTTATGTCAGCCTACCATGAGTTTTCAGAGTATTTCATGTGCCCAATTTTAACCAACCTCAACACAACACCTATTACCAATCAAATGAAAAAAGATCAGAGGGATTGGCTTAAGTCCTCCAAGACCAAATGTGACTAGTTCTTTGGGACCAATTACACATTTATTAAGGTGCATGGCCTCAAATATGAGCCATTTTGACTCTTGTGCATACTCATGGACAAAGTGTTGGCCCGCTAGCTTGACCTGGTTGACATAGTATACAGTGTAGGTCAAAAGAAAAGGGCCATGTATGATTTCCCCTTTTCAAAAGGAGGTATTACAATTAATCGAAGGGGACAAGGGTGTCTGCTTGCATAGAAGTTAGAATAACTTGGCCAGGGATCAAATAAACGATCCATGGAGCTATAATCTAGATGTTTGAATAATCACTTTGAAGGTTGGTATCCCTATTGTCCATGAACCTTGACCTTTATTTGAGAAGAAGCCATCACCAAAGGATGATGACCCACAAAATTTTATTTAGCAACATTTTTCAAGGATGCTTTCCACCCATGGGAGTATTTTTACAAACTAGTGCAAAGTTTTGACCTTGCAAAGAAGATGACAACAATGTTCATGTCAAAACTTGTAAACTAGGTATTGACTAGCAAAATGATGGAGGCCTTTTGGAAGTATAGACAAGAGATCAGCTAGATAGAGGCTGAGGTCAACACTATTGACACCGATGAGCAATTTGAAATGATTTGGAATGAATACGACCTAGAGGATGCCAAGGCCAAGGAATAGGATTCAGTTGAAGAAGAGGAAGGGACCACCTCCAAAAATAAAGAAGAAAGCCATGAGATTCAAAGGCCACAGATGTCACCCCTCACACAACAACAACGAGTTGCTTCAAAGCAATAGGAGTTTGATGCCACTCATTCTAGTGCTAAGACATAGTTCCCTTGCTCTTCTCTTGAGCTTCAAATGAAGAAAAGAAAAACAATCAAATTAAGAGTAGAAGGTGAAGTGGACAAGGAAATCAGTGATAGACCACCCCCAAGTTTTGAGTTTCCATGTGGTATGGATGAAGATCTAGAACAAAAATACACATAAGGGGTAGCCATTTCTAAGAAAATGGGCTATGAACATGGCAGCTTAGGTGCACAGGGTTAGGGAATGTGGAGGCTATCTGATATAATACCCATGAACCCCCCACATTAAGTTAGGCAGTTGATAAAGGAGGCCCATGTCATTCAAGAATAGGAGAGGCGGGTCATTTTATGGTGGATTCTAAATCCACCATTCAAATTCCTCCACCCAAAGTTCTGACACAAAAACCTCCCATTACCACACAAGTGCCACCAAACACTGGACATGAGGTACACATATCTCCCCCTCCTCTTTCTCTTGTATCTTTTTTCATTGTCCCTTCAATGCCTCCCGTTGTCTCCTCCGCGATCACCACCCTCACATCCACCATAGTTGCATCTTTTTCCACACCTCCACCTTCATCTCCCATGTAGGTATCCATCACAACACAATCTCCACCCACCCCTCCCTTCTTGCTTCCATCCTTCTCACCTTTCACATCACCTGCCCACCAACTCATCCTTAGAGGAACAATGTCCATTGCTTCACAACAACAAGTGATTATTCCATTCAATCTGCCATAAGGATTCCCCTTCATAGGGGAAGTTATTCAATTTTAGGAGTAGTTCCATCAACATTGGGAGACTGTAAAGAAAACTTGAGAAGCTCGGGTAGAAAAAAGAACAACAAAAGCGGACAATACTCTAATAGTGCCACATATGAAAACCATGTTTGATCATAAGTAGTAGGCTCTCATGATCACACATAAGATGCCCAAGGTGATCAAGCCCCAAGGATAAATGATGCTTGTAGATTACTCAAAATGTGCGGTTTCTCTAAACCTCATCCATGCAAGGCCAATAGACAAGTTTGAACTCATGGATGAAACACACAAAGTAATTACGACGAAATATGTCTAGTTCAACCGCCGACTAAAGAAGGACTAGGAAATCATAAAAATGAAGGCTAAAATTGGGGTGCTACCACAATAATGGGTTACACTTTCTGAGACATCCTTATTTTTTCTGAAATCACATATTTTTAGAAAATATAATGATTTAAGACTTGAAAGGTTCCATTTAAAGGATTTTAATTGAAGATAGTTTGATCAAAACCCCTTGGATAGAACCTTGCTAGTTTAAACCATGTACCTATAATGGAGTCTCCTCTACACCTATCAAAATGCTGATAAAACACCACTTTTTATTTACCTTTTGGGGGATCAAATGATCTCATTTAAAATTCATGTTTTGTAAGTATGTTGTCCTTATTATAAGATTCCCAAAAAGTATAATTTTAAATATTTAATTTGATATTATGTTTATTTTTAATTTCTTGTGAATGTAGGTTTTTCATCAAAAAATGAGCTCTTTGTTCTGCATATGTGGAAAAATAGTAGATTACCGAAAAAAATCTTAAAAAAATATATGCTCTTGGTATTGATGTCCTTGATCCAACAAAAAAAATTGAATTTCAATACATATAAAAAAACTTGTGTTATACAATAAACCTATGTCTAAATTGTAATTGGTTTGACTTCAAAACTTAACTAAGAAAAAAATATTCAATGGAAAACTATGAAACAAAATGAAGGAGCTAGATATTGTAGCTACAAATCTAAATTTGAAAAAGTTAGAATTTTATCCTTATTGAATTTTTTTTGTGTTATATAGTAAACATCGCTCTTTAAAAATGACGTTTACTGTTAAAAACTAGTTATCAAAGGAGATGGAAAAATAAATACAATTTGATTCCAATTTAAAAAAATATATATTTTGAATCTATAGATAAAATGTGACAAATCACTACTTTGCATCATCTTCAAATTCCTCATGGTTTAGCAACTATAGGTGTCCGAAAGTAAAGATTTAGTTAAAAAAAGTTTAGTTTAATGTCAAGTTTGGCCAAAAAGTGTCAACCGTTATTGTGAGATCACTAATTGACTGCTACAATGCAAAAGCTAGAGCCAGAGACTTGGACCTTGTTGGTGGTTTTTTAAAGGGGAACCACCTAAACTTTGAAATCCTCTAAAAGGGTTGACAACCTTTTATGCTCAAGAACTATCAAAGTTGGTGGCCTACTAACGAGTAAGGATTTACAGGCCCTTACTCCTACTCTTCAGGCTCTATGAGACCTAGGAGGGTACTCCTTATTACACTTAAGGGATATTTAGTTCCTAAGATTAATTTTATACATAGAAAAATTCCTATTTGAGTACAACTAAACACCCTTCACCAAAGACCTGGCTAGTCTCTAGACAAATTACAACTTAGTGCTACGAATGAAGAGGAAATTTATTGATACACACTATAATTGAAAGAATTTTAAATGAGTTTTTTTTCTCATTCCAAATCTCTAGTCAGGTGTATTTCTAGTTGGTTTATCTAAAGTATGCTTAGTGAATAGACCAGTGCTTTGTCTATTTGGGAAAAAGAGTCAAATTATATAATAACAAGTAATACATAAGCCATTCATTTAGAGATTTTTGGACTATTGTCACACCACATTGTAGCATGCAACTCACTGTATTCCATACACAACTTCTTATCAAATATTATATTCCTCCATATAGATTTATGAGTTTACTTTAGCATTTTAATCAACTCATTGAATTGAAGCCAAAAAAAATCCATATAATCAACCAAAAGAATTGAAGATGAATTAGAAGATCATTAACCTTTTCATTCATAACTTGTAGGAGAAAATTTATAAGAGAGTATATATATAAGAACATGATATTTTTCATTCATTTATGAGGCTTACATATAACTATTTTAAGATTACTGCATACTTCACTTGTACCCTTGACCTCTTACTGTTCTACCAATCAACATTATACTATTTATTTCTTCCTGTACATAGCTTTTCACCTAGACGAAGACTCAAAAATTGACCTCTGTAATTAGCCTTGAAATCCCTTTTATAAAATAAGGGAGTGACAAGCACCACGCTAAATTATAGTCTCATTTAACTAAATTTCACCTTAATTTCACTAGAATTCAAAATATTCCCCAAGCAGTTGTAAATCATCATTTGTAGCATAGGGGAGAGAAAAATACCAAAAAACATTTGTCGGGGAAGCCCACTAGCCTTCCAAAAGGCACCACATCACAGCATCAAAATTTGTATGTCCATGTCGACTACCAAAAGTCACTATCAACACAAAAAGGTAGAAAACAACAAGAACCCATATCACACACACAAACCCAAAGAAATATGTCAGCACAAAGCATAAAACATTTGAGCAACAACTCAGGAGGGGAGTGAGGTGCTATTCCTCCTAGTCAATGAAAAAATAAGAACACCTGCTCAGTGTCCTATTGAAATTGGAGTGGCCATCACCACCTCATCCTCAGAGTCAGTTGAGTTACCCATGGCCATGAGATAGTGGTGGTAGCCAGAGTCAGTTTCATCTCCCCTGTCAGATGGATCATCCGAAACCTCGATGGGAGATTGATGCCGTCCCATAAAATCTCGGTGATAGTTGTTTTTTCATGCATCCTCTCTCATGCCTTTCAACCTTCTATTCCTTAACTTTGGCCAACTCCTCATAGATAATTCGACTCCTTAGATGATATGCACGCTTGAGAGTAGCACGTGCAAACTTCCTTTCAACTCTCACCTTCTTCTTTGGTGTTACAGGAACCTCAGGCACATCCTACTCCTCTTTGGGATCAACATTATGAGACTCAAGAAGTCTCCTGGACCTACGTGTTGGGATGATAGAAATGCTCACCTTACCCATTGTTGATAGAACAATTCACATAAAGACTACCCCCCACATTAAACAACAAGCTCAAACTACACAATTACTTAGAGAACCTCATATGCTCACTCCTAGACTCTCAACTATCGTATATAGAAAATGGTGAGAATAAAAAGCTAGGAGTCACCAATAAATAACCTAGCAACAACATGTATTCATTAATGTTCCAAGGGATCTCACACAAGAGGGCCATCAACCAACTACTTTGATTTTAAATTTGAGCCATTGATCACACATTATAATGAATCAATAGAAAATTAACCTAAATGGTTAATTATGAAAAAAATTAATTTGCATGCACTTGATACCTTTTTCCAATCAGATGTCCCAAATGGATAAACACCTACTCTATTTGCATAATTAGTCACATACTTAGCACCTGATGAAACTTGTCGTGTCATACTTACCCGTTTGCTCGTGTGAATTAATTTTCTCACAATTCACCACCACAAGATTGTGGGAAGCGATCATGATCGATCCTTAGAATATCAAACCGTACTCTGTGTTGCCTCAAATTATTTATCCCATGTGTACCAACATTTGATAGAAATGACAAATGCAACCACAAGAATCTCCCAAATCTTGAATGCGTGCCAAGGACTTGGTTAAAATTTGGTGACGTTCTAAATCTTACTGTAGTTTCAACCAAATTTGAGTAGACTTTCTTCTCTGCTAAAGTTTATCAGACCCTCTGAAGTAATCCACGTGGTAGTCGCTCGCTTTCTTGCTGAAATTGGGAGACACAAATGGGGCCCTCACGGAATGGCGGGGATTAGTCAGGATATTCCACATCACCTACCATCAACTATCGGTCTAAGACCTTTCAAGAGTACATGTTACATTAAGACCCATCAGGTCCCACCATTAGAGTGGTATATGTCACTGTGCCCGCTAGCACATGTCCATTAATAAAAATTAAAATAAAAGCAAATGGGGTGGCGAGGAATGGTGGAGATCGAGCCATGTTGCTTCATAATTACCATAGATTTTTTTTTTGTGCCATTCACTGCTTGCAAAAATATAGATGACTCACCACAGAGAGGTTACACATGTCACCATGCTCGCTCGCTCGTGTGACTTCTTCACCCTAATGAACAGTACAAACGGGCACATGGGGAACAACTCAGATGATAACATGTGTGGCGATGCTTACCATTGATCACCTTCAAACCCCTACTTGCCGAAAACTTAGAAACATTGGGCCCACTACTTGTGATGATAGATGGTAGCTGCCAGCCAGCTCGTTCTTGTTTATTTTAATAAAAAATAAACAAGAACGAGAAAGCAGGGAGCAGTGAGGATGCTACAACGTGTTTCATCGATCATCGTTAATTCCTTGTGATATCGCCTATAGTCTTCAATAAAATGTTGAGCCCATAAGACACATGGCTTAAGCCCACCAACTCGTGTGAATAAAAATATAAGACAAAAATTGGAACGGGCGTGTGGGGAACGGTCGAGAGATCCTTTCTCAGCAATCAAATGACCAACATAAACTTTAATTTCTACACATGCAAAAATAATTAGTTCTTAAAACGGGGCCACAACTAGGTCTATGAGACTCGATCCTTGAGAAATAAAGAATTACTTGACTTAAGTCTTTAAACATGAAAATATTTGGCCCAAGCATGAAAATATTAAAATGATTATTCTGTAGATGATGACCGAAAAAACTAACCGAAAGGACTAGTGCAAGTAACAAACATAATGGCTTAAATTGTGACTAAAGTGACCGATAACCAAGTATACAGGTGAACGAAGGATTATAACATTCAACTTTCATGTCAATAAAAATTTTGAAGAGAGGGTTTATAACCTAAAACCCTAAGGCTAGACCCCAAACACAAAAGTATAGAACGATAACAGGGAAAGACACACCACATGATTTTTTAAAAAAATTTAGGAGCTCTAGTAGTGGCTCATGTTCGGGGATGCATACCCTTGGTGGGTATGGCGAGAAATCAGATCTCAAGGTGAAGCAGACCAAAACAAAAAGACCAAAAACACAAGAGTTTGCTTGGACAAGGCAAATAGATACAAAAAAAAGAAAACTCACCAAAATAAAGAAAGTAAAATAATACAATGCACATCCCTTAGATTTTTAAGAAACCTTCTTTTATCAATTTCACAGGCTTCACTCCTCAAATTGGTGGCCCTTGACCCCCAAAACGTAAGGCAAACTTTTACCTCTATCAAAATTTTTATCCTCTGCTGTTTGTAATGGATCAACAATTGTACCAAGTATTTCCCAAGGATCAACTCCATCATGATTGACATAATCCATCATGTTTGATTGGATTGGGAAATTGAAACATTCATAATCAACATGGTTAATGACATCATAGACTTTGATCTGATAGTCAATTTGCATCTCAAACTGAAAGCCTTCATAAATAGTTTGTTGTGTACCCTGTAAAAAACCCATAGATGGATCAAAAAGGAAATAAGCATACTCAGGAACATCCTTGAACTATACTACATTCGAATAATTATTGGTATCATGGGAGTAGGGGTCACATGTATTTGTAGCATCCCATAATTGGGTAAATGTATTCATCTTAGGTTTAGTAATATGCTTTGACTCATTCCCAAGATAATCATTTGGCTCAAAATGAAATACCTCAGGAATAGGCCCAAACAAATCAAGACTCCCATGATCATCAAAGAGAAATTTATGCACAAAGGTAAATCCATGTGCAATATCAGGAAGGCCAACAAACTTCTCAACATTCTCAATTGGTAATGATGTTGATTCAAGTCCAATATACTTGTCATGATGTATATTCTGATCATTTAAAAATGTACTTTCATTCATGAGTACATCATCACCCCTTTCATTTATAGCAGAGATTCCCATTTCTACTTCACACAAAAAAATATAATCAATAGGGAGATAAACACATTCATCTTCCCCTTCATTATTTCTAGCTCCATGTTCAATATTAACCCATTGAACACATACATTTCTATCTTCAAATTGTTCATTATTCACACAATTAATATGCTCCATGAGTTGCAAATCCTCATTACATCCCATGTTTGTATCCCATATCATTTGTTCATTTATTTGTGCCTAAGTAATCAATATTCATATCACTGCACCCTCCATGTGAATAAAGTACCTCCTTATTATCTTCACAAGGGTAGTTACAATCCATAGAGGAAGAAGCATAAACTTCAATCTCACGCGGATCTTCAAATTTACTGACTATATCTGTGTCAAATGTAAGATAACCAAAAGCATAAGATAACCAAAAGCAATAACTTCGAGGATCTCATCAATTTGTTGCCTTAATTTCTCATTTCTATACTCCAACATTGCATTGGATGCATCATCAGAGTCATCAAAAAGTGGATTATTTCTGTACCAATAATGATCACCATCTCTTATTTCTAGTGGAGATGGAAGCTCACTAAACAAAGGATTATGCCATACGTTCATTGTTGTCATAAAAGCTTCTCCTGCCTCAGTATGATGGTCCAAATCTTCCATATCATCATTGTATTCAAAATCATTACAATCACTAGAAGAGCATAAAGATACATTTTCAACTTCATTCTCATCATCAATGATTAACATGTTTGATCCACACTTTGAGAACTCTTCAAAGGAAGAGGATTGTTCCTCCTCAAGCAGATACATATCTCCATTATCAACTTCATACACCTTATTTGAAGCAGAGGACTCCACCTCCATTTCATCAAGGAAAAAAGAGCCAATAAAGGAATGGCTACATCTATTGTCATCATTGTTATTATAGGAGGGATATCCCTAAATACTAAAACTGTGTTTAGACTGCATGCTGAAATCTTCTTTTCTAACATCTTGCCCCCTGATTTGCAATGAGGTATCAACAACAAATGCATCACTGCTATTGTTTGAATCCTAGTAGGGAAATATCTCTCTTACCTCTTCTACTTCTAAGATATGCCAAGGATGCATCTCATGCCCCTCTAGGTTATCTTGAAACCCTATGCCTTCATTTATATCACCATTGTATTGATCAACATACATGTTACTTGTGAAGTGATTAGAATCATTACCTTCGCTTATAGAATAGGAAGGATGTTCATGCTCTACTATACCTTCTTTTTGTGTTTGCACTATTCTTTAATATTCTTCAATAGGAAAACCACTACCAATCACCTCTTGTACATGATCAGATTTGGTTCCTTCTACAATCTTTATCCACTCAAATACCTGATCAAAATTTCGAGGCTTCAATTCCTTTGGCAATTTACTCAATTCAGAATCATAAATTTCATAGAATAGATCAATACATATTGAATCCTTGGATCTGATATTCTTAGGAACATCCAACAAAGAATCCAAGAATCTTGAGAACAAATCATAGGGTGAATCTTCTTTGCATCTTTTCATTTCATACAAGGTCTTAATAAATGACATTTGATCATCTTTACTTAAAATCTGCTGATGTTCATCTTAAAACTTACTATGATTTATATATTGTGATGATTGAGAAATTAGAGCAATAGAGGCATTCTTCTCTTGAAAATCACTTCTATTGTCTGATCCATGAATTCCATTTTCAATAGGTGTATTAAGTCCACCAATACTTGCAACCTTATATCCTTTCATCATTGAATATTTCAGATGATTTTTAATATCCATAGCAATTTGATATGCCTAGTGTAATGTTGTGGGTTCCTTGTCTCTCATCCAATAAATCATATTACTATTAAATGCACCAAGATATACAACCAAACACTCAACATCATTTGGTTTTATACTTTGTGGAATATCCCTTATTGCCTTTGAGAATCTAAGGTTGAAAGCAAGAACCAACTCATCTTTATTTCTATGGATTTCCATAAAATGTTTTCTTACCACATTTGGGTTTACCCTTTCACCAAATTTCTTTACAAAGGCTGCCATAAACTAATTCCATGAAGCTATAAAACAAGTAGGTAAAAATGAGAACCAATTTCTAGCATCATCCTTTAAAGACTAAAAAAAGCTTCATGTCAATATCCTCATGATTCACCTCATAATCCCCCATCACATCCACAAATGTTTGTAAATTTTTAAAGGTTGATTCTAAACTTTTCCTTGTGAATTTGGGAAAATGTTTCCTAACATTTTTAGGAATTAGGTTAGGGAAACCTTTAATACCACTAAAAGCCAATGGCATATACCTTTCAATAACAAAATCCCTTTGAGAATATGGTAAAACTTGATTGCCTTGCATATTTTACTTGCGATATCATAGGGGAAACCTCCTTATGTTCACTATCTAGTTATTATCAATCTTCAAATAGCCGCCTCATTTTATAATTTAACCATAATCCTAAGATATAGATTAAAACTTTGTGTCCTAGAACTTTCTCAAAGGCATAATTCAGAAACATACTTCCCAAATCATTACAAATATTACATATTACACTTTGGAAATATGAAGAGGATCACTAAAATTCCCTTTCTTGATTCAATTTCATTTAATAGGGAATCATTTATTATCTTCAAGTCTTAAAAATTTCTCTTAAAATTGCTCTTTCATTACAACTTTTTATCTAGAGTATGAGAATACTTGGAAACTTGTGGCAGCTAGTAACCTTTCTTGTTGATTGAAAATATTTTCAGGTATGAAATTATCTTCACATCTTTCAGTAGGTTCTTTAGACAGAGTCACCACCTCCTTTCACAGAGGATTTAACTTCAAGCAATATGAAGCTCTTTTGATGATAGATTTCCTTCTGGGTCTCCTCCAACAATAGGGTCACACAAATTCTTTGAAATTGCTGCAACAAAAACACTTCTAGGTCTGCAAACTTCTCAATATCTGAATTAGACGTTCATATTCACCAACTCCTTGAATCTATAATAGTCTGCAACTAGGATTCTTGTATTTGGAAATTTCTTAAAGTTCTCCCCAGTAGAGTCGCCAGTTTGTTGGTGGTTTTTTAAAGGGGAACCACCTAAACTTTGAAATCCTCTAAAAGGATTGCCAACCTTTTATGCTCAAGAACTATCAAATTTGGTGGACAACTAACGAGTAAGGATTTATAGGCCCTTACTCCTACTCTTCAGGCTCTGTGAGACCTAGGAGGGTACTCCTTATTACACTTAAGGGATATTTAGTTCCTAAGAGTAATTTTATACATAGACAAATTCCTATTTGAGTACAACTAAGCATCCTTCACCAAAGACCTGGATAATCTATGGAAAAATTACAACTTAGTGCTAGGAATGGAGAGGACATTTATTGATACAAACTATAATTGAAAGAATTTTAAATGAGTTTTTGTTCTCATTCCAAATCTCTAGTTAGGTGCATTGCTAGCTGGTTTATCTAAAGTATGCTTAGTGAATAGACTAGTGCTTTGTCTTTTTGGGAAACAGAGTCAAATTATATAATAATCGATAATTCATAAGCCATTCATTCAGAGATTCTTGGACTATTGTCACACCACATTGTAGCATGCAACTCACTGTATTCCATACATAACTTCTTATCAAATCTTATATTCCTCCATACAGATTTATGAGTTTACTTTAGCATTTTAATCAAATCATTGAATTTAATCCAAAACAAATCCATACAATCAACCAAAAGAATTGAAGATGAACTAGAATATCATTGACCTTTTCATTCATAACTTGCAAGAGAAAATATATAAGAGAGTATATACATAAGAACATGATATTTTTCATTCATTTCTAAGGCTTATATATGACTATTTTAAGATTACTGCATACTTCACTTGTACCCTCGACCTCTCACTATTCTACCTATCAACATTATACTATATATTTCTTCTTGTACATAGCTTTCCACCTAAACCATTTCTAAGACTTAGAAATCGACCCCTGTAATTAGCCTTGAAACCCCTTTTATAGAATAAGGGAGTGACAAGCACCGAGCTAAATTATAGTCTCATTTAACTAAATTTCACTTTAATTTCACCAGAATTCAAAATATTCCCCAGGAAGTTGTATATCATCATTTGCAGCACAAGGGAGAGAAAAATATCAAAAACTATTTGTCGGTGAAAGCCCACTAGCCTTCCAAAAGACACCACATCATAATATCAAAAATTGTACGTCCACGTCGACCACCAAAAGTCACTATCAACAAAAAAGGTAGAAAACAACAAGAACCCAGATCACACACACCAGCCCAAAGAAATATGTTAGAAATCAGGAGGGGAGTAGGGTGTTATTCTTCCTAGTCAATAGCAGAATAAGAACGCTCGCTCAGTGTGCTTATTGAAATTAGAGTGGCCATCACCACCTCATCCTCAAAGTCAACTGAATTACCCATGTGCATGAGATAGTGGCATTAGCCAAAGTCGATTTCATCTCCGTTGTTAGATGCATCATCTGAAACCTTGATGGGAGATTGATGTCGTCCCATAAAAGATCGGTGATCAATACTTGTTTTTTGTGTAGCCTCTCTCTCAAGACTTTCAAACTTCTTTTCCTTGCCTTTGACCAACTCCCCAGAGACAATTCGACTCCTTAGATGATATGCATGCTTGAGAGTAGCGTGTGCTGACTTCCTTTCAGCTCTTGCCTTCTTCTTTGGTGTTACAAGAACCTTAGGCACATCCTGCTCCTCTTTGGGCTCAACATTCTGAGATTCAAGAAGTCTCTTGGATCTACACACTGGGCTGATAGAAATGCTCACCTTACCCATTGTTGATGAAATAATTTAGAGAAAGATTACCCTCCCACGTAAAACAAAAAGCTCAAACTCCACAATTACTTAGAGAACTTCGTACGCTCACTGCTAGACTCTCAACTATTGTATACAATAAATGGTGAGAATAACAAGCTAGGAGTCACCAATAAATAGGCCAACTACAACATGTATTCATTAATGTTCCAAGGGAGCTCGCATAAGAGAGCCATCAACCAACCACTTTGATTTTGAATCTGAGTTGTTGATCACACATTGTAATGAATCAACGAGCAATTAACTAGAATGGTTAATTATGATAAAAATTAATTTGCATGCACTTGATAATTTTTTCCAACCAGATGTCGCAAGTAGATAAATATCCACCTATTTACATAATTAGTCATATACTTAGCACCTGATGAAACTTGTCGTGTCATACTTACCCGTTCGCCCATGGGAATTAATTTTCTCACAATTTTCCACCACAAGATAGCGGGAAGCGATCATGATGAATCCTCAGAATATCAACCAATACTCTGTGTTGACTGAAATTATTTATCCCATGTGTACGAACACCTAACATAAATTATGGCTGCAACTGCAAGCATCTCCCAAATCTTGAATGTGTGCTAAGGACTTCCAAGTTAAAATTTGGTGATGTTCTAAATCTTAACGCAGTTTCAGCCAAATTTGAGTAGACTTTCTTCTCTACTAAAGTTTATCAAACCCTCTAAATTAATCCACGCGATAGTCGGCCAGTTGCCTGTTGAAATCGGGAGACACAAATGGGGCCCTCATAGGATGGTAGGGATTGGTCAGAATAATCCACATCACCCACCATCAACCATTGGTTTGAGACCGTTCAAGAGTACATGTTACATTAAGACCCATCGGGTCCCACCATTAGAGTGACAAATGTCACCATGCCCGCTAGATCATGTCCATTTATAAACATTAAAATAAAAGCAAATGGGGTGGTGGGGAATAGTGGAGATCAGGCCACGTTGCTTTGTAATTACCATAGATTTGTTTTGGTGCTATTTGCTGCTTGAAAAAATATATATGGTCCACCACAAAGAGGTTACACATGTCACCTCACCCACTCCCCTGTGTGACTTCTTCACCCTAATAAACAGTACAAACAAGCACACGGGGAACAAATCAGATGATAACACGTGTGGCGATGCTTGCCATTGATAACCTTCAAACCCTTGCTTGCCAACCACTTAGAAACACTGGGCCCACTACCTGCGATGATAAATGGAAGATGCCCTCCATCCGGTTCATTTATTTTAATAAAAAATAAACAAGAACGAGCGAGTGGGGAGTAGTGAGGATGCTACCAAGTGTCTCGTTAACCATCGTTGATTCCTTGTGATACCGTATGCAGTCTTTAGTAAAATTTTGAGCCCACAAGACATGTGGTTTAAGCTTGCTAGCCCATGTGAATAAAATAATAAGCCAAAAATTGGAATGGGTGTGAGGGGAACGGTTGAGATATTTTGTCAGTGATCGAATGGCTAGCATAAACTTTCATTTCTGCACATGCAAAAAAAATTAGTTCTTAAAATGGGGGCACAACTAGGTCTACGAGACTTGATCCTTGAGAAATAAAGTCTTAAGACTTAAGTCTTTAAACATGAAAATATTCGACCCAACCATGGAAATATTAAAATGATTATTCTATAGATGATTCCCAACAAAACTAACTGAAGGGACTAGTGCAAGTAATGACCCTAATGGCTTAAATTATGATTGAAGTGATTGATAACCGAGTATATAGGTCAATGAAGGATTATAAAATTCAATGTTCATGTCAATACAAATTTTTAAGAGAGGGTTTATAACCTAAAACCCAAAGGCCAGACCCCAAGTACAAAAGTATAGAACGATAACAGGGCAGGGCGCACCACATGATTTTTTTCAAAATTTTTAGGAGCTCTACCAGACCTCACAAGAATGGGAGCCAATTTACTGAGCTGCATCACTCTCAAGAGCTTCCAAGTGGAGGTTAATAAAAGATCCCAACTGCATATACAAGTAGTTTAATTAAAATACGAGTTGGAGAACTCAAAGAAAGCAAAGGAAGTAGCATAGGGTCAACTTTATATAGCTAAAATAGGATCTTTTTGACCGCCCTTAGACTGAAGGTGTTCTCCCAATGATCTAAAAATTGTATGTATATTATTGGGAGCAAATCATAAACTTGTCTTCCCACCTGAAGACAACACTCAGATTCATTGCCGATTCACATCAATTGAGTGCTTAATTCAACACATCTGTAGAGTAGACCCTTGCTTTTGTCTCCTCAAAAGTTAAAGATTCATGGATTCTAGTACAAAATATCTATAGTGCAACTAATGAAACACTCCAAGAAGCAGGGGTAATTGATTGAAGAAAAGCGACCAGTAAAGTTAATGGATTTTTGGGCTACAACAAAGAAACCATAAAATGTAAAGAATATCTAGAGGTCTTGGAACAAGTGCTTTGAAAAAGGAAGGGACACATTGAAAATTTGGTTTGATTAGGACTCCCCTGTCATGTCCCCGAAATAGCAATACCATAAAGACCAAGTGTTAAAATACAAATAAATTAATAAATAAAATAAATAACAATATTAATATTAAATATAAAATAAATGTGTACCATATCAATATATAAATATATAAATATGAAATAACAAATATAATAATAATATATAGGCAAATTATTGTTATTACATTCTAGTATTAAATAACTTAATATCAAAAATAATAATAAATAAATAAATATTATAATCATTACACATCAAATATTGTAATACATTAGAATAAAACAATAATAAGATATTAACAAATTGGTTTTATTGTTATACTTTAATGTTAAAATATGTTCAATAAAACATCAAAATAAAATAATAAAATTAGTATATAATTTGAAATATCATAATTATTAGTAATAATTTATTATTTTCAAAAATAGATATTATTGTGATAATAAACCTTTAAAGGCAGCAATTAAATCTAACAAAGGGATATATTTTATGAAAAGTCGCCTCTTTCACCAAACAGTACATTCCCCCCATGAGTCACCTACCTTGAATGGTATAAATAGAAGGAATAAAAATAAGGAAGAGAGAAAAAGATGGAGAAACAAAACAACAACAACAATGATTGTTATGCATTGGAATATAGAGCCATTTAATATATATATATATATATATATATATATATATATAATTTAATAGACATACAAGTATATATGCATAGATATAGATAAATTTTATAATGAATAGTATGCAATGAATAAAGAATATATATGAATAAGGAAACAATGATTATATAAACATATATATATATATATATATATATACTGATGGATATAAGTAAAAGAATAATTATAGATATATGTATATGAAGTATATATATACATATATATACATATACATGATTATGCAATAATGATACTTATAAGTAATGATGACTCTTTAATATAAACATAAGTAGATTATGTATATTTATGAATTGTCCTCATCCTATGATCAATTCAATATAAGGTTGAAGGAGGTGAGTAAGGAAACATGGAGAGATATAGCAACTCAGGTGATGTACTCACTTAGTAATAATATTTAGCATATTTTGAATATAAGAAACATATATTGCTAATTTGATCATTGGTGTAATGCTTTCTTTAGTATTATCATGATGATAATGATGTTGATATTAACTTAAAGAATCAATAATAAATGCAAATGTATTTGATTGCTAAAAGATTGTCTTCTGAGTGTTTGCAAGCCTACTAGGGTGGAAGGGTCTGAGAAAATTGGTGCCTACAAACCCCACTTAACAATCCGCTGTGGCCATGGAGGGGTGGGGGTCCCACTTAACAATCCGCTATGGCCATGGAGGGGTGGTAGGCCTGGAACCACTTATAAGCTCCGCTGGCTTCCCCTAGTAGGTTGAGTGTCTTCCTAGGTGATGGCACAGGTAGAAAAAGGAGACCGTACAAGTGTTTCCTCTAAGCATGCCACTCCAAGACGTTCATGTCACTCGGGGCCAAGGGGTGGGTTGTCCTAATAGGATGCTTGTGCTCTTGGGCTTAGATGGATAGCTTTGGGCAGCTCTACCCATGCCACTCCTCATGTCTTTATTATTGATTTGTGATATCTAGATATTAATGCTAACAAATATATGTACATGTGGAAAAATTAAATGCAGACTTCAATCCAAGATTACTTAGTCAAAGAGAAAATTCATTTGAAAAAGAAGAAACCCTATACCTGATCAACGAGAAAATTCTAGGGCAAATTCGGGTAAGGGACATTACATCCCCTCCCCATTTCTCCCTGATAACATAGTCATCTCAGAGGATGAAATCAAGGGGTTGTTGGTCACAAAGAAAAATGATTAGGTAGTGTTTGTAGACCTAAGTGAAGCACCGAGCATCTCTGAAGTGGAGATTATTCTACTACCCCTCATGCAGATCGAGTTTCAAGTGAGGGTGACAGTGCAAAGCCTAAGAAATATCTCCTTTAAGGAGATAATTGATTTAGGCAAAGTTTTCAATGCTCTAAGGAAGAAATATCAGCCCTTCAAGGAGTGATGAATGCCTTTAAAGGTTGCCCTTGAAAGGTTGTAGGTGATGCAAACATCCCCTTTTTATTATTTCATTTCATTTGTGCGTATCTAAGATTTTGGATTCTCCATCCATAGGTGGATTACCCCTATAAGTCACCAAAATTGTAGATTAAATCCACTCTTTTGAGGAATTTGTGCCTTAGTAGTTAGTTGGGCACAACTATAAGCCAAGCGTCCAACTCTAGTCTCCTTTTTATTTCACAGCTTTGACATATTTCACTTCATGAAAAGGGTTCCCCGTCATAGAAACGTGGTGGTCCCATACTCACTCGTTGCAAATAGTGCCCAAATTAATTTTGTGGTAAGTGTCATGGCACCATGTGGTGGTGTTGACATTGCTGATGCATTAAATAAAGATAGTTTCAAAGCGTACTTCATTTCCACATGGAATCACAGTGCGCTTTGAAGGGTGAGGGAATTATCTTTGGTAGAAAAGGATGCACCATTGGTCAAAGCCAATACAACATGACATACAAAGCATGTGTCAAAATTTGAAGGCCACTAAGCATTAAGGTAACACTATGCCTAGGATCTATAAATCACATATGGTGGTGCAAAAATATTTCAAAGATCTGATTCTATTGTTGAGCTTTCATGATGGAAATCACACGTGAGTCAACAAGTGTCTTTGAGGCTCCAAGTGTCATGCTTTGTTGGCCTCGAGAGTCTCAACCATGCATATCAATGAAATTTATTCTGAGATGATATCATTGTAAAGGGTTCATTTTTTGGGATTCAATAGGTTCTTTTAGTTTAATTTTGATTCCAACATCGGTTCTTCTCTCGGTAGGATTTCATTTAACCGTTTTCCAAAGAGAATATATTGTAGCTTTTAGTTTTGGAATAGAAATAATAGCAGTTTATTGTTTTCATTTCAAAGGCCTTAACATGTGATCCTTATAGGAAGGATTAAATATTTTGTATTGTGTCTTTGGGCCTTTGTAATTTATTCTCCCCCAACAATGAAGAGGATGTCATGTTCTATGCCAAACCGTGTGAAGAATATATTGCAGATTTTAGTTTTGGAATATAAATAATAGCAGTTTATTGTTTTCATTTCAAAGGCCTTAACATTTGACCCTCATGAGAATGATTGAATATTTTTATTATTCCCTTGGGCCTTTTTAATTTGATCTCCCCTAAAAATGAAGAGGATGTGGTGTTCTATCTGTTATTTTGTATTCCTTGCTTTATAGTATAATATTTCATAAATATTATAGACTTTAAATCAAGCAAGAGAACTTTTAATTATGTGTCACGATGTTTTGAATGTTTTGATCTATATTACGTAAATGAGTAGTGAGTATCAAAGGAGTTTTTAGCATATCATCTTAGTTTTATTTCAGTTTTTCCCGCTTTCTCTCTTCCCTCTTCTTCTCAAAGCAATTAAAGAGCTGACCTCCAAAATACTAGAGGCTGTTTCACATACAACAAAATTAAGTCCCATGTCAGTGAAACTTCCCATAGGACATTGTTTGCCTAGAAGTGAGGGTTTTAAGCATCAATAGTACATTCACAAAATACTGGGTTGGATACCATGTATCTATCATCCAATAGCTTCCCTTTGAAGACATTAGTAGCAAACTCATCCTTAGCATATTTTTTTATAATTTTAATCTTCCAATTGCTCAAGATGTGTGATAATGAGAAGAAAGTTGGCTTTTTGGATAAATTGTCAACAAATACATTTTTATTTCCTTTACAAAATTCACTGTCAAAATAAAATTCTTGAAGTTTAATCACTCATTTTTTTGCCTTGTACATATGGACTTCTAATTGAGAAAATACTTCATGCTTTTGTATTCTACTTTGACCGAAAATATATCATCAACCAAGTATTTCTAGAACTTAGGGAATTCAAAATGGCTAGAATATCCTTATCATAGATTGATAATAATTTTTATACCTCTTTGAGTTTGTGGTTCTTGAATGTAATAGGGTACTTATTTCACATAAGCATATATCTTATTACTTCTCTATATGTATCACCATCTAAGACAAAAGGAAGGAAAAATTTAAGAAAATCTAGCACTGAGCATCCGATCATTACCTCTTTAATTATTTTTGAAATCTTGTTGTACCACCTCACTCTATGTGAAACCTAATTTATTGGTTAGATCAATCAAGGGCTTGTATCCAACCAAGAAAATACCTTAATTTTATTTTGATAGCAACTATAAATGCCAATGAATCCTTGTAGCTATGACAAAATCCTCAAGGGAGGTGAATCAAAAATGGATTTGATCTTTTACATGTCTAACCAAACTCCCTTCATGCTAATGATGTGCCCTAAGAATATAATTTTTAATATTAAATTTTACATTTAGACTCTTTTACAAAAAAACATTTGTGTCTCTAGAATCTCTAACACCTTGTCAAGGTGATTCAAGTGATCCTCATAGTTTTTTCAATAAATGAGGATTTCATCAAAGAAAGTAAGAAAAAAATTCATTAGTTGTTTAATGAACAATTGGTTCATGCATGAGTGGAAGGTTGTAGGACTTTAATCAAGCCAAATGACATGATTAGAAATTCATAATGCCCAGAGTGGCACTAGAAGCTTCTTTGTGAATGTATTGCTCACAAATTCCTATATGATGGTAGCGTAACTTGATGTATATTTTAGAGAAATAGACTGCTCCATAAAGCTCATCAATTGGTTTATCAATCTTGGAGATTGGATAATTATTCTTAATGGTATTCCTATTAAGAGATTTAGATATACTGTGCTCTCATTATACCATCTTTATTATTCACAATGACTACAGAGGAGGCAAAAGGACTTGAGTAGGGCTTGATGTGCCCCATGTTTAGTAGTTCCTTTATTGGCTTCTAAATCTCCTCCTTATGCCTTCTAGAGTAGTGTTAATGGAAATTTAGTACCCTCCTCCAATTTAATATTTTCAAAACCTCTATTAGGTCTCCCAAGAGGGATGTGAGTGAAAACATAGTTATGTTTAATTAAGATACTTTTCACCTCCATAAGACCTTGTATGCTTTTCTCCTTCAAGAGAGTTAGACATTGATACCAAATATCATACTACCCAATATACCTATTTGTCACTAAAAGTTATCACCTATACTTTTGTAGATACAGTTCTTGGCACTCCATTGATCATTCCATACAATATCACAAGTCCTTTCCCCTAGTTTGGAATTTTAATTCCATGGTTTGGAAGTTCTACATAATTTCCCCCAATAAGTTCAACAACTAAATACTTAGAACCATATCTCTTATACCGACCGCATAGAAATGATCTCATATTGTAATATCCTAGAGTAAGATTTAGCCAAGGGATCTTCCTAGTGATTAGACAAAGAAGCCATACAAAACCATTATATTTAAGCCTTCAAAGTCTTCTATTTTTAATCCTCACCTCACCACTTGACCTTTATCTATGTAATTATGAGTGACACCTATATAAATAATTATAGTAACTTTTTTCCCCTTTAGAATCCCATAAATCTAAAATGGATTATACTTGGGAGTATTAGATAGTTTAGAAAATTTTCCTCTAGAGTTTCCTTCCTCTTCCTTTAAATTTTATTTTCCTTCTTTTATCCTAGTTAGGGTTCTTCCTTCTCTTCACTTAGTAGCTCTTATTTATCACCTCTCAACTCATCTTTAGAGACTACTTCAATGTAGTACACTTAACCCTTTCTAAAGCACCTATGTCTAGGTGACCAATGATCCTTGAAAGCAAATCATAAATTCTTCCTTATCAAATTGTTCTTTGCCTCCATGTCTTATCTTAATGGAGATGCAAATAATTTTTTGGAGGGAAAGTTTCTAATTTTTAAAAATTTATCCATAGCATAGAGTTTTTGAGTGCCAAGGCCCTCTTTATTGCCTCATGCAAGGAAGACAATTCAATCAATCCTGTGAGAGAATCAATTAGTCCTTTTATGAAAATCATAGTTAACTTTCTTTCTTTGACATCAAGAACCATTATATATAGCTTCTAATTTTTTTTATATAGTTATCCATTGACCCATACTCTTTGATTTGAGAAAATTATTTAAAGTGTAGCTAGGGGTGCTTTCCATCAAAATTCTTAAATAGTATCCTATAGTTCACTTGTTTTACAAGATTATGGATACATAAACTTTAGTAATTAGTCCATGACACCACTCTTCATGTGTAATACCCTCTAGATGCAAGGTTGCAAACATAATAGCCTCATCTTAAGTCATAGTCTTGAGAGTTAGGTACGTGTCTAGTTTTTGCACCCATGCATGTGTAATGCATTTTATTGACCCATTATAAGTGGATAGAGTCAACTTCCCTAATTTATGTCATGTCTCTTTATAAAGTTTTACATTTAGGTTCATTTAAATTAGGGTTGTTCTTATTGAACTTCTTTAATTTTTAAAATTTTTTAAGGGACATTTCAGCTCAGATTTCCTCTAGGATAGTTTGTTAATTAGCATGTAAATTTGTAATATCATCAATGATTTGATTCTAGGCAAAGGTTTTAGGAACCTTTTCTTTTGTATGAATAAGGGTAGGTTGGAATAACCTTGCAAATGAGATAAGGATTATACCAAGTGTGTTAATGGTGGCGACATTATAGTTGTTAGATTTAGAAGATATGTACTTCAACAATTTGTGGTTCAGGTATATTCATGCTATTATCCATTTTTTTTAGTGTTTGTTCCAACATGTCTAATATAAAATTTCTCTCCACCCAAACCTTAGGGTTTTCTCCCACATTAGAGGTATTTTTTGTCTACCATAATATTTTTTTTTGTCTCCTCTATGGAATAGTTCTCTTTTTGATCTCCCTCTTGTAGTACTTAGCTACTCTATCCTTGGAATGCATAAACTTCTTGCATTGCAAGGATTCATTTTGAAAATAATAGAGGGTAGGATCAATAGCTCTAATACCATTATAATGTACCTAACAAATATCAATGCAAATATTTGTGGAAAATTTAAATATATTTAATTAGGCCCTTATAATTTACCTAAACACTAAGGAAAACATTTTCTATTTTTCTATTTCAAGGTTTAAACATTTAAAACCTCGAACCTTAGATACTCTAGATGGAGATAATGTTCATGTATTGATATTATCAACCTTGTATTATACTCTAGACTTCATTATTTAGCCCAAAAAATAAAACCTAATCTATTATGTTCAAGAATCTATCAAACCTATAAAATTCCCCTATTTTAAATTTATGCATTCACATTAAATTCTTACTATTACATGGTTTTCTTGATAAATAAGATAAAGAGTATATTTAAATGTATACATATATCTAATATACTAAGATAATATAAAATATAAGATTATAAATATTACTTTGCATTCATTGATACCTAGAGATATAAATTGGATTCACAATAGAATAATACTTCAAGCATTACATAGGATTAAAACCTATAACAAACGTAATAAAAATATAATATAATGTGTAGACATCTAAAAATGACCACTATTGTATGGTCAATTTTATCCTATTTTTTGTCAATATCCCTTGCATTTATTAAAACAAAAAGAGAGATATTTGTTTAATTTAATTCTTATTTCTTGACCCTCTATGTTAATTATTTAATTATTATTTCCTTTAATCTATTTCCTCTAAAGTCCAACCTTAGGTAAACAATTAATCCTAATTATTTACCTAAAATTATTCCATTTATTTCAAAAATAAAATAAATAACTTCTTATTTATTTAAATCCTCTCACATGTCATGCACTCCGTCATTTTATATTATCCCCCTAATCCTAATTCTAATCCCCTCACTAATCATGTGAACACACTTAATCATTGATTAAGAGGTGTCACATCCTCCATAATATCCAAATTGCACTAATCTTAATCATAATCCCCA
The DNA here is from genome assembly GCA_007115665.2 of Sequoiadendron giganteum. Classification (NCBI taxonomy): domain Eukaryota; kingdom Viridiplantae; phylum Streptophyta; class Pinopsida; order Cupressales; family Cupressaceae; genus Sequoiadendron; species Sequoiadendron giganteum. The sequence continues at coordinate 591,101,253 of CM021100.1, forward strand.
TCTAAGCTTCCTCTAATCCTTTGCACATTCCTAATCCTATGATTAGGAAAAGGGATAATCCCTTTTCATTTACTGCACATCCACTTTTTCCCCTCAACATTAATGTTTCCCCTTTCGAAAAAGACCCCATGTACTTTTGGCACATGCATCTTTCTTCTAAAAATTCCTTTATTCCTTTCCATCTCATATCTTGGGAATGTTGGACTTGAGGAATACCTTTATGACAAAGATCTTCCCCATCTCCCAAGGTACCTTCTAAGCACTAATCTCCCTCTCAAGCTCTCTCGTTATGACACTTGTCATAATCTTGAGACTTGAGAGATCATCTTTCTCAGATCTCTCCTCATGATGCCACTTGGAGTCATTTCATGCCTTGAGAGATCATCTCAATTCTCCATGCTTGATAGTCTAAGATCTCATAGGTATTCATCCAATTCATCTCTCCTCTCCTCATATACAAAATACTTATCCATTTTCATCATATCATGCAACCTTGAGTAATTTATCACCTTTATGCTGCCAAAATCAAGTGAGAACACATATAAACCGATTATCTTGGGTTAATCTATGCATCAAGAGCTTCAACATATGTGAATTTCATCAAAATTAACTGAGCTTTGAGTTCTCCAAGAACAATTTGATTGTTATTGATTTTAGGTGTTTTTGTTATTAATTTAATTCATTTTGAGCATCATTTTCATTACACACATAATTCCCCAATAATATAAATGTCAACTACACAATTGCACTAAAAACTAGACATACAATAGCTAACTTCGATGAAAACTCACAAATTAATCCAACTAGGTATTGTTGAAGATACATCACTAATAAATCTTGAAAAAAATTCTTGTGTGAGACTTCTCCTTTAGTTGAAGGGGCTTAATCCTTCAATATGAGATCTATGGGGTTTTCATCCCTCAATCTCCTCTCAATCTATAGGTTTTCATCCATAGATTTGAGTGCTTGAACATTTATTCTCACAAAAAGTTTTCGTAAGGTTTATTTTGTGTATATTTGATAGATGTCATTTTATCCTATCTTTTAGCTTAACATACACCAAAAAAGATGTCAAAATATGAAACAGTGGCCTCTGTTACACAATTGGTATGGGACAGGGACTAATTGTACCTATCAAACATTGTTTCCCCTTGAATTGTAGCTAGAATCATGCTTATGTGTACAAAAAAGGCCTTGAGAGACATGACTGAATGTCTATAGCTATTCTTGGAAATAATGTTGAGGGGTCCCTTAGGGTTTAAAATCCTAACCACCTCATTAATGGAAACCAAAGTTGTCTTCTTTGTTTACATAGGTAGGTGTACACATGGAACTGTGTCCCCATTATTAAATGATACTTCTATTCTCGTGGGAAACCTTCTAGAAGATGCATCATCAAACTATACATTAATGGATATTTGGTTATACATGGCTCAGGTGAGTGGAAATGAATAGTGAAAAGAGGCAGGAGTGTTAGAGTTTAGGTGTTAGGGATACCCTATGAATCATGCCATAAGTTAAGGTTTAGGGTTTAGAAGGAAGGCATGCTAGTGAAAGGGAGTTAAAATATTTGATGGGGGTTTATGAAAGAGTGAAGCTTGATAGAGAGGTATGATAGAATGGAAAAAAAATGAAGTCTTTATGGAAGAGGGAATACAAGAAAAAAAATAACTAGATGATATGATTGGATGAGAGAGTTTGATACCTTGATGGAGATAGAAGAGAAAGTAGAATTGAGAGGAAAGTCATGCTAGGAAGGGAGATTCCATAACTCTAATAACTTATATAGACTTAGAAGGCTAGCCATGCCTTTGTACATAGAAATCTTGGGGATCTTAGATAGATGCATGAGGGATGAAGGGGAAGAACACATATCCAAGGTTGGATTAGATGAGATGATTGAGAAATAAAATGGGCATTTAGGACCACATAAATTATAGAAAAAGGGACATAACTAGGTGAGATGTTCATTAGAGATGACTTTCCCTTGAAAATGATCCAATTCTAACACATTCTTTGGGGTTAAAAAAGAATTAAAAATAGAGGTAGAAAGAAAGAAGTGGGAAACATTAATTAGTTCACCTCAAAGGATTTACTATTCATCTTAGGTTCACCAAAATATGTGATCGTTAAAATTGGCCCTAGCATAATGCAAGTAAGTTAGAATCTAGATAACACATTTAATTGCACTCTTTCCAAGAGGCACTCACCTAGTTAGTATTTCTCTCGTGGAAAGATCCGGTTGAGTGGTGGTGTGAAACCAATATGTTGTTGATTGCAAGGAAGCAAAATGTCATATGTGATAGCTATCTTGTTGTGGTTTTTAATGTATAGTATTAACGGTTGAGTATGTCTTCATAATTAATTAGATCAATTTGAGAGATCAAATATTGGTATAATTTCAAGTTATCATTTACAGTTTCTCTTTGATATAAATTCCTTGTCTTGTTTTATCATGAAAATGGTTTGAAAACTGACCCTAAACTTGAAATATTCTTGTGATATAGATGCCTTGTCTAGTTTTCTCATGAAAATGGTTTGAAAATTGAACCTACACTTGAAATATTCTTGTGATACAAACCATTGTGTTTTATTTGATTTATTGTAGGATTTGTGTTTGCTCTTGAACTAATTATTTAGTGGGGTTTTCTTAAGTTGGTAGGTTTTCCTTGATCTTGTATAATATTTTCTTGGTTTGGAATTTTCTTTTAATCCAAGACACATTGGGTGTTAATGCTCAATGAAGAAGAATGATTAGTATGTGTACTCATTAAATGCCTCATGTGTCAGATTTGAGGGATTTCCTTCTCTTTTTAGTGTTTTCATTGTTTTATGAGATCTTTTAATGCAACTGGCCTAGATGAATGAAAAAATTAAACTAATCTACTTGTGCTTTTACTAAATTTAAAGATTATGTACTATTTTCTTGAAATGATTTTTTTAAATGGATAAAAATCTATATGACTTTTCCTAAGATGTATTTTTTATATTTTATGTCTCAAATTTTGTGAAAATCTAATCTAACAAATATATAAAAATATAATCTAAGATCTAAATATATCAAAGCAAGAAATTTTGAACTATCAAGAAGAAATAATGAATTTACTTCCTCAAGAGAAAGATAATTTTCTAATTACTAAATCTGTAATAACTTCTCAAAATAAAGAACTTACAAAAAAGGTGTTTGGCCTTGGTGCAAGCTTAGATCCTCAAGGATCAATCTTTGTTTGTATCCTTCTCTACAATAGTTGGGACTTTCACTTGGTGATAGAAAAGAACATGTATACTAAGGGAAATTGGTAGATGTATGCAATAAGCTTAGAAGCTTGGAAAAATAAAATATAAAAGGTTAATCTTGAAGTCTTATGGAAGCATTAGATGCTTATGGGTGTGATGCAATGCAAAATATTGATCCTCTAGAGGTGATTTGATGTGGGAATGGAAACTCTTACCAAGGATGGAAAGAATGTAAGAAGATAAATAGCCTTCCCCTTAAATTGATGGGAGGGAGAAAATTTATAGTTGGAGAAGCAACACCAATGGTGGAGTTATTTAGAAAAGGACTAGAGAGTTGATTGGGAGATCTTAGAGGATGATTGAGAGATACAAAAAGATTGATTGAGAATTAAAAGGAGATGATGATTAGTTAGGAGGATTAGTGGTTTAGTTAGAACTGGAGAGAACTCCCAATCAAAAGCAAAAATATAAGAAAACTAGTCAAAATTGAAAGTAATCACACATGCCAAGAGTAGATAGAGTTTCCCTTTTGATGAGCATGGTTGTTCCTTTTGTTAAGGTAGGTCACTTGGGCAACCCTACAACTTAAGGGCAAGCTGCTCGGGTGATGCTAGGGTCTTTGAGATGACCCTCTAATTGAGGATTTGCATAAGGTTTTTTAGTGTGCACAAAGACTTAGAACTCAATTTGAGGGTTGAACAAGATAGGCAAGGGGCTAAATATGTTAGGGAACATGTCATCAAACTTAAAACTACTAAAAGAAGATGCAATTCATGTCTTTGTGGGTTGTGAGATGGATTACTAGATCATCCATCAAATTGACATGTTGATTTGAATGCAACTTTGAGTACTTATAACTACATCTTCACTAAATTATCAAAAACATCCTTAAAAAGTTAGACCAAAACATATACATCAATACATGTATTACCGATCACATTATATATTAATATGTAACTAACTTTTTTTGATATAACTTAAATATAATGAATAGTAATATGTAACTTTATAAATAATAGATAATAATAAAAACCCATGCAACTTTAATGAAAATATCCTAAAGGTAAATTAGCATAATCCGCTGTCAATACAGGGACTAAAAAGTGTATGGAATACTTAATTTGAACTCAACATATTTTTAGTTCAACCGTAATGGTTAAGAAACAAAGTTATTATGTGATTAGTTCAAAGACACCCCCATATTCCCCTCACAAACAGACTGGATTATCAGGCAACATAACAGAGAAATACTTGTTACGTCATACAATAATAATAATATAGTCTTAGACGGTCTAATACACGCCATACACGACCAAAGGCAACAAAACGCAGATGGTTCTAAGCGGCAGGACTCATTGTTGGTTAATGCATCTCAACTACAGGCCTCTCTAATCTCAATTAATTAGCACTGGTTGATACCGAAGCCAACGAGAGAGTTGACAGAATCGATAGATACCCGGATGTGTTGCTGCTGAATATTGCCTATGATAGACAGACTGCCTGCTGTGGGTGCAAAAGCCAGACAAAATGTCCCCATGACATCCACAGGAATCATATAGTTTTCAGCCGGGAGAGTCAAAATGGCCCCGTTGAGAAAATGAAAACTCAAGGTGGGAACACTGACCGTTTGCAGGCCGGCGAAGTCATAGCATGTGTCGAATAAGGACATCCCTTCGGCCCGGGGAAGATGTTGGGTGCTCACCACGAAGGCGTCACGCATGGCTTCGTAAGCATCCCTCTGCAGCCGCGTGATGGCCGTGCCTGAGTCCACTATCACGCCTCCCTCACCCGTCTGGTCGAACTTAAAGACCTTCTCCGGAAGAGAAACGAGCAACCCTCCAACCCTGATGGCCGTCAGTGGAACATAATAAAACGTACCGAATCGTGGGTTTCGCAGAAGCGGAACGAAGACGGACCCTGCTGGCGAGACCGAATCGGGACCGAAGTCAAGCGCGCCCGAGGATTGGGACGAGCGGTCGACGAGGCAGTACGAAAACTTGGTACCATATGACCCGAGCTGGGAAGGGAACGACAAGGCGCCGGCCCCGAGACCAATCAACCCGTCGGCGCCGACGAACAAGCCCTGGTTATCATGGCCACACCCGATTGCCACGTTTTGAACTAATGTGTTACCGAATGTGAACGTCTCCGTAGCGAAGCTCCCGACGGAACGAGACCCGTCTCCATAGGCTACCTGATACACACACCCGCGGCTGTCGCAGCCTGACTGCTCCAGCTCACTGCACACAGGGGAAGTGCACGAAATGGGGGTGAAGGAAGCCGAGGAGGAGGGATCGAAGATCGGATCGGTCTGGTCGTAGCAATGTTTGCATGGCTGGCACTGGACCCACACCACGTCGCTGCCCGTGTCCAACAGGAGGTACTGCTCTCTCGCCGGCGTTCCCACGCCTATGCGGGTAAAGTATTCCCCGCTGTCAACTATCATGCCAGATATCACCTCGCCTCCGAAATCCTCAATCTTGGCCTTGCGCTCTATTCTTCTTTCTTTCCCCTTCCCCTTCAACTTTCTCTCTACCCGCCTATTGAGCGCCTTCACCCGTCGGGATTCCCTTTCCAGCCTCTCTCTAAACCTCTGCTCGTAGCTCACGTTTCCCCTCACTAGACTATCTCTGTGGAAAACTTGCAGCCTCCACTTATTTTTGCCCACGTCCTTCTCTTGTTGACAGGTCTTATATACTTCCAGCGGGGGTGAGCTCACTTCCCTAAGCCGAGCAGCAATATCCAGTGCATGATAATGATACCCGTCTTGTTTCTCTGCCCAAGCAACGTGAACAGACGAGAGGAAAGCATAAAGGGAAATTATAACCCAAACAAGAAATCTACAAAGACCCATTTTTTAAAAGACTCTTCCTTCTTCGTGAGGAGGGCCCACAGGCTAAAATAAAAATCTATAATTCAAGTCCCTCTTCTCACTGGTTTTCTAACCTTAACTTACAATTCTGCTGTATTACTCCTGAATTTATACCTGTGTTTGATTGTAATGTGTTGCATCTCAACGAAGTGCACCCATGATTTTATAATTATTTGTTGGTATTGGTCATATATCTTGCCAACTATTTCCCATCTCCCATATTGAGGAGCCTCCACTAGCCACAGTTTCCACCACTACTTCCCGTGAAATCTTTGGACTAAGTCTCATGCCAATCGCCATTGAAATCGACCCGACCAAGCAATCTCCTTTCGTATGAAACATTATCTCATATGTTGGATGGAAAATTATTTGAGGACCACCCCTCCTTACTTTTCAGGGGCTTTAAATATGCAAAGAATGCTCGTTATTCACGCGTCGTTTTGGTTGAGAACATCTTAAATGCGGGTTCAGTCAATCAATTTTTTTTAGTGTTTAATTTCTTTTGAAATCCATACTTACTCTTGTCTTAATCGCGTGTTTACATTCCATCCAACGCATCTATCACCAGCCTGGCTTGAATAGACCTGTGTTTTTCATGTCCACTGAGTAGGGTCGTTTTATTAAGCAAGATAACATCTGTCCAAATGCCTAACTTTAAGTTCTAGGAGGCTTACTCTTGTTTAAAAACTAAATTTTCTTAATCAAGACTCAAAACATAAAACATTGGTTGAAGATATTAGCTTAGAATAATGAAGAGCTTCTTCCATGTAAGAAGATTTTAATCATTTGATTTGAATTCATTCATCTTTTCAGGCTACATAATAGATTTAGTAGAGATTACCATTTTATATGTAAAAGTTTAATGTTAGATGGGTTTTACCATTGTAGTGTAAAAATTCAAGATTGTTTGGTCAATATTTATTGGATTGAAATTTTCTCATTTTGTGAGGTGTATTTTATATCAGGGTCTTTTTATTGGTTTCATATTGATTCATTTGCGAGTTATTAATCTTTGTTGTCCTTTTTATAGACATGAGTAAACTACTAAGAATCTCTTCTAGTTTTCCTCTAGAATTTAGATAGTTTGAAACTAAATCTATTATTTTTTAAAAGTATTTTAGACTTGAACATTTTTCCTGACAAATGATACTTCTAGAAGATTGTCTTAGAATTCTAGCTAAGCTTACTTAGCTATAATATTCTTTCAAATTAGAATTTCTATTGAGCATTTGGAAAGATAGAAATCCTTCTCTCTTTTTTGCATGCATTGTTGATGGTATTTTCATTATTTTAAATCTATGATTTTTTAAAACTTGTTAATGTAGATATAAGTGCAAGCTATTAAAGTTGCACTTGAAGTGACCCAACTATAGTTGCTTCTGGATCACTAGGGTAATGCATGCTAGAAGATTGCTAGAGTTTCATTAACCTCTTCTTCCAACAAGGTGATGTAGAACTTGGGGTTGATGCAACCAAACTTGACAACCTTTGACAAATATTTAATTCTACAACTTAAAGTAGTTAACAAAGATAGGAGGAATGCAACTATAATGCCATTATTCATAAAATATTGAAGAACATAATAGCTTGGTTTTTGGGAATTAGATTAACATAAAGTACTTTAAAAATTAATTACATTCACAAAATATATTGTTGGATCCTTAAAATATGGGCATTTTGTTTGCATATTCTCACATAGATAGATAAAATGGAGCAACTTTGAATAACACTAAATCTCTACTCTATAGTTCCTTCCACTCAAGAAAATCCACTTTTCAATCTACTAAGTACAATTTTTTTCTAAAAAAAAAGAAAAAATTAACACTAAAAGAGGGAGTTTGAGCTCCTCTATTTTTAGCCTCATTTTTCTACTTCCAAATTCTAGCTTTAAAAATTTATGTTGTTTCCTCTTCCAATGTAGTTTCTTCTATTCTCTCCATCTTGATATGGTTGCTATTTTTTTATCCTCCACAAGATGGTTGTTCTTTCCAAATATATATATGATTTTCCCTCTTTGCATGACATATACATGAGAAAGAAAAATGCACTTTAGGAGGATTGTTAAAATACTGATCCAGTTTTTAGGAATCAAGGGAGTTTGAAAATTATATGAAAATAAAATGAATGCTCTTGGGTCAAAACTATTAAATTTATTATTATTTTGATGAGGATTTCTATCTACCAAAAATGCTCCTACATGAATCACCTATATATATGAGGAAACATGAGCTCCAACTCATGAAATTGAATGAGCTCATTTAAGGATCAACCATGATGACTAATATTAGAGGGGTTCATCCAAGTAGCCTCTTTAGTAGGTTTAGACTTCCACTTGACTAGATACTCTTAGTACTGTTTACCTCATGTTTTTTTGACAACTCAAGGGTTGATGATTGATTCAACTTCTTATCTTTCCTTTTTAGGTAGTTATTGCCTCGAATTAGAAAGTTATGTATATCCAAACCATTAAATTAGTTTCAATTGGTTGGTTCTCATAATAAAGATACATGAAATGTCCAATCCAATTAACAATTCAAATTCATATGTGTTCACAAAAAAATAACTTCACACCTTGCATGGCCTAATATTTTTTAACTCAATTTTATTGTAGGTACATTTTAGAAATCTTTCTTTCATTAAATGAGAAAGGACTAAGTCAACAACCTAAAAATACAATATCCTTGTCTTCAAACTTGCATGCAACTTCTTTTTGGTAGTGCTCTTCTTGAGATGTTCATTTACTTGATCATGCAATTTTCTTATGTATTCAATGAAATATTCTCCTTCAACACTATATTTTATCATATACACCATATATTGCAACTTGTTTATAGTCCTTGAAGCACAACTATATATAATTTAAAATGGTGCCTTTTCGCTGCTATGATTAACTAAGTTGTTATAGGAAAATTTATCTTGTGATAGGAATAAATCCTAACTCCTTGGTTTGTCTCGTAGAAGGCACCTCAATAAATTTACAAGGATTTTATTTAGCACTTTTATTTGACCATTAGACCATGGATGATAAGTTAAGCTAAATTGTAGCAGCGTGTTTAATTTTTCCACAAGGTCCTCTAGAAATCATCAAATTTGGTGTCTCTATTTGATTCTATGCTCTAGGGAAACCCATGCAATTAGATTACTCCCCTAAAAAATACTATATTTCTAGCATACTAGTCAGATCTTACATGCAACTAGAGTTATTCCTGTTTTGAGTCCTAGGTAAGCCTAAGATGAAGTCCTTACTTATATGCTCCCATAGTCACATTGGAACAAATAAGGGCAATTAGATTTTTTTTATGTTTCCCTTTTTGAATATTGGCATATTCTACAACTTTACAAACCTCTTTACATCTACTATCATTTTGGGCCAATGATACCTTTGGTTTATTTGTGAAAAGTCTTATCATTTCTAAAGTGCCTTGATAATTCACCATTATGCATTTTCCTTATTAAGTTCTCTCTCACAAAAACTTGAGGCACACACGACTACTTCCCCTAAAGAGTAAACCTTCTTGAAGGAAGTAATCTTGCCATGGAGTCCTATCCATGCTAATTGAATTCTTTCACACTACTCAAGCTTCATTGAAATATTCATCATCTTGATATAGCTCCTTCATGCAATCAAATCCCACTACCTCTGATTACATTTCATAGTGACACCACTTCTTGAGAGATTACATTATAGTGTAGAATTCTTGGTCATAGATAAAATATCTCCTTTTGGAATAATTGTGATTCCCATTGAAATATGCTACATGGTTTCCTTCTTGACTTAGACCAAGACTGATAATTGTCCCACTTGCCTCATAAACAACTTAGAACACTTAAATCTATGAGATTTCCACAATCCATAATGCTTGTAATTCATTCTTTTTGGATTTTGATTGTGTTTGAGTTTTTCCATCAACATTTTGGACCACACACAGCGATCCATCATCGGGATGATAGAGAGAATAAGGAGAAGGATCACTATGCACGATTCTTCTCCTTATTCTCTCTATCATCCTGATGATGGATCATTGCATGTGATTCAAAACATTGATGGAAAAACTCAAACACAATCAAAATCCAGAAATAACGAATTACAAACTTAGAACACTTTGTCAAAATATTATAATACAATTATGGGTTGTTTAATGACCTTTTATTTCAAGATATAAAAAATCCTTTCTGTTTCTACTATCTACATAGATTCCCTTTTGTTTCCTTTCATAATTTTTTATGTTTGGCACATATATTATGATAAAATTATGAATGAATTTGTTATAGAAGCTTTCCAAACCATGGAAAATTATTGCATCAAAGGTATATTATAGAATGGGACAATTCTTTATGGATTTAACCTTTTTGGGTCCATCTCCAATTCTTTTTGAGATACTAGAAAACCCAAATAAGCCAATTCCTCTTTCATAAGACTAATTCAAATTAACTAGTGATTTCACCTTTTTTAATCTCTCTAATACGTGCTTCAAACACACCACATGCTCTTTTTTTCCCACTGGATATGAGAATATCCTTAAGACACATAATCAAAAACTTACCCAAGAATATTTTTACCACTTTTCTCATAAGAAAAATAAACATATTGGTGCATAAGTTAGTCCAAAAGGCATCACCAACGACTTGTAGAATCTATCCTTTATTTTGAAGGTATTCTTCCATTAATAAATTTCATAATTTTGGATTTGATGATATATCCACTTTATAGATCTATCTTGGAAAAGCACATGGCCCCAATTAGACAATCCATGAGTTCAAGCATGCTATCATGAACCTATTAATTATTTTAATATTGCAAATAATAATAACAAAGAAATTTCTTCTTCTATCTCAATCTAGTAGTTGTTTCTTTAGTATGGCTTTATTTTATATATTTTTATTTATATCTTAATTCTTACCTTAACTAATGTAAATGGATCCATTAAGGCTCTATGTGTGCACATCGTAAAAACTAGTCAATTTATGAAGAGTGGAGGAGGCATTTGCAATGATAACATTCTTTTATTTAAAATAGAATCACAATAGAAGGAAAGATAAATGTTTTTCATCTAGGTGAGAGGATAATGTTAATGAGGAAATGAGGATGAGGTGAGAATGAGAATAGGATAATTGAGAGGAAGGAAGCATCATATTTTTTCACATTTGAAACATTCCATGTCACATGCCTAGAAATAGATTTTAGCTTACAATAATGATGCCCAAATTGGACATTCAGTGAGGTAATGTGGGTTAGTTCCAATTCTATTTTTAGATTAAAAATAAAAAAGGGAGAGCTTCTTTGAGGTATTTATTCATTCATATGATTTGTCTATTTTATTTATTCTTGCATGCATATATCTACTAGCATTCCCAACTATAATATCTATGAAATGATCCTCAATCTTCATGTTTTTAATAGTTCTCCATTCCCATGTACAAAGATCTTCTATGTAGTCAGGGAGGATCCTAGCAAAAGTTATGAATTGAGTTTAATATTTGAAGGTTATATTTTCTTGAAAATTTTCAAAGCATTTTCCAAAAATCCATTTTGGTGCATATCTCACAACCATTTCCATCCGTGAAACCACATTCATTTGAGGCAACTTATTAGGGTTATCCCACAATAGTGCACCCACTTTTTGATCAAAGTGAGACATTGAAATCAATAATTTTAACGAAATTTTCACTTTCTATCATCCATAGCAACCAAATTGTAAAGAATTTGAAGATGACTTAAACTTATAGTTTTTGATATTTTGTGTGTAGAACTTCTAATTATCTATTTAAAAAAATGGAAAATGATTTGTAATTTTTTAATGTAATTTTTAATAACTTATTTTTATAGTAATCGAAATTTATGAAAAAGTGACATTTATTCCATATCACATATTTTTTAACAAAAAAGAAATTAATTATAAAATTTTAAACATATATGGGTAACACTAATATCTAGTGCATAAATATTTTTTCATAATTTTTTGTTGCATACTTTATTTTTATTAATTTTTAAAGTGATTAATTATAATTTAGACATAGGTTTATTCCATATTACATATTTTTTTCTCTATATATCCAATTTAACATTTTTTTTGTTAAAATAAGGACATAAATACCTAATGCACAAATATTTTTTAGATTTTTTTGTGTGGAATAGAGACCTTGATGTTTAATGAAAAAACCATGTCCGTGCTAGAGAATAGAAAATAAATATAATACAAAAATAAAATATATTTTTTGGAAAGCTTATATTAAGGGATACATACGTACAAAATGGAATTTATAGATGACTTCATTTGACCCCCCAAAAGGTTAATTAAAATGGGTTCCTTGTCAACATTTTGATAGGTATGAAAGAGACTCTATTGAGGGTTTTGATTTAGTACTATGATGGTTATATCCATGCGGGTTTAATATAAGGGGGCTTGATCTAACAAACTTTAGTTAAACCCCTTTATAAGTAAATATGAATTAAATATTTATTTTTTAAAAAATATGCGATTTTAGAAAAAATAGGACGTCCCATAAGTGGGACACCCTATTGTGGTAGCACCAATGATCATTTAGTTCATGTGTCTTGTCTATGCTTTCACCCTTTTTCGTACATGACAACCAAGGTAGTTTCAATCGACTAGATTTCTCTAAATCTTTTTGTTTCATGAATACATTTACTTTATTTGGAAACTCACATTTGCACTCAAACTAGTTTAAGAATTGTTGCATTTGCTATATAGTTAGACTATATCCAAGTACATAATATATAAATAATATGTTATAGTAATGTATGCATACAATAATTGTAACTATAAATAATATGTAATATGTGCAAATATTCTTAAAATTGTTAAATTTTTTAAATATGAGTACATTATTTAATTGAAAATATAGGAAACAAAGTATTTGGTTGAATGATTACATATTTGGACATATAAATATGGCTTAAGAGTATATAAATAGATGATATTTGTATAATAATAGAGATATAAGAGGCTTACTTGATGGGACAATAAATTTTGATGTTTATTAATATTTTTGTGAATGGGTTAAAGCTTTTCCTAATGTAGTTACATATATGAAGCATCATGTGATTATGCTAACTATGTTTGCTTTATCTTAAAAATTAGATGGTTTTTTATATATTAAGTATAGAGTGAACAAAAGATACAGATCAAAGAGTATAAAAGTTCAGTCCAACATCAACACTATTAGGCCCCCCATTACAATACAATATCAGGTATACCCCCATTACAAGATATCGAAAAATAGAGTTTCACAGTAGTATAGCCCCTCCTAGACTATCCCATTACAAAATTCCCATAGAGCCCTCAACTATTATAGGACAAAAAGCTCATTATAAACTTGTATCAAAGTATCAATATGTACAACAACTTCAAAACAAAATATACAAATATTATCAGCATACTGTTAAAAGACATCAAATTCAAAACAAAAAGGATATGAGGATTCTGATGAGCATCCAACTATTGGTTTCCATTTCTCATTGCTAATAGAGCTTCAACAACTTCCACCTCCTCAGCAGATGGTTGTACATTCTGAACCCTTTTATTCTCTTCCTTGCTATGACTCCCTACAATGTCCTACCTGAAAGCCTGGAGATCCCTAAAAAACAATTCCACCCCTGGGTGGCCCATGGCTACATGTGTCCATATCTAGCCTCCATGATATCAATTATGACTTGCCTATTCTCGAGATATTTCTAGAATTTACCTTTTGAAAGCGCCACTACAATATAGAATTGCATAGAAACATTATGAAACATGAGTCTTCTATAAGACCTAGTAAGCATCCTCCTCCCTTGAAACCTGTCCTCATTCCTTTCTTTCCAGATGGACCACAAAATATTAGAAGATACGCATAACCAAAATAAGGCAGTAGTTTTCCCCATTTTTTATATTTTGATTAAAAATAATCTTCTCAAGTAGTGGTTGTTCCATAATTCTCCAGATATCTTGCTTATCACAAAATAATTTCCATGTATCTTTAGCAAAGATACATTCAAAAAAGATATGATTAATAGTCTCCAGAATTCTACAAATACTGCAAATATCAATATCATCATAATTGGTTTTGAATGGTAGCTTTTGTATTATAAGTAGCCACCTAAAGCATGCTAGTTTAGCCTCTAGCTGTTTGGTCCAATTAGTTTAAAAAACTGTTTTCCATTGATTCTTGTTCCATTTAAACTTCCAAATTTGATTTAAGTAGTCCATTAGATCAATATGATATGTGAGCATAGAATATATTTCCTTTCAACTTTTGAGTTCATTATGTTATTACCATTTTTCCATTGAAAATCCTTGAATTTTTCACTACCTCCTTTATACTTCACAGGGAATTTCAGATGATTGCAAGCATTTCTAAGGATTGAATAAGTTCTCCAATTGGTGAGGGGGATATTAAACTTAGAATCTAGGTCACTCTAGTATTTGATTTTTCCATCTTTCAGTATGTCCTTGAAACAACGAATTCCTTTGTGAGCCCATCCCTTTGCAAAACACCCTTGGAGTAGGGCCAAAGGTTTCCTATCATGTTTCAAACTCCACCAAATAGATCTACTAACCTGAATGGTCCCATTGTCTACTGAGGTGAAGTGGATATTGGTGAGGCGGGTCTTCATCACTTCCCAGGTTTTCTAGATAGTTCTGAATACATTAGATCTTGCAGGTAACATGGCTTCCCCACTACTAAGGATATCACTAAGCGGTAAAGATTTCCAAGATTTAGCATGTTTGGGGACAACATTAAGAATATTTTGTTTGATCAACACTTTTCAAGGTTCGCCACCTTCCAGGGCCCCAAGCACCCACTTTGTAGCTTGAGCTACACCCTACAGTCTAAGATCCTTTAACCCCAAGCCACCCTTGGTTTTTTCCATAGTGCACAATTCCCATTTCATTGAATGTTTCTTTCTCTTTCCTTTACCATCGAACCATAAAAATGCCCTTATCCTCTTTTGTATCTCATTAATTTGATAAGAGTTAAAGAACCACACCAAGGCAAAGTATATACTGTACAAAGACAGTATCTTCTAGCAAATCTAAATTCTCCTGGCTAAGGACAAGAACTGTTTGTTCCACTTGGTGAGTTTCCTCTTAATCTTGTCCCTAATCCATTGACACATTTCCTTGATGTTGGGATCCACTGCAAAGGGAATACCAAGGAATCTTACTAATTTGTGTGGGCCACCCCATTGGAGCCCATATCCATCGATCCAATCCGGGGGCTTCTCATTCCACCCCAAGAGATAAGATTTAGAGGGGGAAATTTTAGCCCCTGAGGCAAGGAAAAATATATCTAGTTTTCCCAGTAGATTTGATAGATTGGAATCTTTCAGGGTTAAAAATATTGATGTATCATTTGCAAAATGAAGATTAAGGAGCTCATTATCATTTGACAACCTAATAACCTTGATTCTTTACTCTGGACACTAGTCTGAGGGTCATCTGGAAAGAGGCATCCTAGTTTGTGACCAACCATGAGAGGGTGAAAGGGGGAGTGGTGATTTTGTTAGCAAGCAAGTGGGCTCAGTTTGTGGATAGTATTGGAACTTCCCCATGCAACCGGGCTGTCTGGGTGATCATCAAGAAAAAATAAGTCTATTTTGGGGTATGTGCAATTTATGCCCCCAATGAATATAAAGAGAGGATCCTCCTCTAGAACTAGATGTGCACCTTGTAAGACATCCCGTGGATCATTGATGGAGATTTTAAATTTGTAGAGAGAGAGGAGGACAAATGGGGAGGTTTTGGGGTTGATTGGAAAGGAAATGAAAGGTTTTATTGGTCCAGATAATGAAAGCCAAGTTGAAGGTTGAGGATCCCATTGAAGGACAAAAGAAAGACACATGGGCCATCTGGTATACCTGGTGTAACTCTCAAAAAAGGGGTCAAAGAATTTATTGAAAATTGGATAGATTCTACATTAGCAGGGCCTATTTTTGGCCTTCCTGGTGAAAGAGGGTTGTAAGGTTGAAGTTTCCCCTTATTCCCTCTTGGATCACCATCCAATAAATTCCAAGTTCTACCTCAAGAAGGGTGCCCCTAAGCCGACAAATAGTGGAATGGGTTTTTGTCTCAATACTAGTCTCCTTAAGGATAGTGATTGTAAAAGTGCCATCTTGTGTCTCAGACAAATCAACAAATGGATGCACTGAAACCTTTCTCATATTGAAATATGGACTTTAAAAAAAGAGGGGTGGAAATCCTTATTTCAAACTATTAGAAAAAAAGAGCTAAGGACAACTGAAGGAGAGAGATTCTCCTCCAAGACAAGCTCCTACAAGCAGAGACTGATCTGCAAACAAATCCTAGAGATGAAGCACTTACAAACAGGGTGATAATGGCTAAAAATTCTCTAAGGAAGCTTCAAAGCACCAGGATTTAGGGTTTAAGAGTTAGATCCAAAATGAACTGGCTTGAGAATGGAGATAAAGGTACTAAATTTTTCTTTAGATATATTAAGGAGAAACAAGCCAGAGAGAAGATTGACCTGATCATTGTAAATGATTCCACTATGAGTTATCCTGATGAAATAAGAGATCAATTTTTTTGTTCTACAAGAATCTCTTCTCCTCAGAGGGGGAGATAGAAGCTAATCATAAGGCAAGATAATATATTTAAGGGATTATCCCTAAAAAGGTTAATGATGAAATGGTAGGGGAACTTGGGAAGGAAATTTATTTGGAGGAGATAAGAAAAGCTATCCTCTCACTCAAGAATGACAAATCCCTAGGAGCTAATGGCCTCCCTGCAGAGTTTTACAAGACCTTTTTAGACTAGGTGTGTGATGATATCCTCCTCATCTACAAGGAAGCATTTGAGAAAGGCTCCCTAGGCACCAAGATAAACAAACGGATGATCAAATTAATCCCTAAGGAGGGTGATAAAACCCTAGTAAGAAAATGGAGACCAATAATATTGCTCAATGTTTCATACAAGATCTTGGCTAAGATTCTAGCAGATAGGGTGGCCCTCATCCTCCCATCAATCATTAATTCCACTTAGATCGACTTTATAAAAGGGAGATACATCCTTGAAAACTTGATCACTAACTGGGAGGCCATGAATTGGGCAAAGCTAACAGGACAAAATGCTACAATGCTGTTATTAGACTTTGAAAAGGCTTATGATAGAATTGAATGGGGTTTTGTGCTCCTAACGCTAAAGGCCTTTCGATTTACCGACTCATTTTTTTACATGGTCAAGACCCTCTTTCGAGATGAAAATGCTCAAGTAGAGGTTAATGGAATCCCCTCTCAAGAAATTTCACTTGAAAGATCCATAAGACAAGGTTTTCCACTTGCTCCGAAACTGTTTGTAATTGCCTCAGATGCCATGCATTTTATGCTAAGAGAGAACTCATTAAAATTATATGTTTATATTTCATGATTATGTTTATAATAATCTAGAAGGTCATTATTTTATCAATATATTACTATATGCACTAGTATATTATTTACATATTTTACAAGATTTTTAATCATTTACATTTTATGTAGAAACAAATTAAATGGTTTTCCACACTAGATTATTAAATTTCTCATTATTTTAAACAATCAACTCCTAAAAATCTTGTAGAAAAAATACCTCATATGAATCCATAGGCATCTTATAGTAATACTATGTTTCACAAGATATCACATATTTTCTTGTGATGAATGAACTCCAATTTCATGTAATTTTAGTAAACATTTAGAGAGTTCGATGTATCATATTATTGATATTTTATAGAATTAAATGATATTGGAAAGATTATTGATTTTGGGAAACTCTAGTAAGTTATCATATTTATGTTGATCCTATTATAGTCTATACTCATCAAATACAAAGTGATATAGATATTATTAGAATATAATATTTCCTAGAATTGACCTATTATGATTTTAGGAAAAACTAGAACTTCTCTTCTTATGTTTTAATACTACCTTATTATAAAATTCCTTTGTACAATCAATCATCATAATAATTTTACATACACTTCCTTTAAGGAAATTTATTTATTAGATCTCAAATTCCATAATATTGAAGACAGTTCTTTCTAATATTGTTTAAATTGTCAATATTGATTTTTATGAATATTTGATTTGACATACATGCTAGATAGTTATTGTTTTGTTAATATTTCTTGGTTTTAATTTTTTAATTAATAGTTATTGATTGAATTATTATTTAATGAAAAAATTAACTAGTTATTATTCATTAGCTGTGATTTGTGGATGATTTTATATTTAAATAGAGTTGAATAGATAGATACTCAATATTCATTTGGTTTTTTTTTGAATAAAAGGGTAAAAATTTATTAATATCAGAAAGTCACCAATACAAAGAAGTCAGGGTCCAAATAGGCACCCAAAAACAACCAAGAACACAAAACCTGCAAGAAGCCAACAAAGAAGCAAACACACATCATGACCAATCAACAACCAACATCAACCAACCATGTCCTCTAAGATACTTGACTCTCTAAATCCTGGAAGTAATACGAGGATAACTGCTCCCAACCATCAATCTTCCAATCACCAGCATGCTTAGAAGCCCATTTGGCCAAATAATCAATAACCCTATTCCACTCACATAGAATGTGGGTAAAGGACACAAACTCAAGCATGGAGCATAGCCACCAAACATGCCTAACAAAAGAGGAAAGTTTCCAATTTATCCCATCCAACTTCTTCTCAAAAAATTAACAATGATTTGAGAGTTTGATTCACACGTGATCTTGCATCAGCCAAGAGCACAAGCTCTCTCAATAGCAAAGAGAACCACCAAACCTTCCATGAAATTATTAGTTTGCTGCATCTTATGAATGGAAAATAAGAAAATGACCTTACCAGAGCTATCTCTTCCAACTTTACCAATCCTAGCAGACCCAGTAGACCTAGTAGACCTAGGATTACCCCTAGAAGAGCCATCAATATTAATCTTTAAAACATCCACTGAAGTAGGGGACTAGCCCTCGACTCTCTGAACCTTTCTTTTGACATGACAACCTCTTTGAACAAAAAAAGAATCAAAATCCTGACCACGAAGGCCAATTTATTCATATCCCCTCTCCAAAGGAAAAGACACTTCGCATTTGGTTTCCATAGTCTCCTGAATCATACTAACAACTCTTTGCCAAACTTGTTGAATCAACAACTTGCTATGATGAAAAATCCTACAATCCCTTTCAAGCCAAATTTTCCAAAGGATGAAAGCAAGGCCAATATTCCACATAATCTTAGAGGAAAGAGGCCTATGTTAGAGGTATCCCCAAAATAATCCAAAATTCAACCAAAGAAGAATCAAGAATGTAAGGATTCCTTCAAATACCCCACCAAAAATTCCAAATAAGCATAGAAAAAGGGCAGTGAAAGAACAAATGGGATGAATCCTCCTCACTATAGCCACAAAGAACACAAATAGATGGGCCTTGAAAACCACACTTTCATAGATTATCCAAAGTCGAGCATCTATCCCAAGCTAAATTCCATAAGAAATAATTACACTTAGGCCAAGAAAAATTATTCTATACATGTTTCCACCAAGAAACTTCCATCCCACCATAATTTTGAGAAATCAACTCTTGATAACCACTAGCCACCATGAAAACCACCTTAGGATCAATCCTCCAAGCTAAAATATCCATCCTTGAGTGAGCTGAACTCTCTACCAACAAGAATATTTCCGAGCTCAACATAATCCTCCTCCAAATCCCCCAACAGGCCACTCACTAGGGTCCTTCCATCTAAACACTTCCACATGCCCACAAAAATAAGTAGTTTTGAAGTCCACCACCCAGGACTAACCGACCTCTAGGAAAACAATGTAGAGAAGGGGTGGAAAACTCCAAAAAATCCTCAAACAAGCAAACTTTCAATCTCTAAACATTCACATGATGTTTTTCATTCATTAGGCCTCAATCTCCTAGTAGTACTTCAGATTGACTAAAATGGGCACAACTTCTCAGGTAGAATTGATCTCCAAAAGAAAAACAAAAATTTGGATACCCTTTATGGCTTTATTTAACATATGAAAAAATTGGATATGGTTACTTTGGAAGGAAAGGTTCAAAACTTGACTGTTCTACTCTTGACTAAGCTTGGAGTGGAGCAACAAATTTGTGTTTTTTGGTCATAACTTTCAAACCAAACTTGACACAAAAAATATAAACACAGTTCTAGATACCCATTTGGTCTTTATACAACATACTAAGAATTTGGGTAGGGTTGTTTTGTAACACAAGACTCAAATTCAGAATGTTCTTCCTAAAATTAGGCTTACTAGGGTTTCATACCTGTTTTAGTAAAATAGACACAACTTGCTGGAAACTTGATGAAATTATATGAAACTAACTATAGTAGACACTAGATTCCTAGCTTTACCAAGCACAATTAATTTAGAGTCATTATGGAATCGTACAAATCCGAACTACATCAAATAACAACAAGGAAACGTTAAAAAATGTAGAAAATAGAGGTATTTTTATTGCTTCTACTTCCAAAAATTTAACCACCATCCCCCCCAAACCATGTCTTCAACCTTAGAAATCCTTTTAAAATATTTACAACCATTTTCCAATGGTTCTCAACCAACTTTTCAGCTTACAACCATTCAAATTCCCTCATTTATAAATTATGACTCTTCATATTCCATGTTTTTGCAACTTTTACAATATTGACAACATTTTGCAAAATTGACAACATTTGTGCAAATTTTTACAAGTTTTGCATCTAGACTCTAACCAATGACCAAGAACAATAATTGGACCCCAAAAGACATGAAATGGTATTTCTAGACCTTATTACATGGAAGAACATAAAACAAAACCAAAATGCTAATTTTGAACCTACTAAATCTAGGGTGCTCTTGCACCATACTCCCAAGGGGAAGAAAAAATCAAGTCCACTTGAGTGCAAATTTTATCTATCTTCCTAGTCTTCCAATTCTTTGGCAACTTGTCCTTCATCTTTGTAACTTTCCCTGGACCCTTTTTCTTCTTCTTATACCATCTCTTACGGAGCATCTTCTCAACTTCAAGGTACCAAAAATTGAGTTCTTGTTCATATGCATCAATACCACCATCTATGTCTTCATCTTCAACATTTGAATAAAATATGTCAACATATTCATCATCCATAAAATCAGAAAATGCAACCATTACCTCAGTTGGTTTTGCAACATTTCCATCACCATAGTGTGCTACATTTGTATAACAATATTCATACACTTTATGCACTTCTCCTCCTTCTTTAGACTCTTTTCCATCTTCATTTTAATTTGTTGCACCTGTAAACACACTCACAGGTATTGTTAGAAATAAAATTTTGAGCCTCAAGGGACCCATTTTCTTGACATTTTCCTTGTTCCTCAGATGGATTTTTCTCTTCCATTATCAAAAAAGGCTCTCCAAGGTTTGGTTCTACTTTCCTCTCTTGCCTTCTTCTCCTATGCATGATCTTTTTGATCAGCCACTTTACCTTTTTTCTTATTGGTAAATGCCAACCATTTTCTTGGTTTGCTTTCTCAAGAAGCTGTTGCATCTCAAGTTCCATTTTCTTTTCCATTTCTTCCTAAATTTATTTCATTTTCTCCAAGGCTATCCTCAAATATTCTATCTCTTGCTCAATATCAATTGGCTTTTCCTTTTCAACTTTCTTCTTTATCTCACTTTTCTCTTGTTTCTTGCTTGGTGACTCCTTACTCTGCAAATCTCCATGGACAGTTCTCCTCAACATGCCCATTCTTATTTCTCAAGAAATTATCTTTCCCCTTGCTTCTTCTTTTCTTAATGATATCTCATATTAGGTCCCTTTCTTTCCCCTTGGCCTAGTCTTTTGGCATCCAGGCTCTTGCTTCAACCTACAAAAAGACAAAACATAAACTCCAAAATTTTCTTGCCCAGATCTTCGAGCTCTCAACTTCTTTTCCCAGAACTTTTATGATTTGATACCAATTTGATGCAAATAAGGGGTGGAAAACTCCAAAAAATCCTCAAACAAGAAAAATTTTAATCTCTAAACATTCACATGATGGTTTTCATTCATTAGGCCTCAATCTCCTTGTAGTACTTTCGATTGACTAAAATGGGCACAAATTCCTAGGAAGAATTGATCTTCAAAAGAAAAACCCAAATTTCGATACCCTTTATGGATTTATTCAACATATGAAGAAATCAGATATGGTTACTTTGGAAGGAAAGGTTCAAAACTTGACTGTTCTACTCTTGACTAGGCTTGAAGTGGAGCAGAAAATTCATGTTTTTTGGTCATAAATTTCAAATTAGACTTGATATCAAAAATATAAACACAGTTATAGATACCCATTTGGGATTTATACAACATACTAAGAATTAGGGTAAGGTTATTTTGGAACACAAGACTCAAATTTGGACTGTTCTTCCTAAAATTAGGCCTACTAAGGTTTCATACCTATTTTAGTAAAATAGAAACAACTTGCTGGAAACTTGATGAAATTAAATGAAACCACCAATAGACACTAGAATTATAGCTTTACTAAAAACAATTGATTTGGAGTCATTATGGTATTGTATAGATTCGTACTACATCAAAGAACAAAAAGGAAACATTCAAAAATACAGAAAATAGAGGTATTTTTATTGCTTCAACTTCCAAAACTTCAACCACCACACCCCAACCATGTATTCAACCTTAAAAATCATTTTAAAAAATTTACAACCATTTTCAAATAGTTCTCAACCAACTTTTCAACTTACAACATTCAAATTCCCTCATTTACAACTTATGACTCTTCATATTCCATGTTTTTGCAACTTTTACAATATTAACATCATTTTGCAAAATTGACAATATTTGTGCAAATTTTTACAAGTTTTACATCTAGACTCTAACCAATGACCAAGAACACTAATTGGACCCCAAAAAACATGAAATGGTCTTTCTAGACCTTATTGCATGGAAGAACATCGAACAAAACCAAAATGCTAATTTTGAACCTACTAAATCTAGGGTGATCCTGCACCAGAAGTGGTGACAAAGATCTTGCAAATAAGGATGCCTGAACATGATAGGGGATCACCCATCCCAAGAGTCATACCAGAAGAGAATATTAGACCCCCTACTAAAAATTTAGAACAAACCATCCTTGATCAACTTAGCCCCCTTTTTAAGTGTTTCCCAAATCGTAAAACCTTTACCCAAGAGAGGAAACCAAGGGACCTCCTCACTCGACACACATTTTAGGTACTTATGAGAAATAATCTTGGCCCAAACATAGTCTTGTTCAATACACCATTACTAGTAAAGATTGGAGAACAGTGCCAAACTAGTAAATCTGGTCTACTGCAACCCAAGGCCAACAAACTATTTTGGTCTACAAACAACCTCCCACTTCACCAGAATCCACTTAGAGGATGTCAAGTAACCACCCCATAAAAATTACCTATCAAGAGAGTCTATATCCTTAATAAATCTAGAAGGAGCCACTTGAAGAATACACTTGTAATTGGGAAGAGCCTACACCACTCACTTAAGAAGCAACACCCATCTCGTGAAAGATAATCACCTATGAGTCCAGTGGTTCACCTTCACACAAAACCTGTCTAAAATATTTTTCCAAGAGCCCCTAGGAAGGGTGTCAATAGAGATAGGAATGCCAAGATAGGTCAAGGGAAAGTGTCTAATATGAAGTCATAAAATACAGGCAATTTGTTGTTGAATAAGCACATGAGTGTTAAACAAGAAGATAGAATATTTACCCTCATTGATCTATTGATAAAAAGAAACAAGATAAATATCCAAAAACTTGTGCAAATTAGTAGTCTCTTTGACCTTCGCCATACCCATCAAAGTAGTATCATCCATAAATTGCAAGTGTGACTGAGGGGGTAAGCCATTACCCCAATTCCATCCTTGGATTAGATCTTGATTAACATGAATTAATAACTCTCCCTAGACCTTTAGCCAAGAGAATAAATAGGTAAGGAGAAAGAGGTTCCCCCTAATGAAGACCTCTAGAAGCCCCAAACAAGGAGGATAGTCACCCATTAACCAACACTGATAAGGAAGTGGTTGTGACACAACTCATTACCCATATAACCCACTCCTCAACAAAACCAAAAGCAATTTCTATAAAAAGGACTACTTGACTCTATCATAGGATTTTGCCATGTTTAAATTGATGGAAAAAACTTTTTCTTTTGAGATTTCCATGGAGTGAATAGTCTCAGCCACAACGACCACACCATCTAGTATTTACCTATCTACCACAAAGCTCCCTATTCCTTAGAGACAAGCCTGCTAATCCACATCTTCAATCTTTCAATAATAAACTTGGATAAAATATTATATACATTACAAAGGGAAATGGGCCGAAACATACTCAACCTATCATCCCCATCAAATTTAGGGATGAGGGCAAGAAAAGTGGAATTCATATCCCTCGACATCTATTTTTTCTTCTGAGATTCTAAAACCACCTCTAATAAATCCCAATTTATAATGTCCCAAAATTATTGAAAAAATTCAATTGGAAACCCATCAAGACAGGGGCTTTCCCCTTCTTCGTCTTAAAAAAAGTGGCCTCCAATTCCTCCAAGGAAATGAAATACTTGAGATGCTCATTCATTTCCATAGAAACTAGAGAAGGAATGCATGTCAATACATGATTTTCTTCCACCCACACATTAGGGGAATCCTCCCTAAATGAAGAAGCAAAGTAATGAGAAGCTTCTCTGGAAATATCTCCCAGAGATGGAAGATGATCACCCCTAGAGTTCACTAGAAAATAGATTGAGTTTCCATGTCGCTTGACCTTCATAGGGTCAAAGAAAAATGTAGTGTTTCTATCCCCTTCTTACAACCACTCAATACACTCCTTTTATTTCCAATAAATCTCCTCTCGCAACTCACACTCCTCTAGATATTTCAAAGCCTTCAACTCCTCCTTGAGAGAATCCTCAGAAAGGCCAAACTCCCTAATCTCATGAGTAATAGCATCTAAACTGGCTTGAGCAACAACCTTAGCATGGAAGATGTTGTAGAAGCACTGCCAATTCCACCTTTTGAGATGATACTTCACATACTATAGTGGCTTAGTATGTTAATAAATCATTGTATTAAAATTAGGCCTACCCGAGTGCCACCACTCAACAATATAGTCATGTAGAGAAGGGTCCTGTAGCCACACAAGCTGAAACTTGAAAGAGGGAGATCAAATAGAATGAGCCAATGAAGTAGAAAGGTTAATTGGCTAATGATCAAAACCCCTTCAGTGCAGAATCTTAGAGATAATAGACCAAGACCCACCAATCCAAAAATAGGAGACCAAGAACCTACCAAGCCTCTCAACAATATAATCCTTATCGACATACAACAAATTCACCGTTAGAAATTCACCGATGGAAAATTCACTACCAACAATTCATCACGAGAAAATTCACTTCCATGAAAAATTCACCACCAACAATTCACTGCCATGGAAAATTAATCAAATTAATTTTAATGCAGTTAATTTTCCATGGCGGTGAATTGTTTGTGGTGAATTTGTCATGGCAGTGAATTTTCCCGTGTTGAATTGTTGGTGGTGAATTTTCCATCGATGGATTGTTGGGAGTGAATTTTCCATCGGTGGATTGTTGGCAGTGAATTTTCCTAGACCCATCCTTACCACATCTCCTGTTGTTCTAGGTAAATTGACCATTAATAGGTTTAATATCCACAAGATTTAAGGAAGACATATTCTCTCTAAGAAGAAAAGAATAAGGCTCTAGCCTCAACACTCCTCTCATCTTATCTTCCAAATAAGTAATATCATTGAATTCACCGATAATAATCCAAGGATAAAGAGAGGCAATACTCTGAATAAGTCGAATATGAGACCAAAGACGTAGCTTACCAGGAATATCAATAGGACCATAAATATTGGATAGAAGAATAATTTGCTTAGAATCCAAACTCGAAGCAACCACAAAGATATAATTCTTATAGGATATCCACCAAAGAGGGAAGATCTTGAATGGATTTTATAAGCATGCCAAACCCCCAATATTACCTTGGGCACCAATACACTAGTATTGACCACACCACCAAATTTTAGGCACCAAACCACGCATACTCTTTGCTGAAAGCTTAGTTTTCTAAATGATTAACATATTTGGTGAATGACTTTGCACCAAATCATGAACAAATTTTTGTCGAGGGCCACTATTCAAGCCCCTTATTGTAGCACCCCTCTATTTTTCTCTTTCGTTTAGACAGTGTTCTACTTCATTATTCCTTGTTTGCTATTAGTACTTTGACTATGATACTCGATTACTATTTGATCGCTAACTATAAAGCGATGCAATGTTATTTTTTGATGTGATGGTATTTTATTATGATGTTATCATTATGGCATGCTTTAGATTAGCATAGTGGATATTTGAATTAATGTCGTTTAATGCTTTTGATTAGACTATTGATGTTAGATTCGTCAGTTTTGTAACACTATATTGGTGAAGGGGACGAAATTGCACCACTTGCTTGCGAGCGCCCTGCGATTCCATGATTTCCTCTTCACAGTGTGTTTTATATGATACATATATACATGTTTGATATACTCTTTGTTCGCAGGTTTACAGGGACATGGCATCGACTCCACGTGGTTCTGTAGGTTTGAGCATGTCCATTGCCCAACGACATTTGATTGGGAGATAGTAGCTAGGTTTTCTGTGTCAAGTCATCACCTTGGTCTTAGCGTGTCATTGGTTTTAAGTCTGGTTTGATCATTTTAATATTGTTCAATTTGCCTTGATTTTATTTAATTGCAAGTTAGAAAGGGTAAATAAATGACATTAAGTATTTAAGTTTATTTAAATTAATCTGGTTTTTATGTTAGAAGATATTAATTAATTAATTAATTAATTTAATTTAATTAATAAAATAATTTAATCTTGGATTAGATTTATTTTATTGAATTAATTAAATTGAATTAAGTTATTCATTTTGGAATTAATAGATATTTTGTTTTGAAAATTGGAAAAAGGTTTTAATTTGCATTTTTTGGAATATTTGAATGGAAAAGAAATCTGAAGATATATACTATTTTGTTTTTCAAAAATTTATGATGGTGGTTGAATAGATATTTCATTTATTTTTTATTTTTGATTTTCATGGAGTTTTTTCTATAAGCATGAAAAATTGAAAAAAAAGAGGAGGAAGGAGAAGGAAGTAGATTTCTATTTTGTGGGTTTTGGATTTTAATTGTGGAAAAAACTTTGTTGATTTGCTGGGAAGAAGCTGGAATCTCTGAAGGAACTAGTGCTCCATTTGGAATCCTCTCAAGCTTCTGAAACCAAGTTCATTTATTTAGTTTATTTTGATTTTGAAGAAAAAATCAAAGCTTTGATATGCTGTTTGCAAAATCATGTTTTGAAAAACAAAGAAAAAGAATTTGTGATGAAAAACCCATGTTGAATCTTTATCAAATTTGTAAATCTCTGTTTCATTTGATTTTTTCTCAAAAAATAAAAAATAAATTTATATATATGGCTGTAAATAATCATTTTAGAATTTATTTTGTAAATCTCATGTGTGGGTGTTTAAATATATGTATATATACATATATACATACATACATACATACATACATACATACATACATACATATATATATACACATATATATATATATACATATATATATATACACATATATATATATACATATATATATATACACATATATATATATACATATATATATATACACATATATATATATACATATATATATATACACATATATATATATACATATATATATATACATTATATATATATTTTCATATTTGGGGGTTATGCTGTTAAAAAAATTAGAAAAAACCCCTTGTCAATAGTTCATGGATTTCAAAATCCGCAAGGGTGTTGTATTCTTTTTAAAATTTAAAACTGAAAAAAATTCAAATTTTTGGGGGCTGGAGAATCAACCCACAGTCGCCCCCATGGGAGGCACTGTGGGGAGTTGCGCCCAACGTGCCCCACACGGCTGCGTAGCGCTGCCGCCACCATGTATGGTGGTCGGCTATGCTAAGCACAACTGCCACCCAAGCATGGGGTTGACTGTGCTAAGCCAGCCGCCCCCAACCCTAATCCCCCTTGAGAAATCCGCGCCATAAACTTTGCAGTTTGACTTTTTTTTTTTTTAACAAATATATATATATATTTGATATTTAATATTATATTAAAATATTAATAAATACATAAATAGTAAATATGTATTTAATATTTAATATTATATTTGTATAATATTAAAATATTAAATAATTAAATATATATAATATATAATATATATATATATATGTATATATGTCATATGAGGATATATATATATTATGTATATTATTTTATATATATATATATAGCTGAGTTATTAATTTTAATATATATATATATATATTTAAATATATACATATATTAAAATGTTGATTTAAATAATGGCATGATTTAAAAGTAATTGGGGAAATTTTAAATTAATATGTAATAGTTGAACTAATGGATTTATTTTAAAATAATATATTTTGAAAGGACAAATATTTGATTTTCAAATAATGTGTTTTAATCGATGAATTAATTGTGTTTAAAATGATTTATTTGGAAAAGAAGAAATAGTATTTTCTTAAATGTTATATTATGATTAGAAGAAGTAACTGTGTTTTTTTTTTTCATTAGGAATTAAAAGCAATTAAAGAATAAAATATTTGGTTTAAATCTCATCCTTTGTCTGAAAGAGACATTATTAAATGATTTTAATTGAGGAAATAAACTATTGAATTTTATTAAAGGAAGTGGATTTAGGAAATCCAAAGTAGATTTAATTCCTGTTTTATTGCTTTTTTTATAATGTAAATTTCTTCAGTGTTCGTTTGGGGGAAATTGTTTATTAGGGGTTAATAAATCTTCTAGATGGGGTTTTAATTATGTGGGGTTGTTGTATTATGAAGGTCAAACTTTTAAATTGCCTTGGGGTAGTGCGTAGAGTTGTATCCAGTTTATTACCCAGTTACCATGGACGAGGATGTGTTGACTTCATGTGTTGGATAGGGATTTAATATCCTTAGGTCACACTAGTGTACCCTTGGGTTGTGGAGTTATTCCATATGTTGTCTTAGAGGAGTGGCTTGCAATGAGGGCCGACACACAAAGTGGTGCTAGGGTAACTCATTGCAAGTTAGTTAATCTAGTGATAATGTAAATGAGCTTATTAGAAGAATAGGTAGTATCAAACACTTAATAAGAATAATTGTGCCTCACTCATGGATGCAAGGACTTGTATAGAGTTGGGGTGGGATGAGAAGACTTGGAATGGAAAGATCATTATCTTGTCTGTACGAGAGATAACTGATTCCGCATTGGTTTGCATGAGGGGCTGAGAGTCGTTAGATGTTTCCAGAATATCTCGAGATGGGGGCTGGGGCCTAAGAAGACTTACCAGGATATCCCATGTAGCATTGTGATGAAAATTCTCCTAAGTCAACAGTATGTTGTATTAGTGATGCAGTTGATTATTTAACTCTAGAAGCATTGTAACCATTGTGTTAGTATTGTATTTGTATTTGATTAAGCTCAGTTATGTTTTAGCTTGTGTCTAGAGGTAGATGGTCCTGCATAGGAATCCTTGTTACTATCTCCTAGCACGGGGGGTGGGCCTTCAGGTACCACTTGGTTGGGTGGAACGTGCACCTTACTCCATTGGGTTTTCTTCTTGTTCGTGTTGGCAATATTTCCAGTTGGAGAGCTCATGGGATCCAATTAATTTTCATGCTTTTATTCATTTCAGTTGATTCATGTAATTTATTACCCCTCATTTGTTATCAAGGTGGAAGTTTTTAATTTGTAATAATACTTTTGGTTCTACCTCATTCGGGGAATGAGAGATGTAATCTTTTGTTACATTGTTATTATTTGAAATTCTATTTTATCTCTTATTGTGATGATGTAATTTATCATGTATGGAATGTATGTGTTCTTAATTTCTTAAGTAGATAAATGTTATGGATTCAATTCATGTTTTTTGTTTGGGTTTTAAAATAATCTCAGTCTCGTAACCTTAGAGGTTGTTGGCAATGGGTAGTGAACTTGCATGTTAATTGTACTTTAAAAAAAATAAAAATTTGGGCGTTTGAGTAGTTAATTGCAACTTCCTTTAGGGTTACGTGGCGGGGCATTACACTTACATTCCATGAGAGAATAATCATTTCTGGGAGTTGGAAAAGTGAGAGTCAAGAATTTTGATAGACCCTAACTCCACCAATGTCTCCCCCATCATCTTAATTTTATTCAAATCCTTCTTTCTCTTAGCATTGGAGGGTTTCTTAGGGGCCCCTTTCTTTGTATTTTTTGAAGAAGTCATAGGGAAGGAGAAGCCTTGTTTCCTTTCTCTGAATCAGACATAGTCTTCTCCAAAGGAAGAGAGTTCTCAACCTCAATCCTTTCCATAGCTACAAGGGCCATAGGAACTATAAAATCTATGAGACTTAGATCTGTATCCATTTGAATAAGAGACACACCACCTCTTGGAATGATCTGAATATCATTAGAAATATTACCCTCTTGAACCACCCCCAAAACACCCAGATCTAGGGCCATCAAACCAAGGTTCACCTCTTATTCAATAAGGTCATCCAACACATCAAGTGATTAAATTTTTCCTCTTCATGTCTCTCCTTGAAGGTTATTTTTTTCCTCAATTCCTGTTATAGGGCCTAACAAGAATAAAACCCTCTTTATCTGCCACTTCACCCAGAATATGAGCCTTGCATTTTCCTTAGAAGGATTTCAAGGGGTCTAAGTAGGATGAGGCTTAGAAGAGCAGACCTTGGGACATATCTTCTGCAAATGACCATATTCATGACACAACTAACATCATAAAGGGAGAGCCTCATAGTCAAGCTACTACACCCAAGATGATGAACCCACACAAATTTCCAACATATCTAGGATAGGGTTACTCAAATAAATTTCAACATAGATGCAAGAAAAGGTAAGTAACTTTTTATCCTATATTTGCTAAGAAGGACCCACAAACTTTCCTAGTAGCAAAGCCACCATGTGAAGAATGATGTTCTACCAGAATTCGACTGGGAACCAAGGAAGGTACACCCAAACAAGAACATGATTTGAAAGCTCCTATGACGGGTTAAATATAGTATGCCATGGCTTGATGAACAAACCAATGTGGTTATGAAAATAAGGCCCTCCCTCAAAAAATTTGATGTGATCAGCCATATAGTAAAAAATGACCGTAAAACCATCTAGCATAGGATTCCAAAAACTGAAGAGAGACTCGCATCCCCATAAATTTTAAAATTAAAACATGTTTCATATAATACTCAGCGTCCTCCACAATTGAGTCAAATTGAATCACCAAAATTGTTCTAACCTGGCTCCTCTCCAAGCATCCATTAGTTTTCAAAATATAAGGACCTCAAAGCCTTAAACATGAAGTTATTATAAACATCATGCCTTGATGAAGATGGATAATTCACATGCAGTGATGTACAAAAAACCATATTAGATTTAAAACTAATTTCTTCACTTGAAGCCATAATAAAAAAATGAAAACAAAAACCCTCCTTATTCCTCCTTGAGCCCTTGAACTAGGCAAGGGACAACAAAAAAATAAAGAGAGCCAAATCTTAATCAAAAACCCCTGGTAGTAAGAAAAACCCCTCCCCAAGTTGGATCGTGCCCCCCGCACACCTTGAACATACCCCTACTGTGCATGTAAATAACAAATTGCAGCATGCAGGCCACAACTTACTACAAGCTATAGGCCTACAAAACCACAGTACACACCCTTACCATCGCTCTCCGTATTCATTTGGTTTTCACATAACTATAAATTATCTATTACTTTTGCATGTTATTGTAAGCATTTTGATATAATTTTACTTAATCTCATAAAGCTTGTATCAAATTTTGTTATAATTTGATAACCTAGTAATCATTTTGATATCATTTTTTATAATTTTATCAAGTTGTTATCCCTTTTGGGTATAATATAGTAAAGTGGTTATCATTTTGATAGTATGAATTATCATTTTGTAGAGATGATTCTATTTTTATTATTAATTTATCTAGTTGTTATTCATTATCATTATATGTTAATTTAACAACATAATATTTAATCACATTATTTTCAATATATAGTTACATGATTAGTTTGAGTGTTCATTTGTATAACTTGATGAGGTAGTTAAAATTCTCTTAAAATGATAATAGTGCATATATATAGTCATAGAGATTTTTGTGTGATAGTTGTAGAATGCTTAGTATATTTTGAAACTGGTAATTATATTCTACGGAGTTAAAAATTCATTTACACCTTGGATTATAAGATTGAATTAGTTTTATTATACTTTATGGGATCTCTTATTCTAATTTTATTATAAGAAATCAAGATTTGTATAATGAAATTGAATTTGATTATGTTTTAGAGTTTAGGGTATGCAATTTTAGTTGATAATGACATAATTTGATAAAATGAATAAAAATATATGTTTATATGTTTTAAGAATAGTTTAATAAGTGGTCTTGATTTAATAAAATTTCAAGGATTAATAATGAATATGAAATCTTTCTAGACACTTTCAATTAATAATAAGTTCACATAATATTATCATGATATTTAATTGAATAATTATAATAATGAATTACTAATTTTTAATCATGTAATTATCATGGTTAATTGAATTATTTAGCTATGATAAGGATTATATTCTTGTGATTAAAATAATATTAAACTAATTAAATTTAAATTACATTATTTAAAAGTAACTTCTTAGGTATTGGGTATTCTACCCAATACATAGAACTCATAAAATTTTGGAATAAAAGAAACTAAAAACTAAATTATTTAATTAGATGAGAAGAATTGATAAAACTAAATATGTATTATAAGTAAAATATGAAATATTTTCAACTAAGACATCAACTCAAACACCCCTTTAGGTGTTTGCATGCATATGGTTCTTTAGGTAGTTTCCTCTACTCCACTTAAGTGTGATAATTGATGAAGAATTGTCTAGGGAAAGTAGACCCTAGAAAAGGTTGCATACCCACTCATACATTTACATAAACATAATATCAAATAGAAGTACACATTTCATACACTTGATTCTCTTGCTTGATCATGTGGATACATGGTATGTAAGTGTAAAGTGGAAAAAGGTATCCTATATCCAACAAGTAGATAAATAGGATCACATTATTTTTCTTTGACTTCACATTCAAACACAAACCAACTAGGGATGATGGTTGTCTTGCTGAAAAAATGGTTTGTCCTTTTGAGTTACAAAGATGAGAATTTTAATGCGTGCTTCAATAAGCCTAATTGAACTAAACTCTAGATCTAAAAATTTAATCTATCACATAGATGAAAATGAATACTAACAGAACAAAGATAGATCTATACAATGATGATATAGAGGAACATGTGATTAAGAGGTGAGCCTAAATTATAAGGATAGGGGCATGGGTGACCTAGACCAGAGAGTCGACTTTTTTAGAATCTTTAGAACTCTGATGATTTATTACATTATACTTTGTGTTTCTTGTAGTGTAGGAAATTGTATACCCTTTATAATTTCAATTTTCATTTGGGTCCCATAATTTATTGGACTTAATTAAGCTTCTAATTCACCAAATTATGTATTCTAAATCCTTATTTATCCCTTTTTTTGAAAGGGAAACCAATATTTAATTAATGTAACTAATATTTTAATCACATTGGAGAATGCGTGTCCTGGATTTTTAGGCCAAGACCCTTCAAGTCCTAGGACCCATTTTTAAATATTATTTTTGTGGTCTTTTAATGATTTAAATTTCATATACAATTGTCGGCTTTTGGAATCTATTTTTTGGGAAATTAGATAAACACCTATAAATACATAGTATTTTTATCAAGACATACAAACACTCTTTTGGAGACTTCATATGAGAAAATATTATTTTCAAGAGCATTCAAGAGTAGATTTATTAGTCATTTTTTGTAGCATTCAAGATCCTATCATCATGTTCAAGCTTATGTGTGTTCATATCATCTTGTGAAGGCTAATATGCATTGTTGATCCTCAAAGAATCCAAGCATTCAAGTATCCAATGAATCAAGCAAAGAAAGATCAAGTTACTTGGAGTGATTTGTTTGACTTCAATCCTCTAAGGGAAGCCATTGAATGTTTGGTGAGTTGTATCAAGAAAGTTTTCATTCATCATTTCCTTCTCCTTCTCCATTGTCATTATCTTTCTATCAAGGTTTAATTACCAAACATGGGGTTGAATAAGGAAAACTCCCATTAAAAAAAAACATTTTTTCCCTCTTTTTATGTGTAGATTATAGGTTGAAGAAGGATTGAAGATCTTGAAGATAAATTTCACATTGTTGCATTTTGTGCATTCATTGTTGTCAAGTCACAAAAACTTAGATTCAAAATTTATTTTTGAATTTCCGACAGTGGAACCTGTACTAAATAGAAGTTAAGATCTTGCATTAGAGGATTGCAAGAATAATTCTTAGAACCCCTAACTAGGACCCATTCACCCTAGGGTGAACCTGTCCTTTAGTAGATCTCAAAATATTTTGGTGACTGGTACATGTGTCCTTACCCTTCTCAAATCTGCTTGCAAACTATGGTTTTCATTTATGTACTTTTAGGAATTTGCATTTCTTGTTCTAGGTCTTATCTAGTTCATTTAGATTAATCATTGCATATCATTTTAAATTGGTTTTAGATCTTACCTATTGTAATAAGGAACTAAGATCCAAGTCTGATTGGCTCACCATTAAGGTTGAAAGTCATTCTTCACACCTTTTGATCTCTTTCCTAATAAAACTCCCCTAGGGAAAAACACCTATTGTGGATCCTTAAAGTTATATTTAGTGTTCATCTTGAACCCCACATTTCATTTTAGTGAACTCGATGCTATTAAGATGTCTTGCTCATCATTTTGGTGAACCTGACATTGTACATCATCCCTTTTATAATTTGGAGATCTTTGAAACCCTAGATCTAGGTTTTGCATCATCTTATTTTGCATTGCATTTAGGGTTACAATTGCATGTTTGCATCATTTAAACTCATAAAAATCCAAAAATATTGCATCTATTCTACATAATAGCTTGCATTAACGTGTGTTTAAGTCATTTAGATCAACATTTCATTCAAAATTACATTAAAAAAAGTTGTCATTTTGTTCAAACATTTCCATTTGAATTACATTTACATTTCATCTTATTTCTGGAAAAATTGTCATTGAAGAATTTGTTTGTTGTTAGGAATAGTAAGGTTAAACATCAAGTAAAATGTTCGGATTTAAATTTTTCAAACCATTGTCCTAGGACTAATTCGCTCTAGGGTGAACCTATCATGGTATAGGTGATTTTCAAAAATTTTGCACACTGTTTTGTCTCTATTTTATCAATTTGTCCCAACTTGAAAATCTCTATTTTAGTTTCAAAAATTGCACATTTTTGTAGTTGTTTGCATCTAGTTCAATTGTTGAAAATAAGTGTTATTTGAAATCAAAATTGGCATTCAAAAGTAATCATTTTTAGGTCTTTGCATCTCAAATCAATCAATTATTATATTTTAGATATAAAAGTTGCATTAAATACCCATTCAAAGCAAAATTTCATCATGGACATGTGTTTTGGTAAAATATGGATGTCTTTAATATCTTTTATTGATGTTTCAAGTTGTGTATTTGGTGATGATCCTAATACAATTGAAAATATTCATTAACCTTTACCTCCTAATGAATGTCCTTGTGATGTAGACATCTTAGGCCAAGATGAAGATAGCATGCAAGAATTCATAAAACATTCTTTGGGTAACCTTGTGAACAATAAATCATTCTATCCCTCCACACAACAAACAATACCTCCTATCATCCCACCACTTGAAATTTTTAAGTTTTTGCATCCCAAAATTGAATCACAAAGCAAGCCTCAACCATAAAAAATGGACAAACTCATTCACAATGACAACATTGATAATCTTCTATCCTATGCTCATAAAGTTACCGATACACCCATCAAATTAGAAGAGAGTTATGGTAAAGGCTTTAGAATCTTAAGTAAACAAGGATGTGATGTTACAAATAAGCATGGGATCTATAAATTTTTAGAACAAAAACCATTAGAAGATACCAAGGGATCAGGATATCAAGACCCCCTCCCTCCATATCAACCAATTTCTCAATCAAGTAAGAAGAAAAAGCCCTATAAAATTAAGAAGCTATCATTTTTACACACTATAATAGAGACTGAATGAAAAATGGATAAGGTTCTTTGGCTAGGATTGATTACATTACAACCCATTTGAGAAAATAGAAAAGGAAAAAGTACAAACATGTCTTATTGTGCATTTCATATAGAACTCTTGGGCATCTTACTAATGAGTGTCATGCTTTAAAGAAGATGATAGACGAAAATGATATTATCCATATAATTGTATAGGATGCACACACTTTTCTCCTTACCATGTGATAGTTATAGAATCATAGCATACTCACTATTACATGTATTGCACTTTATGGAAATCATTGTTTTGCAAGGAGGACCATATTACCACTTATCTCGGCTCATCCTTGTCCCACATTTTGGGGTCAAGGGGTTAGGTAGCCTTGTCCTAGTATGACACTTATCATTTATCCTTTGGCTAGTTATCCGCTTTTCATATATGATGAACAAGATTGGGATGCAAATGACTTGCTATAGGTTGGTTTGCATGTGACATACTAGTTTTTTGTCTGAGCTTTATGTTATTTGTGATTGCATGTGTGTAATATGATCCCCTGAATTGTGCTTCTTCGTGTCCCTTTATGTTTTTGAGATTTCTTTGGATGACCCTTGTTGCTCTTTTGGTGCAAGGATACAAAGGAAGTGAACGTGTCATGACATTCCTTTATTTGCATCTCTATTCTTCTAACTATTGTAAATATTATCTTTTCCTTTTGTCTTTTTTTTTCCTTTTGGGGATGATGCAAAGTGTTGAGACATTTAGTTCTCCTCCATATTGACCTAAAAGGATTGTTTTTATTCTATCTCTCTATGTCATTCCTCCTTTGTGTTCATTGTTCCATGAGGTATTTTGGGAATGATGATGGTTCCAAGCTCTATTATATCACTATAGTAGAGACATGCACCAACCTTGAATTTGTGGATCCCTTATGTGTTATCTTTTGAGATTGCATGTGAGGGAAAAACCTTCCCTTTTCATGGCACACCTTTTTTTAGTAAACATATGTTTGGGATAGGGCTTTCCAAATAAGCTCTCATGACCCTCTTCTCAATTGGAATTCATTATTTCTGCTTTAAAGTGATTTATCATAGTAAGGTGTTTATCAATTCCTTTAAAGTGAGGGCATACATTGGCATTCTCATTTTGGCATGCACATATTGACATTTGTGTTTTACTTTTATTCACAGAGGTTGGACCTAGTGTAGTGTTGACATAGCATTGATCATTTTGGCATTGACTTATGGTACACAATTTTTGTGATGACTTTACCCATGTGCCACCCTTTGTAATGAGTTCACACCTTGTAGACTTATTGTGTGTTCCTCATCCTGACTGTGGGGCTCATTTAGTGTATACCAAAATTACACTAGTCCTTGTGAGCGTATTTCATGGCCACCTAGCATAATACAATTTTCTCGCCAATGGAGCCATGTGTTTGTTGGTGATTTTCTATGAACCAAAATTGATCTCATCCCTTACCTATGAACTTTCCAGGGTTCAATTATTAATAAGGGTAAGGATTGGCCAACACATAAGTAAGAATTTAAGAGTCCTTACTTCTATTCTTTGGGCTCTGTGAAACCTAGGAGGGTAATCCCATTTGTACTCCTAAGATACTCATTTAATCAATAGAACTTCCATACATAGATGAATTCCCCTAAATTGCACATAGATAAAATTTACTAAAAGCTTGGCCAACCTTCAAAATAAAAACTATCTATAGCTAAGAATCAAATGATACTTCAGATTGATACATTCTTCAAATGTTGGTTGTTGTGATTCGTTCATCATTTTAAGCCTCTAGCTAGAATGCATAACTAAACTCAACTTACATCCAAGACAAACAAACGAAGAGACTAGTGCCTCCTTCATGGGACAATGGAGTTGCAATACAATTAACCTGTAATACACTAACAACTCATCCTAGTAATTTATGGGCCATTGGCACACTACCTTATATCATCCAACTCATTGTATTTAAAACATGGTTTCTTACCAAATCCTATATCATTTTCCTCACAAACTCATGACCTTACTTTAGCATTTAATAAACCCCTTGAATTGAAGCATAAGTAGAATCATTCATTCAGTTTAAACAATAGAAGACAAATGAAACTATCATTAACAATTTCCTTCATAGTCTGCAAAGAAATTATATAGGAGAACACATACTTAAATTAATATTTTCTATTACTGGTGTTACTATAAAACTATTTTAAGATAATTATATCATAACTGTATATCCAAAACTTGACTCATGGTATATCCATTACTCTATCAGTTTACATTATGCTCTTTTTCTGAGAATAATATTTTCTCCTAGGCCCTTCTAAGACTCCAAAACTTGAACTCTCCCCTGTAATCAGCCTTGAAATCTCCTTTATAGAATAGGGGAGAAATAAGCATCCAACTGAATTATAGTGAATTTCATATTCATTTCAAAACAATTTAAACCAAATTCAAGAGATTCCATAGACGATCATATGCAATAATTGATAAAACAAGGGAAAGAAAAAAGATTAAAGTCCTGATAAGTTGTTGAGGAATGGTAGCCAAATAACCATAGGGAAGCGCCAGTCACCGCAACAATGTCCATGTCATGCAAAAATTTCTCCACTATATAAGCCAGAAGACTTCCACATCAACATGGAAGAGTAAAAGACCAAAATCATGGACAATGCGGCAATGGTATCATCGAAAACAAAAACAAGGCTGAGACATCACTCCGATTCTTTAGAAATAGAGTATGTCTAACCACTCCTTGTGTGTGATGCAATTAGAGGAACCATCAACACCTCTTCATCAAAAAATCATATGACACTAGGGAGAGCAAGTACTAGCTATACCCTGAGTCAGTGTCATCTCCACCATCTGAAAGGATATTAGAAAGCACAATGGAAGAATGTTGTTTCCCCAGGTAGGCCTTTGGACGCTTGTCTCTTTCTTTCATGGCCTTCCTCATCAACACAACTGACTCCTTGCCTTTAACTTTGACCAATTATTCGAAAATGGTCCTGTTTCATAAGTTGTATGTACTCTAGACAATTGTCTTCCTCTTTCAACCATGGGCACTCCTTTTACCCTTTTGAGTCACATGAGTCACTGGAATCTCTTGTTCAGCCTTAGGAAAATCCTCATGACACTCAAAAACACCAAGATGGCCAGACCTCCTAGTAGGCTAGGTTGGCGCACCAAACTTTCCCATTTCACAAACCCAAAGGTAAACTAGCAAGTTTAAAATGAGTAGAAAACCTAACCAACCCAGAAACCTCATAACTAATTTTTCTTAAAAGCACACCCACAACCCTTGACAATTACAACTAGCCCCAAAAATCTGAAAATTCTAGACACACTAGAACATGAATTTCAGAGAGCTCATATGACCACCAACTTACCTAGAATTCACATCAACTCCTTAGCACTCGAGCACCTATGGCTCACACCTCAAATTTTCTGCAGACTGCAAATGGTGAAATCAAACGAAAAACCATCCTGCATTAAATAGACAATTTGGAGCATGCATCAATTAATAATTAAAGAAATCCTCACGCGAGTGAGTTGATAACTTAGTAGCTGGGCTTTGAATCTTAGCCATTGATATTTGCAGATTTAAAACATCGTCAATGGTGACCACAAGTATTGTTTTTTACCTTTGCAACTTGTTCCTAGAAAGTAGTGATGCCACCTCAAATACTGTCATATTGTCCCTTAATATTCATTAGTCACCTATGAACTGATGATCAATATGCATCACCAATCCAATTCGTACCCTTCCACTTATATCGATGAAGTACATAGTCATCACTTAAAGAGAAGACTTGTTGGAATATCAAATCACGCGTCACTGATTTTCCCTATTCCTTTAGGGATCATTTAATGATGATGGTATGGGAAAGATGAAAAATAGGTCATTGGATCACTATGCCTTTTGAAGATCTTCATCTGTCATCACGCATCACATATTCACTTTACTTTTAGCGGGTTCTAATAGCGATGTAAGAAATTTGTGAGATGAGATCTCAACTATCAGATCAAATACCCATCCTTGATCACAGTCCATCTCCACCATGCATCATGGATTCATGCCTTGTTCTCCAAATCACATCAACGAAGGGCGAAGAAGATCAAGACACATGCACCTGCATGAAACAAATCAATGGCACAAGATACATCGCTGCTAAGAGCACTTTAGATCAATGAAGGGAAGCTTGAGTCAAATACTTTATCGCTCATCACCCTTTTGAAAGGAATAATCGAACATTTATCCATGATGAGTGATGAAAGAACCTCTAGCACAATAGGTCATTACGTATCGCTAATTCAGATTTCCAAGTATATGAGTAATCAACAATACTAAAGGAAGTAGCAATAACAATCCATCACGCATCGCCAATTTAACTTTGGACATTTGAAATAGATTCACGATGTACAAAATCAAGGAAAATGCCGCTCATCACTCATCGCAGATTGGAGCTCACAAACTTAAAATGGATCAGTGATGAGTGATACAGGACCTTAGTGAAGACAATTAACATGTGCTCATAAGTTGTTCTAAAGGGGGGAACCGCCAAGGATGATGAATAAAAGGCCTCGAGGACTTAATACATAATACTTCAAAGGATGTAAAGGCCAAAAAGGCCAATCAAAAAACCTTATAAAAATCAAATATTTTCATAACTAGGAATGAGGGGTTGGTAACCTTACGAGCTTAGATGACATAAGATTTTTTAAAATGATTGGGAACAGGCAACAACAAGTCAATGATGAATTAGAACCAAGGGTTTTCTAAAGTGAGATTTTGGCAGCAAAATCCTTAGACAATGATGATGAATGAAACCCTAAGTCTAGTCATACTGAGAATAAATGCAATTGGCCAAAATAAACAAGGAATTACAAGTTTTTTTAGGAGTTCCATTAGTGGCTCTAGTTGGGGACACTTGTTCCTCAGTGAACAGAGCGAGAATCCATAATTCAGGTGAAGCAAACCAAGCACAAAGCCAAAAAACCAAGGACCAGGTAGAAAACAAAGGAAAACAACATATGTACATGTTTTACATAAGCTATAGGGCCCAACCAACCTTAAAATTGGTGTCTACCCCTGTCAAAAACCTCGTTTTCCACCGTTTGCACCCTGCTAAGGCTGAAAACACCATCATAAACTACCCAACAATAAGTAACACTGCAAGAAGTGTACTAAACTATCATAGACTTGTGTCTGAATTTACAATCACCCCTTTTATTCATGTCCGTCTATGAATTGTAGCCAATCTGAAATACTTGATCAAAATCACCTCCCCTCTGACTCAATTTACCATCACATTTCACTACATGTTCATCCAACTGAAGAGGGAAAGTATAAAATTCATACTCCACTTGATTACCACCATCATACAAGCTGATGTCAAATTTATTTTTCTCTCTAATCTAGAAATCCTCATACATATTACCTTCAGGGTTTCCATTATAATCAAACCCTCTGGAGTAATATCTCCATTTCATATCTAGAAATATAGGGTCATTATCATCTAACTCTTGTCCTATGTTGAGCACATATTCATTTGTGTGATGATTTTTTTTTTTTTCATTCATAGGCTTCAGTTCCAATTGGTACTTATATTCATTGGAGCAAGATGTACCAGATATTCCACCATATTCTTCATTTCCTTGAGGATTTAATTCAAAAGTCACCATGGTAATTTTTCTCTCATCAAGGTTATTCTCACAGGAGGAATTATCCATACTTTTCCAAGTATTTAAAAATATTTCCGCTTCAGGATCATCAACACATTCCCATACTCCTTTTAGACCATTGTTCAAATTGAAATAAAATATCTCAAAAGATGAGTCCAGTAACTCAGATTTTATGTGACCAGTAGTAAGGTGTTTAGGTACATCATTAGCTGTTAAGATCTTTTTCTTGCATGTGCAGAATTTCCTACAACTTAAACATCTCTCATTTTCAGCTAGACAAGTCTTCTTAACACATTCCTTATTGAGAACTATGACGTCCACCTCTGTCATAAAACTTGTATATTCCATTTTTGTTTCATACAAACATTTTGAATCAAGATCTTGCTGGCTATCAACACTAGTCTCTCTATTTCTAACATCAAGCTCTAGACCCTAAACATAGAGCTCCCTATCTTGAAATTCATTGTCTACCACATTTCTAGGGCATTCCAATCCGAATACAACTGCATTACAATTCAAAAATTTTCCCCATGCTATGTGTTCATCTAATGGTAAAGACACAATATCATGACTACTGGTACAACTGGATTTCTCAAGCACAAAGGAAGCCTTCATGTCAATCTCATAAGAAGTTTCATACTCATCAGAATTATCAAGATTTACATGTTCATCACTTTGATCTTGCATCCTCAAAGGTATATCAATAGTTCTTGCAAATATAACAATATCATCATTTGTTCCAACAGATACATAATCTTCTTTAGAGATTTCTCTATCCTTTTCTTGAATAAACGCTTGATTGATAATAATGGGAGGGGCATCCCTGTCATCCTAGAACATCACACTTTGCATAAATTCACATTTAGCCTCCTCAACAATTTTGATCCAATCAATTATTTTATCAAAGTCCCGTGGTTTCAATTCATTAGGAAAAGTACTAAGACTTGGCTCATAAGTGTCACAAAATATGTGAATACAAATAGAATCCTCAGGTCGTAACCTTTTACGGATCACCAACAAGGCATCCAAAAATCTTGCTAGTAG
This sequence comes from Sequoiadendron giganteum, assembly GCA_007115665.2. NCBI lineage: Eukaryota > Viridiplantae > Streptophyta > Pinopsida > Cupressales > Cupressaceae > Sequoiadendron > Sequoiadendron giganteum. Next base: position 591,144,334 of record CM021100.1, read on the forward strand.
CTCATAGGGTGATTCCGCTTCATGTTTTTTCATATTATGGAGTCTAAGTAGCACTTGATCATTATCACTTAGATTTTGTTGTAGTTCATCTTGTATCTTTTGATGATCAATATGCTGTGATGATGATCTAGATAGGGCTTTAGGAATATCATTACCGAGGTTATCCTCTTCATCCTTATCCATGCATTTGTATGACACACATCAAGATGAAAAACACTTACAGCCATATACCCCCTCATCATTGAATATTTCATAATATTCTCAATGTCCATATCAATGTGACATGCTTGATGTAATATTTTTGGTTCCTTATCGCTTATCAAATAACTCATCTCATTATCAAATGCACCTAGATATATAATTAAACATTGTGCATCATTAGGCCTTAGGTGTTCGAGAATACCTCTTACCGCTTGTGTGAATCTCAAGTTAAAAGCTAGAACCATCTCATCTCTGTCCTTTCAAATTTCCATAAGTCTTTTTCTTATCTCACTAGGACTAACCCTTTCACCAAATTGTTCCACAAATGCTATCATAAAGTCATTCCAGGAACTTATAGAATGTACCGAAAAATATGAAAACTAGTCTCTAGCATTTTCTTTCAAAGATTGAACAAAGAGATTCATAACAACATCCTCATGGTCTATTTCAAAGTCACCCATCAAATCTATGAATATATTTAAGTGTTTAGAAGTGGACACATCATTTTTCCTTGTGAATTTGGGTAGATATTTCCTAACATCATTGGGAATTTTATTAGGAAAACTATGAATACCACTAAAACTTAATGGATTATATCTCTCCATAGAGAACTTCTTTTGATGGCGTGATAAAGGTTGCATGCCTTGCATAATTCTTCTTACTATTTCACAAGGGTATACAGGGAAGTGATACAGTTATCTTGTACCCTTATGCAATCTTTCAATTAACTCTCCACTACCTCATTTCTTAATTCGATCATAATTTTAAAGCTCAAACATACCCATGCTTTAAAATTCCTTAAGAGGCATTGTTTAGGAGTAAGCATAATTCTTCTAAAAATTTATGATATTACAAATTACACTTTAGAAGTATGTAAAATAACTACCATCAATCCCTTTGCTAGTGCTTAATTCACTCAACAAGGAACCCAATTTACTTCTAGATTCTTAAAAAATGGCTTTCATAAAAAAATATTTCTTCTCAGGAACTAAAACATAGAAAAATACTTGGATATGTTGCAACTACTGTAAGTTCTTCCTGACTAGAAGTCGTGAAAGATTTGTTTGATTAGTATGACAGAGTCACCACCTCTCGTAGTAGAGGGCTGAATTTCAAACAACATAAAAAACTTTTGAAAATGAATACCATTCTGGGTCTTGCAACAATGGAGCCACACACAAGTTCTTACAATCTACTGCAACACAACCATTCTCAGGTTTTAAAACTTTATGGAAACCAAACCTGATGTTCCAATTCTTCTTGACTCCACGATACGATAGTCTACAACTGGAGATTCACATTCCTCCCTAACGGAGTTTCCATTTATGTTGGTGATTTTTTATGAACCAAACTTGATCTCATCCCTTACCTATGAACTTGCCAGGGTTCAATTATTAATAAGGGTAAGGATTGGCCAACACATAAGTAAGAATTTAAGAGTCCTCACTTCTACTCTTTGGGCTCTATGAAACCCAGGAGGGTAATCCCATTTTTACTCCTAAGATACTCATTTAATCAAGAGCACTTCCATACACAAATGAATTCCCCTAAATTGCACATAGATAAAATTTACTAAAGGCTTGGCTAACCTTCAAAATAAAAACTATATATAGCTAGGAATCAAAATATACTTTAGGTTGATACATTCTTCAAATGTTGGTTGTTGTGATTCGTTCATCATTTTAAGCCTTTGGCTAGAATGCGTAACTAAACTCAACTTACATCCAAGACAAAATAATGAAGAGACCAGTGCCTCCTTCATGGGACAAAAAAGTCACAATACAATTAACCAGTAATACACTAACAACTCATCCCAGTAATTTATGGGCCATTGGCACACTACCTTATAGCATCCAACTCACTATATTTAAAACATGGTTTCTTACCAAATCCTATATCATTTTCCCCAAAAACTCATGACCTACTTTAGCTAATAATCAATCCCTTGAATTGAAGCATAAGAAGAATCATTCATTTAGTTTAAACAACAGAAGACAAATGATACTATCATTAACAATTCCATTCATAGTCCGCAAAGAAATTATATAGGAGAACACATACTTTAAATTGATATTTTTTTATTACTGGTGTTATTGTAAAACCCTTTTAAGATAATTACATCATAATTGTATATCTGAAACTTGACTCATGGTATATCCATTACTCTATCTATTTACATTATGCTCTTTTTCTAAGAATAGCATTTTTGCATAGACCCTTCTAAGACTCCAAAACTTGAACTCTCCCCTGTAATCAGCCTTGAAATCCCCTTTATAGAATAGGGGAGAAACAAGCATCTAGCTAAATTACAGTGCATTTCATATTCATTTCAAAACAATTTCAATTGAATTCAAGAGATTCCCAGACGATTATATGTAATCATGATAAAATGAGGGGAAGCAAAAAGAAAAAATTCTTGATAAGTTGTCGAGGAAAGGTAGCCAAATCACCATAGGGAAGCACCAGTCACTGCAACAATTTCCATGTCATGCAAATAGTTTTCCACCATATTAGCTAGATGACTTCCACATCAACATGGAAGAGTAAAAGACCAAAATCATGGACACTGCGACAATGGTATCATCGAAAACAAAAATAAGGTCGAGACATCACTTTGATTCTTTAGAATTAGAGTATGTCCAACCACTCCTTGCGCATGATGCAATTGGAGGAACCATCACCACCTCTTCATCAGAAACATCATACAACACCAAGGAGAGCAGGTACTGGCTGTACCCCAAGTCAGTGTCATCTCCACCATCTGAAGGCTATCAAAAAGAACAATGGCAGAATCTTGTTTCCATAGGAAAGAATTTGGACGCTTGTCTCTTTCTTTCATGGCCTTCTTGGCCGGTACAATTGGCTCCTTGCCTTTAGCTTTGACCAATTCTTTAGAAATGTTCCTATTTTGTAAGTTGTAGGTACTTTGTACAATTGTCTTCTTCTTCTTTCAACCATGGGCACTCCTTTTACCCTCTTGAGTCATAGGAGTCACTGGGATCTCCTATTCAGCCTTAGGCAAATCCTCATGACACTCAAAAACACTATGATGGCTAGACCTCCTAGTAGGCCGGGTTGGCACACCAAAATTTCCCATTTCACGAAACCCAGACGCAAACTAGCAAGTTTAAAATGAGCAGAAAACCTAACCAGCCCAAAAAACTCAAAACCAAATTTGCATAAAAGCACGCCCACAACCCTTGACAATTACAACCAGCCCCAAAAATTTGAAAACTTTAGACGTATTTAGAACATGAATTTCAGAGAGCTCATATGAATACCAACTTACATAGAATTCACATCAACTCCTCAGCACTCAAGTCATCTCGCACCAAATCAACTTGTATTTATACCATCCACGACTTGAAAAACATCTTCAAGTCAGTCACACATGCCTCACACTTACAAATTCAAAAATAGGTCACTATAACACTTTCCCGCGGTGGATAATAATGAAATCGGACCATAATACAACATAGATCAGACCCAAATTAACTCTCACACACCATGCTACACCTTCATTAATACTTAAATGGCTTCACATGTAGTGTAAACACCAAGTCGACCGTTACCCATGCAAATACCATTAAAATTTGAAGTACACACTTCCTCAAACCCAAGGACAACTTAAGAACCACATAACATACCTCTAAACAAGCTAGAACAATCCACAAACCACTTGAGATGTAAAAAATTCTTTGCACCAACTTGCACCAATAAAACACATTCATCCTGAACACCTAGTTTACCTTCCATGCACACTGACATATGAAACTCACTCTATGCTACACCAAATCATGAATACTCTTGAATTATGAAATATATCAGAAATATGAATAAATTCCTAGATCCACAAGACCAAACATCAACTCACAGAGAAATGCAGAGAAAATAAATTTCTCCCAAACACCACTGCAAATAATACTACAAACTTAGTTCACATACTGGTGAACATAACTTCTACCATACGATGATCCAACATACAATATATTGAATATAACACCTCTAAAAACCTCTCACCAACATATCCGAATCGTACAAGAAGATCTTCAACCTAGAAGAAATGTGGAGAAAAGCCAAAATATCTCTCTGTAACCCAAAACAACACTGCAACATATTGTTTCCTCTTTTTATCAATTTTTCTCAAAAGCACTTGGATACCAAGAATCAAAGACATATCCACATCATCTTCAACACTTCTACATCCATAGGTAGAATATTATCAAGGAAACACTAGAGGTTAACACCGGTAGCTTAATTGATGACAACATAATGCAACAAATCAAAGCATAGACATCACCAAATGATCATATTTAACACTAATCTCCTTCAACACATACAATTGACACCAATGACAACCCAAGCTTGTTGAAATCAATGAAAACACCAATATTCACATACTTCCAATAAATTTCACTCAACTATGATCCCTTAAATAATTAATGGATTTGATCATATAACCTTTCTAAATGAATTACTCTAATTTCAATACCTACTCATTTCATATATATCCTATATGCCATTCATTTAGGATATTTCCCACCCCTATTTATAAAAATATGATGGATTTGATGATTTATTTGAACATTGAATCTATGTCCCACATTCCTAAGTATCTATAGTAGATATTATCATAGAACTATGATAATTGAGGGTTTTCAAAATTAATTTATTTGTGTCATCACCCTATTATAGATAGTAAAGTAAGTATGAATCATTATTTTTATACATCTATATAATTACTTCATACTATACTTAGATTTTAGTTTAGGATGGATTAATTACAACATGTGATAGGAGATGATGAATAATAGGATGGTGTTTGAGTTATATAATTAACATCCTAGGATGTACCTAAAATATTGGTGAAAAAGATAAAAATACTACATGGGAATATTGGTTGCTTTAATAGATATGTTATTTGATCTAGTGAGTCAAGTAGATGTTAAGATTTCGTCACAACCACAACTAAGTAGAGTGCTACACGATGATATAAGATATATAGGCTACAATTAAATATCATTGATGTTGGAATGAAATAGATCATAAATAGGACTAGGGTGAGGTTGTGGATCCAAAGGAACACACTATGGATATCACTTGAGGCTATTCAATATAAGAAATATTTTTTAAATATATAAGTATATAAATCTAATTGATCAAATAACACCAAAATGAATCAATTAAACATGAAATTGATCAAATAAAAGTAATACTTGAATGAAATTTGATTAACAACACTAAATGGCTCAAATTAAAGGCATGACACATGATTCAAAGAATTTAAACCAAAACTAATGTGCAAATATCCCCATTCCATTATGGCTTTGAAGAAAATTTGGTGTGATGTGATGTAGATTGCTCAAAATTGCCTAATCCATTATGCAAAAGCTCAATTTCAAGTGATTTGAAGATGCTCAATTCACAAATGCTCTCAAAATTCTCTCAAATTGCTCAAAGTGAGTGCCAAATTCAAGAGAGTAAGGGTGCTATGAATATTTTGAATGAATTTTCATTAAATGGTGAAGTATTTATAGATTTATTGAATTATGATCAATGGTCAAGATGGAAAATGGTGATCAATGGATGAAATGGAATGAGAGAGGGAGAAATGGATCAAGTATTTATAGATTAGTTATTTAAGCAATAGGAGAATAAAGTGAATTTAACTAAATAATTGGACATTATTTAATTAAACAAAGGAATTAGGTGAATTATGCTAGAAACAATGTTAATAAGAAAAATCAGATGTGCGATATAATTAGGAAGTTTTTAGGTGTAGATATAAATATAATTTAGTAATATCATATAATTTTCCAAGTGAGATTATACAAATTTAACAAAAAAACTTAGAATCTCTCTATGAAAATATGTTGAATCCTACAAATTTTTTTGATATAAGTTCACTTATATATATTTACCTACACTATTCAACTAACTTTGCATACATGTACCCTATATTAAACTAACAAACCTTAAACTATAAATCTATAACTTTAAATCTACAAAACATGAAAATTTATACCTTAAATCACAAACTCAATTATGTTCAATACTAAACCATCTACTCATAGAAACTTGAAAACTTAGAAACTAAGAAAATCTTATATTTTAGAAACCTTAAAATTTGATGCAAGTGGGACTCCCAAATGCATGTCAAAACCCACAACTCACTCACAAAATTTTTCTCAAAATATCATATATAGAGACTCTTTTCTCACAAGAAAACTCACAACCATATAAACAATGAACAAAATCACGCTCTTTTATTGAATTTCAAAGCCAACAAACAACAACATCAATTTTATTTTGCATTGCAATAAGAAAAATAAACCCATCACATTCTTCATACTACTACTGTTTCATGATAATGAATTTTCTTTAATGGTTTTTGGGTCTTGTGCTCCTCCTTCCCAAATTTTTAGAATTTTTTTAATTTTTCAATTTTGTTTTGAAATGTGAAAGTTATACATGTTTTACTGAGACTAGTTTTCATAGTCATCACTTCTGACAATCTCCCTCTCCAATGCATACATCTGATTCTTCTCTGCACAATTAATTATTTTTCCCAAAGTATTCTACCACCATTTCAATTCCATAACTTCTTTTCTTGGTGCCAAAATCTCTCCACATCCACATAATTGCATATTTTTAAATTTAATGAGGAATTATATATGCCAAAAATGACCTTCTCATATCTAGGTGTGGGATTTTGTAACTCCCAAAATTTTCATTATTTAAAACCCCTTAGCACTTCCAATTTAAATTGGAATTAAATTCAAATTCACCGAGAAGATTTTTACATTTGAAGAGTTTTTTAAATAATTGAAATTGTTGCTTGCAAGATGCCACCAACAAACGAAAATAAAAAATAAAAATGACAAAATGTAAATATTTTTTGGTGTGTATGATTGCTCGTGCATCGGACTACTCTTTTATCAAACAACCCGAGTAAGAGAAATGTTTCATGAGTCAAAAATCATGAACATTTAAAGATAGTGTGTTTGTTTTTCATCCATCTTTCTTGTTTTTCTACTTGATTTTTCTTCTTCTTGACACTACTCTAAAATTTCCTCTCTTCCATCTTTCATCCTTCTTCTCTTTCTTCCCTTCATGAAATTCATTTGGTTACACCATGTTTCATATTTCCATTCAACTTTATCATCCTCAACACCTGCATACAAAGCAACACTAACAAATTCATAAGAATCAATGAATCCCATTTGCACATCCTTTTCAATTATTTCTCGTTCATCCTTTTCTTCTTGTATGTCAATTTTTTTTATTATCATAATTCTTTGTAATTCAACCTTTTTTTGGAGTGAAAAGAGAGTAAGAGGGAGGGGGGGGGGCGGTGAATCAATGTTATTAACTTCTTTACCATATTTAACTGAAACTGAAATAAACCAGATGTATGCTCTCATTTATCAATGATAAACTCATTCATGAATTGAATGCAATCACATAATCTGAAATGAGAATAGTGAAACATATAAATTTAAAGCATTAAAGTACTGAATCAAATGAACCACAAATACTCAAATAGACACAAGATATGCCGAGTGGAAAACCCTCCTGGGGTTGAAAAACCACTCCTTAACCTACTACCTTTTTCAGGCTTTCATTTCAATAATCATTTTTGACAATGCCTCATAGGCTGATTTCTGAGCACCAACTCAAGGAGCACCAAACCCTCCTTATAGAGACACCAATCTCAAGGAGCACCAACCCCTCTTTTCTGTTCCCAGTAAAACATACAATGATACAAAGGATCTCTCTATTTCCCTGATTTTTGTCAAGTGCCTCCTGACAGACAATGTTTAGAATTCTCAAATGTCAAGCATGACACTTTAGAATTCCACACATTATCGAGCCTTAAGATAGCTTCAGGAAATATTTCATAAAGTTTTCTTTCTAAATATCAATACAACTTCTTAACAGTACAATCACAGTGATATGTTCTCACACTATTTTTCACATATTTTCTCATACATCTTTCATGGTTCTTTTCAAACAATCAACGTTCTCTTTCAGATTTTTTCAGCATATAAAAATAATAATAACCCCATTTTTTATACATTTTCCATGATGCTGTTCAAAACTGATAACTCACTGTATTTCCCTAATTTTGTCAGCCAAAAAATAATTACCCTATTTTTCATCAAAATGAATGGAACAACACTGCTTTTTTTTTTTTTTAGGTTTTTCAATAATGATAAAGCCCAAATCTCTCTGTGTTTATCTTTTTATAGAATACATAATTACATTTCAGGAAAGGTTACAACAGTTGCTCGTATTTCACTTTCAAAGAATAACACAAAGATGATTATCAGGTTATCAAGCTGCTGTCGAGCAACAGTGCCAGATTTTACTGTGTCATGTGGGAAAGATCAATATGAATAAGTTCTTCTGACAGGAACACTCAAGCATTGTGCAAATTTAGAAGGCAGACTGAAACGTGTCCTCTCAAGCAGCTTGCACAAGCAGTGCTAAAACCAGAACAACATAAGATCTAAATAAACCATGATTAATGGCAACTGAAAATTGCTGCTATATTAAAGTAACCAAATTCACAATGTGGTGAAATTGGAACAACCTCGAAATAATGCATCCAAGAACTGTTATAAATGAACCCAGGTAAGAAACTGAAGAGATTTGAAGACTTCATAATTACCCATAGACAAAAACCACCATCACATAATTCTGATATGGTAAAAATATTGTGAAATGCGGTTCAAATCATGTGAAATCATCTTAGTCCAGACTAAGAATAGAATACTAAAATTCAACTTCCATATAGAAGCAAACACTTAACTCTCAAAAACCTTGCCAGTGAAGATAACGACTTTGCAAAATAGGCTAAAAGATAAATACCTGTGAAGACCAAAGATGTATTTTCCATGAGCAATTTACCTAATCTACAAAATAATTGAGCAACTCGAGCTCCTTCGTCATTCAAGCTCTTACCTGATGGCAGGAGATTGATAGGTGAAACGACCATTGTCATGGTCTTCCAATCTTTCCTATACGCTGTCAAAGATTAGTAAACCAACAACATGCACAATGAAATGACCGATAGAATGATTCCATGGTGGTGGCCAAAGTAGGGTTCCAAACCCTTCGATCAAGAGAAGCGAAACAATGACCTAAACTTTCCAAAACACTCAATCAAATTCCTTCACAAAGAAATTGATAATCATTTGGAGTCCGAAACAACAGTCATAGTAAATCATGAAACTCATAATGCCTTTTGAAATCCGCAAGCATATCAAAGACTTGCATGCCGATAGGCATTATAGCTTTTGACAAATTTAGACAATGTGAAATCATCGACCAAGTTAAGCTTTGAACAAATTGATATGAGCACATTACTCATCAAATGCCTATTTCCAAAGACATGATTATTTCCAAATGATCAAAGCTAAGTCACATCCAATGTGGCATAAAATATTAATCAATACCTTTATACCTACTATCGGCTTTTAAGCCTTGTGAATTTTCCATCATTAACCCAAATGCAATATAATATGCATTCCCATAGTGTGCCTACCATAATTTCCAATGCCAAAAGATATCCAAAAACATCAAAGCCGATCACCACCTTATTATGTCCATTGCTATATAATGTGCCAATGCCAAATAATGTCCAATGACTTATGAGGTATAATGAAGACTAATTTTGAATGTTAAATTCATAATGCCATTCCACATACCACATAACATTATCATTGCAGTTGGTTTTTAGCTTATTCTAGTAACTCATAGGCTACTCAAAAGTAGAAATTAGGGTTTCCACTTTCAGAAGAGGTTTTGAGGAATTGCATGCGAGTTTTTCTGATGCATGTCTAGTGGAGCTTTCTAGGTTTTTGGAGAGCTTTGTGATGAGGTAACATGCATGACAAGATGTTGAATTTCATTCTTGGCTACTTTTGGAGGCTTGCATGTTGGATTTTTACAGTTTCGACTCTGGATTCCTTCTAGGTTTTCAGAGAGCTTCGCGATGGTGTGACATGCAAATGAATTAGGGATATTTTCTAAACTTTCTATTTTTAGTAAGTTACGATGTCTTCTTGGTTTATGCTCAAAATGAGTTTGGAACAACTTACTATTTTTAGCAGTATGCTATTTTTAGTAAGTTCTATTTTTGGTAGCAGTTCAACAACCCAAAGCAGTAGTTGTTTTTGGCAGGTCAGATTGGGTAGTTGGTCTTTCCAACATTCTTGGAGCTATTTTTGGGCAATTCAGTGTTTTGGGTTGGTGCTCTTGGATGAGGTAAAATATTTGATTAAATGAATTATTTTTTAAGGCTTGAAGGATGCCTTTGGAGTGATAAGTTGATTCTATTAAAAAGGAAAATTTTATAAAATATTTCATTATAAGCCTTGGATACCTATTCCATGATATTATTGATATTTTAATTAAGTTCAAAGGTCTTATGAAAAAGGATGACTTGGAGGAATAAGTGAATTTGCATTTGAAAATTGGTTTTCATTTTGGGAAAATGTATTGTGAATTTGGGCACCCTTCTAGAAGCTTCTCGAGATTCTAAACAAATCTATATATTGAGGCCCTTGCTCCTTCGTTTGGATCTATGAGAAAATATATCGTTATGCTGCCGAAATGGTGAATGAATGCTTTGAGGAATGCATACCTCCTAGTGTGTTTACTTGGTTTCTTGCTTGAAAGATAGAAAATAATCAAGCATGAGATTGTTCTTTATATTGAAGAATAGATGTATCTTATTGTGGAGAAGTTATTTGCAGATTTCTAATGTTTTGGTGTGATTTCATAGTTTGTTGTTTGGTGGTTTGTGTGTTGGCTATAGGTGTTTTTGGTTCGGAGTTCCTTGGGTGATTTTTTGTTGCTTCTGGGTATTGGCCCCTTGCTTGAGTCTCCCCTAGGCACCCCTCTTTGCTAAGTTAAATATTTTTCTGTGAAGTATTGGATTTATTCTTTTTGGTCACCCCTCTTGGGAGGTCATACCATTTGTTGGAGGAGTCTTTGGGCTTTGGAAAAAATAGTTATCATTTGTTGCAGCTATTTCATGGTCTCACCTTGGTCGCCTTACTTCATGGAGCCCTTAGTACTTTGTTTGATGTCTTTTGATGAAGTTTAGAGTGAGTTGTGATTATTCTTGTGAGTTTCTAGTTGCTGGTCTGAGTATTGCAGCTTGCTAGTTTTTGTCATCAGACCTAATAAAATTGGGTTTTGGGAGTGTTACTTCATGATTGAATGTTGTAGGTTGTTTGGGAGTTATTCTCTATCATTTCTAGTTTCTTGGACAACTAAGAAGTTCATATTATTGTAGATTCATGCTACATTTATAATGTTGAATTAGTAGTATTGATCAACTTTGGGTATCTCTTCTTTACATGGTAATTCCCACGATTGTGGAAGAGATTGGTCTTGTTCTAGTGTTTCTTTGTTGCACTCTCTTTCTTTATTTCCCACTGAACAAGTAGAAGGGGTCAACAAGCTGCCCATTTACTTATTGTACTTGCATTGTAATCCTCATACTATTGATCGGCTGAGCCATCACTAATACATAAGACCCCCAACACCATATGTTAGCACCTTACTTAGCTTGGGGTTGAGTGCACATTCTTAGGTTGGGTTACTTTCCAACATTGTTCTTCCTTTGAGCATTGAAGATCCTTGAAATCATATGACAAAACCTTTTCCATCTAGGGATTGAGTGTGCATTCTTGGCATAGAGTTACATTACAACAGTTGATTTGGATTTGAGCTAACCTTAATGGGTTCTTGTTGTATTAAGTTGACCATTATAAAATTTAAAAAAATTGGTTAGCACATTTCAGTGGTATCAAAGCAAAGATCCTGCCATCTTGTGAAAAAGACAAAGTTTAGTTGATAGATGAGTGATGGAGAAGTCATATTCATCACCAAAGTTTAGTTTAGTTTTCAGAAGTTATGAAGATGTGTTTTTTGAGGACTAGGAACTATGAGAAGTCATATTTGATTATGGCCTCTAAAGCAAAAAGAAGTTTGGCAAGGTCCCTTTTTGTTGCAGGAACAAGACTCAATGAAGAATGCCAGTCAAGGGGTGAATAAATGCATTTATTATCAAAGTTGGAACATTGTTTGAGCCAAGTCCAACAATCTTCTATTGAATTGAATAAGGCATTATCTCCTGTAGTGACATATTTGATGTATCCTTACTGGACTGGGCATCTTGATGAAGAAATCAGCTTGTTGGTTACTTCATGCCTTAGTGAACTTATGAGGATTGTTGCACCTTTGATGCCTTATGATGATGAAACTATGAAGAAGATTCTACATAGGATTGTGGAAAGTTTCCAAGATCTTGATGAAACTAGTAGAAGTCAATTTCCTAGAAAAGTTACTATCTTAGTGACATTTGCAAATCTTAGGACAAGTAACCTGCTATTAGACTTGGAAATGCATGATCAGATTTATCACTTATTTGACTACCTCTTTATATCCACTTGGAGTGAACAAGAAGAGAATGTTGTTGCAACTATGAAGAAAATTCTTGTTCTCACTATTAAAGAGGCTGATGAAGTTCCACCAAATGTCCAATCTCTCCTCTTGGACACATATGAACGTGAAGAAAAGGATTCTCCTATTGCTGATATGCTGATCAAGGAATTGTTTAATCAATGCGAGGAGAAATTGAAGCCACTTTTGAAGAAAATTGAGCAATATGAAGGAAGTATTAGTGGTCATGATGTTGGTGATGATTCCAATGAGTTCATGCAAGATCATGTTGAAGATTTTTTGATGAAGGGTTTTCCTCTTGTTGGTATTCCAATTTCCCAAGAAGTTCCATAGGGAGAAATCAGCACCATACTCACTCAAGAGGGTTCCATAGAAGATAATGATGATTTAAAAAAAACTTTGCTAAATGATTCTTTACTTCATTACAATGATGGTGTCAAGGGTGGTCTTGGGTTTGAGCATCAAAATAAGCCCTTGGAGAGAGTTGTTTTTGAAGATATTAGTTTAAGTGAGTTGGGTGATGACCTATTCAAAAAGTTAGCACTCCAAGAGAAGCACGAAGAGCTCTTTCCTTTTGATCAAAACAATCAACCTCTTAGCACTTGGGATCTAGGTGTGAAGGCAGTTAGTGATGAAAAATAAATGGTGTGGGATGAGTTTCCCTTTGATCCAGATGAAGCTCAAAATTCTGATTGCATTGCAAGCTTTGAGGTGGCCAATGAAAGATAAGTTGTTTTTGATGAAGAAGATTGTTTGGAAAAGCTCCAAGATGATTCCTTTGAGTTGGTTGCAGCCACTAAGGAGGAGTTTGTTGCTTCCAAAAATTTCAGAGCAGTGTTCAATGATTCTTCATTTGAGTTGGGGGCTGCCATAGCCTTTGATCAAAAGGACAGTGAGGAGGATGAAGAGCTAGAAGACCTTATGGCTCTTGAAGAAGAAAGAGTTAAAGAGTTTTATGAACACAAGTATGATTTTACAATTTAAGAAGTTGATGGAAAACATGGAATCAAAGAAATTGTGGATTATGATCCTCTCCATGACATTGAGCATTCTCTGCTAGTTGGTGGCGAAAAACAAGAATGTTGGAGTAGATCTTAGGGAAGCGAAGATGCAAAAAAAAGTTTTGATTTTGAAGAGCAGCCAACTAGCAATCCACTATCCTTGCATGTTATTGAGATGGAAGATCAAGTCAGAGGGTCCTTTGAAAGAGAAGTGTGGATTCTATCACAATTTGATTGCACACATAGCTTAGTTTAAGAGCTTTACTAGAAGGCTCAACTTGAAGAGAGACAAAAAGGAGTTAAGGGTGAGGTTTTTCTTCCCAACTTGCAACTTATCAGAGACTCTTTGGAGACATTGAAGTCAGAGTACGTGCACTTGATTGAAAATCAAGATCATGCCATTGAAGTTGCAAAGAAGACCATTGGTGCTTTCCAAGAAAAGGAGAAGAATGTTGATGAGCTCACTTTGGAGCTCGAATCAATAGAGTACATGTTGAAAGAAACTCAACTGGCTCTAACAGAGGTTGAAGATCAGTTTGCTGGCTTCAAAATTTTCAAGGAGAAAGAGGGTGCACAAAGAGCTAAACAAATCAAGCAAGTGATTGGAGAGCTTGATAGTATTCAAGAGGAGTTTGATCTTGAGAGTGTCTCAAGAAATTCAGAAGTTGCATGTGCAGATTTAGAGCAATAAGATGAAAGGCATGACTTTCAAGTCTTTGAAAACCCCCTCTTTGGAAATGATGTTGAGGAAAGTTATGATAATCCTCTCTTTTTGATGGATAATGTGGCATCAAACCAAGAGGAAATCTCTTTTGACACTAATGTCAAAGGGGAAAGTCCTCACACTTCTTCCAACAATGGGATAATGATACATGAAGACTTTATTGTTGTTCCTAGTCTATCCACCCTTTAGGAGATGGAGAATCAAGAATCAAGGAGGAATGGAGTCACTAATCTTGAGTGGCAACAAAGAATTGATTGGAACTCCGATGAAGCATTTATTCATTATCTGATGTAGATGCTTGTCAGGTTCCTATCAAAATTCATGCTTGCACCACCTTATTTGAGAATATGTGACAAGAAGGTGTGTTGGAATGATAAGCCTCAAATTTTCAGCTCTCTGAGTGTTGTTACCTTCTTTATTAGCCATTTGAAGAATATTTCTGATCTTCAATTGGAGTTTTGGAGAGAAAATTTGAGCAATGAATGGTTCTTGGCTATGATGAAATCTTTAGTGAGGTTGTTTTTAGCTGTGGATATGAGAAAAAATGATATTTTGGATGCTGATTTTCAGTTTTGCAGCAGATATTTATCTCCTTGGATGCTGATTTTCCTTAGTCGGATCTCAAGTTGATCATTTCTATCTTGTTTGATAGCTGGTGCATTCAATTCCAGGCTTTCCAATCTCTTTCTAGAGGTGGTTTATGGCTTCAAATGAGAGATATAGTGATTTAGATTGAGCATAATGAGCTACAGGATAGAAATTGTGCTCATTCTTGTGGCTATCTTTGTACATTCTCTTGTACAATTGTCTGGGGCAGTGAACCATTGCTTGTTTGGGCTTGGCATTTCAAATCTCTTACTACAGAGATCTTGTTTGATGCTTTGAGAAGTTATGTTGATGTTTTTGAATTGATTAGATTATTTTTATTTGTTGTCAGAATGGTGACAGTTATTGGTCATGCAAATTTTAACTCCTCAAAGTTTATTGGGCTTGTGATGTTAGATTTTGATTTTAATCCTTCCATGTTTCTCGGTATGAACTTCAGGCATGTTAACTCCTTGAGGGTGTAGGGAAGGTTAGTGAATTTTTGGCATGATGTTTTCATTGATATGATTAGAGTGGTGCAACATTGGCATGGTGGTTCCTTCTTGAGACAAACATGAGACCTTGAGATTGTACTTGGTGAGGTGGAATAATTTTCCTTTGGAGGATGCAACTTGGAGAATGAGGAGATCCTAGAGTATCTAGACTTGTGATTGGAGAATGAGGAGATCTTGCAACATCTAGACTTGTGATTGGAGAATGAGGAGATCCTACAACATCTAGACTTGCGATTGGAGAATGAGGAGATCCTGCAACATCCAGACTTGCGATTGGAGAATGAGGAGATCCTATAGCAACCAAACATGCGACTGGAGAATGAGGAGATCCTGCAACATCCAGAATTGCGATTGCTTGAGGGCAAGCAATCTATGGGAGGGCAGACTATAATGTACCCTTGTCAACAATGATCATTGCAATTGGCTATTAGCCTATTCTGGTGACTCATAGGCTACTCAGAAGCAAAAATTAGGGTTTCTACTTTTAGATGAGGTTTTCAGGACTTGCATGCGAGTTTTTCTGATGCATGTCTGGTGGAGATTTCTGGGTTTTGGAGAGCTTCATGATGAGGTAACATGCATGACAGGATGTTGACTTGCATTCTTGGTTTCTTTTGGAGGCTTACATGTTGGAGTTTTATAGTTCTGACTCTGGATTCCTTCTGGGTTTTCAGTGAGCTTCATGATGGTGTGACATGCAAATGAATTAGGGATATCTTCTAAACTTTCTATTTTTAGTAAGTTACAACTGCTGCTCGGTTTGTGCTCAAAATGAGTTTGGAAAAACTTACTATTTTAAGCAGTATGCTATTTTTAGTAAGTTCTATTTTTGGCAGCAGATCAATAGCCCTAAGTAGTAGCTATTTCTAGTAGGTCATATTGGACAGTTGGTCTTTCTAGCATTCTTGGAGCTATTTTTGGGTAGTTCAGTGTTTTGGGTTGGCGCTCTTGGATGAGGTAAAATATTTGATTGAATGAATTATTTTCTAAGGCTTGAAGGATGCCTTTGGAGTGATAAGTTGATTTTATTAAAAAGGAAAATTTTATAAAATACTTCATTAAAAGCCTTGGATGCCTATTCCATGATATTATTGATATTTTAATTAAGTTCAAAGGTCTTATGAAAAAGGATGACTTGAAGGAATAAGTGAATTTTCATTTGAGAATTGGTTTTCATTTTGGGAAAATGTATTGTGAATTTGGGCGCCCTTCTAGAAGCTTATGGAGATTCTCAAAAAATCTATATATTGTGGCCCTTTCTCCTTCATTTGGATCTATGAGAAAATATATCGTTATGTTGCTGAAATGGTGAATGAATGCTTCAAGGAATGCATACATCCTAGTGTGTTTACTTGGTTTCTTGCTTGAAAGATAGAAAATAATCAAGCGTGAGACTATTCTTTATACTGAAGAACAAATGGAGCTTATTGTGGAGAAGTTATTTGCAGATTTCTAATGTTTTGGTGTGATTTCATAGTTTGTTGTTTGCTGGTTTGTGTGTTGGTTGTAGGTGTTTTTGGCTCGAAGTTCCTTGGGTGATTTTTTGTTGCTTATGGGTATTGGTCCCTTGCTTGAGTATCCCCTATGCACCCCTCTTTGCTAAGTTGCATATTTTTCTGTGAAGTATTGGATTTATTCTTGTTGGTCGCCCCTCTTGGGAGACCGTACCATTTGCTAAAGGAGTCTTTGGGCTTTGGAAAAAATATTTATCATTTGTTGCAGTTGTTTCATGGTCTCATCTTGGTCACCTTACTTCATGGAGTCCTTAGCACTTTGTTTGATTTCATTTGATGAAGTTTAGAGTGAGTTTTTGATCATTCTTGTGAGTTTCTAGTTGCTGGTCTGAGTATTGTAGCTTGCTGGTTTTTTTTATCAAACTTGATAAAATTGGGTTTTGGGAGTGTTACTTCATGATTGAATGTTGTAGGGTTTTTGGCAGTTATTCTCTATCATTTCCAGTTTCTTGGACAACCAATAAGTTCATATTATTGTAGATTCATGCTACATTTGTAATGTTGAATTAGTAGTGTTATGCCTTGCATAACCACCCCATCTTAACTTTGGTCAATTTTTTTCTTGTCTTTAGTGTTGTTCAAGACTTAGGAGTTGTTCTTGTCTCCTAAGTCTTTGTCTTTTTTTCTTTTTTCTTTGGTAGAACTAGAACCCGAACGAACCTTGATTCAAAATTTATTAAGGTTCCATGTCTTGATGTGTTCCCACTCTTGCTCCCGCTTGTTTCCTTGTGTTTTGTTTTTGGTCGGTGTTGTTTTCCTTTCACAGGATCGGATTCAGAATGGATCTTGAACTTAGAACTTTTACAAGTTCCAAGTTTGGTTCCCGTTCCACCTCCGCCCCCGCCTTGTGTGTTTTGATTGTTCTATTTTGGGTTCAGTCCTTCCAATCCTATCTCTGCGTTGTTGTATTTTATTCCATTGGTTTTGTGTTTTCTTCGTCTTTCACAAGATCGGATTTGGAATGGAACTAAACCAGGAACTTGTAAAATCTCCTTGGTCAGTTCTGATCCCGATTCCGTCCTCACTTTTTTGTTTCTTACTTCAGTTCCACAATGGTTGTGTGTTTGTTACCACCATGATCTCGCACTCGACCAACTGCATTAATGGCATTAATTATAGGACCTTCACACACGTGTAATCAAATTCTTAACCTTAATTAAGGCTAATTTTCTCATTGTTATTATTGTCTAAATTGTAATAGCGAACTAGACCAGAAATAGAGAAGGAGGAGCACGATTTTGATCGGGAAAGTAAGTATTTGTGCACAAATTGGATCAAATTTTATCTGATTGGGTAGCGTTTGAGGTAGGTGGACTTTTCCTCGCTTCGTTTCTCTTTTCATTTTTTGTTTTGTTTGCTGCCTTGTGTTCTTCGTGCATTCACAAGATTTCTCATGGATCTTCACCTATTTTTGCAATGTTGCTTTTGTTCTTTGTTTTGTT
Source organism: Sequoiadendron giganteum (assembly GCA_007115665.2). NCBI lineage: Eukaryota > Viridiplantae > Streptophyta > Pinopsida > Cupressales > Cupressaceae > Sequoiadendron > Sequoiadendron giganteum. Next base: position 591,162,796 of record CM021100.1, read on the forward strand.
TTTCTTTCTCTTTGTTTTTTTTCTTTTCTCTTGTTTCTTTTCTATTTCATTTTGCTCGATGTGGTCATTTTCATGTTTAGTTGCGTCCGTATTATTGTGCCCTAGCTTTGTTTAGGGTGTCATTTTCAAGAGGATTTTGGGGTTATTATAGGGTCTCTCATCTATTGAGTGACTCTCCCAAATCTTTCTTGTGTGTCGATTCGATGATTTTCACATGGGGTTTTGATCCCCTAATTCTCTAAGTCGACTAGTTAAGTAAGCTAGGGTTTGTATGCCATTTTAATTTAAAATCGTGCCCTAGATGATGGATTCCTTTTGGTCATATGAAGGATTGATTTATGTAGTTATTTTAAGCATCATCGGCTCATCCTGTGACCTTTTTTTAAAATCATTATGAGTGCTTAGGTAAGGTGACGTCATGCTTGATGATAAAGGGTGGAGTTGGATTTAGGAATAGATTTAATAAATAAACTTGTATTTGAAATGCTTCGGATCTGGTTCTGAACCCGCTCTCGATGGAATTTTGACTATCAAGCATCCTTTACTCTGGTGGAAGTGAAACCATAATGGAGGAGGGATTTGGAACTTCCTAATGTATCAAGTATAGTTTTCGATCTGGTCCTGGTTTTGATAACCATTCCAACTCTAGTCCTGATCCCAACATTTAGTTCATTTTGGTCCTGGTTCCGATGATGATACAAACCCCGACCCCGCCAATACTTAATTATTTTCAATTCTGGTTCCTTTCTTGGTTCCACCTTCAGTGAGTGGTATTTTTTTTAAATATGTAGAGACTACATGAAGAAGGATAGAGTAACATGGAAGGTGGGCTCTTTAATACTAATTTTTATACTTTTCATAGATCTAATTCTAGGTTGTTATGTAGGAAGTGAGTGATGTCAAGAGCTTCTATAGGAGCATCACAAATGAAAGGCCAGACTATAGAAAGTTAAAAATAAACAAAGCCTAAGATGATCAAGGTGGAGAAACTCCCATACACCTTGAGATATAAACATCAGAGTCCCAATGTTACTGCAAGCAAATTGGATTTAGAGTTGGCTAGTGTCACAAACACAAATCTAGGCCCGTTCATTTATGAGGAATTGTTGGATGATACCTTCATTGAACATGTGGCCAGGCGAAGCAAGAGAATAGTTCAGTCGGGGTTGGCACATGTCACCATATTTTAACTTTCGATCCAGTGCCTTGAACTTATCATTGCAGCGGTAGGAGCATACAACCCAGCAACTAGGCAATGTGTTGATCTTCAAGGAAATGTGATCATTGACTTGTCTCCATAAATGATGAAGTTAATGTTCAATGCACCTACCCCTTAGAATCCAAGGTTATTGAATGAGGCAGAGGAATTGAAATTTTTTAGCAAGCACAAGGAATTCAATAGAGCTCATTTGAATAAAAGGTGGCTAAAGGTAGAAAATAAGTCCTTAGCCAAGGTGCCAGATCAACCTAAAAGGGAAGATTTCCAAAAAGACATAGGTGACTTAATCATGATGCTATCTAGGGTATATGGGAAGAGGGATTCCTCATGGTTTAAAGAATGGATGTTTCCATTTATTGAGATAATTCTGGCTAGGAAACAACAATTTGATTGGACAATGATTTTGTCAGATTGCTTGCACAATCAAATGCAAAGGGTAAGAGAAACCAAGAATTTATTCATGACTTCTTATGTCATATATGCTGTAGCAAGGATGGGCATCTTCCCTAGATTAAATTTTGTAGGAATAATGGGGAAGCTCTTGGAAAAAAGAGACCCTGGGAACATTATGATCAACTTACCTTGCATACATTAAAGTTGCACTGGAGAAGGGTCGATGATGCCTTCCTCTATGTTATCATTAATAGGCTAATTAGAGATGCTGGATATAGACTAAGTAGGGATGCTATGGCCTTTATCACACAATGGGGACATTGGTATATCCAATAGCCCAAGTTCTGCTATTAGAGATTAGTAGGATTTGATGGGCACCCTAACCTACTTCCAAGGTATTGTGGTGACAGGATTCTTCTCATGGAGTTTGTGTACCAAGCCTTAGCAGTCAAGAGTAAATTTGCTACCAAACACAAAATAGGATGTCATAAGTTTCCCATGAAGTTGGGAGAATGTTGTTGTGCTAATATTGTGGCTCCAAAAGTAGTATGTGATGAATTGAGTCACTTAAGGTTGGGATTGTACACCTCTAGGAAGCATTTTGACCAAAAGAATAAAATGAATAAGTTGCTTCCCACTATTTTTGAGAAGCATTACAATTTGCTAGAAGATTTTTGGTGGGATTTATAGGATGAGTATGATGTGAGAAGGAGGAATTATGAAAGACTTCATATTCCTTGGATGATTGAATTTGGAGTAAAGGAAGACATTCCCAACACATTGTCAGATAATGGTATGACCTTGGATCCAAGATATGAGACTGAAAAGATTGGCACCAAGGACTTAGACCCCATAAATTGGAAGGAAGAAGAATTCATTGACATCAAGTGGATTTCTAGGACAATATTGGATAGAAGTATCCAATGGGTGGTAATGAGAATAAAATAACCCAAAGCTCAAGGTTCAAAAAAGAAGAAAGCATGGGCCACTAAAGGATATCAAAGGATTAAGAAAATGGCAGCCTCTAGAGAGCAACTTGAATATCTTTCTCCTATCTCTGGAAGAGATGCTATTCCAAAAATACTAGCTCAAGAGGTCCATGAATCACAAGGATTGAATGCTACAACTATTGGAGAAGGTTCCTCTTCACAACTTTCCCTTACTCAAGAGACAAGCAAAGAAATACCTACAAGAAGCCTTCATGAACAAGCAAAAACACTGAAGGGAAAAGAGCTTGAGGTTGAAATTCATGACATAGACACAGATTCAGAAGAAACACATTCTGATGATGAGATTGTTAAAGATGTGTGTGCTCAAAATGTTGGAGAAGAACATGTTCTCACCCCAGAGGATCAATGGAAGATATTTGAAGATGCTAAAAAAGAAGCTGATACTAAAGCACAAGCTGAAGAATTAGCGAAAGAAAAAGAAACAGAAGCCAAGGCCAAAGCTAATATGCTTGCCAAGAAACAAGAATTGGAAGCTTTAGCAAAGGCTAAAGAATTGGCAAGGCAACAAAAGGTGAAGAATCTGCTGCTACAACAAAGGGAAGCTGAGCAAAGGGTTAAGGAAGAGAGAGACAAGTTAGCCTTTCTTCAAAAGATTCATGAGCTAGAGGAAGAGAAGGCTCAACAAAGGAGAGAAAAGGAAGCTCTTGAAACTAAATCTAAAGTAGTTGAAGAGGCTCAAAGGAAGAAAGAAGAAGAAGAATTGGAGCTAAAAAGGGTAGAGGAAGAGGAACAAGCCAAAATTGATCAAGAAGCTTCTAAAATGTGGGCCAGGGTAGGGGAATTAGAGAAACAAAGAGATCAACTATTGGAGGAGAGAAGATTAGAAGAAAGAACGATTGGCCAAAGATGAACAAGAAAGGAAGGAAAAAGTTGAAGCTGATAAATTGGTCAAGGAAAAAGAAGAGAAGGAGAAACAACAAGAGGTTGAATCTCAACCCAAGGAAGCAATTTGGCAACCTCTCTCTCCTACCACATCTTCTTCTACATGAGTGATGACTCCCCTTGCTGCTCCTACATGACTAAAGCTCAATCTTGAGAAGAAGTAGATAGTGCAACCACAACCACTTAATTGGGATGATTTCATAAAGGAAATAGAAAAGAAGAGGCCAAAGAATAGAGCCATGGTTCTTCATTCCACAAGGCTAACAAATGGTGGAGAAATTATTGCTGAATGTGCCATCCCCATGGTTGATAAGGATAAGTAAGATATGAAATTAAGTGATTACCAATTGGGCATTGTTAATCTAGGAAGGCCCACAAGAAATAAATAGATGAACTTAATTGATATTGTAGCTTCTTCAAACAAGTCTAGAATGATCCAGGACAAGCAAAAGAAAGATGAGCTTAAGTCACAAGTGGACCAATTACATAAGTTTTTGAAGGATCTCTCTTCTCCTATCTCCTCACAGTCTGTTGCTCCTGAGATGCCTATTTTGATAAGCAAGAAAGATGTTGATAACTTCATTGAAATGAGGAATAAGGTGAAAATAATAGACAGATGGATTGCTAGGTTGAACCAAGAAATAGAAGATTTTCTTGTTGAAGGTTGCAAGGTTAATGAAGAAGCATTGGAACTGGTTAATGATATGCTTACACATGTTGACACTCTTGAGAAAAAAGAGGAAGAATATGTAGGGCATGCGAGGAAGATGAAATATATTAATAAGTTTCCCAAAAAAACTTTGCTGGAACAATCCATCTTGGAAGAAGACAATGCAAACTTTGTGGAAAATCCCATTAGCATCATCAAGTTTAGATCCTCTTTCATTTTTACTCATAGGAATGAGGTGCAACATGCCGAGAAAGATCTTAATGAAATTATTGAAGAATTAGGAGCAAGTATTACTATAATTGTCAATGAAAATATTCCTGAAATAGATGGCCTCCTCCTTGATAAGCTCAAGGAAAAATGGAGTGGTAGATTTGAAGAAATATTGCAAAAAGGGGATGATGATGCTGATGATATTTTAATGGATAAGCTCATGGATGTTAAGCAAGAAGTCAAGGCTGCTAGGAGGGAACTCATCAAACTTAAGGATATGAAAGAATTTTCCTCTTCTAAGCTAGCAAGAATAAAATTTGAAGATAACTAGGTGGACGAGCCTGATACAAATATGCTTCAATAGGTTATCACTATTTATGATGAGAATATGGTTGAGCAGAAAATGCAAGGTTAAGGCACCCATACATCTGTTACTTGACCAAATCAGGATCAAGAAGGCATGGTTTGTTGGAGATACTAATTACCTATTTTGTAGGGAGGTGACATAGGATCAACTGGAGACCTCAACCATTCCACCTTTCTTCCTTTGGATGCAGGTTTTGACAAAGAGTTTTCAATCAACAACTGAAGATCCAAATGGAGACTCATCCTACATTGCCTTAGTCGCCCCATAATTTGTGGATCTAGATTTTGATGAGAGGAATTAGTGCTAAATAGGTTTATATATACAATTTATCTTCACTTTGTAAAGGTCAGCTCATTGAAGCAAGATTAGCTTCCTAGATGAGACTTAAGAAATAGTTTTTACAGTTTTAGAAGTTTTGTACAATTTTATGCAAGATACTTGGATATATTTTTACAAAGTTTTCAATACAAGTTATGTTATTTCTGAAATATTGTTCAATGATAATGTTGATGAACCATAGAAATTCATATTGCAGTGAGTGTTATGCATAAGTGTTTCTTACTTGATGCAAATCAGTAGAAGATTTCAAATTTAAAGCTATTTCATTAAATTATCCGTAAATGGGTTTCTTTTATGTTTGTTGATATGTGAATTAATGATGAGCTAGTAATGTGTTTTTGTCTGATTGTTGAGGTTTGATGGTTATACATTTTGAATTAGGACTGTGAATGAATATAATGGTGCAGAATAGTCTATGGATTGTATCATTTTATAATTTCTTAGTTACTTGAAAGGCTCATTGTGAAATTTATATGTCTGAATTGAAGGGAGTTTACAATTATGATTTGTTATTCTATGCTTTGATCTATCTTTTTCTATTTATTTTACACCCCCAAATGTTAGATTAGTTCACATCATGCAGTTTGTGTCCTTTTTACTAGAAGGCCCCTTGAATATTATGGTTGTATGGACTACTAAATAAAACAACACAATTGAGAACCAGCTACAAAGACCTTGGAAGATAGGTGGTTTTAGATAAGTTATCTTTTTCAAGAGAAATAGAATAGAAATATTTTATTTAACGTTGTTGTTTCAATTTGGCCATCAACATAACTGGCGCTAGAAGGAGGGCCTGAAGGAAAATACTAGAGTGAATCAGGTCATTTTCACCTGAAAGGTTTGAAAGAATTCTCAGATCTTCTGCAAACCTAGATCCATTTTTCAAACTCCGAATACCCACTAGGCCCAAAACTCATAGGGCTTTAACCCTACCACCCACTCCTCCTAGGTTTCAACCAATATTACATGTGGCACAACCACCTCCACCACCACCCATGGTATTCTTTTCCAATAACCCTTCCATGAGATGCCTAAGAATTCTAAAAAATTATCTCCTAGGTATTCCCATGGGAAGTCTAGAAGTGCTGAAGAGCACATATAGGCATTGAAAGATGCTTGTACATGGGCTCAGATAGCCCATCATGATGTTGCATGTAGATATTTTCCATATTCCCTAGGGGATATGGCATACAATTGGTATCTGAACCTACCCACCGGATCTATTTTGAGTTGGGAAAACCTAGAAGATGCCTTTATCAACCAATTATGGGTTTATGTAGATCCAACTATCTTGTATCATCAATTTTACACAATTAGGAAGGAATCGCATGAGCCATTGTCTCTCTTCAACACTCATTTTCAAAGAATGTACCGATGATTACAAGATTCTTACTTGGTAGCTACAAAAATTGTTATCCAAGCCTACCTTAAGGCCATAAATCCCTTGATTGGCATGATTTTGTAGAGAACATACCATGCAGTTGACATTGATTCTCTTTCCAAAGTTTATCACTTAGCCATTAAGCTACAACAAAAGATTAGTTCACAAGCAGGAAGTTTAGGAGGTGTTTTTCCTCCTATAGGATATCCTCAAATGCCTAACCCCACCCCTCTATTTAATACATTCACAAGGATGTCACATTCTTCATATGGGCCCCTGGTCGAGCTACAATCCCCATCACAACAAAATTTCTTTAATAGCCAAGCCCCTGACCCTTTGCAACAAGCTCAACACTCACACAATTTCTCTGGAGGATCCAATCCTCCAACTCCCTCACCTATTGTGAATTTGGCAGAAAGTGAAAACACTACCCAACTAACTTCTGAGGTAGAGACTCTGAAGAAAACCCTATCACAGGTGACTAATGAAATGGCCCAACTTAAGTTGAACCCTTCCCAAGGCCAAAACCAAAACCAGGGTTACCAAAATAAGGGAGGGTTTTCAAATTAGGGTAGTTATTCGAATCAAAATTCTAACTAGAACCAGAGGAATTACCAAGGCCAACACTTCCCTAATCAAAACTACCAAAATCAAAATAGGGGATACAATCAGGGGCCAAATAACAACATACAGTAGAATACAGACTCGAATAATGGAGGGGTATCTCATTACTATCGGGCCAATGAGGACAAGCCTCACATTGCAACTGTTGCAAATCTGAACCTAATGAAAAATTGGTGTAGGTTGCATGATATAGCCTCACATTTTGAAGTTAACTGCCCGAAGATAGAAGATCGTCAAAATAGCACAAGCTGATTCTTACTCGCCAGAAGGAAATCCTAACCCAAGCAGTGGGTCAGTAGATACATCCATGAATTTTGAAACCATTGACAAATAGTACCAATTTCCCATGCAGGGAGAAAATGAACCAAAAGAGGATACTTATGACGCTTAGGCCTTCCAGACCAAAGGAGGCCATTTCCCGAGGAATCAAAATAAAGAACCATTCACCACATCTGATCCTCCAAATACCATAGCTCCACCTAATTAGAATGCAAATAACAACCCGCCTCCACCCAAAGGTCCACCTGAAATCCAAAATAAAGGTAATTCATATTTTGTTCCTAAATATTAGATGAAAAATGACATGGAATTTGATTTTGTTTCAGAGATGTAGAAGAAAAGGACCTCATTTTCATTCTTTGACATCTTGAAGTGGTGCCCTACCCAATGAGACATCGTGTTGAGAGCTTTGGAAGAAGCAAATCGGTCAAAAAGAAAGGTGACTCCAACCAATGAGATGAACACGACCCCATACACAGGAAAGGTAGGAACTCCACCATTCCTGTTAAGTTTGAGAATCTTCAGGAATAATCTACACAATTTCCTTTTGGATTATGGAGCCTTAGGTAATGTCATGCCCTTTTCCATTTATAGAAAGTTGGGGTTAAGTCTAGTTCAAAGTCATAAGAAGGTAATATAACTACACAAAACTGAAGTTAACGTAGTAGGGGAATTAAAAAATATTCATGTATAGGTTGGGTCAAACCCAAGGATCCAAACATACATAGACATCCATGTTGCTGATATTCTTGAGACATATGACATGCTTTTAAGCTGATATATAATGAAGAGTATTAGGGGTTACTTATCCCTAGAATTTTCACATATGTGGCTACCATTGAAGGGAGTAGCAACACAAATTAGGATTGAAAGTGATCCTCATCTCAAACACATGATCACTGAATACGATTGTCCCAACGAGGTAGCCTATTTTGAAACAAAGATAGGAGTATATAAGAAAGAGGAATGCATGACCTTTTAAATATTCACCCTTGATGCCCTAGAAACTTTAGAACACTGAGACCCAACAGAGACTGTTAACCAACAAGTTTTGATTAGAAGATTACAACATGATAGGTTGGTTATGGGAGAAGAGGTTGATCTATAGAGTTTTTTGCTCCCAAATTGGTGCAGAGTCCACTATGAAGGCCATTCATAGTGGACATGCCAACCTTGTGTGGATATTCTAAATTACGTTTATGAGTCAGAAGAGACTTGTGAACCTCAACCAATAACACCTCTGAACCAATTCCCATTTCGGGCTAAGGATGCAACTATCCTGAAAAGAAATAATATCATCCAAGGGGAAGACTCTTCCCAAGTTGCACAGGCTCAGGTTTTATGCTCTGATTTTTAGAATAAAACTGATCAATCTCAAGAATTGTGTGTTACACCTACCCCTGATAATCTTTCGATGCCTAAGGGGCTACTTGAAAAGATATCCGGTTCTAAAACCATTCAAAAAGAGGTGCAAGAACTAGTTTCTATGCCAGTTTTAAATGAAAATGGACATGCTGATAAACATCATGAACAACAATATCCAAATCTGGATAGCCTAAACCAGTCTGAGCTACCACCGACTCATTGTAAAAACCAACCTCTAGCATCCAAAAAGAAAGAAATCCCAACTCCAGATCAGCTATGGATTCTTAAATTCAACGGTTCTAAGTCCAAAACAGGGACTGGAGTAGGAATTGAACTAACTAACCTGAAAAGGAAGACATACTTTGCATCTTACAAGTTACAGTTTGGCTGTACAAATAATGTAGTAGAGTATGAAGCACTCTCTAGAGGTCTGATGTTTGCACATCAAAAGAAGGTGTCAGGCATCATGGTTATGGGAGATTCAAAAGTTATTATCAAACAGGTTCACAATCAATACACTTGTCACAATAAGAGACTTGCTGCATATCAAAATCATATATGAAATTTAATAGAAGACTTTGATGCTTTCGGTATCAAGTTGATCCCTAGGGAGAGCAATTAGATTGCAGATGCTCCTGTTGTTGCTGCAAGCACCTTGGAGCCTATGCAGGATTCCAAGCTCAAGAGATTCTCATTGGAGTTAGTCTCGATTCTAGCCATCCCTGACAATGTCAGGAATTTTTAGGTCTTTGATGATGACCAACATATACTTTCCTTTCTGGAAAGCTTAGATGTCTTTGAGGGACAAATAATTGATGAATCAGATAGAGATCAAGGAGACTGGGACCCAAAAATATGTGATGCAAAAGGGATCCTGAATCTTAAAACAAACAACACTCCTAAGGGGATGGTAACATTGGAGAGGATATTTGACTCAGATCCTCATGCTCATGAAAAACTACCCACAACCACTGATGGATGGAAATATGAATCAATTAACTTGGTGGATTTAGGCTCAGAAAAAAAATATATTTATTGACAAGGATTGCCTAAAACACATTCATGACAAAATCATAAAAGCATTGAAGGTGGATATTGTAGCCATTGCTTGGGGCTACGAGGACTTGAAAACCTTTGACACATCAATAATAACTCATACTATTCCCTTGAAACCCGACGCATAGACTTTTTGTCAAAAGCAACACCCAGTTAATGCCCTGATTCAACCATTAATTCATAAAGAGATGCAGAGGCTTCTTTCATCCAGAATAATATTCCCGATAAGGCATTCTACTTGGGTTGCCAATTTAGTCCCTGTAAGAAAGAAGAGTGGCAAGATCAAATTATGTGTTGACTTCAAGAACCTCAACAAAGCATCAGAGAAGGATAACTATCCATTGCCTTCTCTTGATGAGGTACTACAAATTGTCAATGGTTCTCAAATGATGTCATTCCTTGATGGTTACTCAGGATATAACCAAGTCCTGGTTAATTACGAGGATAGGATGAAAACTGCCTTCACTACTAAGTGGGGGATATTTTCCTATCGAAGGATTCTGTTTGGCCTCATCAAGGTTGGAGCTACCTTTCAGCATGCAATGGATGTGAAATTTATAGACTTGGTTGGTAAGTGTATAATCATTTACATGGATGATTTAACTACATTTTTGAAAGATAGGGAAAACCATGTTGCGGATTTATCAAAATTTCTCAAGAAATGCATAAGTTATGGTGTATCCTTAAATCCGAAGAAGTGTGTGTTTGGGGTTTCTAAAGGGAAATTAATGGGCCACATAATATCAAAAAGGGGAGTTTCAATTGACCCAGATAGAGTCTAATCCATTCTAAAAATGACTATGCTAGGCAGCAAAAAGGAGATAAGGTGTTTTTTCGTGAAAATAAACTTTGTGCAAAAATTCATAATTGGATTTGTAGAGATTGTTAATCCTCTCAATGAAATGATGAAGAAAAAGGCTAAGATTGAATGGAGCGATGAGGCTAAGTTATCCTGTTGACAGATCAAACAATCTATATCAGAGGCATCGGTTTTGACCAGCCTTGATTATCTAAAGCCTTTTTACATTTACTCTTTTGCATCTGATCACTCTTGTGCTGCTATTTTGACACAGAGAAAAGGTGAAGGAGATGAAAGACCCATTGATTTTATGAGTTCTTTGTTCAAGAATGTTGAAGTTAGATATCCACCTTTGAAAAAGTAGGCTTTTGCACTAGTGCGGGTGGTCAAGAAATTTTGTCACTATATTCTTCATAGCCAAATCATTGCAATAGTTCTAGACCCTGCTGTCAAGTCCCTCCTCATGCAAAGTGAACTAGGGTAGAGACGAGGAAAATGGATGGCCATCTTGCAGGAATATGATCTTGAAATTCATCCAATGAGGCTAGTCCGAGGACAAGGCTTGTCTAAAGCAATGGAAAATGTTGATACCAACTTGTCAACAATACACAGTGCAGTCATTTATAGGTGATCCTTGGTATTCAGATTTGATCTTTTTATTGCTAAATAACAAGTGTCTAGATGGGATGTGTTAGAACCCAAAATTTCATCTAAAATCCTAAGAGTTTTTCTCATTTAAACCCCATTTTTCCATTCAAACTCTAAAGGACTTTTGTTTATTTTCTATCTTTTCATGAAAAATTCATTTCGTCCCCCATCCAAATGCTAAAAACACCTTATATTTCATATCGCTACCTTAATCCTTTTGAAATTTCCATTTTTTCACTCTTTATCACTATACCGCATACAATCCAATCCATACTTGTGGTATAGAGGTAGCGGTTTGGAGTAGTCAAAGTAACCTTTACTGTGGTACCGTAGAGGGTCATCTCAAAGACCGTGGTGATGGTGGTAAATGGGAGGAAACAACTAACAGTCACATTGCAATACCATGCATGGTATAAACATGGACCGTGGTGATTGCGGTAACATGAAGTAGATGGCCAGGTGATGGTTAAGCAATGGCTACCATGGTATCGCTGGAAAACAGGCCAGTGACCGCGGTAGCGTGGTGAAAAGTGATGGACGAAGGTGACGATGAGGTAATTGGTGAAGATGGCTACCACGGTACCTCTGGCAGTCAAGTCAGTGACCGCAGTAGCGCGGTAGATGAAGATAAGCGATAGGGAAGCAGGCGAAGATGACATAAAATTTTGGTACTGCCATACTGCCGGTAACAAAAACAAAGGCTGCGGTAGCACGGTAGGTGGAAGATAAAGTGGAAAATTTAAAGTACCGTGATACCGCGGGGAGATAAAATATTGACCGTGGTAGAGCGGTAAAAGTATCAAATGGCCACGGGGGAATAAATGTAAAGAAGCAACAACATTTTAAATGAAATGTAAGGAGCGGTATGACATAAAGTAAAAATAAAGGCGAATTGTAAAATGAAATATTAAAAGGCGAACTATGTAAAATATTTAATTTTCTGAAAGGCAACTTAATTAAATATTTTTATCTCTATCAGGAATAACAAACAGTTGTAACAGAAAGTGAAGGGTCATGACCCTTGGGATTGTAATGTATAAATATTTCAGAAAGAGAGTAGAGAAAAAGGGGGATAACAGGGTAGTTAGAGGGTAGGAATTAGATTTTTCCTGAGAAGGGACTAGGATGGAAATAATGTACATAATTTTCTTGAAGCAGAATCGATGGAGATAAATATTTTCAATTGGTGATTTTTCTATTAGGTGTTCAGTTGTTGTGGTGTATAAAATTTATATTCTTTATTTTGGTTGTCTCCAACTTGAGGTCTCTTAAATCATTTAAATCAACATATCAAGCATATTTCCTGATTTATCAAAATATATTCCATTTTGCATGATTTGATTAATTGGTGTCTGCAAGCTAGAATTAAATTCTCTTAATAAATCACAGTGGTTTGAAGATTTATTTTGGATAGTTAAAGAAGAACCTGATGGAGAAAAATTCCAACACTGTTTATACAAGTCATAGACCTAGTAAAGTTTTATGCCAGCCATATAATTTTCAAAGTGCCTAACAACTAGAGTTAATCCAATAAGAGGAAACACATATCATTTTTGACTCCATTGCCCATGTGGATAGAAGGCACTAATCTACCACAACCCAGAGATACAAATTCATATCAAACAATTTATTCAAAAACCTTTCATTTGTGTAGTAGGAGTAGGAGTCGTTGTAGCAATTTTATCTGTCCACTACCCATTGCCATTGTGGATAGATTGATCAACCATGAAACACATCTTAAATCTGCAACATACACATAGGTGCACCCACCTAGGTTTTACAAAGCCTGAAGTGCAGAAGGTTCAACTATATTGGCTGGTCTTGTTAGTTGGCCAAAAGCGTTGTGAGAGCTTGGAAACCTCTCATGGTTCAAACCCACATTTTTGAGACCCAACAAATTGGTGACTCTGCTGAGGATTACTCAAGAAGATTTTTCAAGCTTTCCATTTTTAGAGTCAACAAAGTTTTACATTTTTTTTGGAGATTCCGCTGGGGTAAACCAAAAGCAATCCATTTCATTTTTCCTACTTTTGGAAAAGTAGGTGGCAACTCTATTTTAATTTGATATATAATGCATAGATGTTGTGGAGCAGTAACATTTTTTTAAGATGTCAAAAGAAGAAAGAAGACACTGGTATATGAAAGAGTTTGAAGAACTGTAACAACAATAGTTATACTGGAAACAAAAAACACTACAATTGAAATAATGAATGCGGCAGTTGGGAGCCAAATGTGTTCCAAATACATCACCAAATAAGACATCATACAGTGAGAATGAATACACAAATGCCAGTAGATCTTGGGCACCACATGATACAGCTGAGAACTTCGACAATGAAGGTAATATGTTCTATTCATAGCAAAACACTTATGCACCACAACCATTACATCAAATGAATATTCATCTTCCATTTCCTGAAAAAGGATCAATGATCTACCAAAACCCTTATGGCCCTCCAAACTTTGTCTCAATTATTGATAAACCATTTAGCTTTAGTAATGTCCAAGTCTACCCAAATCCTTACCCCTGCGATGAGATAGAACTACTAATTCATATCCCTAAATTTCATGGAGAATGGAATGGATCAACTTATGAGCATATGGAACAATTCTAGAATGTCATTGCCAATTTCAAAATTTATCTAGAGGATATCATTATGAAATGTTTTTCAAGATCTATGAGGGATAGTGCAAGAGAATGGTTTAAAAATTTTCCTGTGCAAAGTATATCTTCATGGGAGGATCTGAAAGAAATATTCTTGAGCCAGTATGAGGACAAAGATGATTATTTACATGATCAAGAAGAAGATGATGATATACATACTCAAAGCCAAGAATCCATTACAAAATCAGAATGTGGAATTTCCCCCTTAGATACATTTTTTGACATAAGGAAATATGAAGGAGAGGATGAAAATTCTCTATACAACAGGATGGTAGACATCTGTATGCAATTACCTCCTCATCATAGGCCTATAAGACCCACATTTGTTACACAATTTGCAAGAGCATGGGAGCCTAAATTAGTTTATGGGTCATAGTCATCAAAACAACATGCCTTGGATGTAGTAAATAAATTTCTTGATTTCATGCTTGGGATAAAACACATGGATACTGGAAATGATGAATCTAATAGTGATATCATGAATGATCAAATAATGCAGCCAATGGAGGATAAATCTATCACTGGGATTTCTAATGAAATTTTTTCAGATTTTGAAGGTGATTGCAACATTACTGATATTGGTGGGGACACATCATCGAGGGAGTACATCAACAATGCTTCAGAAGTTGAATTAGAAGAAGATATTGTGCCATCCAGCAATGAACATATGGAGAATCTCTCTTGCATAACAGATTGTGATCCAGATTGTGAAGATGAAATGGTGGATGTTGATCTACAACAGGATGATTGTTGTAGTTCATATGGAGATCAAGAAGTTGGAGAAATAGCAGGAGATCTGGTTGAAACATGTTCAATCAGAAGTGAGAAAGTTTCAAATTTATTGACTCTTGAATACCAAAGATGTGCATATGAGGATGATTCCAAAGTTTTGGTTCCATCCTATATATGCTTTGACAGTGAAAGTATTGTGTGTAATAATTCAGATGGTTCCATGTCCATCTCTCACAGTGATGAAATTTTTGAAGCTAATCATGAATCTATGTCTGTCCAAGAAGAGGTATGTGACACGAATAATTTTTTCCTGTAAAAGGAAGATATTGGTTTGCATGTAATTGATGATGAGTATCCAACATTTGTTGATCCAAGTATGTATAAAGAAGACTATATGAATCAAAAGTGTGTGTCAGTGCCAATTGGTGATAGGAAAGAAGTGGAAAGTAATTTGATTGTTTCAAAAAATACTGATGAGACCGAATTTTTTGATTTCCAAGAAAAGCATTTAGATTTTCAGGTCCCAGTGCAGTTATTGGATTATTCAGAAACATATTTTAATGATCATGCCTATGAATTTTTTGTTGAATTTGGGTACAATTTGTATGTTGAAGATGACAAATATTTTTTCTATGATATTAAGAATAATGAAATGCAGAATGATGAGATGAATATGAATTAGATTGAACACAATGATTTCCTGAAGGTTTTCAATGACAGTGCATATTACAGGCAGGTGGAATGGATAGTTTCAAGAGAAACCTGATGAGCTCACACCAGAATAAGGTCTATGATAGAGGAAAGTGTAGGTTTTTTCCTTTTGGGTGACCTGGGGCCATCCTTTATGGTTTAATTCTTGAACCATAGTAGACATAGAGGATTATGGATTGAGAGTGCATGGACAATTCCTAACAAACCTCTTTAAACATTCTTTTCCATGCACAATAATTTTTGAAGGGTATGGGTTTTCCAGTACATGGACAATCTTAGGAATTCCCTTATTGGAAGCATTGCTTTCTATCCATGTATAGTAGTGTAGGGTTTCCATTCTCCATGCTCCATTTTCCATCTCCTTGATGCTCTGATTCATTCCCTCCTTTTTCCATTGCCTTCATTTTAATTTCCTATCCTTTACTCGGTCTTCTCTCCCAAAGATATTCTGGATTCTTGCAGTGATTCATGAAATCACTCATCCCCAATAGGAGCCACTGTTAGAACCTAAAATTTCATCTAAAATCCTAAGAGTTTTTCTCATTTAAACCCCATTTTTCCATTCAAACTCTAAAGGATTTTTGTTTATTTCCCTATCTTTTCATGAAAAATTCATTTCGTCCCCCATCCAAATGCTAAAAAAACCTTATATTTCATATCGCTACCTTAATCCTTTTGAAATTCCCATTTTTCACTCTTTACTGCTATACCGCATACAATTCAATCCATACCCACGGTATAGTGGTAGCGGTTTGGAGCAGTCAAAGTAACCTTTACCACAGTACCGCGGAGGGTCATCTCAAAGACCGCGATGACCATAGTAAATGAGAGGAAATGACTAACGGTCACACCGTAGTATCGTGCACGGTATAAAAATGGACCGAGGTGACTGCGGTAACATGAAGTAGACGACCAGGTGATGGTTAAGCGATGGATACCACGGTACCGCAGGAAAATAGGCCAGTGATCGCGGTAGCATGGTGAAAAGTGATGGATGAAAGTGATGATGAGGTAACCGGTGAAGACGGCTACCACGGTACCTCTGGCAATCAAGCCAGTGACCGTGGTAGCATGGTAGATGAAGATAAGCGACAGGGAAGCGGGTGAAGATGACATACAATGTTGGTACTGCCATACTGTCGATAACAAAAAAAAAAGGCCGTGGTAGAGCAGTAGGTGGAAGATAAAGTGGAAAAGTCAAAGTATTGTGATACCATGGGGAGATAAAATATTGACCGCGGTAGAGCGGTAAAAGTATCAAATGGCCACGGGGGAATAAAAGTAAAGAAGCAACAGTATTTTAAATGAAATGTAAGGAGTGGTATGACATAAAGTAAAAATAAAGGCGAATTGTAAAATGAAATATTAAAATGCGAACTATGTAAAATATTTAATTTACCGAAAGGGAACTTAATTAAATATTTTAATCTCTATCAGGAATAACAAACAGTTGTAACAGAAAGTGAATGGTCATGACCCTTGGGATTGTAATGTATAAATATTTCAGAAAGAGAGTAGAGAAAAAGGGGGATAACAGGGTAGTTAGAGGGTAGGAATTATATTTTTTTTGAGAAGGGACTGGGATGGAAATAATGTATAGAATTTGCTTGAAGCAGAATCAATGGAGATAAATATTTTCAATTGGTGAATTTTCTATCTGGTGTTCAGTTGTTGTGGTGTATAAAATTTATATTCTTTATTTTGGTTGTCTCCAACTTGAGGTCTCTTAAATCATTTAAATCAGCATATCAAGCATATTCCTTGATTTATCAAAATATATTCCATTTTGAGTGATTTGATTAATTGGTGTCTGCAAGCCAAAATTAAATTCTCTTAATAAATCGTAGTGGTTTTAAGATTTCTTTTGGATAGATAAAGAAGAACTTGATGGAGAAACATTCCAGCACTGTTTATGCAAGTCATAGACCTAGTAAAGTTTTATGCCAGCCATAGAATTTTTAGAGCTCCTAACAAGTAGAGTTAAGCCAATAAGAGGAAACACATATCATTTTTGACTCCATTGCCTATGTGGATAGAAGGCACTAATCTACCACAACCCAGAGATACAAATTCATATCAAACAATTTATTCAAAAACCTTTCATTTGTGCAGTAGGAGTAAGAGTAGTTGTAGCAATTTTATCTATCCACTACCCATTGCCATTGTGGATAGATTGATCAACCATGAAACACATCTTAAATCTGCAACATACACATAGGTGCACCCGCCTAGGTTTTGCAGAGCTTGAAGAGCAGAAAGTTCAACTATATTGGTTGGCCTTGTTAGCTGGCCAAAAGCGTTGTGAGAGCTTGGCAACCTCTCGTGGTTCAAACCTGCATTTTTGAGACCCAACATGATGGATGCCACTCATAGGAGAGCATTGAGGATGAAGAGTTCTCATTACATTCTCAAAGGAGGAGCTCTCTATTGAAGGAACTTTGAAGGTGTTTACCTATGTTGCCTCGATCAACAACAAGCAAAGCATGCCATTACAAAATTCCATGGCAGACATGGTACTGGACATGGGTTAGCTGATTCCATGGCACACCAAATCTTGAGATTAGGCTATTATTGGCCCCATGTGTTACGAGATGCACATCAACACATGAGGACATGTCATACATGTCAAACTTCCACATATAGTGAATGCAATCTGGTGATGCCCCTGCAATGGGCATACGAGGTAAAACCATTTGTCCAATGGGCATTAGATTTTGTAGAGGTAATTAATCCAAATTCATCTGCAGGTCATAAATTCATTTTGACAGCAATTGACTATTGTACACGTTGGACTAAAGCCCAACCTTGTAAAAACAACACCACTGAGGTGGTCATTAGATTTCTTAACGAATGCATCATTACTAGGTTTGGAGTACCGTTTGCCCTGGTATGTGACAATGGCCCTACTTTTTCTTCCGCAAAATTTATTCAATGGGCATATGAACATAAGATAGTTTTGAAATATTCTTCTAATTATTATCCACAGGGAAATGGACTAGTAGAGTCTACTAACAAAAACTTGTTAGAGGTAATTAAAAAGTTTTTGGAAAGTAACCTGAGGGATTGGCACACACAATTGAAATATGCCTTGTGGGGAGATAGAAATCGTATTAAAGCTGCCTTAGGGAATTCCCCATTTAAGTTGGTATATGGTCAAGACCCAATCTTTCCTATGCACTTACAGATACCAGTTCTCAGGTTCATGCAAGAATTTTACTCGAACGATGATAAGATAGAGGTTAGGCTTAATAACCTATTGAGTTTGGAGGAACAAAGAGATGTTGCCTTACAACAGTTTTCCAAGCATCAAGGTGTTGTCAAACGTTGGTTTGACAAGAGAGAAAACATTAAAGCCTTTCGAATATCAGACTTATTACTGTTGTAGGATAGGGCTAAGGAAAGGAAAGGTGATCACCAAAAATTTGACCGACTTTGGTTAGGTCCGTATCAGATTGTTGAGATCCTTGGTGAAAATTCTTTTCATTTAAGTACTTTAAAGGGAGAACCTGTTCCATTGTCCGTCAACGGGCAATTTCTAAAACACTACTTTGGCCCATGAAGGGTCTAATGACCAGTTTGTTGTAAGTATGTAATTAATTTTTTTTCCCTTTTGGTTTGTTTGTTTGTTGTTTTCTTTCTTCTTTCTTTCTTTCTTTGTTTTGTTTGTTTTTGGGGGTTTTCATTTTTATCTGATTTAAGTGATGGGTGAAGTTATTCAAGTTATACTGAAGGTACTAGGAGAGAAGTTGGTTGAATTGTTTTAAGGTATGTCTATTGAAATTTTTCGTTTCATAACTTGTGACTTGTGTTCCTTTTGTACAATGGTTTGATGGGTTGAACAAAAACATGTATATTGTAAAAGATCTCATCAACCACGGTTGAATCTGTCACAAAATAGATAAAACATCTATTCTATAAAGAAGCTCATTTGTCTCTAGGTGGCTGTATTTTAGATTTTGGGTGAAAAATCCAAACCTTGACACTATCATGAAATCCAATGTAGTTCTCAACTCGAATTTCAGGTTGTTATACCTAAGTATTGAGAAAAGCTAATAAATAATTCCTTCAAGAAAGCTTATAATATGAGAAATAAAAGAAAATCATTGAATGATGAAAAAATCAATACAATAAGGGTAGTTCAAGTATCTCTATCGGGGCTATAGATGCATGACTGACAATAGAGCAATGCTTTGAGAGAACTAGAGGTATCTCCATCGGGGCTATACACACCTGACTGGGAGCAAAGCAATGCCCAAGGTATCATTGTACGATAGTTAAAAGAGTTCAACTCACGTAGCCTAAATCTCGAATACAACTGTTTAGGAATGGGAGGGATTTTTTACCAAAAATAGATGCACCATACATACACACACTCAGATTCAAAGTTGTTAATGATGATTTACATTTGAGATTCCAGCTCAACCTTGTTTGTTATGACTAATCACACTTGAGTGGAAAACATTCATAAACCATGAGGTTTTGGGTGACTTAATTCTTCAGTATATTGAAAATGGGTAAACCATTTTCCCTAGTTGAGTCACCATTTGTTATGACTTGCATAACCACCCCATATTGAATTTGGTCAAAATGGGTCCCCCTTTTGTTTTCTTGTCTTTGGTGTTTGCTTGGGACTTAGGAGTTCTCGTCTCCTAAGTATTTGTCTTTTTTTCTTTTTTCTCTAGCGGAATTGGAACCAGAACAAACCTTGATTCAAAACTTATTAAGGTTCCATGTCTTGATTTTTTCCCGCTCCCGCTCCCGCTTGTTTCCTTGTGCTTTTTTTTGGTCGGTGTTGTTTTCCTTTTGCGGGACCAGATCTAGAATGGATCTTGAACTCAAAACTTTTACAAGTTCCAAGTTTGGTTCCCGTTCTGCCCCCGCCCCCATCTTGTGTCTTTTGTTTGTTCTATTTTGGGTTCAGTTCTTTTGATCCCATCTCTATGTTGTTGTCTTTTATTCTATTGGTTTTGTGTTTTCTCCATCTTTCGCGAGATCAGATCCAAAATGAAACTAAACCAGGGACTTGTAAAAGTTCCTTGATCAGTTCTAATCCTGATCTCATCCTTGCTTTCTTTTTTGTTCCACTTTACTTCAGCTCCACAATGGTCAAGTGTGTTTGTTCCTATCGTGATCCCACACTTGACCAACCGCATTAATGACATTAATTGCAGGCCCTCCACACACATGAAATCAAATTATTAACTTTAATTAAGGTTAATTTTCTCATTGTTATTATTGTCTAAACTGTAATAGTGAACCAGAGCCGAAATAGAGAAGGAAGAGCACAACTTTGATCAGGAAAGCAAGTATTTGTGTGCAAATTGGATGAAATTTCATCCCATTGGGTAGCATTTGAGGTAGGTGGACATTTCCTTGCTTCGTTCTGCTTTTCGTTTTTCGTTTTATTTTCCGTCTTGTGTTCTACGCGCGTTCGCGATATTTTTCATGGATATTTTCTTAATTTCATGATGTTGCTTTTGTTCTTTGTTTTGTCTTTCTTTGTCTTTGTTTTTTTTTCTTTTCTCTTGTGTCTTTTCTATTTCGGTTTTCTCACTGAGGTCATTTTCGTGTTTAGTTGCGTTCGTACCGTCATGCCCTAGCTTTGTTTAGGGTGTCATTTTTGAGAGGATTTAGAGGTTCTTATAGGGTCTTCTATCTGTTGAGTGACTCTCCCAAATCTTTCTCATGTGTCAACTCAATGATTTTCGCATGGGGTTTTGATGTCCTAATTCTCTAAGTCGACTGGTTAAGTAAGCTAGGGTTTGTACACCATTTAAAATTAAAATCGTGCCCTAGCTGATGGTTTCCTTTCGGCCATATGAAGGATTGATTTATGTGGTTATTTTAAGCCTCCTCGGCTCATCATGTGACCTTGTTTAAAAATCATTATGAGTTCTTAGGTAAGGTGATGTCATGCCTAATGATAAAGGGCGGAGTTAGATTTAGAAATGGATTTAATCCATAAACTTGTATTTGAAATGATTCGGATCCGGTTCCGAACTTGATCCTGATGGATTTTCGACTATCAAACTTCCTAATGTATCGAGTCCAATTTTTGATCCAGTCCTAGTCCCGTTAACCATTCCAACTCCAGTCCCAATCCTGACATGTAGTTCGTTTCAGTCCTAGTTTCGACGATGATCCCGACCCCGACCCTGCCAATACTTGATTCTTTTGAATTCTAGTTCCTTTCTTGGTTCCACCTCTGGTGAGTGGTAAATTTTGTTAAATATGTATAGACTACATGAAGAAGGAAAAAGCAACATGGAAGGTGAGCTCTTTAATACTAATTTTCATACTTTTCATAGATCTAATCCTGGGTTGTCATGCAGGAAGTGAGTGATGTCAGGAGCCTTTGTAGGAGTGTCACAAATGGAAGGTCAGACTACAGAAAGTTCAAAACAAACAAAGCCTAAGAGGATCAAGGTGGATCAAATCCCATACACCTTGAGATATAAACATTAGAGTCCCAATGTTATTGCAAGCAAATTGGATTCAGAGTTGCCTGATGTCACAGGCACCAATCTAGGCCCGTTAAATTATGAGGAATCATTGGATGATACCTTCATTGAACATGTGGCTCGGCGGACCGAGAGAATAGTTTAGTTGGGGTTGGAACATGTCACCATCTTTCCACTTTTAGTCCAGTGCCTAGAACTTATAATTGCAGTGACAGGAGCATACAACCCAACAACTAGGCAATGTGTTGATCTTCAAGGAAATGTGATCATTGACTTGTCTCCACAAATGATGAAGTTAATGTTCAATACACCTATCCCTCAGAATCCCAGGTTATTGAATGAGGTAGAGGAATTGCAATTGTTTAGCAAGCACAAGGAAGTCAATAGAGCTCATTTGAATAAAAGGTGGTTAAAGGTAGAAAAGAAGTCCTTAGCCAAGGTGACAGATCAACCTAAAAGGGCAGATTTCCAAAAAGACATAGGTGACTTAATCATGATGATGTCTAGGGTATTTGGGAAGAGGGATT
Organism: Sequoiadendron giganteum; assembly: GCA_007115665.2. Lineage (NCBI taxonomy): Eukaryota > Viridiplantae > Streptophyta > Pinopsida > Cupressales > Cupressaceae > Sequoiadendron > Sequoiadendron giganteum. Next base: position 591,185,134 of record CM021100.1, read on the forward strand.
CCTCATGGTTTAAAGAATGGATGTTTCCATTTATTGAGACAATTCTAGCTGGGAAACAATAATTTGATTGGACAATGATTTTGTCAGATTGCCTGTACAATCAAATGCAAAGGGTAAGAGAAACCAAGAATTTCTTCATGATTTTTAATTTATTATATGTTGCAACAAGGATGGGAATCTTCCCTAGATTAAATGTTGTAGGAATAATGGGGAAGATCCTAGACAGAAGAGACCTTGGGAACATTATGATCAACTTACCCTACATACATCAGAGTTGCACTGGAGAAGGGTCATTGATGTCTTCCTCTATGTTATCATTAATAGGATAATTGGAGATGCTGGATATAGAATAAGTAGGGATGCTATGGAATTTATTGCATAATGGGGAAATTGGTATATCTAATAGCCCAAGTTCTCCTATTTAAGATTAGCAGGATTTGATGGCCACCCTAACCTACTTCCAAGGTATTGTGGTGACAGGATTCTTCTCATGGAGTTTGTGTACCAAGCCTTAACAGTCAAGAGTAAATTTGCTACCAAATACAAAATAGGATGTCATAAATTTCCCATGAAGTTGGGAGAATGTTGTTGTGCTGATATTGTGGCTGCAAAAGTAGTATGTGATGAATTGAGTCACTTAAGGTTGGGATTGTACACCTCTAGGAAGCATTTTGACCAAAAGAATAAAATGAATAAGTTGCTTCCCACAATTTTTGAGAAGCACTACAATTTTCTAGAAGATTTTTGGTGGGATTTACAGGATGAGTATGATGTGAGAAGGAGTAATTATTAAAGACTTCCTATTCCTTGGATGATTGAATTTGGAGTAAAGGAAGATATTCGCAATACATTGTCAGATGATGGTGTAGTGTCCTTTAATTAGGTTGATAACTAGGAACATAAATTCCTCTACTTAGGGATTAGGCATCACAAATGGCAGTCATAATCTACTAAAGGACATCATTTGATTGTCAACCTAGAGACGTTAGACTTGAAATGGGTCTGCAAAGTATATGCACTAACCACCTATTTTAGACATGTTTTTTTTCCTGAAAATACTATGCTAGAATTGGAATTGCTGGAAACAAACTCTAACTGACTAAATCTGCTCAGAATGAAAACTAAATCCAGTTTTAAAGACAAGAACTATTCTGGCCCTAGTGGCTGTAGGAATAGCTGACAACTTTGTAATTCTGTCAGTTGCTGGGAGAGTCACACTGAAGTTCTATGAAAATGAAATATAGATATTCTAACTGCAGAAATGAAAAAGATAGACAACGTCCCTATGTGGGCCCCCTTAGGTAGTGTCTCAAGTACACAATAGATTAGACTGTAAATTCCATGGACACTTTTATTGAACTAAAATTGATAAGTACATTGCTCAGAACTCTACAACTATATTTCTAGAAAACTAAATCTGTTACACAGTAAACTTTCAGCCCTTTCTCTGAAGGAGAATCGGTTATTTATTCAAAAATGAAACCTAACAACTAACTAACCTTTCCTTCATAAAATTGGAAATATTTATTACATCATAACCAATTTAATGAAGAAGTGGACACAAGAGGGAGAACTGAGTCAGATCAAGAATTAAAGCACCACTATCCTAGATTTATGTGTCATCAAGACGCCTCTACTAGATTCCTGGAATGCTTCCCTTGTATGGTGGAATACTTATCAACTGTCTCCTCACTTCTTGCTGCCGAATCGGTCGGCTTTGAATCAGTCTTGCAACAATATAGTGGAGGCTAACTCTTCTCCTTGAGACTTGGTACCTGCAAATAACTAACAACTTCTCCTGCGACAAAGGATCAACTCAACACATTTAACTCATTAAATGATCCATTATCTCATTCATACATTTATTAGGTATTGGTTTCGAGCAAACAATATTTCATATATGGCTGCAGGAAGGTTAACAATAGTGGCTGCAAGAAAGGCATGTCATCACAAAAATTCACAAGGCACACATATTCTATCAAACTAATAAAATATTTAAGCAATAACCATGGAAAGACTTATCATAATAAACTTGTTATATTAAGAATAACATCTATGTTTCACTTCCATAATTACCACTAAATGTCTTCTCAGCATAATAAAAGATATAAAAATGTTTAAAAACATAGTCTAAAATATGCCAAAAACTGGGCTCATCATTCCCCTCAACCAACTACTTGCTGGTCCCTTCAGCAAGTCTGGCATTTTTCCTCTGAGCAAACTCTCTTAAATCAACATTCATCTGTTGTCCACATTCACCATGTTGAAAACTCTAGAAGTGAGCCCGCATGGATTCCAATCGTTTCCACTTGTTATCCTTTGAGTTCCTATTGTAGGTGTTGTTTTCTCCCTACATGGCTAGAAGTGACCATAAGAGAATGGGTGGCTGCATAACCAATGGTAACCAATTCTCTTTCTTTGTCCTTGCGTTTCTCAGGTACCTTTCTTCTCTCTGAGTAGATGCATATAGGTTGTTTGGGGTATGTGGCTCTGCCCTTCTTAGATTCAATGGAAAGTGTTCCCATCTTGTTTGGTTGTGTTGTGTAGCACCATTGAGGTCATTATTTATAATTTGGGAGTACTGGGTAAACACTTCTTGTCTCAAGGGTTCAATTATCGGTCTATCCCTTTCATCTGCCCATATCTTCTTCTAGTCAAAGTAAATGCAAATCCCCTTCTTAGATTCATTTCTTACTATCAGTGGTATGCTAACCTCGTCATGTTTAAAACTGTCAAACTATTCTCCCTTGCTAATCTCATTCCCGATCCAGGAGATTAGAGCACTAATGTGTATGTCTCCTACATAGCATAGAGGATTCCATTCCTTATCATGAGGCACAACCAAATTGTGTAAATAAAACTCACACAAAATGTGTCTGACATGCTACGGTGATTCCCTGTATGCATCATAAAATTCCTTGGGAGTGTTCAAGGAAGGGTTCTAAGCTTGCCAGATCCTTATTAATTGAAAGTTCAAATATAACTCCTCTAAGTACATCGCATTAAAAGGCAAGAGAGACCTACACTGTACTATCTTTGGGACAAGTTGGACTACCTAATTGAGAGTGTCTGTAAGATTAGAAACTTCTATATCCTTGTTCTGGATTACTCTCTTCAATTTCTTAATTTCCAATTCATAGGCAGTCTGCCGATTTTGAAGTTTTGTGTAACCTGACATTCTTGCAGCAAAACTTGTAACATGGAGAGGAGGCTTATGGTTATGATTCACTGCAAGTGGTCCTTTAATTTCCTTAGGTGCATCAATATTTGCATCCTCTTTTGTCTCAATTATTTCTTTGTCATATGATTGCTCAGGAACTTCCTATTCCATTTTGTCTTCCTGTTGCTAGTCCTCTTGTTGTTCCTGTGGCATATGATGTTCTGGTGTATTTTCTGGAACAGTCGGTGATTCATCTATCCCTTCATTATTTTCACTTCTCTCTTTTGATTGAGTTGCAATTGTTTTTCCTTCCTCCCTAATACACACTACCTCTTCCTGCAGCTATTCCGATAGCCCTTCTTGCATTTGTTCTACAACAGCTGCCAACTCATCAAGGCTAGCCCCTTATGAAACATGCTCAGTCTCACCAACAAATGGTTCATTTTTCTAGAGTTCAGGACTAGAAGGGTCTAAGGGTGATGGTGTAGATTGAGAGGTATCGAGTGAATGCTGAGTTGCCTGGTTCTGAATCTTGGAGCTTCTCCGTATAAGAGTGGGGATTGCCTTATGTTTCTTTGGGTTCCTAACTATAGGATTAGGAGATTATCTTGTTTGCTTCCTCTTGACGGATTTAGGAGCAGGTGTAGGGGTCTTTTGTTGTGGTTTTACCATTGGTGACTTCCCCTTTTTTTTCTTAGAGGAATTACTAGGGTTAGCAATAGGGGTTTGTACTATCTCTTTGGGAAATATTTCAGAAAGAGGGACCTCATCTTGCAAGTCAAAAGTTTCAGGCATAGGAGGTGCGGCCATAGAGGCCTCAAACTTTGACTGAGAGGTTCACTGTTTAAAAGTGAGAGGCTGACCCCTGGATTTGACATTTTGAACCTCTGGATTCAAATTAACAACAAATTCCTCCCAGAACATTGGTGACACATCCCTAACAGATTTATCTACAAGCAATTTTATGAGGAAATGGTGGGAGACAAAATTAATTCTTCCCTTTTAAATTGGGCAACACTATTGGAGAGAAAACTATACAGGAAATTTGGTATGTTCATTAATAACCCATGACACAAATGAGATAATAGCTTGAAATGATGAGAATGCAAAACAGAGAAATGACCTTCACATGCTAGGTATTTGATTACATAACCTTCCCATGGAATCCAATCTTGCAGAAAACTCATCCATTGGGTTCCTTGTTTATCCACATGTAGGGGAGGATCTTCAGGCCGAGTAAATTCTGCCCTAGCACTATGTGCGTCCCTTGTTCGAGGAAATAGTTCACCAGCTTGAGGTAACCCTGTTACCTCTACAATTCTGTTCACTGAGGTATCAATTTTTACTCTCCTAACCTTAGCCTTTCCATTATGAAATTTCCTTGTGAATTCCTCAGCAATAGCTTCATCAAATGTTTCAAGTTTGAGAAAATAGTTGAGCCACCCATACTGTCTGAATGGCAGAAAATGTTGTGCGTCCTATAACAAGACATTGTGGTTTGTTGGGTCATGCCTAATGGGCTGGCCTCCCATTTTTATGCTTGTCTTTGAAAATTAGTTCTTCAATTGAGAATTCACCCTGGTTATTTCAATTTATTTCTTTCACAAATTCAACTTCTTGCAATTCAAACCAACTTCTCTGCTCTCCCCTCAACCTAAACTTTTGAACTTCTTTCAAAAGATGCAAAAAATAGAAGGAAGAATTTCAAACATCTTATCTCAAATTTTAGACATAAAAAGATTGATAGAGAGGAGCTAAAGACATGCCTGGTCATTATTACAAGAAGTAATGGAGGTTTTCTCATTTATTGCAATTTTTAAAAATCTAGAGTTTAAGCAAAAAGGACAGTAAACTTGATGTGACAAGGCTTCGTGGCGGTGGAAAGTAATGATGTGGCCATCAGTTAGGAATTAGGAAAAATGCTTTGAATGTGCAGAAAAGACCGAAGGATATTACAACCATATAGGAAGTTCGTTGTCTTACTTAATACCTAACTAAACATAATAAATGAAATAATTAATCAATCTTTGAGTTAAGTGGAGCTTACCTGTAATGATGCACCACAACTGACTGATGTGGCTCCATCTTCTTTATTGCAAAAGGTGATCTTTGGAAATGTGGAAATGGTTATGTGTGACAGGTGGATGAGGTGGCAAAAGAAGAAATGGTATGGATACAAGATGGAATGATGGTATGGAATGGGGATCCATGTGGATGACCCTTTATTATGATCTTTTAATGCACTTTTCATGCATTGCTTAGGGAATCGAGCTGAGACTCAACTCCTTCAGCTGCAGGATCAATAGATTCCTGCTCAAGTTGAAACTACTTTAGGAACTCTTCTTTATCAATGGGCTTTAGGTAAAGCTTTAGTCGATGCCCATTGACCAATAATTTGAACCTGACATCATCAATTATGCTCAGCTGAACTACACCATTATCAAATACTTCTGAAATTTCCTATGGTCCCAACCATCTGGTCTGTAGCTTCCCTTGATTGTCCTTGTACCTTGAATCATAGAGTAGAGCCCAATATCCTGCTTTGATTTTATTTTCCTTTATGTACTTATCATGCCATCTGATCCTCTGATTTTGTACTATTTCTGTATGATGCAGGACACTCTTTCTTAGCTCATCCAAGGCTGCATGATTCTATCTTTTTGTGTAGTTGTTAAATCCATATCCAGCTCCAAAGTTGTTCTAAGAGTTTTGTGTTCAAACTCCACTGGCATCATAGCTTTCTTTCCATACACCATTTCGAATGGTGTAAAAGCTGTTGTAGTCTTCCATCATAGCCCAATCCTTCCTATGTAGGTCCACTATTTTCATCAAAATGGCCTCAATATCCCTATTAGTGATTTCTATCTATCCATTAGCCTGAGGATGATAAGGAGTTGACTTCCCGTGCCTTATGTTGTATTCATTTACTAAGGTTGTAATAAGAGTGGAAGTAAATTGTGCTCCTTGGTCTATCACTATTTCTCTAGGAACACCAAATCTAGTAAAGATTTCTTCATAGAAGAATTCTTCTACTTTATTATCTCTAGTATGCATCATAGGTCTAGTCTCTACCCATTTTGTTACATAATCTGTGCATACAAGAATGTAAGACTTACCATTTGAAGGTGGATCAATTGGGCCTACAAAGTCTAGTCCCCATTTATCAAAGGGTGTAACAATAACTTGTGGAAACAAAGGCATTTCATCTGATCTTGTTAGCCTCCCCATCCTTTGACATCTATCACACCTCCTGGTATACTTGGCTGCATCTTTATGTAGTGTTGGCCAATAATATCCAGTATTTAAGATCTTCATGACTGTCCTCTTAGTAGAAAAATGTCCACCACAAGGTTCATCATGGCTTGCATGAAGTATGTCATGAGTGTCTTCCTCCCTCACACATCTCCTCATTACTTGATCAGGCCCTGTGTAAAACATGCAATCTACAATCCAAGAGAAGTTAAATATTTTCTCTACTAACAATCTCTTTTCCTTAGGTGAGAGGTGAGGAGGAGTTCTTCCTGCAGCCAAATAATTTTCTATGTCTGCATACCATGGATGAATGAATTTGATGACAAACAAATGTTCATCAGGGAAGGAATCTTCTATGAGTGCAAAATCATCTTGTCTTTTAATTCTAGATAGGAAATCAACAACCACATTGGCTTTACCTGATTTGTCCATAATTGTAATATCAAATTCTTGCATTAGCAACAACCACCTAGCTAGTCTCCCTGTAATTTAGCTCTTGTTTATGAGATACCTGATTGTTGCATGATCAGTATGGAAAAATATTTGATAGCCTATGATATAATGTCTGAACTTGTTGAGAGCATAGAGGATTGCTAACATTTCTTTTTTTGTAATGGTGTTGTTGAGTTTAGCTCCTTGTAAGTTCTTGCTGATATAATAAAGTGCATGCTCATTTGAACCACCCTTTTGTCCTAGGACAACAACAATAGCATAATCTAATGCATCCATGTGAATATGGAATGGAAGTGACCAATCTGGTCCCTTCAAAATAGGTGCTTTTGTAAGGGAAGTCTTAAGGTCAAGGAATTCTTTCTCACATTATGCTGTCCAAGCAAACTCTGCATCCTTCTTTAGCAAACTATATAGAGGTCCTGCTGTTTGACTAAAATCTTTAATAAACCTCTTGTAGCAGTCGACATGTCCTAGAAAGCTTTTGAGTTCTTTTTTCTTGGTAGGAAGGGTAGAGTGGAAATGAATTCAATTTTAGAAGGGTCTACCTGTATTCCTGCAACAGAAATGTAGTGTCCCAACACTATTCCTTCTTGCATCATCATGAATCATTTCTGACTATTGAGTGACAAATTATGATCTTCACACCTTTGTAGTACTTTTTTCAAATTTTCTTGGGCTTCCTCAAATGTTTCACCATAAACAGTAAAGTCATCCATGTATATTTCCATGCAATCATATGAAATATCTGAGAAAATACTAATCA
>CM021100.1:591192861-591221913 GCA_007115665.2 Sequoiadendron giganteum
AAATCCAGTTTTAAAGACATGAACTACTCTGTCCCTAGTGGATGTAGGAACAGTTGATAGCTCTGTAATTCTGTCAGTTGCTGGAATAGTCACACTAAAGTTCTATGAAAATGAAATACAAATACTCTAATTGTAGAAACGAAAAAGATAGACAATGTCCGTAAGTGGGCCCCCTTAGTTAGTGTCTCAAGTACACAACATATTAGACTATAAATTCCATGAACGCTTTTATGGAACTAAAAATGATAAGTACATTGCTTAGAACTCTACAACTGTATTTCTAGAAAACTAAAGCTATTACACAATAAACTTCCAACCCTTTCTCTGAAGGAGAATGAGCTATTTATTCAAAACTAAAACCTAACAACTAACTAACCTTTCCCTCATAAAATGGGAAATCTTTATTACATCATGACCAAACTAATGAAGAAGTGGACACAAGAGGGAGAACTGAGTCAAATCAGTTTGAAGAATTAAATCACCACTATCCTAGATTTATGTGTCATCAAGACACCTCTGTTGGATTCTTGGAATGCTTCCCTTGTATGGAAGATGACTTATCAACTGTCTCCTCACTTCTTCCTGCTAAATCGGTCTACTTTGAATCAGTCCTGCAATGATCTAGTGGAGGCTAAATCTTCTCCTTGAGACTTGGTACCTACAAATGACTAATAACTACTCCTACAACAAAGGATCAACTCAACACATTTAACTCATTAAACGATCCATTATCTCATTCATACATTTACTAGGTATTGGTTTCGAGAAAAGAATATTTCACATATGGTTGTAGGAAGGTTAACAATAGTGGTTGTAGGAAAGGCATGTCATCACAAAAAATCACAAGGCACACATCTTCTATAAAACTAATAAAACATTTAAGCAATAACCATGGAAAGAATTATCATAATAAACTTTTTATATTAAGCATAAAGTCTATGTATCACTTCCATAATTACCACTAAATGTCTTCTCAACATAATAAAAGATATAAAAATGTTTAAAAACATAGTCTAAAATATGCCAAAAATTGGGCTCATCAGATGGTGTGGCCTTGGATCCTAGATATGAGACTGAAAAGATTGGCACCAAGGACTTAGCCCCCATAAATTGGAAAGAAGAAGAATTCATTGACATCAAGTAGATTTCTAGGACAGTATTGGATAGAAGTATCCAATGGGTGGTCACGAGAATAAAAGAACCCAAAGCTCAAGGTTCAAAAAAGAAGAAAGCATGGGCCACTAAAGGATATCAAAGGATTAAGAAAAGGGTAGCCTCTAGAGAGCAACTTGAATATCTTCCTCCTATCTCTGGAGGAGATGCTATTCCAAATATACCAGCTCAAGAGGTCCATGAATCATAAGGCATGAATGCTACAACTGTTGGAGAAGGTTCCTCTTCACAACCTACCCTTACTCAAGAGACAAGAAAAGAAATACTTATAGGAAGCTTTCATGAACAAGCAGAAACACTGAAGAGAAAAGAGCTTGAGGTTGAAATTCATGACATAGACACAGATTCAGAAGAAACAAATTCTGAGGATGAGATTGTTAAAGATGTGTGTGCTCAAAATGTTGGAGAAGAAAATGTTCTCACCCCAGAGGATCAATGGAAGTTGTTTGAAGATGCTAAAAAATAAGCTAATGTTAAAGCACAAGATGAAGAATTAGTGAAACAACAAGAAACAAAAGCCAAGGCCAAAGATGATATGCATGCCAAGCAACAAGAATTGGAAGCTTTAGCAAAGGCTAAAGAATTGGGAAGGCAACAAAAGGAGAAGGAGGATCTGTTGCTATAAAAAAAGGGAATTTGAGCAAAGGGTTAAGGAAGAGAGAGACAAGTTAGCCTTGCTTCAAAATATTCATGAGCTGGAGGAAGAGAAGGCTCAACAGAGGAGAGAAAAGGAAGCTCTTGAAGCTAAATCTAAAGTAGTTGAAGAGGCTCGGAGGAAGAAAGAAGAAGAATAATTGGAGCTAAAAATGATACAGGGAGAGGAACAAGCCAAAATTGATCAAGAAGCTTCTAAAATGTGGGCCAGGGTAGGGGAATTAGAGAAACAAAGAGATCATTTGTTGGAGGAGAGAAGATTAGAAGAAGAACAATTGGCCAAAGATGAACAAGAAAGGAAGGGAAAGCTAAAGCTGATAAATTGGTCAAGGAAAAAGCAGAGAAGGAGAAACAACAAGAGGTTTATTCTCAACCCAAGGAAGCAATTTGGCAACCTCTCTCTCCTACCACATCTTCTTCTACATGAGTGATGACTCCCCTTGCTGCTCCTACATGACTAAAGCTCAATCTTGAGAAGAAGTAGATAGTGCAACCACAACCACTTAATTGGGATGATGTCAGAAAGGAAATAGAAAAGGAGACGCCAAAGAAGAGAGAGAGGGTTCTTCATTCCACAAGGCTAACAAATGCTAGAGAAATTGTTGTTGAATGTGCTATCCCCATGGTTGATAAGCATAAGTAAGATATGCAATTAAGTGATTATCAATTGGGCATTGTTAATCTAAGAAGGTCCATAAGAAATCAATAGATGAACTTAATTGATATTGTAGCTTCTTCTACCAAGTCCAGAATGATCCAGGACAAGCAAAAGAAAGATGAGCTTAAGTCACAAGTGGACCAATTACCTAAGTTTTTGAATGATCTCTCTTCTCCTATCTCCTCATAGTCTACTACTCCTGAGATGCCTATTTTGCTAAGCAAGAAAGATGTTGATAACTTGATTGAAATGAGGAACAAGGTGGGAATAATAGACATATGGATTTCTAGGTTGAACCAATAAATAGAAGATTTTCTCATGGAAGGTTGCAAGGTTCACAAAGAAGCATTGGAATTGCTTAATGACATGGTTACACATGTTGAAACTCTTGAGAAAAAGGAGGAAGAATATGCAGGGCATGTGAGGAAGATGAAAGATATTAATAAGTTGCCGAAGAAAACTTTGCTAGAACAATCCATCTTGGAAGAAGACAATGAAGACTTTGTGGAAAATCCCATTAGCATCATCAAGTTTAGATCCTCTTTCATTTTGACTCATAGGAATGAGGTGCAACATGCCGGGAAAGATCTTAATGAACAAATTGAATAAAATGGAGCAAGTATTAGTATACTTCTCAATGAAGATATTCCTGAAATAGATGGCCTCCTCCTTGATAAGCTCAGGGAAAAATGGAGTGGTAGATTTGAAGAAATAATGCAAAAAAGGGATGATGATGCTGATGATCTTTTAATGGATAAGCTCATGGATGTTAAGCAAGAAGTCAAGGATTCCAGGAGGGAACTCATAAAACTTAAGGATATGAAAAAATTTGCCTCTTCTGAGCTAGCAAGAATAAAATTTGAAGATAACTGGGTGGATGTGCCTGATACAAATATGCTTCAATAGGTTATCACTATTTATGATGAGTATATGTTGGAGAAGAAAATGCAAGGTTAAGGCACCCATACATCTGTTCCTTGGCCAGATCAGGATCAAGAAAGCATGGTTTGTTGGAGATATTAATTGCCTATTTTGTAGGGAGGTGACATAGGATCAACTGGAGACCTCAACCATTCCACCTTTCTTCCTTTGGATGTAGGTTTTGAAAAAGTTCAATCAACAACTGAAGATCCAAATGGAGACTCATCCTACATTGCCTCAGTCACCCCATAACTTGTGGATCTAGATTTTGATGAGAGGAATTAGTGCTAAATAGGTTTATATATACAATTTCTCTGCACTTTGTAAAGCTTGGCTCAACAAAGAAAGATTGGTCGCCTAGAGGAGACTTAAGAAATAGTTTTTATAGTTTTAGAAGTTTTGTACAATTTTATGCAAGATACTTGGATACTTTTTTACAAAGTTTTCAATACAAGTTATGTTATTTCTAGAATATTTTTCAGTGATAATGTTGACGAACCATAGCAATTTGTATGCCAGTGAGTGTTGTGCATAAGTGTTTCTTACTTGATGCAAATTAGTAGAGGATTTTGAATTTAAAGCTATTTCATTAAATTATCTGTAAATAGGATTCTTTTATGTTTGTTGATCTATGAATTAATGATGAGGTGGTAATGTGTTCTTGTCTGATTGTTGAGGTTTGATGGTTGTACATTTTGAATGAGCACTGTGAATGAATATGATGGTGTAGAATAATTTATGGATTGTATCATTTTATAGTTTCTTAGTTACTTGAAAGGCTCATTGTGAAATTTATATCTCTGAATTGTAAGGATTTTACATTTATGATTTGTTGTTCTATGCTTTGATCTATCCTTTTCTATTTAGTTTACACCCCCAAATGTTAGATTAGTTCACATCATGCAATTTGTGTCCTTTTTACTAGCAAGCCTCTTGAATATTATGGTTGCATGGACTACTGAATAAAACAACACAGTTGAGAACCAACTACAGAGACCTTGGAAGATAGGTGGGTTTAGATCATTTATCTTTTTCAGGAGAAATATAATAGAAATATTATGTTTAACATTTTTGTGTCAATTTGGCCATCAACAAGTAGTACTGATCAAATTTGGATATCTCTACTTTACATGGTAATTCCCATGATTGTGGAAGAGACTGGTTTTGTTATAGTCTTTTTTTACTACACTCTCTTTTTGTATTACCCGTTGAACAAGTGGAAGGGGTTGGCAAGCCGCCATTTACTTCTTGTACTTGCATTGTAATCCTCATACTACTGATTGGTTGAGCCATCACCAATACATAAGACCCCCAACACCATATGTTAGCACCTTACTCACCTTGGGTTTGAGTGCACATTCTTGGGTTGGGTTACTTTCCAACATTGTTCTTCCTTTGAGCATTAAAGATCCTTGGTGCCATATGACAACACCTTTTCCATCTGGGGATTGAGTGTGCATTCTTGGCATAGAGTTACATTACAACAGTTGATTTGGATTTGAGCTAACCTTAATGGGTGCTTGTTGTATTGAGTTGCACATTGTAAAATTTGAAAAAATTGGTTAGAAAATTTAAAAATGGGTATTCAGAAACAAGCTGAATGAAGATGGTGAAGTGGTAAGGAGTAAAGCAAGACTTGTATGTAAAGGATATTCACAGGTTGAAGGAATAGATTTTGAAGAAAATTTTGCACCTGTAGCAAGAATGGAGGCCATTTAGATGTTCTCAATATTTTTAGCTCATAAAGACTTCAAAGAGTATCCGATGGATGTCAAGTCTACATTTTTGAATGGAGAACTGGAAGAAGAAGTATATATGGAGCAACCGGAAGGTTTTCAGATGTCAAAAAAATTGAACATGGTTTTTAAGTTAAAGAAGGCATTATATGGAATTAAAAAAGATCCCAGAGCTTGGTATGCTAGATTGGATAGATAGTTGATAAAGCAAGGATTCAAAAAAGGATCTGCAGACAACAATCTTTACTTCAAGGTTGAATAAAACAAAATGTTGATAATTGTGGTATATGTTGATGACATCATCTTTGGTGGAAATGAAGGTATGTGTAATAAATTTGCTAAAGAGATGCAAAAAGAATTTGAAATGTCTATGGTTGGTGAGTTTAATTTCTTCCTTGGACTTCAAGTAAATCAAACTGACAAAGGGATATTCATTTCACAATCCAAGTATATTAAGGAATTGTTAAAGAAGTTTGGAATGGATGATTCCAAACTGGTCTGTACCCCTATGGTAACTGGGTGTAAGCTAAGTTAGGATGATGAATCTACTAAAGTTGATCAGAGCATGTACAGATCCATGATTGGTGGACTGTTGTATCTTACTACTACTAGACTGGATATCATGCATGTAGTATGTTTAGTTGCAAGATTTCAAGCAGAACCTAAGGAAGCACATGTGATAGCTGTGAAGAGGATATTTAGATATCTTAAAGGAACTCTAGATTATGGGCTATGGTATCCGAAGGATAGTGATTTCACATTGAATTCCTACACTGATGTAGATTGGGTTGTCTGTGTAGATGATCGAAAGAGTACAAGTGGCAATGAATTCTTCCTTGGAGGAAGATTAGTTTCATGGTTGAGCAAGAAACAAGATTCATTTTCTTTATCCACTGTAGAAGTAGAGTATATTGTAGTAGTATCCTGCTATACACAAGTAATTTGGATGAGGCAAACCCTGATGGACATAGGTGTGGTGAGTGATGAATCTATTTCTATATTTTGTGACAATACAAGTGATATAAATATTTTGAAGAATCAAGTGATACATTCTAGAACAAAGCACATATCTATCAAGTATCACTTCTTGAGGAAGAAGGTATTGCAGAATGAAGTTAGACTTGAATATGTACCTACCAAGGAACAAGTTGTAGACATACTCACTAAGGACCTTCAGAAGGGTACCTTTGAGTATCTCAGAGGGAAGTTAGGGGTTACTACCCCTCCTTCTTTGAACTAAGTGTACATGGAGGTGCATCAGTCTAGTGGATTCACAGACTCTTTTGTTCTGGACTGATGATTGAATTCTACTCCTTAGGGGGAGTAGGGAAGTGCATTGTTGCAGTATGTGATGTGGGTGTACTCCTAAGGGGGAGTGAACAAAGCTTTATATGGAAAGAATTTACTTTGCCATTGATTTCAAAGGGGAAGAGAGAATCATATGAAAATTTTATGCTTGTGCACGTTGTCACTTCGAAAAATCATGTATGTTATCTTTGATGGTTTTTCACATCATGTGTTGCCATCAATGACAAAGGGGGTGATTGTTGCATGTATGGATGTGTTTGATGGTGTTGTCATTAATTTTTTCATTGATGTCAACATATTTCAGGTTGAGTACAGATGGTACTTGTATAGTTGAGATACTATAGAAGTGCTTAGAGTACATGGAGCTATATTTATGAAGTTTTAATTGTGTTTTTGCCAAGTGCTTTTGAGAAAAATTGAGAAATAATGAAGGCAGTGTTGAAGTGTGTGTTCTGAGTGTGCTCTGGTATTGTGCTTTTCATTTCTTCTATGTTGATCCTATGCATGTGCAGATCTATAAGTGTGTTCATGAGCTTCAGTGGATAATACATCCCAAGTTTTTAGCTTTTGGTTTGATGAAGAGTAAAATATATGTTCACCGGTGTGTGAATTGGTTTGGAAGAACTATTTGTTTATGGACTGGGAAAAATGTTTTGGCTCCACAATATTTTAATATTTGGTTTCAGATCTTGTAGATCTGAGAGATGAATCTTTTTGATGGTTTCTGTGTTCTGAAAAACTTTCTTGTGGTTTGGTGCTTCAGAAGACCTACTCTAGAGCTCCTATGTTTTGCTGGTTGGTCCAGTTGGACTGTTTGTAGATTTCTCTATGAATGAAGTTTGTTGTAATTACTACATATGTACCTGAGGCATTCTTAGAGATGGAAAATGTTTGGTGAAGCGTGTTGTGTGATCCACGTGTGATCATATTGCTGGAGATGCGTGTAATTTAAATATCATTGATGTTTTCATTAGGTTTGGCCGACCTATTCTCTACACGTTACATTAAGTTTTTGCATCAATTTGAAGAAGCATGTGATTGATCCAGGATATTATATCTAGTTGGTCCTCTCTCATTCTTATCCACCATGGGAATGTTGAGTAGCTGACCTAGTTTGAATTTGTAAATGAAATTGTATAGCTAACCTTGGAGAATGTTTCTAGGGTTGAAGATGGTATAAAATCAAATCAAGTTGTAGCGAATTTGATATCCATCCATCTACGATTCAAGAAAGTAAGTGAAGTGTGCAAACAAGTGCAAAAAGAAGAGTGTGGAAGAGTGAATTGAGGCAACAATACTTTAAGGTGTTAGATTCCTGAAAGCAGCGAGCTGATGGTGTCTACAATCTTCTGATCAAGTTGTGAATGTGTGGAGCCCTAGTGGTGGATCTTCATTTATCCTTTCTTTTTCTATAGGTAGTGAGCCTCCTTCTGGATAGTGAGTCCTTTGTTGGTAGTGAGCCTTTGTATCTGGGTAGTGAGCCCTCTGGTTGTGAGCCTTTGTATTCGGTATTGCATAACTACTATATTGTGAGTTAATCCTCACTGTGGTTTTTCCCTCATTGGGTTTTCCACGTAAATCTGGTGTCTCTGGTGTTCGCTTTCTATTATTTGCATTTCATGTCTACACTTAATAACAGATTGAAGTTAAAGTGAAAATATTAAGTTTAGAAGTAAAGTGATTTGATACAACTGATTCACCCCCCCTCTTAGTTGTCTTGTGTATTCAATAGATAATTCCCTTTTTCTTAATTAATGATACTTCTACCTTTCAAAGCTTAATGGGTTTTCTAAGTCTACATCTAAAAGTTCATATTATTCTTCTTTGATGATATTTTAATTTATAGTCACACTTGGAATGCTCATCTAAGGCATGAAATGATAACAATCTAAGTGTTCATTCAAACTCCAAAAAGTGGAGCATCTTGGCCATATTTTTTCACGAGAGGGAGTCTAATTTGATCTCAAGAATATTGAAGCAATGCATGCATGCACTATACCAAAATCCATAAAAAATGTAGGTTTCTTAGGATTGACATAGTATCACCACAGGTTTTCACACAACTATTGTAAAATTATCTAGCCTTTGACAAATCTAATGTAAAATTACTTTTCTTGGATGGAGTAATATGATTTGACAATCCTTAAGATCAATTCAACCATATGTTCAACTCCATTTTCTAGCCATGCCATCACAAAATCTTTGGCCCTTGGAATAGATATGGTTACTATGCTAATGCAAGAAGGTCAACCACTAATTTTCACTAGCAACCAATTGAGAGGTAACCAACATAAAATAAAACCTTAGTAAATTTAAAAAATTCTATAAAGTCTAGCAAGTGGAGCATCTTGGCACTCTTGTTTCCGAGGAAGGAGTTCATGTTGATCCCAATAATATTAAAGCAATGTAAGAGTAGACCAATCAAACACATCAATTTTTTTAGGGTTCATTAGGATTGATAATGAACTACCACAAGTTTTTCCTACAACTATGGTATAATTTTTAGGTTCTTGAAAATATTGTAAACGTAATTCCTTCATCTAGATGAAAGAGATTGATTTGAAATTCCTTGAAATGAAAGCTAGTATGCATTCAACTCTAGTTTTGGTCATGTCATATTTTCATAAGCCCTTTATTCTAAAATGTGATGCATTGGGTATAGGTATGGTTGTTGTATTAATGTAGGATGGTCAACTTGTGGTCTTCACTAGCAAGTAATTGACATTGTGAAATTTAGCTAAAGCCACACACACATACACACACATATTATGGCTATCTACCATGCTTTTGAGAAATGAAACCCTTACCTCTTGGGATAAAAATTCCAAATCAAAATTTATCATCATGGATTGATATATGTTTCTTATAGAAAAGGGAATCTTCCCTTGAATAGTAAATTTCATTGACTAAAATATAATGTTATGAATACGAGACCATCAATGAGAAGGGGAAAGAAAAGTGGTGGAAAATGTAATCTCATGTAAATGCGAAGATGAAGGTATATTTTTTTCTTTTTTAGTGCTAGTACCTATTGAGATGAAAGAGATTAGTCAAGAATGGACCATTGCTCCAAATATTTAGGTTATCATCTATTATTTGGAACATGATCCTTAGTTTATGCCAAGGTTTAAATGGTAGGACAAGTGTTAAAATATTATGACCACATTTATTTATGTCACAACTCCTTGTTCAAGTCCCAGTTACTCATGAATCTTTGTTCCCCCTACTATAGGTCACTTACATTTTTTAAAAACATATGAGTGTGACAAGTGAGATAATGAGATTCATTTTGGGATCATCTTAAGTGGGATGTAAAAATATTTGTGTTGGAATATTAGGAGTGTTAGTTTAAGGGGAAACCAATATGTTAGGATATCTCCTTTCTATATTCAACATGGTATGTGGACATAGTTTTTATATGAATTTTATTATTGGGCTTTTGATGTTGGGTGGTAAATTTCATTTTGGTTATTGTTAATTATTTTACTAAGTATGGCCATTTTTGTGCCTTTTCCCACACTTACAAAATTGTTATTATAGCTCACCACTTTTTGGATTTAGTCTTTAAGCTTCATAGTATGCCTTGGTTCATTATTAATGATTGTGATCCTTCTTTAACCAATAATTTCTATAAGGAATTACTTACATTGTATGACACTCAATTGAACATGATTTTATCCTATCACCCTTAGAATCATGACAAAAATAAGTTTCTCTACAAATCCTTAAGACCTATGTATTCTATTTTATGTATGAGCAACAAGGGTAGTGGGCTAGGTGGTTGCCTCTTTTTGAATGGTAGTATATCCTGATTATGCCCACTTTTTATACCATACGTGGCTCTTTATGGTAATGCCCCACCTTCTTTGGCTATTATATTCCAAGTTTGTCTAGGATTGAAGTAATTGATAGTTCCCTCACTAAATAGAGGAAATTAGTAGGTCCTTTAGAGATAATTTGGGATATACATAGAACTATATGAAATAATAGGTGTAGTAACATAGGATAGAGCATTCCTTTATAGTTGGTGACTAGGTATTTTTATGTCTCGATCCTTACAAGAAAAAAATATTGTGTAAGAAGGTGGGTTATAATTTGGGTCTAAATTTTATGGCCCTTATTAGGTAGTGCAACACATTAGTCTCTCAAGTGGTGAAGAACCTTGAACTCCCATCCTCTTCAAAAATCCACCCAATTTTTTATGCTTCTTGCCTCAAGAAAGTGACTAGGCATGTTTCAAAAAACCTAATAAAACTATCCACATCGGATTAGGAAGGATACATATTTTTAGAAACTAAGGCTATATTGGGAAAATGTACCAAGAAACTCTATAGTTGTTCTATTGAGGAGATTTTAGTCCAATTGTAGCATCTCCAACCTAAAGATGCCACACAGGAGCCAACTAACATTCTTTCCAAATTTCCTTATTTGAAGCTTTGAGGAAATTTTTTTTTGAAGGGAAAGATAATGTTATGAACTCTCATTTTATTGTAGGTATTAGTTATTAGTTAATATTACATTGGGTGCATATGATTTGTAAGTCACCTAGATGGTAAATTAGAATGAAAGTGCTTATCACATATGCATGTGATAGTCATAATTACTTTTTGCAAGATTATTTATATTGTAATAACTTTCCAAGTGAAATGCATCTTCAATATTTATAATTTAAATGTATGTTAGTGGTTTCCCCCTTAAAGTAACATTACAACTTGATAATATACAACATTTTGTTGCTCTTTTTTTACATATCTATGCACATTGTCTATATTTTTTTTTTATAGGTTCTTCCTTATAATATATATCCCTTTTCTATAATATTTAGCTTCATTACACCAATAACTAAATACTTAATGAAATCATAAAAAAATCTATGAAAGAAATAAAATAATAATTAATTTATGTATTTATGTCTATGAAAGATAAACAATAGTCTATGAACAAACATTGTAAAAAATACAAAACAAAAAATCAACAATAAAAAAAAACCATGATCCAAAATAATACTTAAGAATCTTAAATAACACTTCTACATTCAATATTTCCTACCCAAAATAATAAAAATATGATAACTATTTATAAGTGCTAAAAATAAACTCTATTGCATATCATAGTGGTGTTTTTACTTAAAATAAACTCTATTACATATCATAGTGGTGTTTTAACATAATTCATTAATTTATTGTAATCGCTTGTTTATTTTTTAAGGAATTCACAATTTGCTTAGAACAAATAAAGAAAATATGAATATTTATTTTCAAGGCTATCAGAAAAAAAAAAGTTTCATTTAATGGTAAAAACCTCCAAAATATTAGGTGAAAGCCTCGAAATCTCATTTATCATGTAAAAGCGAGATAAATATTGATTTTCCAGTTGGAGGGGAACATTATATTTTCATTTGAAGTATTTTTTGTCAATTTGATGACAATTTTCCTTTTTCTTTTATACTGTATGTTTTAAATTTGCATGCAAATATTTCAAAATAAGATAATACCTAATTTCTTTAAGGAAAAAATCTAGATTTGTCTAAGTTTATTTCATTCCATTATTTAGTACTTCTTATTAATTATTTAATCCAACCACATGCAACTAGAACTTGCAGCACATTGCATCCATACACACCCATGCACAAACACATACTCTCTAACATATTAGCATACATATAATTCTTTATGGATGTAATCCTTGAAACTCCTTTAGATGCAAGTGCTAGTGAATAATGATTTAATCACAAAATTTTATTTTCATTGTTTAATTACAATAATTTTTGTTTTTTCCATCTAATAAGTCATACAATGCTTCATTATTTGTTTTAAGTTTGCTAATAAAAAATAAATGACTTGATATATTTTGATGTACTTTATATAGATTATCTTGAAGATATATATACTAGTACGAAATTTCAACACAAATATATTGAATTATAGAGTTTTCTTAAGATAGAATTCACTTAACTTACAGATGAAGTACCAAGTTAAGCGAACTTGATCTTCAAAGAACTCATTTAGTAAAATGTAATTACATGATAATAATTGACATACTACACCTCTAAAAATATCTAAATAAAATATAATTAAATAGATCATTTATACTACTACAAAACAAATTCTTATAAACCACTTTTATAAAATATAAAATAAATAAAAATCAAACTTAAAAATTATATAATTAAAATCCAATTAAATATCACATAAGTACAAATAATTTATATTAAATATTTCCATTCTATGTGCTATAAGAATTCCAATACCTAAACCCACATAATAATCTTTTATTCCACACCTTGAAGTTGATTTTTGTTTTCTAAAAGTGAAGAGACATTAGTTGAATACAATTGTTGTTTCTTGGGTATTCATCATATGAAGACAATTAGGGTAGGTATTTTCTACATTAAAAATTTAATTTTGCTTTGCTAAAAGCTAAATGCTTTCCTCCATTAGGTTTATGTAATTTTTGGAGCTTCTATCAAACATTAATAAATGTTTGTTGAAGTCGGTATTGCTTTTAAAATAAATAAAAATAAAGATAGCATTAAGGAAGGGGAGATACAAACAGATTATAATGGCATCATTTCAACACGCTTCAACAAAATTTATAATAATATTTTAGTTATATGCGTATATAGTACAATATATTCATGGCTAGGAAAAAAGTGTTTTGACTTAATATTAAAATAATAATAGCTCTTTATTTTGTTGAATTGCCATTTTTAAATTTAATTTAATTTTTTTTTTTTAATATAAATTGTACTGAAATTTATTAATATAATTATATTGATAAGTAATATATTTTTATGCTATGTTTCATTTATATCTTAATTTTTATTTTCTTTTGTTTATAATTTTATATATTTATCATTTATTACATATTTATTTGTTCTTATTTATACACAATTATATATATTCAATGCGTGTCTCAAAATTGATCATTTTTTCATTTGATTTTATTTCTAGGTAGCATGAGATAGACTTAGTTCAATTTGGAGGAGTGTAGAATTGCACCCTTGATTTAAATGTTCTAATTCAAAACCTAACTTTTTTGTTCCTTTTCACTAATCATTGAGTCAACTTAACACTTTTTTTTGCAATTTTTTTTTCTTAGTATTTAAAGACATTCAATATGCATAAATTCATTAGGTGATTAAAAAGACATATATTTATAACACAAAAGACAAAATCATAGTTTGTATCAAAATCATATAGGCCATTTGCACATCTATGCATGTTGTCTACAATTATTTTCTCAAAGCCATACAAATAGTTTGTTCAAGGGATTGACCTAAGAGGGGTTCACCTTAGCAATCTAACAATCTCCCATAAGGTGTTTGTAAACATTACCATCCTTACAAACAAATATGATATCTAAGTGTTGGTGTAAATAAGTGTCTTATCTAACTAGTTAATTAGTGGGTCCTATTTACGTGCTAAGTTTACTTAGGTCCTTGGAATATTTAATGCTTAGATAAGATTTTATCTTTTTAGATTTTCTTAACTATTAGAGTCCTAGGGTCATTTAATGTTGGCTCATGTCATTTAATTATGACACAATCATTTAATGTTGGTACATCATCACACCTTGCCTATATAAATAAGGCTTCTTATGTACATTAGTAATCAATTTTGCATTCATAATATAGAAATCTATTCTTTCCATTTTCTCTCTTGTGGACAATATTTTGGTCTTCCAACTACTCTTGGGGGTGTTGGGAGTCATCATTTACTCCTACATGGTATCAAAGCTCCAATGTTACAAATTCCTTCCCAGATTTGAGGATATTTTTTTAGCTTGAAGATTTTCTTGGGTGCATGTTGGGGTTTCAAAGGCCTCACAATTGAATTCAGCGCATCAAAGAAAGTCAAGTTTTTCTTTCATTTCATCAAATTTAATTGTGCTTTGTCTAATCTAAAAAGGTTTCAGTTGAGGGTTTTAGGTGCCAGATCTAGGAGGCAGCTGATTTTTTTGGGCTTTTTGGGCCAAAACAAACTCTTCCATTGTGTCCAAAAGGCCCAAAAACCTAAAGATCAACTACCAATTTGTCAAATTTTGACACTTTTGTCGGGGGGCAATAATAATGTTTTGGCACATTCAGCAAAATCCTTATGGTTGTACAGATCCATACTTGGTTGTACAGTATGATCGCAGGTTTGCAACATTGACATTAGCGAATATTCTCTAGCATATTACTGGCATCAATTATCAAATTGGCATAAAACCTCCTACATCTACAGTACCCTTGGTTGGTGCAAACTTGTCATGTCGGTATGATTTTTCTTTTAAACTATAGGTTTAATTATTAAAAATTTCTTTTAAATTTCAAATATCAATTGTTTTGGTTAAGTAGTTAGCTATAGGTGTTTAGGGTTGTGGTCATATTATATTATGGGGGGCTTTAAGCCTCGGGCGACGCAACTCTTCCTATCGCCCTTACTCTGGCCGCTCACTGCCAGCGACAGTGATGGATTTTTTAACAAAATGTACAAAGGCTAGTCATATGGGGTGACTAAAATTTAATTCACTGGTGCTAATTCTTGCCCTTTAGAGGCCTAAATAGGCTATATTTTTTTAAATCTCTATAACTTGCAATACTTGAGGCAATTTTTTTCAAACGAGATATTATTGGAAAGCTAGCTCTCTCAATTTTCCAAAGGTGCAAGTTATTTTGCAAAATTTTGTTGTTTGATCAGAGTAATTACTAATTGAACTCAAATATTTTTTTGGCTCTTGAGCTCATAATTTTTTTCCACAATCTCCAATTTTCGCGATTCTTGTGCATTGGAAAGGTATTGAGGAGCTCTATCCATCCATCCATGCACTTTTTCCCATTTCTATCCCAAGTATATTATGATTTTAGTTCTTGCTTGGTGGGTATCTTGGAGGTTACTCGGATATTTTGGTGGTTGGGAGGGTGTTGTTTTGATCATTGTACTTTATTTCAACCACATTTTATGTATTGATCTCAAATTATATCAATTGAGAAGTGTATCATTGTTTTAATCATGGGTTATGCAATTCATCCTTATATAATCATTATGACTAAAGAAAATTGTGTCATGGAAGAAGGCATCCTAACACATTGCAAGTGGCTCAATATTTTGCCGCATCTTTATCCAAAATCATTCATGAACCAAAGACAACATGGAAGAATTTAGTTTGGGGTAGTAAAAGTGATCATATCATAAGATTGATTGGTTCTAGTTTCAATGCAAGCATATTCAGAGAGACCTATTATCAAATTTTGGGAATATCATGCCCTCACATAGTTTGGACCAAGATCTTGGGTATTTTTGGAGATCCACATAGTCCTCCATCCCTAGATGATCCTACACTAGATTACCTCATACCACTTGATGGTGTTGATAATTTACCCTTTGATGACGAGACATTAGAGGAGTTTGAATATGATGCAGAATGTCTTGATGATCTTGAGACTAATCTTGTAACTCTTACTTCTCCTATTTAGATCACACATTTATCCTTTGTTGATGATTCATTAAGAAATTATAGTGAGACATTGCAACAATTATATCATTGTCTCCCTGATTGGGACTCCTATTTTTAGACATTGCATCTTTATTTGTGGACTCAAATTTCATATTTGGAGGACCAATTTGAGGGTTTATCTCTCCTATTTGATGATAGTCATGGATCAACTATTGTCACTTCATCTTTTTCTTTAGCGTTTGTTCAAGATCAGTTTCCATTTGTTCTTGGTTTGTCACTTTTTATTGTGATTGGGTATGTACCTAATTGGATTGTGGTATCATCATCGTCTACCAAGAATTTGGCAACACATGAGCATGTTTCAGAGACACAATATTCATATATATGGGCTCATGCATTCCTACAAATTCCTATCTAAAATGGGAAGAATTATTGTATTTGTACTTGGTTTATCTTCTTTCCAAGGGGAGAAACATTGTTTGTAGGCATTGGATTATGTTTTTTCTTCAAACATTAACCATATTTGTAGGGGATTACACATTATGGGAGGATATATTATCTCTCTTTTTCCCTCTTATAGGGGGTCATTTATTGTATATACACGATGCATGTTTTCCTTAGGGGTATCATTCAGTCCTCCATACATCATCTTAGTTGTTTCATTTCTCTCTTTTGGAGAGGAGTTTTGTCCCACTAAGTTTTCTCCTTTACTCCATTTATGAGAGATTGCATTTTTATTTGTACATGGGTACCTAACATGGCCTCATAAGTAGGATCCATCTTCATCTTCATCTTTTCATAGTTTGCATAATAGTGTTGGTGTAAATAAACGCCTTACCTAACTAGTTAATTAGTGGGTCCTATTTACATGTTAAGTTTACTTAGGTCATAGGCATATTTAATGCTTAGATAATATTTTTATTTTTATCTCTGATTAATTAGGGCCATTTAACATTGGATCATATCATTGAATTATCACAATATAATGACGTGTGGCAGTAGGAGTGGGAGTCTAAGTGGGAGGTCAAGTTTGAATTATGGAGAGGGAGATTCAGAGGATGCCTTTGAATTTGATGATGATGAATATGTTGATGGTGATGTGGGCTCACGGGATGGTTTTGATACTACTACTTCCTTTTTGGTTTTTGCTTTGGCAGAGGTGAGGCCATTTGTTGCAAGTTTGGAGGGTGCTCGATGGTGGGTTTGCTTCCTTTCTATGGATTTTTCTCTGGTGTTGCAGACATGTTAATGGTTAACATAGAATTGTTGCAGATGGTGGCTTGTGTGCGAGTTCTTGTTAGTTTCTGGCATTGGTCTTTAAGGTTCTTTTGGGTCTAGGTTGTCTTTGGCCCATACATATCTCCTTTTGCTTCTTCTTCTAGTCACACACTGCTATTGTGGTTTGTTGAAGCTCTCTCTTCTATGGTGCTATCTATGTTGATTGTTGGCCCATGGGTTCTCAACATTGGTATAACAACTTTTACTTTATGGGATTTTTTTCCTTCTGCTTTATCTTTGGGATCATGGTTTGCTTGTGGGCCTTGCATGGCTCTGCTTCATTGGTGGAACCTAGTGTGTTGGGGTTTATTTTCCTCTTTGTTTTGGATTTTATTTCCTTGACAGGTTGTTTGGTCTATTTTTTCTTCTTGTCTTGGTGCTTAGTTATGAACCCCCTCTCAATTATGAAGATTATTTATCTTTTGGGGATTGTTTCCTTCTTGGATTTAGCTCCTTGTTGTCCTGGTTTTATAGGATTGTTGCTTTGATCCCCCTTTGGTCTTTGAAGATTTTATGGTTAAGGGGGGTACTTTTTTTTATTGGTTGAAGGTGCCTATATTTCTCTTTGGGGTGGAGACTACCCTGGTTTTATTAATGATCTTTGTTTTGGATGGAGCTTGTTTGTTGATGGTTGGGCTTGGATTATTGTTTTCTCTTTGGAACCAGTTATGTGTGTTGTTTTAGGAGGTTTCTGATTCTTCTTGCCACTACCTAAAGCTTGCACTACTAAGGGATGTTGTGTCAGCCCTTCCTTCTGAAGTCGATTATGTTTAGGATTTAAAATCGATGTCTCCTATAAAGGGGGATATTATTCTTTTTGAGGTGGAACCCTCTTCTTTTGAGGTGAAGTTGGAAGTTATAGTTCTAGCGATAAATCTCTTAGTCTAGTTCCTATTGAGGTGGAACTTGTATGAGAAGGAGATATGTGGTTTTGGTAGGAAGGGGTTTCATTTCATCCTCTCCTATAGAGGAGAGCCCTCTCCTCTAGAGGTGGAGGTTGGGTTGGCTTTCCAAGTGGGATGGTTTTGTAGTGAGGTTGTTGGTTTGCAATTTTCAGATGTGTTTACCAAAAACCCTTTTGAGGTGGGGTGTTTGGAATTTTTTGATTCTTTTGTGACATAGGGATTTATTGATGTTCATCATCATTAAGTTCTCCATTCTCCTTGGCTCAGATTTATATTTTCTAAGCAACAGGTTAGCTATTGCCTGGCTGATACATTCCGTGTCTTTGATCATATAAGTAGGGTTCTAGGTCTTTATCAAAACCTAGTTGTAAAGGGTTTAAGTTCCCTTCAAAACCTGTTTGTTATAGCTTGAGTTGATTTGAATATTTGGGAATAGGTACTACTGATGGGATGCAGATGATTTGTTGATTATTTTCCTAGCAAATTCTTTGCATGGTAAATGGTTTTAAGTCCCTTCAAAACCTTCTTGTATTGGGTTTTGGGTCCCATCAAAACCTATTTTTCCCCTAATAAAAAACATTGGATCATATCATTTAATTATGACATAGTCATTTAATGTTGGTACATCATCACACCTTGCCTATATAAGAAAGGATTCTCGTGTACAATGGAAATCAATATTGCATCCATAAAATAGAAATATATTCTTTCTATTTTATCTCGTGTGGAAGATATTTTGGTCTTGCAACTATTCTTGGGGGTGTCAGGAGTCATCATTTACTCCTACACTAAGAATCAAGACAATATAGCTTACTAAGTCTATATCTTATCAAATAATTTCTACAAACCATCAAACCATAATTCAAGTATGTGCTTCAAAATATATCTATGCGGCTTGAGGGTTTGAGCTTGAGGGGCTCAAGATTGAAGAACATAATTCCAAGACTAATTTGAATTTATCACATTCATCAATCCATGATCAATAAATTTTGTACCATTGCAAATAAATTCTGCATGACATCACCATAGATGCTTTAATTGCATGTTCCTTAAACCAAATTTATCTAGGTTAAATGTTAATTATTTGTATAAGATTAATAAGCTTTGATTATTTATGTAAATTGACACATTACAATTTTTTTGAAATCAAAACTTTCTAACATGCAACCAAAGGTTTCCCTATAGGGTTTGTTCTTATTTCAAATTAGAGTTTCTCAATTATATTTTTTATTGATATATATTAGAAGGTTAGATCTAATCAAGGCCCGATTTCCCTTTGACATATTTTATTCACAACTCTATTCTTTTTAACAATTTGTGGTTCATTTAAATGAAAGTGGGAAGCTAGGTGGGGCTCATGAGCTAGTTGGTGCTAATGTTCAACTCGATCTTGATAGTGGGGTGCCTAGCAGAGGTATTATGTCTTTGGATGCCTCTTCTATTAAGGAAGTTGAAGACTTAGAAATTGAGGTTGATGGTTTTGGTTCTCAACCTTTGGTGTCTCTGGTTATTTTGAAGCCTGAGGGTTTAAAGGATTATCTGAATTCTAGCCTGAAGGAAACTGGAGAAATGGTTAATCTTGAAATGGTTGACCCCCTTCATTCTAGTGAAAGGAAGAACAGAAAGAAATAATATCCTCCTCTGGGAGTTGTGTAAAGAAATGGAAAAAGGTCAGACTAGGGGTCTGAGTTGAGAGCTAAGGGTCATCCTCCTTTGCATGTTACTAGAGAAAAGGAGATTCAAATAGATATTGCTAATGGGACTCAAAGGAATTTTCTGGAGATTTTCTCTAAGAGTGCCTCTCACAAGTTCTCATGAAGATCATTTCTTGGAATATGAGAGGGTTAAATCACCCTCACAAGCATGATCTCCTTGCAAATCTGGTAAGGGATCATAAGCTTGATATTATTTTGATTCAAGAAACTAAAATGGGGTTGGAAAAGTTGTCTAGACTTAAGCATAAGCTTTTAAAATATTGTGGTATGCATTGTTTTGAGCTTGTTGGAGCATCTGGTGGTATAGTTACTTTTTGGAATCTAAAGATGATTCAGGGTTTGGCAGTGTTCAAGGACTATAATCATGTGGTTACTATTGGCATATGGATTTTAGTGTTTTCATTGATGGAAACCTAAGTCATTGATCCAGTCCATAATTTAAGTAATGATCCATATCAACAGATAGAGTAAAGAACTAGCTAGTACCATAAGCAAGAGTGAAGAACAGGGTATCCGGTTAAAGTTAAATCTGTCGATCTATATACCTCACCAGATTATCATTTTTGGTTATAGATCTCAGGGAAAGGTATTTTGATGTTCATACTACCTTATCCAAGAATTATCTAGGTGCGCATTCACTAGTGTATGATCTAGGAGATCCGGTGTATTGATTTTTTGGTTATCGATGCTAGAAGGCTGACTTGGTAGATATAGCCATTGCGGATGTTTAAGGAGTAATTGCTTAAATGATTTTTTGCTCAAACATGTTTATTTAGGTCCTTATTATGCTATGGCCGACTATGGGTGGCACATAATAAGAATTAGTTGTGGATTTACCTGACCATTGAAAAGTATTCTATGTTTTGTTAAAGACGACTTTTGGATGATCAAAAATTTGGTTGTAGATATATATAAGAGATTAGTTGTATCATTTAGGTAATGGAGGAAACGTATGTGATGCGAAGTATGGTAGTGTGTGGTGTGAAATTTAGAAGGTTAGTAGTGCGAATTTAATTATGTATGGATTTGCGATGCGAATAGCAGAGCGGAGCAGAGCGAAGTACACAATGAGATAGAAGGTCCAAAAACTTATCTATGAGCTGAACTGGAACTGTAACTAGGCATGAGTATATGCTACTACTTTAGTTCAATCCTTCATATGGTCTAAATCTAAATATATTTTAAGGTAGTGAGCCTTCCTATTTTGAGCAGTGAGTTTGAATGCAAGTGCATTCCCATTTTGCAAAACTTATATTTGAGTACTCAAATTGTGGATTGACCTCCACCATAGTTTTTCCCCTAACAAGGTTTCCATGTAAAAATCCTTGTGTTATGGTGTTGTGGATGATTACTTTGTGTGTTTTCATTTTTCCTTTGGTCTAATGTTGAAATGGTTTAAATACGAGATTAATAAAGTTCCAAATTGCATAACACTGATTCACCCCCCCTCTCAGTGTTCCCTTGAGTCCAACAATTGGTATTAGAGCCAAGTTCCTTAGAAGAAGTTTGAAAAATTGAGGTGGATTTTGGAATGTAATGGAATCTGATAGTCTTCAAAATTAGCTTTTGATGGAACTTGATGATATTGATTAGTCTAAAGAAAAAGTCCAGGAATTGAAAGAAAATATTAAGGATGCTGAGAAATTCATTCAGTTATTAAAGGATCAGATTGTAAAATCTAGGGAAAAGAGGAAGGATCTCTGTGATCAAATTAAGCAGAAAGAGAGAAAAAACATGGATGATGCTCACTTGAATCAAACATTTAAGGAAATAACTTAAGAATGTGAAAAGCTTGCCAAAGACAATGCTACCCTAAAGCATGAAATGAAATCTATGGTGATGAAGCTGACTAAGGAAATTGAAGAAAGGAAGAAGAATGCGGAGAATCTTGCCTAGTCCTTAAAAGAAAGATCTAATGAATGCAGAAGAATAAATGGAGAATTCATTCAGTTAAAAAATGAATTGCAACAATCCAGAAACAATGAAGAAGAGCTTGAAAAACAAATTGTTATTCTCGGGGATGAATTTAATACTACAAATGAATACAAGGAGAAGTTTAAGATTAGATTAGTTAAGCTCAATGAGATGAATCAAAGCCAGAAGAGTGGAAATGACAAGCAAGGAATTGGATATGAAAAGGATAAATTTTCAGATCTGGACAAAGAAATTTCAGGCAAGGAAATCAAATGAACAAAGGTGGAAGGTATCCGGTAAGACAACCTAATGCTCACAAATTTAATGGATACTATGTTTCTTGCAATAAATTTGGTCATATGGCTACTCAATGTAGAAGTAAAATGAAATCAAGTGATTCATCATTCTTTGGTTAGTGTTTCAATTGCAATAAGTTTGGTCATAAATCAATTGAATGTAGAACTATGTCAAACAACTCTATCAGTAGAAGGAATGTTGAATGTTACACCTGTGGAAGATTTGGGCATATTGATAATCAATGCAGATCAAGAAGTTATCAATGGAATGATTGGTCTTGACAAGGAAATATTGTGTGCTACAATTGCAACATATATGGTCACATTGCAAGATTCTGTAGAAACAAAAATGTGGGTCGAAGAGGTCTAGTATACAAAGGCAGAAACTCATAGAAAGATGATAAAGGAAAAGGGAAAGTGACTACAGATGAAATAAGAGATCAGATGGAGAAGATATGGGTAAGGAAGAATGAGTCTGATGTTGGAAATGGTTCTGCACTGAAACCAACTTTTGGTAATTCCTCTGGAAATTGATTTTAGGCCATTGGCTTAGGGGGAGTTTTTCAAGAAAATCCCTTTTCCCCTATTTGTAAGTTGGTACTGGATCGTGAAAAGATTTTCAAAAGATGTATTAATGATCTACAGATGCTATGGAAAACACTCACAAGGAAATTCAAGCAATTGAAGATACATAGAATAATTTTTCTCATGCTGTCTGAGAAAATAGGGTATTTGAAACACCTAGGGAAATGTAATTTATTACAAGTGTGCGAGCTATATAAGGTTAGTTGTAACCCTCATTTGTCACTTTGCATTAGAGAAAAGAAGAAGGAGAGCGCTTTGCAACAAAATTTTGAAGGCATGAAGGCATTTCGGTTGTGAAACCTTAATTCATCAGGTACTTCAGAAATCATTAATTTAATTTGGTGTGCACTTGATAGAAATGAAACATGAGTACAAAAGGAAAAATGGAATAAATCAAAGGAATAATCAATCTAGATGAATATAACAGTGAGAAGATTAGAGTTGTAAGGAATTTTTTGTCACCTGATGAATTGAAGTGGCTGAAAGAAGCTAAACACAAGAATTTGGACATTTGGAATGAGTTTCCCTATTTTGAGAACGTACAAATCATTAAGTTTATTTTGAGCAAATTGAATGACGATACTCTAATTCTATACAAACCCTACCTCATTTCGAAATAAGTAATTGGAAATTTGACTGGGTTATGCAAAATTGGGGATATATCAAGAAAGAAGTCTATTCAAAATAAAGAAGTCAAAACTCTAACTAGAGTTAGTGGAGATCAAAGGGTATTGATAATTTTGGCAATCAAAGATTCAGTAACAAGGTGGATTGCACATAGAGTATCCTATAAAATCTTTTTCAGAAACAAAGAAGGAGAAACCTCAGCTGGTGCAGTTTACATCTCTCACAAAATGATAATGGAAGGTTAGGAATTTGAGCTATGCATACTGCTAAAGGATCAACTGATGGATAACATGCAATTAACAAAGGAGATAGATTACCCTTTCAGGTTTGGTGCTCTAGTTGTATGTCTAGTAATTTATTTTATGAAATGATTACAGATGAACAACAATGTGATGTGGAAAGAAAATGAACTAGTGTGCAAACAAATCTACACACACTCTAAGAGTTTGGCAAACTATGATCAAGAATTCAAAAATTTCTTTAAGAGTTTGCTAGAAAAGTTTGGCTTGGTTGGTATTTCTCTTCCGGTAAGGGAACTTGAAGTTGGTTCCTCTTCTGGTGAGATGGAGAGAAAGAAGAAAAGAGAAAAATAAATTGTTGTGTGTACTCCTCTGGCATGCAAGTTTCCAAAAATTGAAGGAAAAGGAAAAGAATAGGAGATTGTGGATATACCAGATGTGGAATCCGATAAGGAAACTGAGGACACCTAGGGAAAAGAACTAGAATCAACTAAACCAGAACAAGAAAAGGAAATGATAGAAGCAAGTGAAGAAGAAGATGACTTAACAAAAAAAAAACTATTGCAACTTGTTCTTGAGGAAAGTGGAATGTAAAAAATTGCTAAGTTATAGTCTATCAGACCCTCATATGATTAGGATATGATTTTGAGTGTATTGGGTGGTCATGTTGTGCACAACCAGATCAAGTTGGAGAGTTTGCAGAATATTTTTATAGAGGAAATGATCAAATGCATCAAGAAAACCATGGACTCTGAGTCTCAAAACAAAGAAGAAGAAGTGATCTTACATCTAAAGAAGCAGTACATAATATCTCTTACCAAGTTGAAAAATAAAATGAATGAACTGAGGCAATTCATAAGTGGAGCAAATAAAATCTATAACTATTGCATCCGGTGGCCTCATGTAGTTGGAAAATATAAAGAAAAATTGGATCAAATTAAAACAAAGTTAAATGAGATTGGAAAAAGCCTTGATATGTTTGAGGATTAGGATGGTACAATCAAGAAAAGGATTCAAGAGTTATAGTCTAGACATGCAAAAGTTCAATTCACTAAAATCAAGCTTGTAGACACCTTTTGGAAAGTAAAGGACTTAACTGAATGCAAATTGGAACAAATGATTGAGATACTGAGGAAAGGAGAAAAATTAGATAATGCGATCACAATTCCAAAATTCCTCATCGAGATTGTCAACAAGACATCTAAAAATAACAACATGATCATAATCATCGAAATTGCAACAAAATCTTGGAAGAAATTCCTCTCGGAGATGAAAGAAAATCACAAGTTAATGTTCTGACTCAAGCAGCAAATTGTTCTTTTTCAAAATTTTGAATTAGTTTTGAAGTTTTGGTTATATTTCAAAGGGGGAGATTCAATACATATTTTTCATTGATGTCAAAGGGGGAGAGAGAGAAGTGAAAAATGCCTCACCAATCTCAAGGGGAGCTATGTTTTGAAGTTTTGAAGTTTGGCAACATACTCATATTGGTTTTGACACTTAGTCACTTTTCACTAAGTGTTGCCATCAATGCCAAAGGGGGATATTGTTGGCATATGGATTTTAGTGTTGTCATTTATGGCAACCTAAGTCATTGATCTGGTCCACAATTTAAGGATTGATCCATATTGACAGATAGAGTAAAGAGCTAGCTAGTACCAAAAGCAAGAGTGAAGAACAAGGTATCTGGTTAAAGTTAAATCTATTGATCTGTATACCTCACCGGATTATCATTTTGGTTGTGGATCTTAGAGAAAGGTATTTTGATGTTTGTACTACTTTATCCAAGAATTATCTGGGTGTGCATTCACTAGTGTATGATCTAGGAGATCTGGTGTATTGGTTTTTTGGTTATCAGTGCTAGAAATCCGACTTGGTAGATATAGCCGTTGCAGATGTTTAAGGAGTAATTTCTTAAATTTTTTTTGTGCTCAAATGTGTTTATTTAGGTCCTTATTATTCTATGGCTGACTATGGGTGGTGTGCATTAAGAATTAGTTGTGGATTTAGCCATTCATTGAAAAGTATTCCATATTTTGTTAAAGCCAACTTTTGGATGATCAAATCTTTGGTTGCAAATATATATAAGAGATCAGTTGTATCATTTAGGTAATGGAGGAAGCATATGTGATGTGAAGTATGCTATTGTGTGGTATGAAATTTAGAAGGTTAGTAGTGTGAATTTACTTATGTATGGATTTATGATGCGAATAGTAGAGCAGAGCAAAGTGAAGTACAAAATCATACAGAAGGTCCAAAATCAAATCTATGAGCTAAACCTAAACTGTAACTAGGCATGAGTAGATGCTACTACTTCAGTTCAATCCTTTAGATGGTCTTAATCTAAATATTTTGTAATGCATTGAGCCTTCCTATTTTGAGTAGTGAGCTCTAGGCAGTGAGCCTGAATGCAAGTGTATTCCCATTTTGTAAAACTTATATTTGAGTACTCAGATTATGGATTGACCTCCACTGTGGTTTTTCCCCTAATAGGGTTTCCATGTAAAAATCCTTGTGTTATGGTGTTGTGGATGATTACTTTGGGTTTTTTCATTTTTCCTTTGGTCTAATGTTGAAATGGTTTAAATATCATATTAATAAAGTTCAAAATTGCAGAACAATGATTCACCCCCCCTCTCAGTGTTCCCTTGAGTCCAACAACTACGTCTTTCATTAATTTTCAGGATTAGTTTTATTGGACTCTTTCTAATATTTATGCCCCTAATAGTAAGATTTCTAGGAAGAAATTTTTGGAAAACCTTAGTTCCTTTAAATCTCTACACCCTATTGCTAACTGGCTGGTTATGGGGGATTTTGATACACCCCTGCATGATGTTGATAAACTAGGAGGGTCTCAGATTGCGGATGAGAGTGGGTTTGATCTTATAAATCTCATTAATGAAAATTCTCTTCTTGATTTGGATCTCAAAGGGGCCTCCTTCACATGGTCTAACTGACATGTGGGTGAAGCTTTGATTCAAGTTAAGATTGATCAAGTTCTTATCTCTCCTGATTGGATTATTTCCTATTCTTGTACTCTTTTGACCCTGACTTAGTGGGGTTTGATCATTTTCCTCTCTCCCTTTCAGTGGAATTGTTGGGGAGGAGAAATGATTTTCCTTTTAGGTTCAAAAATATGTGGAACTATCATCCTAACTTAAAAGATTTGATTCATGCATGGTGGAATATCCAAGTGGATGGTTCGGCCATGTATAGGGTTGCCAACAAACTATCCAATGTGAAAAATAATGTGAGGAGATGGAATAGATCCTCCTTTGGGAATATTTTTTTTGAGGAGGAGGATGTTAATAGGGAGCTATTCACTATTCAACAATATATTTAGGCATCTGGTTATGATTATGATCTTGTCTAGAAGGAAAATGTTAGTTTATGTAGGCTGCATAACATTGTGGCTAAGGAGGAGGAATTTTGGAAACAAAGGTCTAGAATCATGTGGTTAAAAAGTGGGGATAGGAATACAAGGTTCTTTCACCTCTCTATGCTAAAGCATCATGCCTCCAATCATTTTAATTATATTAGGTTCAATAATCAGTTGTTGGAAAAAGGAGGTGGATCTCTAGTAGGTTGCCTCATCTTTTTTCTCTGACTTGTTATCTGTGGATGGTGTGCTGGACTCTGGGTGTCAAGATGATCTTCTTCAAGATATCCCTCATATCATTTCTGGTGATCTTAATCAATAGTTGGTTCGGATCCCCCTGGAGGATGAGATTAAAAGTGTGGTGTTTTATTTTTAAGGTAACAAGGTGTCTGACTTTGACGGTTTTCCTATGTTCTTTTTTTAGTCTTTTTGGGATATTATTGTGAAGGATTTGGTGGATGCTACTAAGTAATTTTTTGGCAACTGTAATCTTTTGAAGGAATTAAATTCCTCCTTTATTGTTCTTGTTATGAAGAAATCAAAGGATTCCTATTTTGATGAATTTTTCCCTATAATTTTGTGTAATTCCATCTATAATATTTTTTCTAAGGTACTGGTTGTGAGATTACAAAAGGTTCTTCCTCAAATTATTTTGGTCCAACAAAATGGGTTTGTTGTTGGTAGGAAAAGTCTTGACTCAATTCTTACTGTTCATGAGAATATACACTCTTTATCTGTTAAAAAACAAGCAGGTCTTCTTTTGAAGTTGGATTTTCTTAAAGCCTATGAAAAAGTTGATTGGGGTTTTCTATCCAAGATCCTGCACGCTTTTGGTTTCGAGGAGAAATTGGTCTTATTGGTGCTTTAGTTGATTTCTACCCTGAAGTTTTTTGTTCTTGTTAATGGTTCCCCTTCTCCTCTTTTTGGTTGTTTGAGGGGTCTAAGACAAGGAGATCCCATCTCTCCTTTTCTCTTTATTATCATGGTTGAATCTTTGGGCCATCTTATCCAAATGTTTATCAATACTGGCTAGTTGTTGAATTTGTCTCCTTCATCTCAGAACCATATTTTCTCCCATCAGTAGTTCGTGGATGATAGTATTATGCTTGGGGAATCTTCTATTAAGGAAGCCAAAGCTATAAGACTTATTTTGTAAAAATATGAGGTGACTTCTAGGTAGAAGATTAGTTTTCCTAAAAGTGTTATTTTCTTTCTTAACACTCCTTAGCAATATAGGCAACAAAGAATTGATAGGAATTTACAATGCCAGATTGGGGAATTTCCCTTGTCCTATTTGGGTATCCCATTATGCTCTAATGCAGTTCCTGATTCTTTCTGGTGAGGTTTGATTGATAAGTTTAAATCTAAATTGGTTGGATGGAAAGGGGTGTTGTTGAGTCAAGCCACGAAAGTGCAGTTGATTAAATCCACCTTTCAAAACCCTCCAGTGTATGCTTTAAGCCTATTTTGTATGCGATGGAAGTTTGTGGATAAGCTCAAATGTATTAAGAAGAATTTCCTTTGGTCTGGGGTTGAAGAGAAGAAGTGAATACATCTAGTTTCTTGGGATGATGTCTACAAGCCTAGAAAGGTGGGAAGCCTTGGCATTCGTAAAGCTAGAGAATTCAACATGGCATTACTTACTAAGAAACTGTGGAACCTTATATATGGTAATAGTGAATGGACTCGTATTTTTTCTAGCAAATACCTTAGAGGGGTGGATCGAATAAGGGATCTTCTTTCTAGTGGATTCTCTCCTCCTTCTGAAACTGCCCTTTGGAACTTCATGGTTAAGGCTAGAAAAATTGTGTCTAAAGGATTATAGTGGCAATTGGGGTTTAACAGATTTGTCATTGATTATATGGATGGGATGGTGTGGAAAAGGTTGCATGAGGTGGAACCTGGTGTGGACATCCTCTATCACGCTTTATCTTTTTTTCATATTTCTTCCTATGGAGAAGTTGATAAGCTTGTTTCGAAGTTCTCTTCTAATGAAAATTTCTTTGTTTCTTTGTCCCTTTCCCTTCAAGTTTCCTTTATTGGACCCGTTCCCTTTTGGGATTCTCTATGGTTTCCCAAGCTGATTCTTGAGGTGAATTTATTTTTTTGGATTGTCTTCCAAAATAAGGTTGTGACCATTGATAATCTTATGAAGAGAGGTTTTATGCTACCTAACAAATGTTTTCTATGTGAAGAAGCTGCAAAGGACTCGTATCATCTTTT
>CM021100.1:591222013-591298513 GCA_007115665.2 Sequoiadendron giganteum
TCTCTCATATTTTTAGAGAGGGTAATGGTCTTGGTGATGTTTTTGCTAACATTGGGGTTAGCAAAGATAGGATATGGGAAGGGGATGATCCCCTTCCCATCGATGCCCTTATTTTTATTAATAATGATTTACAAAATTTTTAAGGAGGGGGTTTGTTTCATCATTACCATTTTCCACATGAGCTTGTTCACATGTCTAGTTACTTCTTGGTGTGAATCTCAGTTGGATTTGGCCTCATTTTTTGTTGATTTAAAAATCATCCATAAGGGGCAACCTTCAAGAATCATTATTACCTTCTTCCACCTTACCATTTCCACACAGATTGTGGCTTGTTCTATTGCCTTGTTCTTGAGGTTTCTTTACGTTTTTTGCAAGTTTCTCAAGCTTCATGGGGTTGTGGTATTTGTGATCATGGACAAGGAATGGAACAATGCCAAGCCTTTCTCTTGTGATACTTTGAAGTCTAATGCCAAAATTTGGGAACAACTACAACTGGAAGGGATTACGCCTTATATTGAGTGACTTCATGGGCATGATCTAAAGGTGACATAGACATTTGTTAAGGGTTGGCATAACAAGGTTCTTTAGATGGGTGGGATTGAATTTGACATTACAAAGGACCTTATTGCTGGTATCACGAGACTTTTTACTGAGGGTAGTAAAGTTTATAGAGATAAGAAAGAGTCAAATGCTATGTTGGAGATTTTATTTAAGGATGATGAAAGGAAAAAAAATAGAGAGGGATAAATGCAGAGGCTACTATCATAGCTTAATTAAGGCTATTTGGGGAGACGTCGCCGAAGAATTGATGAGGTACATAACACTTGATGGATGTTTCTCTATCATTTCTAGTTATCATTTTGTTCTCCTCAACCATTTTAGGCAAAAGGTCTCTTTTCCTTTCTATTTGCTAGTGTCTTTGGATTGTGGCATTAAGGATCATAGGTGCAATCCTAAAAACCCTATTCTTCATGTTGGCCTTATCCTCCTCATTTCAGATTACGCTAATTCCTATGTTATTCCTAATCACCCTAAGAAGGTTTCTAAGGGTAAGAAGAAGAAGTTGGATTTAGAGTATGAGACCGGGTCTGATGTTGATCAACATTATGAACCTAGCTTAGAAGCCTCAATGGAAGTATACTCAAAGCCTCTTGCTCCTTTAAAGAGTGGTGAGAAAAGTAAAAGAACCCCTATCTTTGCAGAGTAAGAAACTAGTAGTGAAGAGGTAGTGGTTGATAAGTCCTTTGGTTGTAAAACTAGGAAGGGTGAGTCATTTTCCCTAAAGAAGAATTATGCTATTGGGGAGAATATTGGGAAGCCACATGTGTCCAGGTCTAAGAGAAAAAAGGGCTTGAAGGGAGAGATTATCTAGAATAAGGAAAAATGAAATGATAGTCTGGTCCATGAGGAGTCTATTGGTGTTGAGTTGCCTCTAAATGTTGTGGGTGGGTAGGATAATATGGGGATGAAAGATCAGTATTTGAAGGAAAAGAAGAAAGGGAGGAGTGTTGCTGAAGAAATTGAGATCTCTCTTCGTAAAATAAAGAATTTGGCTGTTGGTAAAAGAGGGAAAGAGGTTTTTGAAAGAGAAAATGGGAGAAGGGACTCCCAAGAGGATGGGGTGGATGCCTTGGATGTTTTCAACTTCAATTGTGAAGATCTTCCTAATGTGCTAGGCTTGGTGAAAGAGGGTTCCATCTCTCTGTTCAGGTTGTTTAAATGGGATTTCCATGAATTAAATCTTACAAATGTGAAGGTCCATGGGGTGGTTTGTAAAGCAATGGAGTCTTCTAACCCTTCAGATTCCTCTTTACAGACTCAAATAAAAAATATTTTTGATGCTTTAAAGATTGTTACTAATGAGATATTAAAAATGAAGCAAATTTATGAAATGAGAATTGTGGCCCTTGAAGATAAAATGGATTAGGTTAACTTGAAATCAAACAAGGTTGTGGATGTTAACAATATTTTTACGAGGAATGAATCTAAATGTTTGACCATCCTCAACAAGAAGGTGAGGTTGTGGATGGAGGAAGCTTCGGGTGGTATGGATGCTACTGGAAATGATGATAGTACACCAAGTTTTTTGATTAAAGAGGTAACTAAAAAGGGTCCCTATACTCAAACCCACAATAAAACTAAGTTGAAAGTTGGAATACCTGCCAAATAGATCACTGAGATGATGGAAGTGCATCAAAAGATAAAAGACAATGA
Source organism: Sequoiadendron giganteum (assembly GCA_007115665.2). NCBI lineage: Eukaryota > Viridiplantae > Streptophyta > Pinopsida > Cupressales > Cupressaceae > Sequoiadendron > Sequoiadendron giganteum. Next base: position 591,224,228 of record CM021100.1, read on the forward strand.
TATGGAGGTTTCTGATATTTTAAAGAATATGCAATTGCTATTTTTGCTCTTCTTTTTTGGCCACTATTTTTCTTATGGTTTGTTGCTTGTTGGTTGTTTTCTATTCTTTGTGCTTATCTTTTGAAGCAACTCTCTTTTTTGTAAAGGGTTTTGGGGTCCCTTCAAAACCTATTTTTACCTCTAGTCAAAAATAATTTGTGGTTCATAATGTGACTTTTTTTTTACCCACCTTGCTCACCTTTGTTATTTATTTTATGGTTTATTTTCATATTTGAATATGACAATTTTTTTATTTGCATCAAACCTTACCTCATTCTTATATTATTTATTCACTTCTATTAGGGCTTTCATTCTTAATTAAAAAATATTTTGAACCATATCCAGCTACCCCTAGATTAATAGTACTTGCAAATGTTTCCATCATGAAATCTTATTTTTGCTTACCTTTATGATTTATTACATAAGATAAATTTTTTCTTTGATTTATTCATCAAAAACTTATTATCGTGATAGAATTTTATTATCTATGGAATCATTATAACATCACAAATGTACCTTCTCCTCCCTTAGGGAATTCTAACAATTAATTTTCCTTCCCTTTTGGGTGTTCTAGCTACACTTATCAATACCTACCATATTCCTTCTACTTTTTCTATGGAAAATGGTGATGACATGTTTGATCATAATGATAACTTCCCTTTGGGTACAATTCCATCATACGATTTAAATTGTGATATTCTTTATAATGGATACACATGGTTTTCCCTCGACTTGTAATGATAAATTCAAGAAAAATATTTAATGTGATGAGGATACTTCACTATTATTTCATGATATTGTTATAGATTGTAATACCATTACTAATATTTTTCATCAATTTCTCATTAAGATGTCCTATACATAACTATATCTTACTTTTCATGCTAAGCCACATTTATCCACTCCGATACCTTTTATTTTTTTATTACATCAAATACTCAAAATATAACTAAGGGTTGTCATATGATAAAATAATTTAAGAGCATGATAGAACCTAAGATATCTCTTTGGGAGTTAATATCATAATAAATTTTTTATAGATATGTTTTGAAGAAATATTATACTAAGAAAACATTTCATTTTGATATAAATCCTAATAAGGTTGGCACCATTTTAAAACTAATTAATCAAGAGATATATAAAATTTCTCTTGCACTTCATGAGTTACCTTCTCCCAAAGTTATTTAAGAGTATAGACCATTATACATCTTAGTTAAACATGGGTATTTTTTAATTAAAAGACCTTTAGTTGACAATGGATTTAGATTAAAAATATAAAAATATTTTTTTAGAGGTCCTTAAAACTGATTATTAGAATTTTTTAAAAACCAAGGTAATAATATAAAGTATTTTAGTATGTATTGCAAGATTATTCAAGTTATATTACTTTACCCATCAGTTTAGGACACACTATAAATGATACCATCTTTCATGTGATGGCTTATAATTTTTCCTACAATAATCTCTTAGGATATTCATGGATTCCATCGATGAATTTACCTAGTACACAACATTTCAATAAATCTCATTGAATAATTTTCATACTCCAAATTTATTGAGTCAAGATGGGAACCATGTGAGTTCCAATAGTTGCAATGTTGGCTAACTAGGACAAATGATAAGAGAGGGATCTACTCTTTGCAATTCTTAGAATGAATATCTTTCAAGGATCTCAAGAAAAGGTGTAAGAATTTACTTGTTTCAAATGCTAATCTAGTCCCCTATGGCACATCATATGGATCATATTCTATCACTAACTCATACTGTGTTAGCTTAACACAATATTACTGTAGACACGTAAAATATATATGCACCTGATCCTGATCCTACTAATGTCATTTCTTCCTAAATCATCTTCTTAACTTATCATCACTTGTTCATCTCTTAATTAGATAAATCATTATTTATTTAATTAGGTCTTTCTCCCTTCTTGATTAAATTAACCAATTTAATTTAATCCTCAATCCCTCTTTAATTAAATAATTCATCTTATTTGATTAAATCCCTAAAATCTTCTTGTTAAATTAGATAAATTAAGACCTTATTTGATTTAATCCAACATTATCCCACTTAATTAAATAAATCAAATCATTTATTCCATTAATACTTTTCTTTTCAATTCTTGATTTAAATCAACTCATAAATTTGAGTCAAAATTGTCAAATCATCTAATCTCTCATTAAATTGATCAAATCTTGATTAATTTAATCTCAATCACTAAAATCCTCTAGAGAATGCAACTTGCACATGAAAATATATTTAATTCATTTATTAAATCTCTATTTTCCCTCACATGGCATAAAAGGGGAATATTCCCTCAAATTTGAATTCAAAATCCAAGTGGATGGGTACTTCCATCAAGGCATTCACTCCTCTTACATGTCCTTTGCATTGAGCCAAGTGACATTAACTCCATTTCCTTCTCCCTCCAACATGTCACATTCAAATTTCAAATTTGAATCCAATAGCATTTATCATGCACATTGACCAAAATGTGCTCATTCCTCAACCATTCACATATTGACAAATGGCACTTGGCCATTGGATGTTGAATGATCCCACATTGCTCAATTTCAATCTCTATTTCAATTTCGAAATCTATAAATGAGAGACTCTTCCTCTCATTCCAACATCCACAATTTGTGTAACTTATTATACTCAAATCCATTTTCAAGCATGGCAATTCTCATATATTTTTATCAAGTTCTTAGCTAGGTTATGCAGGAATTCAACCATCAAGTGGGTCAAATCATCAAGATTACAAAGGAGTTGGGAAAGGGATAATTTCGACACATCAATTGGCATGAACTCCCCCATGGGATTGATAGTTGTTCATTAAAATAGGATTTATTTGCTTTCATTTGCATTGTTCTTCATTTTTTCTTCCTATATCAATGTTTCAATCTAATTTCATGGGGAATCCTTGTTTTAACCTTGCATATGATCTAATAATATGATTGTTTGTTGTATATGTGTAGGTATGAAACCAGGGCTCACATTTTGGTGCTAGAAGGAGGGTTGATCAAGAATTTCATCATGTTTTTGTAAAATTTCACGATTTTTAACATTTTTGTCTACACACAGGAAACTGCACCGTGAATAGTTCATGCGGCCTTGTATCACATTTCTTACGCAGATGCAGTGCTATATTACATCACACCCCTTGTAAAATGTGGCATTATTGAACCACACCCGTTTCCCGCCCTTGAATTTCAAATTTTTTCAAAAACTTTGCGGCTTCCAAACTACGTCGCCTACTAAATTGCACCGCACCCACGGTCTTTGTTTCTGTAGAGTGCCACACCCAGTCAAACACGCGGTGCTATATAGTGCCGCCTCTATTCCAAACTGCGCTGCACCCACTAACTCCGCCATGAAAAACAGTTAGGTTTTAAATTTTAACATGTGCTTTTTTGATTTTTTGATTTTCTAACTTTTGACTTGTTTGTTGTTTTTGTGCTCTCTGTTTTCTGTCATTTTGTAGGTTGGAGCAAGGAAAAAAGAAAAGTAGGGGGTTCATGGCATCATGTTCACTATGCACAGAGTTTTTTTAAACACTAAAGTGTTGTTCAACACTCTTTAGGGATTTGAAATTCTGTTTAAAAGAGATTTGTTAATTTTATTTGCCTTAGAAACACTAGATTTCTTTTGGGTTTAAAAAGAACAAACAAATTTCTCTTTCAAATTTTGCAAGAGGCTAAAAAGAACTTAGAAACAATCCACTAGATTTTGTTTAAAGGTTTAAAAATTGAACTAGGCAACTCTCACACTTCAAAGTTGGTGCTTTAAAAAGAACTCATTTCTTGCTTTGAGGATTAAAATGAATATTTGTTCTTGATGTTTTGTAATCCTTTTAACAAAGTAATATCATATAAAAGGCGTATGCGCTTCTCTCATGCCTCACGGTGATCTTGAGAATCAAAAGTCTTTTTGTGATATTAAGTTGTCAAAATTATTACCTCCACACTTCATTTTTTGGGTTTAAAATTGAACAAAACACTTTGCGAGTGTGAGTAGACTTATGGCATGTGCTCTCCCTTTGTTTCTAAACAAAAGTTGATCAAACTATGAATAAGTTTACTCACTTTTGTTATCTTAGCGGGCCTGCCTTGTGGGAAAAAGTACTCACCCAAGGGAATGACCCAACCAGTAACACACTAAGGACAAGTGTATTTCCAGCCGGGATAAAAAAGTGGGTACTGGAACAAAGGCCAATATCACACGGTTAGCTCTAACGAGGAGGGTAGAAATGGTTTCTCGCCACATGGGTCAGCCTCCATGAATGGAAAGACCGAATGAAAACCCTTGTTTAGAAAGGCCAAATCCTTATCTATTTTGTTGGTGAAAAAGGTCATGTCTTTGAAGCCGCCCCACGTTATACATGCGGTTTTGTAGATGAAAAGTATGCCATGGGAGATTCATGGGTACTGATGCTTGGCTGACCCGAGAAGTGTGTGTCATGGAGGGGAGCCAATGTGGTCAAGCATCTAGTCATCCGCACAAAATATGTGCAGCTGGATTCATCCAAGTGGGAACCCAATAAAATATTGTCTCATCATCCTAGGGATGTACATGTGCTTGGGAATGAAAAATACATTGCTTGGTCCTCAAAACAATTGAAAAAAAAACATTCACAAGGAATTCAAAATTTCAAACCGCTTGGAGGAAACAAATACTTTTGATGAATTTAAGTACTCTTGCTTTCCCTAGGGATCATATCCTTAGAGGTTTCTAAGTACTTGGATTTTATCATCATTTGTTTTCACTAAGGTTAAACCTAGGAAAATTTTTCCCTAATTTCCTAAATTTTCACATAATGGACCTTGTGGGATGAAAAAGAAGAGTGGGACATTAGACATGCAGTTTGGAACATAATCAAACAAGTTGCTTTTGGTAAAAATAATACATTAAGGCAAAATAAAAGACAAATTAGACCTCATATGTGTTGCCTCAAATAATTTCCCGAAAGGTAAAAATCGCGAAACCAAGATTCAAAAGGATAAGTTTAAGAGCCCGTGAACAACATCTTGAAATGCTCCTTGAAGTTAGAGAAAGACTAGTGTACAACTTCTATAAGAAGGCTTCAAGAAACAACCCAAATTTGTATGCTTTCTACTATCAACAAAATCCTGAGCTTTTTGAAAGGTTTGCTTTCTTCACATAGGAAGTCTAGCATTTTCTTCAACACCGAGGTTTTGTAAAAAGAGTCGTATCTAGGTTCAAGTCTAGGATCAAAATTGCCATCCTCATTCCATATCTTCATCAAACAAATCTCATCCCACCAACAAAATTTTGAGAACTTTAGAAAAATCACTCATGCTAAACTTAAAGGCTAAATCAGCATCACTCTATCTTGGCTTAACACACCTATCCAAGTAGTCAAATCTCTTGAGAAAATTTACCTCTAGGATAACACAAATTCCTGAGGTTTTACTAGTTCATAATCACCTTGGTTGGCTTAGCACATTTAGCCAATCCATTCTCTTGTGTAAGTTTTCCCCTAGGATAACACAACTTCTTAGAGTCTACAACTTCACTACCATCCTTGTTTGACTTAATACACCTAGTCAAACTATCACAATCAATCTAAGCCCAAAAGTTTAGCATAAAACCCTCAATTTTTTTTTCAAAAGTTTCACGCATTCACTTCATCCATTTGTCTCATCATCATCACCACCCCTTTTGATCCTTTGCCTTCCCTAGTTCTTCTCTTTAGGGCCTAAAGATTAAAGATCTAATGATCCCCATTTTTATGGTCCAAACAAGATCTCAAGATAAGAAGAATATGGAAAACATCACCAAAATATCATCTTCCAGTGACTTGGGTTAGGTAACCACCAAAATAAATGTTTCCGGATCGAGCAATCCCCCAAGTAGCTCTTGTCTACCATCAAAAAATCTTCAAGAGGAAATCTATGATGAGGAAATCACAAACGAAGACATGGGGATGACACAATATGAGATAATAGAAATGGTCCAAAATCCAGAGAATCATAAAATTGTCAACGCCATGTTTAAATACCTGCGCACGTTAATGGAAGGAGGGGTCCCATTCCCTTCCGAACTTGACGTAGGCACTTGTATGGACATACCTCTTAAAAATGTATCCCCAATTTCAACTCCGAATATCAATCAAGAAATGCCTCAAACCACATCAGCAATCACACCAACCTCACCAAATGTAAACAAAAGAAGTGCAATGTTTCATGAGTTACAAAAGCATCACCTTGTAAACAACAAAGAGGTAGCTATCAATACCACACTAGATAACTCTATCCTGATAAATCCATCACATCCATACGTCCCACTCACCTTCCATAATCCCACTGATTCGTACCAACCTATCAATAAAACATACAAACTTCTCTACCGCAAGGAGAAGGTGGTTTGTTTGGGACGATAGGAGTCACCGACCTGTTTTCCTTCCAAGGTAGCATATCATCTCTTCCTCCTTTTCCGTTCACATCTGCATCAATTCTTGGATTGGGTTTTCCCCCCCTACCCATCGATAATTTCTTAAATCCGGGCAATCCAAGCCTCACATCAAATTCTCTCTTTTTGTCAGCAACATCACAACAACAAGTGGCGACCATTCAAGCCACCATGGTTAGTACATCAGTTGGTCCTCAAATATCCCAAAGCATACCTTCTCAAGGATCAAGAATATCAACCACACCTCCAACAACCCAGATCACAACCATCACCACAACCCTTTCACCTGTCACAACAGTTAGCACCATTCCCATTCCACCACCGATCCCACCAAAAGACAACATGACGAATTCATTCACCACCCTAATCCAAACCATCCAAAAATCCAATCATCAAAGGGTACTAAAGGAAAAAAAACAAGCTACACAACAAGCACAAGCACAATTAGCTGCCCAACAAGTTGCACAAGTTGCACAAGCTGCACGAGCCCAACAAGCCACACAAGCTGCACAAGCCACTCAAGCAACCCAACAAGTGCAAGCCCAAGCCCAAGAATAGATGTAAGCACAATACCAAGCGCAACTGCAAGTGATCCATCGACAAGCATACCAACAAGCCTTGCAAGACTTTCAGGCACAACAACAAGCTAAACAACAAGCTTTGTTGGCACAACAATAGTTCAACCAACAAAAAGCTTTTTTGGCACAAAAAAAGATAAACCAACAATAAGCTTTGTTAGCCCAACAATAGCTAGACCAACAACAGGCTCTATGGGAACAACAACAGATGGACCAACAACAAGCTTTGTTGGAACAACAACAACAAGATCAACAACAGGCGTTGTTGACACAAATGTAGGCATATCAGTAGGCCTTGAATGCACAACAAAGCTTGTAGAAAACTCCCACCAGTACCCCTTCCACCAATAAAACAACCCAAACACCTCAAAACACATTCATCCCACCTCCCGATATGAACAATGACGTCGCAACACAAATCAAACTGCTTTCGCAGCAGGTGTTGGACCTCCAAGTAGGAAAAACAACTAGAACACCAAACAACTTGTGCCCTTATCCATTTGACAAAAGTCTCACAATGGTACTATTCCCAAAGGGATTCGAGATCCCCAAATTCAACAAGTATAATGGAACGGGTAACTCTGAAAACCATGTCAGGGAATTTCAGGTGCATTGCATGGAGGTTGCATATGATGACACCTATCTAATGCGACTCTTTCCTTGAAGTTTGACTGGTCCATCCATGGAATGGTTTTCTCGTCTACCCACATGCATTAAAAAATTTCAGGAAATAGTGGAAGATTTCCTTAAGAATTATGCTTTCAACATGGGTGCAAATGTTAGTTTGGAAGAACTATCAACATTCAAACAAGGAAAAGGAGAATTATTTGTGACCTTCTTGCAAAGATGGTGATCCAAGGCCAATCAGAGCAAGTGGACCATTCCAGAAGAACAACAAGTTTGCACAACCATATCCAATCTAGATGAAAACTTGACGTTCTATTTAAAAATGCAATGCATCACATGATACGATCAATTGATCCCAAAGGCACTCAACATTGAAAGAGCCCTTACTATGCGAGGAGGCACATCAAAATTTACTCCACCACAAGATAACCTCCCATCTAAAAATTATAATGATAAAAATCGAACGTGGTCGAGGAACAAAAACATCACAAATGATAGAGTGGTGGTCGATGCTAAAGTGGTCATAAACGCTCCCAAGCCAAATATCCAAACTCATCACCAACCACAAAATCATAACCGAAATAATGTACAAACTAATGCAATAGTAGCACAACAACCACTTCCCCCCAACCAAATCAATAACTTGGGTAATCAAGGAGGACCACCTTCCTGAGAAAAATACCCTCCCAAGTGGAAGTTCATGGCCCTTGGGGAATCCATCAAGTCCATAATGAAGAAATTGGTCAAGGAAAATCTAATCAAAGTCTCCAACTCCAAGCAATACGCGGAACCCATGACCAAACCACCATGGTATAATGAAAATCCCCTTTGTGAATTTCACAAGATCAAGGGACATACCATCGCAAACTGCATGAGACTGAAGAATATCATCCAAGACCTCATTGAGGACAAGATAATCAAAGTCGAGCAACCAGCCGGTAATCAAGATCTAAAAATATACATAAATCCGATGCCAAACCACAATCAAGGAAACAATCAAGGAAACAGTCAGGGGAACAACAAAGGGAAGCAAAAATATGCTAATTCTAACCTAGTATATGAAGAAATAGTTGCATGTGTCGATGAAATGGTCACAATCATTAGTGTCAAGGGCGCCAACACTGACTGTGGAGTCACCACACGTGGCGACAAGGTCACCATTGCAAGGGCACCATCTAAGACCCCCACTTTAAATACAAAGGCCATTCTCTATGACTATAATGTCATCGACCAGTTGAAAAGAACGCCTGCACAGATCTCCATCATGGAACTGTTAAAAATTTCCACTTCTCATAGGAAAATCCTTGATGAAGCGTTAGCAACATCCACCATCTCCGCTACCCTTGACATAGATCAGTTCTAGGCTATGGTTGGAAATATCATTACCCCAAATCTCTTAACATTCTCTGATTAGGACTTCCCCCCACAACCATCTCATAACCGCGCACTTCACCTCCAAGTGCTGGTCCACAAAAAGAAAGTTAAAAGGGTCGTGGTGGATGGAGGTGTAGGCCTAAATATTTGTTCTCTCAAGCTTATAAAGAACCTGGGATTCGCCGAGGATTCCATTAACAAAAACAAAAGCATCACAATAAGGGCATATGATGACCATGAAAGAGTGTCTCAGGGCACTATCAAAATCCCCATCCAGGTAGGACCAACAACCATGGAGACTACCTGTTAGGTCCTTGACCTCAACTTACCATATAACATCCTCCTTGGACGTCCATTGATCCACATAATGAAATAAATGGCCTCAACATACCACCAATGCATAAAGTTCTTGTACCAAAATTAAGAGGTCACTATACATGGGGATCCCGAACCATTTTCCTACTACAAAAAATTGGAAGCCAAGTTTTATAAAATCCCCCAAGTGCCAAAAAATGATGAAGGCCCATCCACTGCATACACCGACCCAACTAACCTCGCCTCCACTTCTGCGATAGAGACACCAGCCATCCCTGATATATCTAACATCAAAAAAATGATCTAGGACAATGGATGCAATGACTATAGAATGAAGAAGAGTGCATTTGTTGTAGGAGAGTTACCAAAATCTCCTAGATCACATGGGAAACCTCGACCAACTGAAACACCCATCCACACCCCTAGGGAGGCCCCTTTGGATTTCACCATTGGGGAGACCTAAGTCAGGAAAGCGTTGGTGAGGAGGATATTTCAAGCATAATATACCGTGATGCAGAACCCACACCCACCTTACGTATGGATGAAGCCAATAGAGGGCTACAAATAATTCTTGGCATGGGTTACAATAGAAACAAAAGCCTTGGAAGGAATAGTGATGGACGCCTGGAGCCCATCATTGCAGAAAGAAGAATCCAGAACCTTGGCCTCAGATATACTCCCTCGAGTATAACTGTACGTGGTAGAGGTACTCCTAGTAGGGCAGTTAGGTCCTCTCCTCAAGTATCAACAACCACCCGCATGCATAGGCATCCTACTTGACAACTTCACCTTTGACATCACTGATGTCTGCGCCAATAGTGATGATGATGATACCATAATAGGCCTACCCATGCTTTTTCAAGATTCCTCCTTACTAATGATTAGTGCCTCACCCACTGAGTCAAACCAACAAACCCACCAAATCACCTTAGTATACCCTCAACTCATCGATCATGACCAACGAGGACCACTAATTTTAGACTCATTCGAAAATGATGAGGCTCTCTCAGAATTCATGGGACTAAGGGATACAGTTCCATGTGGGGATCACAAGGCATGTTTTGACATCACTTTAGACACCCAGGCATATTACGAGGAGACGATTGAGTCCTTCAATCACAAAAGAAAAATATCGAGAATAAGCTCGGAGTTATTGAGTGAAAACCACATTGTGGCACTCTCTAACCACATAACAGTAAAAATAAAGGACGCATCCAATGGTGAAAACCTCTCTAAGGCATCGAAGGATGAAGGATTCAATCTCCCCCCTATTGCTCTACATCAAGAGAAATCAACGATCCTGGCAGAGCAATGTAATCCTGTTAACTTGGGAACAGAGACAAAACCACAAATCACTTTCTATGTTGAGTCTCTCCTGATAGAGGAACAAGAACTACTAGCAACATTTTTGAAAGAAAGGAAGGTAAAATTTGCATGGACCTATGCTAACATGCCAAGCCTAGATCCTAAAGTGGTGGTTCATCATTTGGCTGTTTACCCTGGAGCGAAGCCGGTTAGACAAAAGTTAAGGAAAATGCATCCCCAGATAGCCTTGTTAGTTAAGGTAGAGTTACAAAAACTCCTAGATGTTGGCTTCATATGCCTAATTGACTATCCAGAATGGGTATCCAACCTTGTACCAGTCTCAAAACCAAATGGGGGCATCCGCATCTGCACAGATTTTAGAGACCTCAACAAAGCATGTCGTAAGTATGACTTTCCACTACCCAACATTGATAAGATAATGGATATGACAGCCAAACATGAGATTCTATCCCTGATGGATGGCTTCTCGGGGTATAACCAAATAATGATTACAAAAGAAAACCAGCATAAAATGGCATTTATATGTCCTTGGGGAACCTACTACTGGAATATGATGCCATTTGGGCTAAAGAATGCAGGAGCTACATATTAGAGAGCCATGACACTAATATTCCATGACATGATATACAAAATGGTCAAAGATTATGTGGATGACATATTGGCTAAATCAAAGAAGAGGCCGAATCACATAGAAACCCTAAGCGACATCTTTGATAGATTGGAAAAATACAAGGTCAGGCTCAACCCAAAGAAATGTGTTTGGGGTACAATTAGGAAAATTGTTGGGATACATAGTGTCAATGAGAGGGATAGAAGTAGATCCTACAAAGGTAAAAGCAATCCTCAATATGGGAGTGCTAAGAACACTAAAACAACTCAGAGGATTATAAGGAAGACTCCAGTCCATCCAAAGGTTCATAGCATAGTTGGCGGACAAACAAATTACGTATTCACATCTACTCCACAAAGGGGTAGCATTCAAGTGGGATGAAAAGTACGAACATGCATTCAACAAAATCAAAGAATATCTACTTACGCCACCTGTGTTGATGCCACCCATTGCAAGAAAACCATTGATCCTATACATCTTAGTAACAACAGTAGCTCCAGGTGCTCTTCTAGCTCAACATGATGAAAATGGAATAGAAAGGGCTATCTATTACATCAACAAGACAATGGTTGGCCATGAGTTAAACTACATATTCATTGAGAAAGCTTTCCTAGCAGTAGTTTTTGCTTCACATAAATTCCGACACTACATGCTGGCACATAAAATCAAGCTCATTGCCAAAATAGATCCCTTAAAATATCTACTATCAAAAGCTATGCTCATAGGAAGAATGGCTAAATGGGTCATGATACTGTCGGAGTATGACATTGAGTATGTGGGGTGTAAGGAAATTAAAGGACAAGTTATTGCGGACCAACTGGAAGAAGCTCCTATCTGTGCGAAGAACCCACTCATATTAGAATTTCCAGATGATTCCATCTTTAATCTCAGCGTAGCTGATCACTAGAAACTATATTTTGATGGTTCCCACACACAACATGGATCAGGGGCCGGTGTCTTCTTCATCACCCCCCAAGGGGATTGTATACCAAGATCTTACAAGTTGGCATTCCCCTGTACAAACAACATTGTAGAGTATGAGGCTTTAATGATAGGTCTCAAAATTGCGGCACAGTGGCAAATCATGGCATTAAAGGTCTATAGAGATTCACAGCTTATCATCAACCAAGTCAATGGTGAATACCAAACCAAAGATGATAAGCTCGCACCATACAAGAAGGTGGTAGAGAGCCTCAAGGAATCATTTATTGATATCACCTTTGAGAAGATACCAAGGGAAAACAATAGAGCAGTAGATGCAATGGCAACAATTGGATCCTTGCTAGATATCCCTCGTAATGTCTCAAAACATGAATTTTTGGTAGATCAGCTTCTCGTACCCACTTTCGAGGTACTGGAGTCAGAATATGCATGCGAACTCATTGGTCCCAGTGATCTTTGGTATCATGACATCTACACCTATCTAAGATTAGGAGTCCTCCCAGCCGACATTACCCCGAACCTCAAGCGAACCTTTTTCAAAAGGTCCTTACGATTTGTCATCCTAGGAGAAACCCTCTTCCGTAGAAGCATCGATGGAACCTTGTTACATTGCTTAAAACCCGAGGAAGCCCTGACTAATTTGACTAAGGTACACAATGGTACTTGTGGTTCACACTCGAGTGGTATGACCTTGGCTAAGAAGTTACTAAGAACTAGATACTACTGGCTGACAATGGAAAGAGAGGCACATGATTTTTTCAGAAGGTATTTACAATGCCAGGAGCATGAAGATCTCATTCATGCACCAACTCAAGAATTACATCCTATTGTTACACCTTGGCCCTTTTCCCAATGGGGGCTCAATCTCATAGGTAAAATCTCACCCACCTCATCCAATGGCCATAATTTCATCATCACCACTACAAAATATTTCACATAATGGGTCGAAGCAATTTCCATGACCTACATCACTGGAAAACATATATCCAAGTTCATCCTGAACTACCTCATTTGCTGATATGGTGTTCCCCAATCCATTATCTTTGATAATGGGACACCTTTCAAGAATCAAGATGTCCGTGACTTGTGTGAAAAATTCAAAATCCAACACCGTTTTTCCACACCATATTACCCACAAGGAAATGGCCAAGCAAAAGCTACCAACAAAACCATCCTAAAAATCCTTAAGAAAAAAATCAATGAGTCTGGTCGAGATTGGAATCTACAGCTAAATCCTGCCTTATGGGCCTACCGCACCAGCATCCACACGTCAACAGGTGCCACCCCATTTTCCCTAGTCTATGGATCAGAAGCCATCCTCCCTATCGAGATCAAGCTCCCGTCACTAAGGATATCATTGCAAAACCTCATCATAGATGGGGAATAAAGGGTCACAAGACTAAATGAGCTAGAGTTACTAGATGAAAGGTGCATGGATGCCCTAAATCATCTACAAGTCTACCATAATCGCCTGAAACAAAGCTACAAAAAGAAGATTAGGCAACATTCCTTCCAAGTCAAAAAACTTGTGATGAAAGAGAACCAAAAGAATGTGCCAAATCTAGAGAGCAAAAGAGAATTAGAGCCCAACTAGCTGGGACCTTTTTTCATCATAGCCAGCTATAAATCAGGAGCATATCAATTAGCAACGCCAGAAGGTGAGCCTCTACAGGAGCCTCTGAACAACTCTCACCTCGAAATTTTTATGCCTAAGAACTTGCAAGGTATAGAACCAAAAAATACAAAAACAATAAGAAAAAGTCCTGAAAAAATGGTTACCTTGATGAAAACCTGGCAAACAGGTGTCTTGGCAACAACAAAAAAATCAAAGAATGCAAAAATCCAAAAAATCAGAAAAAGGATTGAAAATAGTAAAGAAAAAAATCATCCTCTAGTGAAAACCACTTCGGTGGTGCTTTGGACAAGTACCTTGGTGAAAACCTGGAAAATAAGCACCGAGTGTAAATAAAGCACTCCCCATTTGCCAAGATCTACATGAATCACTCATTCCATCACATTTCATTAATCATCCATCCACCCATCTGCTCGCATCCATACCATAGCTTGAGCTGATGCCCATATCATATTCCACCATAGTACTACTTGGTAGATTCCTAAGGTCAATTTTTCCTACCTTCATCAAAGTAGTCTATCACACCACATTGGGGGAATGTTTCTACCTACATCGGATCAGATTCGTGTATATTCTTGTGATCTTCCTAAACACAAAAAAACTCAAAAACATCGAAAAATCTCAAAAATGAAAAAGTGGCATCATCTTGTCCGAACTACGTCGTCTCTGAGCTTGGACGTAGGCAAGGTTGATCTTTGATCATCCCCTGAGACATCTTAGGCCAGTCCTTAGGCGCCCATCACAATAAAATGGCAATTTTTTTGCCCATCTATCTCATCATTGAGTCAAGTCTATTGTCGGTCGAACTACGTGGTCTCTACGTGTATAATGTAGGCAAGGCTAATCTATGGATTAGCTCCCGAGACCCCTAGGATAGGTCTGTAAGTTAGTCCTCTCATCGCAAATCTCAAAACTACCAAAAAATTTGTAAAACATATCAAAATACCAAAAAAAAAAGCCTCAAAATATCTGAAAATCCAAAATGGTGCATCTATCTCACCTTGCTTTCACCCGCGATTAGTCATCATTCCTAATAAAATCAATTGTTGCCTTCACCATTTGGTGAGTCAATCAGAGGGAAGTCTAGAAGGTTCAAAAGTGAACACCCTAACTGTCAGAGTCTCGAAAGTCTAAGTCAGTAAGCAAGCAAGTTGGTCAACTTGGAGTATCAGTAGCTTATCATCCAATCAGTCCCACCAAAACCCTGATCACAACATGTCCTAGGATGAAGCTTTCTTGCGATGGACATAAGCATCAAGTACCCCATAGTAGTTTAGTCTTGGATAGCAGTATGAAGAACATTAGCTTGTTTGTTTACTTTTTCTTGGTCTTTTTTGACTTATCTTATTTTCCGCTCATTCCTAGGACCTCTTGATGATGCCTAAATAAAACAGGTTTAGAGGGAAAGGAATGGGGCAATGATCATTATCTTTTTTATTTGCTACGCTTGTAGGATACCCTTGTAAAATAACTTAGTCATATATGATTTTTTTGGTTTGTGGAGAGGATGTTTTAGATATCTTGTTGACCACATAGGAAGGCTTGCTTTTTTGTGTTTTGGTCCGAGATGTTTAGAATGTCTGAACTACATCCTTAATGAAGTATGTATGCTAAGTGTGAAAAAGAATACCCCTATCTAATTGTCAAGTCAAATTCCATCACACTGGGTACAATGCCATCTTGGTCCTTTATACATTGATGCATTGTACCTATGTGTATTATCAAACATAACGTAATTGACCCTTTGAAAATCCCAACTCCTCAAAAAAGAAAAATCATCACCATCCTAAATGACTCATCGATTCTAAAATTCTTCTATCTTCTTTCCACATTAACATGGTATCATGACAGTAATCAAAACAATGCTAGTGCATACACTCTGCATCCACATGATCATTAGCATAAAAATCATATTGCATCATATCATTATCTTAAGTTATGAGGAATAATATAAATTTGTTATTCTAAGCATTTTAAGAAAGCATTGCATCATACATAATGATTAGCATCTATTACTAGTTGCATCCATTAGGCACCATCATTACCATACATTACATTCATAGAACCATCATTAAAATGCAATAAAAAGATATAAAAATAAGTACATCCATTAGAAGCATACATCATAAAGAATAGGAACATCTCATATCATCACAACAAAATTAGACTGCATATCATACATTTGCAAAAAATATCATAAAAAGGTGAATCATCTGATATATGTCATCAAGTAAATACACTGTTATGATACAAATCATATCAAATGTACATCGAAATACATGATACAAAAGGATGAAATAGCGCAGCCCGTGAATCAAAAAATGAATAAACTATTTATGATCAAGGGCTAGCCCTGCTGGTTGTGCCCCTTGCCCTCTCCCACCGACTTGTCACCATGATCCTTTGGTAGTCACACCCCTATCTGTTGAGAGAAGTCTGGCACTTTGCCCACTGGTGGCACTACCTACTTGTAATGTTGCCGATAATACTTGGCCTCCCTGACAACCTCTCTGTATGCTCATAAATCAATTGATCGGCCCTGGGAAGAGAAAGCGGTGGTCTCCAGCTGCCATCGCCGACCAATCTCTTGATCCCTCTCAAATCATTCCTGGTCCCTCTCAGTTATAACTGTAACAACTTGCTGTTGGGCCTCATCCCACTCTACTGTCAAAACCTGTACCTAAACCTGTAGTTGCTAGATCAGTGCATCTCGATGGTCCAGCTATGCTGCTGGCTATGGAACTACTTGAGGCTGGCCATCCTATGTTGCTGGATGATGCTGAGCCTGGTCTCTCAAAGGTGTCTACTAGGGAGGTGGTCCACCTCCTCCTTTGCCCCATCCTCTTCCAACTATCCAACCCCTGGGTTTGCATCATGGAATAGCTATGCCCAGAACTGTCAATCTAAGTGGAGGCCTAAACCATGCTCTATAAGCTGGAGTGACCCCCACATCTGCGAACCCCTGATCATATGGTCACGGTTGGGCCACTAGCTATCTGAAGGAAGATACTGCCTCTATCGATGCAATGGGCTGGTCCCATGATGGCTCTCTAGTCTTACTGGAAAATATGGCCACGTACTAGTCATCAGGCCTATCTTGCACCTCTCCAAACTGTCGGGCAACCCTATTAGGAAGATAAATCTCAACCATGGTGTGCTCTCGACCCTACATCCACCTGTCCTATCTAACATAAAACAACTGATCAAAATCATCGTACCATGGGCCAATGCCCATCCAGGGTCTCCAGATGAACTCTCTCATCTCATCAAGAACTCACTGCCAGTACGCTAGACCACTTGTGCTAGTATGGGTGAAGTGAATCTCTACCCTGCTGTATCACCAAACAATGGGATCATCAATGTCATTAATAACTGGTGTCACATCTGGGCGAAGCATTGGGATCCTCTCCCATGCCCAGACATGTAGTAGGGTAACTCTAGCCCTGAGTGACCTGCTGTCTAGGTATGAAAAGTCATGAAGATCCCTGTATAGGGATGCCAGTAATACTGGTCCCCAAGCAAAGCACTCCTGATGAACGCCCATCCGCTGCCATGCTAACCCCCAACCCGAACTAAAGTATCGACTGTGTTGATCAGGTGCTACGAGACCAGAAATAATGGCGGCCACAATCAATCTGTAAGTGGGAGCT
Organism: Sequoiadendron giganteum; assembly: GCA_007115665.2. NCBI lineage: Eukaryota > Viridiplantae > Streptophyta > Pinopsida > Cupressales > Cupressaceae > Sequoiadendron > Sequoiadendron giganteum. Next base: position 591,241,754 of record CM021100.1, read on the forward strand.
CTACCCTAATATTGCTCCAGGTCAATCTGTCCATCACAAAGATTAAGCTCATCAACGCCCATAACATCAAAACAAGCATCCCTACCCTCCTCCGGATCATAGATCACTCGGGCTCCATGGATGGCTAGTCGGATAATGTGCCAGACATCCTCAAGGGTAATGGTGGCCTTACGAGTAGGAAAATGGAAGGAAGACATCTCACTGTGTCTGGGAAGTTGTCGCTACACCATTTCAACAAAGACTTAGAGCTCAAATGAGAAATTTTCTAGAGGCTAAGATTGCAAATGCATTGAAAGTGACCCCCCAAGGTCTATTTAAGCCTGAAAATTTAGGGTTTTTTGACCTAATTTCATCATCTAACTAGGGTTTTGGTCTCCTGATACCATTTTTGTCCAATCGAGGGCCATTTTGCATCTTTTCTGGCATTTTAAACACATTTTTGGCATTTCTGGGGCAATTTTGGCCTGTCAGGCACCTTGTCCTTTTTTTTCCACGAGATCATCCAAAAAATCAAAATTTTTGTTCGATTTCTCAAGGGGGCATTTTACTAGAAATATTCTTCCACTGGGGCAATAGTGGGGCACCTGAAAAAAAAAATCAAGAAATCTTGAACTTTGATCACAACAATTTTATTCTTTGAATCAATGCAACATGTACATTGCTTCAAAGAGGGGAAAAATGTAGACACGTAAAATATACATGCACCTGATCCTAATCCTACTAATGTCATTTCTTCCTAAATCATCTTCTTAACTTATGATCACTTGTTCATCTCTTAATTAGATAAATCATTATTTATTTAATTAGGTCTTTCTCCCTTCTTGATTAAATTAATCAGTTTAATTTAATCCTCAATCCCTCTTTAATTAAATAATTCATCTTATTTGATTAAATCCCTAAAGTTTTCTTGTTAAATTAAATAAATTAAAACCTTATTTGATTTAATCCAACATTATCCCACTTAATTAAATAAATCAAATCATTTATTTAATTAATCCTTTTCTTCTCAATTCTTGATTTAAATCAACTCATAAATTTGAGTCAAAATTGTCAAATCATCTAATCTCTCATTAAATTGATCAAATCTTGATTAATTTAATCTGAATCACTAAAATCCTCTAGAGAATGCAACTTGCACATGAAAATAGATTTAATTCATTTATTAAATCTCTATTTTCCCTCACATGGCATAAAAGGGGAATATTCCCTCAAATTTGAATTCAAAATCCAAGTGGATAGGTACTTCCAACAAGGCATTCACTCCTCTTACATGTCCTTTGCATTGAGCCAAGTGACATTAATTCCATTTCCTTCTCCCTCCAACATGTCACATTCAAATTTCAAATTTGAATCCAATAGCATTTATCATGCACATTGACCAAAATGTGCTCATTCCCCAACCATTCACATATTGACAAATGGCACTTGGCCATTGGATGTTGAATGATCCCACATTGCTCAATTTCAATCTTTATTCCAATTTCGAAATCTATAAACGAGAGACTCTTCCTCTCATTCCAACATCCACAATTTGAGTAAACTTATTATACTCAAATCCATTTTCAAGCATAGCCATTCTCATATATTTTTATCAAGTTCTTAGCTAGGTTATGTAGGAATTCAACCATCAAGTGGATCAAATCATCAAGATTACAAAGGAGTTGGGAAAAGGATGATTTTGACACATCAATTGGCACCAACTCCCCCATGGGATTGATAGTTGTTCATTAAAATAGGATTTATTTTCTTTCATTTGCATTGTTCTTCATTTTTTCTTCCTATATTAATGTTTCAATCTAATTTCACGGGGAATCCTTGTTTTAACCTTGCATATGATCTAATAATATGATTATTTGTTGTATATGTGTAGGTATGAAACCAGGGTTCACAATTACAACCATATATCTATACTATGTATAAAATTAACAATCGTCATAGTTCATGGTAAAAGGGTGAGTGATTAAACTAGCATTCAAACTTTCCTTTATAAATTTATAAGTTCTTTATGCACTCTTAAACATAAATAACTTACACTTGCAAAATATGTTTGTCATTATGAAATAGAAGTGTTGAGAAAGTAAAAAAAATTAAGATTGATGCCTAATATTATAGTAATATAGTCACATGTAGGTTAACCATAATATTTACAAAATATTTCATAGTTTTTTTTAGTACAAATTGACTTTGATATATCTTGCATATTTTGGGTCTTTAAAATATTTCTTTTTCTTAACTATACAATTAATTATTCTTTATTCATTTTCTAATTGAACATCCCAAAGATTAATATTGATTTAAAAAAAATCTACAATGAACACTAACTAAGCCTTAATAAAAATATTCTAAATGTAAATGTAGAAACTTGCTATATTTTTAAAAATATTTAATACAAATAGAACAATTTGAATCACAAAAGTAAGAATGTGTATTATAATATTTTTTTAAGAGATAAATTATAATGTATTTAATGTATCTTCACTCAAAAAATGGCTCTATTATAGTTCTCTCTAGGTGATGCAGGAGCATCCAAGTGCATAGACAATCCTACAAGACCAAAAATATTTTCTTTTATTGGTTGAGTTTTGTTTTGATTTTTTGGTTGCAGGCACGAATTAATGAAATTCTCAACTCCTCCAACATAATAGAATTTGGTGATGGTTGTGAAAAAAATCAATTGTTAATTTGATACGTTTTTTTTTTTTAAATTGTTACAAAATGTTAATTTTCCATAAAGGAAAATCCCATGCCCAAGCCTATGAGTGGGCATTTAATGGGAATTGTAACTCCATTTAAAAATAAATAAATTTGCATTTTTGTTAAAAAAATGGGAATGCAGGGTGTTGGGGAAGTGGTGTGAGTAGATTGTAAGGAGGGAAGGAAATTTTTAAATTGTCATTGAATGCATATGCCAAGAAGAGAAAACCCATGCTATCCAAGGAAGGAGTCATGGACATTCAGAAGGTTTGATTAGGAGAGGGAGATTGTCAGAAGTCGTGACTGTGAGAACTTGTCTCAGTAAAAAATTCAAAACTTTATCATTTCTAAATGTAATTGAGAAGTTCAAATGTGCCAAAAAGATGAGGAGGAGCATAAAACCTAGAAACCATTTGACAAAATTTGTTGAAATGAAATAAAAATGGTATAAAGAATGTGATAGATTTATTTTTCTTGTTGTAATACAAATTAAAATTGATGTTGTTGTTTATTGGCTTTGAAATTCAATAATTGATAAATTCAAATGTGCCAGAAAGATGAGAAGGAGGAGCATAAAACCTAGAAACCATTTGAAAAAATTTGTTGAAATGAAATAAAAATGGTATGAATAATGTGATAGATTTATTTTTCTTGTTGTAATATGAATTAAAATTGATGTTGTTGTTTATTGGCTTTGAAATTCAATAAAATATCATGAGCTTGTTTGTTTTTTATGTGGTGGATTATGAGTTTATTTGTGAGCAGAGAGTCTTTGCATATGATGTCTTGAGAAATTATTTGTGAGTTTTGGGTTACATCATGCATTTGAGAGTCCCACTTGCATCAAATGATATTAGAGCCAAAAGATCTTGAGAGTGTAGAGTATGCACTAGGACTTGTGAGTGAAGAATGGTGAAGAGCGTGTTGCAAGAATGGAAAGAGGAATGAAGGTGTTGTCATTGATGTCATTTGGTCAACTGGCTATCTACTAGTTGTTGTTGACTGTATATGTTGAGGATATTGAGAAAATTGTATATAAATGAAGTTACAGGTTGTTAGTTGTTGGTCTGGTACTTGTGAACTATGTTCTAGCAGAAGTCCGAGAGAGTTGTTGTTGGTCCAGATTTCTCTTTATGGTTCAAGAGTTATGTTGCCCTAGTTCTATTGAAGATGGTTTCAAAATTTGGAAGCATCAAGCTTAATTGATCTATGTGTTTTACACTGGTTTGGCTGACCATGTGTCAAGCACTACCTTCGAAGTTGATGAAGTGTGTTGGATCTATTATGGGTCCCAGTGAAGCGTGTGTTTGGGTCACCCTCATTCTAATTCCACCCTAGGATGTTTGACACTGACCTAATTTGAATTTGAAGTTGGATGGTCAACTTTGTATCTTTTCAAAGTTGGAGATGGTATAAATATACAATGCACTAGCAATGAAAAGTATACATAAGAAAATAAGGAAGATAAGTGAAAGAGTAGACATGACTTTGATGCTATTCTGAAAGTGTGTGAGTTATGTGTGTGGTTGATTAGTGAAAATATTAACATTGAGTTTCTAGATGCAATGAGAAGAAGGTGAACTCTATCATTCATGCAATTGGATCGATGATTGTGGTGGAATCCTTTGTTGCATTGGGATTGTTTCCACTCTATAAAAAGTCTTCTTTGTCTTCTTTGTAGCTTTGTGGTAGCAAGCCATTCAGGTTGTATCCCTATGGATAGTGAGTCCTTATTCCAGGTAGTAAGCCTTATTCTAGGAGGTGATCCTTTTTGTATTTGGTTTTTATATACTCTATAGTGTCAGTTAATCCTCACCGTGGTTTTTTCCTCATTGGGATTTTCATGTAAATCTGGTGTTGTTGTGTTTGTGCATTGGAATTTGATGGTTAATCACTTAATCAATTTATGTGTTAGTTCCGGTAATTGAATTTAAGGTTAGTATCTATGACAAATGATTCACCCCCCTCTCAGTTGTCCTATCCAAATATTTATATCAGAGCTTGGTTCCTTGGTGAAGAGCTTAACTGCTTGAGGAAGGTCTAGGATGGCTAGCAAAATGATCTATGATTATCCGAGGTTCGATGGAACTGATTATGGTATCTAGGAAGTATTGATGGAAGAATATCTGGAGTATTGCGGATATGATGTAAAGAAAGCTTATAAGAAACCCTACACCCCTCTTGCTAATGGTCCAAGTACACCTGAATAAATTAGAGCACATGAAGTGAATAATAAGGTAAAGTTCATCTTGAAGAATAGTCTAGTACATTTTGAGTTGATTAAGGTGAAAAATTTGAAGACAACTAAGGAAGTTTGGGATGCTTTAGAAAGAGCACATGATGGTGATGAGAGGGTAAAAGAGGAAAAAATATAGAATCTGGAAACACAGTTTGATCTTTTAAAAATGTCCAAATATGAGAATGTTAAAGCCTATGTATAGAGATTGGATGAGGTTGTGGCTAGAATGTGATCCCTTGGCATTACTATAGATGAAACCAGAATTGTAAAGAAGATTCTCAGAACTCTTCTTGATTCTTATAGTGAAAAGGTGAGTGCTATTGAGTAGACTATAGATTAAAAGACTTGTACTAAGGATTTTCTGCTAGGATTTTTGAAATCTTATGAGATGAGGAAGCCAAATCTAAGAAGTGGAGGTAAAACAAAGACTTCTTTTAAACCTACAAAAATTGAAGATCCAGATGAAGAAAAAATTGATGAAATTGAGGCTAACTTTGTAAGAAGAATGAGAAAAGGCTCCGATAAGTACGAAGGTAAATTTCCCTTTAAGTGTTTTAGTTGTGGAGAAATTGGTCACTATGTTGCAAAGTGTCTAGAAAGAGCTAAAAGGAATACACAAAGATATGTGGAAAATAAGAAAGAAAAAAAGATTAATAGAGCTTACTATGTTAATGTGAATGCTAGTATTTCCAATGAAGAATCAAAATATGAAGATCCAAATGAGAATGAATGCTTATTCTTGGTGATTAAGGATGAACCTACTTCTACTAAATTAGAAAGACAATCAAAAGAAAGTACTCTAGAGAAGGAGAAAGAGAAGGATAAAGAGAAAGAGAAGAGAAGGAGAGAAATGAAGGTATGGTTATCTTTGCCCTACATGTTAAACAAGAAAAGAATTTTTGGGTAGTTGATAGTGGTTTCTCACATCACATGAATGGTGACAAGAGTAAGTTTGTGAAACTTGATAAATATGATGGAGGTCTGGTTATGTTTGGAGATGATACTAGTGCTAAAATCTATGGGATAGGTTCAATAAGTTTTGATGGCAGGCATCATACTAATGATGTTTACTATGTTAAGGGTTTAAGGCATAATTTGTTGAGAATTGATCAAAAGTGCAGAAAAGGATATGATCCTGTGTTTAAGGATGAGAAATGTGAGATCTGAAAAGGATCTAGAACATTGATTGCTACATGAAACAAATATGAAGGGAACATTTATCAACTTAAAGGTGTTGATGGATGATGTTTTATGACTCAGATAAATGAAAGTTGGCTATGGCATAGGATAATGTGTCACATGAATTTTAATAACTTGGTAAGAATCAGTTATGTTCAGGCCATGAGAGATCTATTGAGAATTATAAAACTTGTAAATGCTATTTGCAAGAATTGCTAGTTCAGGAAGCAAACACGATGTCATTTCAGATCAAGAGAAAAATCTACTACTGGTTTGTTGGATTTGGTTCATACAGACCTTTGTGGTCCTATGAGAGTTTGACGTCTACTTGGTGAAAGGTACTTTATGCTTTTAATTTATGATTATTTTAGATATACATGGGTTACATTTCTAAGAGAGAAATCAAATGCATTAGATAGATTCAAGCCATTCAAGGCTATGGTTGAAAATGAAATGAATTTGAAGATTAAATGCTTGAGATTTGAAAAAGGTGGAGAACTCACCTTCTATGCGTTCAATATGTTTTGTGAAGTGCATGGTATAAAGAGACAACTATTTGCTCTGAGAAATCCTCAACAAAAATGGATATTTTGAAAGAAAAAATAGAATAGTTCAAGCAGCTGCTAGGTCAATGGTCATTGAAGACGGATTATTAGAAGTTTACTAGAAAGAAGCTATTCATATTGTTGTATATTTATTCAATCAAGTTTAGTCAAGAGAAAATAGTACAAAGACTCCCTATGAGCTATGCCATAGAAGAATCCCTATAGTCAAATATTTCAAGGCATTCAGAAGCAAATGCTATATCAAAAGAGATGAGGAAACTCTGGGTAAGTTTTATGCAAGAAGTGATAAAGGAATATTTCTTGGATAATCTACTAAAATTAAGGCATACAAATGTTTCAACAAAAGATTGAGAAAAATTATAGAAAGATCGAATGTGAAGGTTGATGAAACAATAAAAAATTCTATTGATATTGATGGGTATATGTCTGATGAACATGACTGTGTAAGAATAGAAGAATTTGTGGAAGAAAAAGATAAAGATGAGCAAGAAAAAAAAATGAAAGTGAATAAGATGCTCTAATGATGTCCCCTATGACACCAAAATATGTACATAGGAATCATTCAGAAAGTCAGATTATCAGAGACAAGACAAAAGGTGTGTCAACTAGAAGCAAAGTTGTTGCTGAAGTAAATTTGTGCTTATTCTCTAAGATTGAGCCAAAGTCAGTAAGTGAATCTTGTAAGGATGAACATTGGAAGGAAGCAATGAAAGAAGAAATTTTTCATATTGAGAAGAATCAAACTTGGGAATTGGTCCCAAGACCGGTAGACAAAAATATCATTGGATCAAAATGGGTATTCAAAAACAAGATGAATGAGAATGGGAAAGTTGTTAGAAACAAAGAAAGGCTTGTGTGAAAAGGCTAATCATAAGTAGAAGGTATAGATTTTCAAGAGAATTTTGTCCCGGTAGCAAGAATGGAAGCTATAAGAATTTTCTTGGCATTGGCTGCTTATAAATATTTCAATGTCTTTCAGATGGATGTCAAGTCAACATTTTTGAATGGAGAACTAGAAGAAGAGGTCTACATGGAACAACCATAAGGATTTTAGTTAACAGATCAATTAGATATGATGTGAATATTGAAGAAAGATTTATATGGATTGAAGTAAGCTCCTAGAGCCTGGTATGCAAGGCTAGATAAGTACTTGAGTCAACAAGGATTTAACAAGGGTATGACAGATAGTAAGTTATATTTCAAGACTAAAAATGACAAAACCCTGATTGTTGTTGCATATGTTGATGACATCATCTTTGGAGGGAATGAAAAGATGTGAAAGATGTTTACAGAAGAGATGCAAAAATAATTAGAAATGTCTATGTTTGGTGAGATGAATTTATTTCTTGGGCTACAAATTAATCAATTAGAGGAAGGAATTTTAATTTCATAATCTAAGTATGCGAAAGAGATGTTGAGAATATTTAGAATGGATGGTTCCAAACCGATAAGTACTCCTATGGCGACTGGTTGCAATTTGGGTAAAGATGATGATTCACCTAAGACTGATTAGAGCAAGTATAGATCTATGATTGGTGGACTAATGTATTTGACTGCTACTAGACTAGATATTATGCATGTGGTTTGTCTTGCGACTAGATTTCAAGAAGATCTGAAGGAAGCACATGTTACTACAATTAAAAGGATATTTAGATATTTGAATGACACTCTGGATTATGGATTATGGTATCCCAAGGATACTAACTTTATACTTAGTGCTTATACAAATGTAGATTGGGCCAAAAGTATAGATGACAGAAAGAGTGCTAGTGGTGGCGCATTCTTTGATGGATGTAGATTGGTGGCATGGTTGAGTAAGAAGCAAGATTTAGTCTCTTTTTCTACTATGGAAGTTGAGTATATTGATTTTGCATCTTTCTGTAAACAAGTCTTATGGATGAAATAGACATTGAAAGATATCACAGTGTTGTATGATGATCCTATTTCTATCTTCTGTGATAATACAAGTGTAATTAAAATTTTGAAGAATATTGTAATGCACTCAAGAATGAAGCATATATCTACTAGGTATCATTTCTTGAGAGAGAAGGTCATGGAGAATGAATTCAAGCTTGAGTATGTTTTAATAAAAGATCATATTACAAATATATTTACAAAGGCTCTTTTTAAAGATACTTTTGAGTATCTCTGGGATAAGCTAGGGGTTATTGCCCCTCCTTTTACAAACTAATATGCATTTGAAGATGCATCAGTTCGATGGATTCATGGTTCTATCTTTTTGGACTAATGATTTTGGTGGATACCTCTCAGGGGGAGAATTTTATTTTAAGTGTTGTCATTATGAGTATTTTGTTTTCATGTCAAAATAAGTTTCAATGAACATATTTGTTTTTCCTTTTCCATTGATGTCAAAGGGGGAGAGAAAGAGCATGTGAAAAGGAGAGAAAGAGCATGTGAAAAGGTGAGAAATAGCATGTGAAAAAGAGAGAAAGAGCATATGAAGAGGAAATAAAGATACTAAGATAAAGCAGGAAATGAGGAAGATGATCTTTTAAGGGGGAGAAGAAAAATAAATTTTTTGAGAAGTATTTTTAGAGCTGGTATGCATCTTTGATGGTTTTTCACATCATGTGTTACCATCAATGAAAAAGGGAGAGATTTTTGCAAGAATAAAAAGAGGAATGAAAGTGTTGTCATTGATGTCAACTGGTTAGTTGGTTATCTACTAGTTGTTGTTGAATGTATATGTTGAGGATATTGATAAAATTGTATATAAAGGAAGTTACATGTTGTCAGCTATTGGTTTAGTACTTGTGAACTATGTTCAAGATGAGGTCCAAGAGAATTGTTTTTGTTCCAAATTTCTCTTTATATTTTGAGAGTTATGTTTCCCTAGTTCTATTGAAGATGGTTTCGGCATTTTGAAGCATCAAGCTTAATTGATCTAGGTGTTTTACATTGGTTTGGCCGACCATGTGTTAAGCACTACCTTTGAAGTTGATGAAGTGTGTTGGATCTATTATGGGTCCCAGTGAAGCCTATGTTTGGGTTTCCCTAATTCTAATTCCACCCTAGGATGTTTTTCACCAACCTAATTTGAATTTGAAGTTGGATGGCTGACTTTGTATCTTTTCAGATGGTATAAATACAAAATATGCTAGCAATGAAAAGTATACATAAGAAAAAAAGGAAGATAAGTGAAAGAGGAGATGTGACTTTGATGCTATTCTGAAAGTGTGTGTTATGTGTGTGGTTGATCAGTGCAAAGCTTAATGTTGAGTTTCTGGATGCAGTGAGAAGAAGGCAAACTCTATCATTCATGAAAGTGGATCAGTGATTGTGGTGGGATCCTTTGTTGCATTGGGATTGTTGTCTCTCTCTAAAATGTCTTCTTTGTATCTTTGTGGTAGTGATCCATCTGGGTTGTAGCCCTGTGGACAGTGAGTCCAGATAGTGAGTCCTTATTCCAGGCAATGGGCCTTATTCTAGGTAGTGCAAATTTTTGTAATTGATTTTGTTATTCTCTATAGTGTGAGTTAATCCTCACTATGGTTTTTCCCTCATTGGGCTTTCCATATAAATCTAGTGTTATTGTGTTTGCACTTTGGAATTTGATGGTTAATCACTTAATCAGTTTATGTGTTAGTTCTGATAATTTAATTTAGGGTTAAAATCTATGACAACTGATTCACTCCCCCTCTCAATTTTCCTATCCAACAAAGTGAAGTGGTGAAGGCATGAAAGAAGTATGTGATAACTTTTTTGTTGCAGGTATGAAAGAGAGTCTGGGACCTCTATCCTCCAAAAGAGATAAAGATGGGTAGAAGATGTAGAGCTCCTCCAATGAGAGAGGTTGGGTAGAGGAAGCATCTTTGAAAGTATTTTTTGGGTAGAGGATAGTTGTGTGAGTGAGAGATTGTTACACGGAGTACTTGTAATTGCATAGGGACTTGTGAGTCTAAAAATGACTATAAAAAAGAAGACAAGATGGGTCATTATAAGACCTATGATAAAGTTATTTTGGGAAGAGTATTGGAAAAAAGTGAGAGAAAATAAGCTCATTATAGAGTGTAATAAGATAGAAGTAAGATTGGATGCCCTTGAGGAAATCTTGGGAATGCAAAAGAAAGCCACAGTTGAGGAAGATTAGAAAGTAGATTAATTTAAATTACATTGTTTGTTTTATAACGAGTTTACAAGTAATGATTTTTGTGGAGGAAATGAAGAAGGAAAAGAAGCTATAATAGAGGAGAATGGAGAGAAGAAAGAGGAAAAATAGAGGTTTAGCAAAGAGGACAACAAAAAGAAGAATTTTGAAGTGTAGTGTTGCAACCCTATGGTCAAAAGAGCATGGATAGAAAGACATGTGGGAGAAGCCCACACATTTTTAGTTGCAAGAAAGGAAGAAAATAAGAGAATCACAAAGAAATAATGGAAAAAGAAAGAGGTAGCAATTGATATGCATCTTGTTGAAGACATAAAAGAGAAGAAAAATGAAGTTGCATGCACAGGGGAAGTTGTAGCAACAAAATAGAGGTATTATCTCCTTCTTTTTCATTTTGCAAAGAGATTATTAATGTTGATTTGTATGCAAAAGACGTAAAGGAAAGTGTTGGAGAAGATGATTTAGAAGTTGAGGTAGTGATTGGTTCTTGGAAGAACATAAATATATTGAATAAAATGAAGCAGTTGAGTGCATGGGATGAGATGGAAGAAGAAAAGAACAAGAATGCAACAAAGAATAAAGAAGAAAAAGTTGGGGCAATAGTAAAGAAGAAAGAGAACATATAGGTAAAAGGTCACTTTTGTGTTATTTGTGAAAATGAGTTTGATGTTACATTATTTTCAAAGGATTTTAGTGAATTTGGGGATGTGAAAAATGATGATAAACTAGTAGAAAAGGAGGAGAAAATAAGAGTATATGATTATTTTGTAAAATTCATTGAAGTTAAATTTAAGTTTGATTTGTATTTTGATGAAATGGAAAGAGAAAGAGAAATGATAGAGATGGTTAGTAGCAACAACAATAGGTTACAAGTTGAAAAAAACAAGGTGTTGAGAATGATAAAGAATGAAAATATGAAACATAGTGTAGCCAAATAAATTTCATGAGGGGAAGAAAGGGAGAAAGGATGAAGGAAGGAGGAGATAGGAAGTTTTAGAGTAGGGTGAAGAAAAAGAATGAATAACAAGCACCAAATCTTTAAATGTTCATGAACTCCAACTCATGGAACATGTCTTCTTCCCCCAAGTGTTTGATGTAGGAGCATCTAGGTGTTGGAGTGAAAAGGAAACTGAGAGGTGAATCAATGTCATGAACCAATTTAACAATTTTTAGAAAATGAAACATAACTAAATTATGCTCTCACTATTTCAATGATTAAATATTCCATAAATTGAATGCAACCATTTCAAACTGAAATGAGAAGTATGATAGTAAAACAATGCATAATAAAGAATTCTCAAAATAAAGCAGTGAAACCATAAATGAGCAAAGAGACATAAGATATGCCGAGTGGAAACCCCTCGCAAGGTAGAAAAACCACTCCTAAACTACTACCTTTCAGGCTCTTATTTGAAAACCACTATTAACAATGGCTTATAGGATAATTTCTAAGCACCAAATCAAGGAGCACCAACCCCTCATTTAGAGACACCAATCTCAAGGAGCACCAACCCCTTATTTTTAAACACCAATTTCAAGGAGCACCAACCCCTTTTCAGTTTATAGAATTACAATAATACAAAGGATCTCTCTGTTTCATTTTTTCTAATTCATACCTCTCTATCTAATACCCTAAATATTCAACATTAATCATTAAAATATTAAATAAATAAGGTTTTTATGATCATACTTTGCATCATGTTTTCAATCTTTTATTACAGAGCTTTTTCATTATCTCTTTTTTAGATTTTCATTTACAAAAGTTATCACTTCTTTCTTTCAAGAACAGTCAAGAACCAAATTGTGTTAAAAAATAATCTCTCTTTATATCTCACATCTCAATACAATATGTAAGTTGTCTCTTTAACCTTCAATAGAGGTATATTAGATAAGACAAAAATTTCTATAGGGTATTGGCATAGAATAATAGAGTTCAACCAAGTATGCACCAAGGAAAAATGATTCTTCTGACAATAATGAAGAGATATGATAAAATTGCATTTTAAGGAAATGATTAAAAAACCCCTTCAATAGACTGTACCAGCAATATCATATGTTACCAGAATACGAAACACATGCACCACTTTGAAAGAAAAATAATTCCCTTATTCAACTATTTAGAAGCATCTCTGATAGGTTTAGTAATAGGTGGAGGAAGAATAAAATCAGAGACAATAATATATTTTAGATAACCTTTCTCAAGCTGAAAACATAGAAGAATATCACTGCAAGAATTTGTAACCGTACCCATATGATGATGAACCTCATAATAAAAAATAAATAATGTTTTCGGACTACCCATAATGAGAAATGTAGTGTAACCGAAATGAATGCATTATCTTCTGACAAGTAAATCATTTTCACCTTATCTAATTCAAGCAACAAGACTAATTGTAGATTCTGATAAGAATGAACACCAAATGATGGAAAAGATTCCAGACCAAGCACAAATTTGAACCAAAGAGAGAGAAGTCTTCAAAAACATTCACCAATGAGAGGAATGAATACCTGATGATCTCAAAGAAACTAAAAAAGAGCATGATAAAGCTGCTGTGAAGACATTACCAACCTAGCCGATCAAAGAAACAACATACTCCTTCCATGCTCAAGCCCTTTCCCACAGAGAAATGACAAACCATATTTCTAATCAATTCATAGCTCTTACAGAGAGCTCCAATATCTGTCCATTAGGTTGCGGAAAGAAGAGTAACAACTGTTATAGGTTACCCATGGTAGCGGCAGAGGCAAGGGTTTCAACCATTAGCAAGAATGATGACCAATGTTTTCCCTAACTTCAAGAAAATGAAGACATTTGACCCCTTTTTTCAAAAAACATAATGAAATTTGGAGTCCGAAATGACTTATCATTAAAAATAAAAACATCATGATGAGTTTCATTGTCAAAGAATTTACCATGGAGGCCGACACTTTAATTAATTTGATGATTGCTAAGGAATGTCGATCCACATTATTAAATTAATCACCATTATTCAAATACCAATGATCTCTAAAAACCAACAAGATTATATGATGGATGTCGACACATATGACTTTAATCAAAGTCATTCATTATGCAATAAGGCCCGATATGAGTGAAAAAATTTCTATCAAATGCTTAAGGAAACCCAATAGGGTTTACTTATTTTTCAAAGATGACTCCTTTGAGACTTTAAGAGAGATAATAATACATACCATAATGTCCAAACCAATATTTTCTTCGAGACATAAACATTAACTTCACATATATGTGCCAAAATAAATAATGATCACCTTTAGAAGCTGACTATGGAATCAAGCCAATCTGAAACATATGAACCAAATGAAAACACCATGTAAATCAATCACTATGTCCTAGCCAGTGACACCAAGATAATGTTAAAGAGCCATGAAGATATGAAATGACAAAACCAACTGAAGAGTGTATAGTAACCTCATATACCAATGATGGCAAATGAAATATCAAACTCAAGTTCCAAAGAGAGCATTAATATAATTCCAACCCAATATGCCATGTATCAAATAATGTATCATAACCATTGACACCAAAGAATTATGAGACACCCATGAAGATCAATAGAATGAAGATATGAAATGAATATATAATCAAATGAATCTTGTCAAAGATGCCATGATCAACCTAATAATGAGCAATTGAAACAATATACTTGTTGTGCAATAAAGAAGGGCCAACTTGTCAAAATGAAACCAACTATTCCATGATCAACTTGAGTCATGTCAAGATAACAATGTCATTTATCACAGAAGCTGATGAATTCCCTATCACAATGAACACCATCTGAATAACCTGTACGAAGCCTTCTCAACACTGTCAGTCCAATATAGGCATAACCATTTGCAAATGAATAGCATTCATAAATATGAACTAGAAGCCACATGAATAATCAACATGAAAAATTTGAATCATCATGAACATGATACCAAAAACAAAGCCTCTGAAAGATTATCCGAGATACCAAACTGATTTTGTCATCAAGGACAACCAAAGACAATTGAGAAGTCAATACTGGGTGCATGAATAATCCTGCATGACAAAAAATATTTTATTTTATTGCTTGAGTTTTGTTTTGATTTTTTGGTTGTAGGCACAAATTAATGAAATTCGCAACTCCTCTAGCATAGTACAATTTGGTGACGATTGTGGAAAAAAAATCAATTGGTTATTATGATATATTGTTTTATTTTTTTTAAATTGTTGCAAAGTGTTAATTTTCCAAAAAGGAAAATCCCATGCCCAAGCCTGTGAGTGGACATTTGATGGGAATTGTAGCTCCATTTTAAAAAAAATGAATTTACATTTTTGTAAAAAAAATGGGAATGCAGGGTGTTGGGCAAGTGGTGTGAGTGGATTGTAAGGTGGGAAGGAAATATTTAAATTTTCATTGAATGCATATGTCAACAAGATAAAACCCATGCCAAGGAAGGATTCATGGGAATTCAAAAGGTTTGACTAGGAGAAGGAGATTTTCAGAAGTCGTTACTATGAGAACTAGTCTCAGTAAACATGCATAACTTTCTCATTTATAAAGGAAATTGAGAAATTCAAAATGTTCTGAAAAGTTGAGAAGGATGAACACAAAACCTAAAAACTATTTGATTCATTATAATAAATAGAAGTGGTATAAAGAATGCGACGGGTTTATTCTTCTTGTTGTAATACGAATTAAAATTGATGTTGTTTGTTGTCTTTGAAATTCAATAAAAGAGTATGATTTTGTTTACTGTTTATGTGGTGGATTGTGAGTTTTCTTGTGAGAAGAGAGTCTTTGCAAATGATGTCTTGAGCAATTGTTTGTGAGTTGTGGGTTACATCATGTATTTGGGAGTCTCACTTGCATCACTAGGATTTTCAAATGGATTATTACATAATATTTTCATAATAGTATGTGTTAAAATTTGAATTTTATGATATAAATAAAATAACCCCTATTTATAACAATCAGACATTGCTCACCTCAAGAGGATTATTGGAACTTTTCACTTAGTGCTACAATATTTAAAATATGGTATCCTTTTGAAATAAAGTTTCATACATAAATTTAATGTGATCACCATTTGTTCTTGCTACATGATTTTGATTTAAAGCATTCAAAGGTTTACAAGATAAAATTACATTTAATGAAGGAAACCACTCACCATAAAATTAATTTTTAAGTCCACTCACAAAATTTTAACCATAATTTTACAAATAAGGGGATTATCCTTCACTAAACTCTTGTAGCCTTTAAAAATATTTGATAGAGAAGAGACCAAATAAATATCTATTCTTAAACTTCTTACCATATTCATCTAATAATTGATAAAATAAACCTTGGTAATTGGAAACATTCATTAGTTCTCCCTACACTTAGACCTTTGATAAAATGAGAAGACACTACGAAATTCCATACTTTTATTTTTACGAGCTCTTAGGAAAAAAATTAAGAAAAATGTAGCTAAACTAAATTTATCCTAAGGTGTTATGTTGTGAAAAATATAAGAGTTACTTCTTATATATCCCAAATATTTTATCACATATTGCTTCATTAGAATACCTCATTCCACCATCTATGTAACTTATTTATAACTGTCAAGTGTAATAAAATTAACTTTATTATTTGTAGCCTTTGATTTGATGTTACTTTGCTACCTTTGGAGAGTAATTTTATTAGTGCATAAAAAATTATGTGGTTATCCCTTACTTGATGGGGTTGATCATTAATAAATAAAATATTTACCAAATAAAGAACATAAAATATTGTCAATAATTTTTTAAATATAATTTGTACCACTCTTTTCATTCTTAATTTCTAGGCCAATCAACATCAATGATAATATTTAATTTATTTATTCTATCATAAAATATAGCTCATCTAATATGACTTTAATATATTTAATAAACTTGTCCACCCTTGTTTGTTATGCTAGGATAGCTAAACATTATTGGATCAATTTCATCACTTAACAAGAGTGACTCTACAAATAAGGGAAAAAGATAACTAAAATCCTCTTTCTAGATATCCATATCCTTCTTTATTCTATTATGACCTATAATGTTTTAGATACTATGATAAAAAGACATTGAAACTCCTTGACATTTTCCTTTAAATTCATCAATTTTTCCATGAAGATTTTTGTTCATGTAGTAGTAGATATTTATTGGATTATCCCATATCATATTCATTAGGAACACACATAAAAAACATTTTCCATTTATCTCAATAATTCCATTTCAAAAAAAATCCATTTTACTAGATGTCACAATGATATCTTGATGACATTTAAAAAAATTATCTTCTAGTTTAATTAAATTTTGTAATTTGGCCCTAAAGATACCTATGACCAATTCCCTTATATTATTTTTTATATTTTCGAACCAACCTTATTTAGGAATTCCACCTATTTCTATTCTACTTTATTCAAATTGTATTTAATTTATTTTCCTCTAGCCATGATACTTTATCATCCTATTGTTGGAAGTATGAGTATCTTGTGTGTTGTCATTGATGTCAATAGTTCTAGGTTGTTGCATTAATGTAAATAGGTATATGGAGAGATTGTTGGAATTCTATGATGATGTTTTGATTAGTTGCATTATGTTGTCATTAGTAGTGTCACTAGTGTCAACCTCTAGTGTTTCTTTGATAGGATTATGTTGGTGAATGTTCAACCTCTTGTGTGTGGTTGAGTTGCTATATTATTTTGGTGGTAATGAAGAAGTTTTGAAGATGATGAGAATATTTTTGTGGTGCTTGGTTTCTAAGTGATTTTGAGAAAATTTGAAGAAAAGAGAAAACAATATGGTTGAGAAGTGTTTAGTATAGTAGAGTGGTGTTCACTGTTTTTCTCTACATTGCTTCATGTTTGAATTTTTGCTTATGCAGTTCAAATATGTTGATCAAAGGTATTTAGAGGTGTTATATCTAGAGTTTTAGGTTTTGGATAATTGGGTAGAGAAATTTATGTTCACCAGTGTATGAACTATGTATTGCAGTGGTGTCTAGGAGAAATGGTCTTGCTCCACATTTCTCCATAGTTTGGTTTCTGGGCTTGCAAATCAAACGATGTGCTTAAATTTCTCATATATATCTTCAGTATGAGATTTTTTGTTTTGGTGATCCACAAGGTTGGATTCTAGTGTTGTAGTGTGTAGAAGGTTAGTTGATTGTGAAAAATGAATACATGTTCTTCTGGTGTATGATGTTGTGAAGGAGTTGTTGGATTTAAGGGTGTTGATGGAATATTCTAGATTATGTTGAAGTGTTGTGTGTGGTTCACAACTCTTTAGATCAAAGTAAGCATGTATTTAATGTTTAATGGTGTTTACATAGGTTCGACCAACCTTTGGTGTTTACACTAATTGCCTATATGATTTGGTGTTTGTGGAAGTGTGGTATGACATGTATGCATGTATTTGGGTTTGAGTTAAGGTGTGTTTTGGTTCACCTTGATTTCTTTCCACCGTGGGAATATTTTAGTGCTGACCTAACTTGAATTTGTACAGTTGAGGTGCTTAGCCAATCTTGTCAATTATTTTCAAGGTTGAGGATGGTATAAATATGTATTGAGTTGATGGAGAATCAAGGAGAAAAAGGTTTGATGTGAAGTGTCGATTTGTGAAGTGCGAAAGTGTGAAATGCAGTGAGATCTTTAATGTGTTAGACTACTAAAAGTAGTGAGTAGAAGGTTTCTACATTATTTAGAGATGCTATGAATGTACTAGTGATGTTGTGATGGATCTTTCTTTTGCTATGAGATTTATTTCTCATTGTAACATTCTTCTTTCATTTTTTTTCTGTAATCTGGTAGTGGGCCCTTCTTTTCTTCTAGGAAGTGAGCCCTCTAGTAGTGAGCCTATTATATTCAATGTTGCAATTACTTTATATTTTGAGTTAATCCTCATTGTGGGATTTCCCTTCTTAGGTTTTCCACGTAAATCTAGTGTTCTCAAGTGTTTGGATGTGTTTGCATTACTATTTATCATGTTTACATTCTATTAATGCATGATAAGGGTTTAATGGTTGTTAAGGGTTCAAGCATTATTGCTAACCTAAATGTTAATGAGGGTTTTTATGTTTTAATGTACAACTAGTTCAACCCCCTTAGTTGTCTTGTGCATTCAAAAATTGGTATCAAAGCAAGGTTACTTAGAAGAAATATTAACCACTTGAGGTAGATCTAGGATGGTGCATAAGAATGAGGCTATCCTATTTGATGGATCTAATTATGCATTTTGGAAGACCAGGATGGAAGGTTTCCTTATTTCTCTAGGGTTTGGATTTTGGAAGTCTCTTGAAACTAGATATACAATGCCTGAAAATGGTCTAAGTATTGATGATGAGATCAAGGCATATGAGAACAATGGGAAAGAAAGGTATGCTCTTTTGAGTGGTCTTTCTAATACTAAACTTGTGAAAGTTATGAATCTCAAATCTTCTAATGAGATTTGGAAGAAGTTGAAAAGTATTTATGAAGGAGGTTAAAAATGTTAAGAAAGCTAAGATGTAGAACCTAAAGATCAAGTTTGAAACCCTATGGATGTTAGAGGATAAACATATTACAAGCTACATGCAACAAATGTATGAATTTATAAATTTCATCAGAGGCCTTGGTGAAAAACTTGAAGAAGATGAGGTGGTAAAGAAGGTAATAATAACTTTTCTTAAATCCTATAGTCATAAAGTTTTTGCTATTGAAGAATTTTAGAATCTAGAAATTAGTATTCTAGAGATTAGTTGCTTGGTACTTTGACTACTTTTGAATTGAGAGAGTTTGGTTAAAGTTATTCAAAGAAAGAAACTTCTTTTAAAATTGGAAAAGAAAAGAAGAATGAGGAATCTAATCTAGATGAATTTGATGAGTTGGAAGAAAGCTTTGTGATGAAATTGAAAAAGTGCACTAGAAAATACAAAGGTAAGTTACCTTTCAAATGCTTTAATTATGGAAATATTGGTCATTATGCTTCAAAATGTCTTGTCAAAGCTTCAAGAGATACACCTAAGGAGAATAAAGGTAAATCAATTACGAAAATTTACTATGTTAGAGAAGATGATAGTACATCTGATGATGAATTTGATTGCCCTGATGATGAAGATGATAAATTATTGTTCATGGTTCTAAATGCTAGAACTAATTCTGCTAACTTTGAGATATGTATGAAGGAAAGTGCTTCAAAAGAATTTCATAACATTTTAGGAGCAATGGTGACTAATTTTCATGATAGAGAAGAGAAGAATAACTAGATAATTGATAGTGGATGCTCAAATCACATGACAAGTGATAAGAGTAATTTTGTTAAGCTTGAGAAGTTTGAAGTTGGTTTAGTTAAGTTTGGCGATGACACATCTGCTAAGATATGTGGAAAAGGTTCAATTAGTTTTGATGGTAAGCATAATACATACGATGTTCTTTATGTTAAGGGTTAATGACATAACCTTTTGAGTGTAGGAAAAATGTGTAGAAAAGGATATAATCTTGCATTTCAATATAATGGTTGTGAGATCAGAAAAGGCTCTAGAACTATGATTGCAACAAGAAGAAGGATAAATGGAAATGTTTATCAACTTAAGTGTGAAAATGGTCAATGCATTATGAATCAAATTAATGAAATTTTTCTATGGGATAGAAGAATATGTCACATCAATTTTGATAGAATGGTAAGTATAAGTTCAAATCAAGTTGTAAGAGATCTTATAAATATTGCAAAGCCTATTAATGGTATTCACAAGGAATGTTAGATTGGAAAGTAAGCTGGAAAGAGATTCAAAGTCAAAGAATAATCTACTACTGGTATTTTGTAGTTGGTGCATATAGATCTTTCTGGACCTACAAGGATCATAAAATTTTAAGGTGATAGGTATTTCATGTTGTTAATTAATGATTATTCTGGAATAACTTGGGTTACTTTTCTCAAAGAAAAATAAAAATATCTAGATAAGTTAAAGGCATTCAAAGCTATGGTTGAAAATGAAATGGATATGAAAATAAATTGTTTGAGATCTAATAGAGGTGGAGAGTTCACCTCCAATGAGTTTAATCATTTATATGAAGTTCATGGAATAAAGAGGTATTTATCAACCCCTAGGACTCCTCAGTAGAATTGAGTTGGGGAAAGAAATAATAGAACTATTTAGGAAGCAAAAAGGATAATGATGGAGGAAGAAAATCTACTTGATGTCTATTGGAGAGAAGCAATTCATACTGTAGTCTACATGCTTAATAGGGTACAAGAAAGAGTGCATAGTTCAAAGAATCCCTATGAGTTATGGTATGTGAGGACTCACGCTATCAAATATTTTAGAGCATTTGGAAGTAAATGCTATATCAAAAGAGATGAAGAAATATTAGGAAAGTTTAATGCAAGATCTGATGAAGGAATCTTCCTTGGATATTCTACAAGAAGTAAAGATTACTGGTGCTATAACAAGAGGCTAGGAAGGATTATTGAAAGTGAAAGTGTCAAGGTGGATAAAGATATTGTTGGAATAATGAAGAAGAACATATCATCATGCAAATTTTGTGTTGTCATTAATGTCACCATGTTATATGAGTTGCAACTGCAATTTTAAATTCAAAGTTGATCCAGTATTCTGAACCAGTATGTAGGTATTATCCTCTGGTATTTTGGTCTGTAATCCTCCTCAAATGATCATCATTGCTTACAGTTTTGGGAAATGTGTTTTTGATGTTGGAAGCTTGTAAGTTTAGAATCTCATGTGTTCAATTGATCGTATGAAAATTTGGCATTACTTTGTTGTTGCATTTTGGTATTAGGTCTATCTCTGGTCAACCTAATGTATAGTTGAAGTTGTAATGGATTAAATTTTGTATTGCAGATGTATGTGCAACCTATCCTAGGTCCATGTTGACATGTTGTAGCATGCTACATGCTTGAATTGTTTTTGGAAAGATTTTGTACATGCTTGAAGCAGGGATAACTTTAGTGGCGAATCTTCGCCAATTAGCGAATTCTAGGAATCGGGCAAATCAAAATTATCGAATTCTAGGTATCCAACAAGGTGTTCAAATTGCCCAGATTTCATGAACTATCGGTCCAATGCATGTCCATTCGCCAGCGATTTTTTTTTACGAGGCATGTTTAGGCAATAAATTCGCCATAATAGACTACGCGTTTCCAATGGACTGATCAATATTTTCGCCTAGAATCCCGGGGAGCATGTCATAAAACACCAACATATTCTCCAATACTATTAAGAAAAAATTATATGAGGACCCATTTTGCCAATTAAAATTTATAAATAATTGCTTGTGAAGACCCATATGCCAATTAAAATTTATAAATAGTTGCTTATGAGGACCTATGTCACCTTGAAAATTACAAGGTATCGTTGTATAAGCATGCGAGATTCGCCAAATTTTTAACATACCATTTAAAAATATCATGGAATTCAACAAATATAGATTGATATAAATACAATTGAAACTGTTATTTGTTCTTACACATTTTATTCGGTTCTCAGGTTCTACTTCTCGATTCAGAAGTAAGCGAAACCCGAAAATGTAGACTCAAAGGTGAGTGATCATTTCTTCATACTGTTATTAGTTATTAGTTATAATAATAAGATTTATTTATCTATTTTCCATTCTTTCTTCAGTCTTAAACATGATTTTGAGTAAGGAATGGGATCTATATTCTTTGTCGGTCTTTCCTTCTTAAACAAGAAGACATTTTTTCCAACTTTTATTCGAAGTGAGATATCAATATGTCAAGCAACAACTACAAGGGTAAGACTCCTGAGGGTAATAAAGAGACTGGGAGGCCATCAAAATGCCCAAAACATGGAGGTACCATACAATCTTACTTTGGAATTGGAAAAGCTTCTAATCCATCAGATCAAGGTGGAGCTACACCATCGACTCTTCCACCAAATATTATTGAAGATGGCAATGACAATACCTCACCGCCACAGGAAGGTCAAGGTGAGATTGTCATTGTGTTAAATCAAAATGTATCAAATGAGGATGGAAATACCACAAAAGATGTTCCAAGGGATACCTTGGATAGCCAGAATGAGATAATTGACTTGGATGAGGATGATGTTGGTAGCAAGAAAAGAAAAAGCAAAGCAAAATTGGGGTGCAAGTGGGAAATAACAAGGAATTTTCAAATTGGTTGGTTGTCGAAGTACCCATTCCTTGAAGCAGTGTGGTTATCAAATGAAAACAATATTGAAAGGGAAATAGAGGTCATATGTAAGATTTGTAGTTGGAAATATGGAAGAGATAAGATGATGCAGCTAAAGATTGACACTATAGAAAAGCATATCGATAAAGTTTACGAAAAACAAATCATAGACAGAAAGGAACAATCAGTTGCATGATGGAAATCAAAGGAAGAATGTCTTCATGTTAAGTATGCCATAGATTATGGAGAGCATAACCATAGAATGTCGAAGATTAAAAAATGTGAAGGTACACTTGAGGCTCATTTTGGAAAAGCCATGGAAGCAACAAATCTGTCAAAAACTGTTCAGATGAGTGTTGTTTTTCATATTTTGTCCAGGGGGCGTCCTATGACAGACTACCTAGAATATTTTGATTTATTATCTTATTTGAGTGTTCCCCACTTTGCCTTCTCACATTGGTCAGTAAACGCTGGATGGGAATGGGTGAACTATCTTGCTACAGTGGAAAAGAAATATTTAAAGGAGAAATTAAAAGAGTCAAATTTCATTGCATTATCTTTAGATGAAGTTATTGTGGTAGAAAATACTTCTTGGGTTTGTATGCATTTGTATACTATAGAACAACATGTTCTCCAAGCTCATCTTCTTTGTGTTCGTAAAATGAAGGACAGTTCAACATTGCAAAATCTATTTGAACTAGACAATAAATCTTTGAATGAAATTGTAGGTATGGATGAGTTGACAATTGCCAAAAAGTTGGTGTATGTAGGAGCTGATGGAGCTGCAATGATGCAAGGTCAAAGGAGTGGTATTTGCACAAAGTTACAAACTACTTGTGCACCATACATGCTTGGAATTCACTACATGGCCCACATAATGAATTTAGCATTCAAAATTGTAAGCAAGTTTCCTATAGTATCAAAAGTTGAAAATCTAGTTCGTGAGATCCACACATACATCTACCGAAGTCCCAAATGTTTCCTTGAGTTTCAACATTTTGCTAAGGGAATAACACCTGGAAACAAGCTTCTCAAGGATGTCGACACTAGATGGATCTCCCTGCATGGACTAGCACAACGAGTTCTTTCAAAATATCAATCCTTGATTAGAGTGATGTATGAGCATTGCAACACAGTAGACAAGGCTCCTAACCTCTTACATAGGTTAAGCGATATAGAGACACTCTTGAATTTAGATAATCTTCTCCCCATGCTGGATGAGATGAAAAATCTTATGAAGAAAGCCCAAGACAGAACTATGTATATTTATGAATATGCCAATCTATGTAAACTTAAATTCTTGGCCCTCGATCATCTATATCAAGATCTAACACAAGAAGGCACAAATTATTTGATGTGGAAGAAAATTATTGATTTGAATAATCTTGATAATTATTTACAATTTAATGAAAGTGGGAACTTATGTATTTGTGTACATGGATATGAGATACCAATGTACCATTGTAAGACAGCCAGGCGCTCTAGAAAAGAAGTACCTATTAACGAGGAAGATTTTAATGACATTGTTAAATCTGTTAGTGATAATTTGAAGGAAATTGCCAAATCTCTTTCCTCAGAGATTCATGAAAGATTCCATCGACATGAAATACTTGAAGCCATGGGTATTGTGTATCCTCAATTTTGGGTAGACCAAGATAACCCAAAATATTTTCATGATCAAGTAAAAATCTTGATCGAACAGTTTTTAGAAAAGGTAACCTACAATGAACAAATAATAGAAGGAATTTTAAATGAAAATAAGCTTAGAAAGCAATGTCGGAGTTTTGCAATAGCTATGAGGGAGCAGTATAAATCCATGGGCAAGGAGAAGGCCTTTGAACCAGGATCAATAAAAAAGGTTTGGACAAGCTTAGGTTAGAGTGAAAGATTGCGTGGTTTGATGTCAGAATATTTCAAACTTGCTTATTTATGTCAAACAATTATATTGGGGTCGGTGGAGGATGAGAGAGTTTCCAGGACATTGGGGTTTTTGAAATCAAAGTTAAGAAACAAACTGGACAAGAATTTGGAAAATTGCTTGAGGATGAAAGGAATTGCGTATAATGTCAAAAAAATTCCTTTTGAAAGGGCACTCACAATCTGGAGGTCCACATGTGAAAGAAGAGGGACCGGGTTGTGCAACACAGGCTCTCCAATTCCAACAGTCGTCGGTACTGGTGGTAGTGGTAGTGGGATAGGGCCTGGGACATATGACAATGATATTGAAATTGACACAAATCAAACAATGAATGTTGAATTTGAGACACAGGCCGAAGAAAGTGCAAAGCAGTCTCAAAATCAAGATGACTCTTTTACTTTATCTAAAGATGAGCATCGGTTTGAGGACCCTGACTCCATTTGGGAAATGGAAGATAATTAGCAGGTTTTAGGTATTTTTATTGCACTTCATGAATCAGTTTCCATTGTTCCAAAGTCCAAACTGTAGTTGATGTCTGATGATATTTTATATTGTATTCAATGAACATTGAAATTGTGAATCATTGCACTTCATGATATCTTATTTTATATTGCACTCAAGCACTGCATGAATCATATTCCAAACTGTAGCTGATGATTTTTTATATTGTATTCAAATAAATTGTGAATCATTGCACTTCAAGTCTCCATGATATTTTATATTATATTGCACTTCATGAATCATAATACATATTCCAAATTCAAACTATAGTTGATGATATTTTATAAATTATATAAAATCCAATACCATCATCCTAAAAATGCTTCATTGGTGGAACCCCCATCACAATCCCATTGATGGCCCGGTGAAAATAGCTCACAACCTAGTATCGGTGTAACAATACTCTATCGGGCTGACTCCTAAGGTGCTCTCCGGATATACCGATAGAGTCGCCAACAAAAGTAACCATGAATTATAATTTATGACAATGGGCATGAATAATCTTATTTTATCAATAATCACAAAAATATACCACACTTTGATTTTATGAACAATGCAAATTGTAGAAATTTGTGTGACAAGATCCATATTATAGCCTATATTCACATTGCATCCATAAATATTAAACAAATTTGTAATTTCGTAGTGACGTAGTCCTTCCCCCATTCCTAACAAAATTCAATACCATTGGCCTAACAATACTTCAGTGGCAGAACCCCCATTACAATCCCGCTGATGGCCCGATAAAAATAGCTCACAACCTAGTATCGGTGTAACAATAATCTATTGGGCTGACTCCTAAGGTGCTCTCCCGATATACCGATAGAGTCGTCAACCAAAGTAACCATGAATTATAATTTATGACCATGGGCATGAATTATCTTATTTTATCAATAATCAAAAAAATATACCACACTTTGATTTTATGAACAATGAAAATTATAGAAATTTGTGTGACAAGATCCATATTGTAGCCTGCATTCACATTGCATCCTTAAATATTAAACAAATTTGAAATTTTGTAGTGACATAGTCACATAGTTCTTCCCCCATTCCTAATAAAATTCAATACCATTAGCCTAACAATGCTTCATTGGTGGAACCCCCATCAAAATCTTGCCGATGGCCTGATAAAAATAGCTCACAACCTAGTAACCATGAATTATAACCATGGCCCATGGGCATGAATTATCAAATGCATAAAGTATATCGGGGGAACTATGGTGCATCGGGGAAAAATTATCTGGCGTCCCATAGATAGAACGAAGGATAGGTGTCCATCGGTGGAGAGGGTGGCTATTGGTGAAAGATTGATGTGACATCCCGGGGCATTGTGTAGCCGTGCTGCGATGCATTTATGAACCAGAATTGAAGTGAATTATATCACAAGTTGATCTCATAGTTGTTACAAAATCCTGGAAGATTTCGATTAGGGCAGAAGCAGAAAGGCAAAAAATTGGAGTTCTAAAGCAGCAAAGACTGGTAGACTGTGGAGGCTACTCGGTGAGACTCACATAAGTACTTCACTTTTAGACCTAGCTGAGAAGTTATTTTACTTAAAAGCTTAAGATTTAAATAATGGAAGAGAGTACAGACAAACCCAAAGCTAAAAAATAGAAAATCGAAAAGCCTAAGAGACTCCTAAATGAAGACCTGATAGATCAATGTCCTAGGTCGGGGCCAAGACCCAAGAGGAGTGATAAAATGAATCCTTCCATGGATCGATTATGGGACAAACAAAAGGGCTTAGGGTAGATTTGGACACTGCAATGAGGGTACAAACTCTTCATGTACCATTACAGAAAACAATTTAGGTTTCAACCAGTCTGCAATCCATGGAGGTTGAACTTGGGAAGAGTTGTGGTGCCCAATGTGTTTGTGAACACAGAGCTAATTAAAGCTCTTGCTACCAGATATGACCCAAAGAAAATAACTATTCAGTCACATGGCGGGGGTGACATGCTTTTTATTTCTAGGGATCTCATTTCTAATGTATTTCAGTTAGAGTGTTCACTGAATTTATCATTCATGATCAAAGATCTCTTGACAGAGTATCACCACATGGATACCAGCTATAAGATATGGAAATTACCTTTGCATAGGCCCAAGGATGAAGGATGCCAACTCAAGAGGTTCTCTAGCAGTGAAAACCCTCCTTTCCATGAAGATTTGTTCAAAGAGCATTTCCAATACACCTATTATTCAGCTGGTCAGGTTTTGGGAGTAGAGGTTCCACCTCTCATGTCGATGACCGGAGAAATAGAGTGAATCATAACTAGGGAGACTAGTATGCTTTCCCTGATTGTATAGTGATAAGGGTTTATGGGTTCGAAGGGGCTCCACACTTCATGCCATGAGTAGTTCCTCACCGAATTGCTTTTTTAGAAACTATGAAGCAATTGGAAAAATATGATTCCAAACACCTCAAAGGACATAGCAAACAGTCAATTATGCCCAACACCTTATGTTTTGGAGACTTTATAGTGGTTTCCAATGAAGGATATGGAGAAATTGATGGTAAATTAGCATAGTACAACCTACCTCTAGGTGATGTAAGGAAACAATTTGATGCAGAAGGGTTTATTCAGAAGGTGAGATTATCGTAGGGGCTATTAGGGTATGAACATTTGTTCTCAATCGAAGATGTCATAAGAAACCATGATGAGGCTTCCACCAAGGAAAGAATGGCCACCTATAACAAGATTATTCTTTTAGAGGAATGGAAGAGGAAAAATGTCCCATCTTATTCAAAGGCATTTGGTGAGATACATGATCCTTTATCAAGAATTGAGCAACTCATCGCTCATGTCAATGAACTGGGAAAGGATGTTCCCCCGGTTGTTTTTGATGTACCTCATGCAACCTATTTAGGAGTACAAGCTGAAGACATAGAGCCCTTGGATTACATACCTTCACAACCTACTCCTGAGGTTTGTTTTTTTGTAGATACTGATATAAGTGAAGAAGAGCAGGGTGATGAAGAGGGTGAGCAGGTCAAACAAATTAGTGCTCCTGTGATTGCACAGTACGAGCCCCCTCAAGAGAAGAATATTGTAAGATTTGAGGCATCAAATGAACTATCTGATGATGTGAGGTTCAGGGCTGGACAATAGTTTATTTCTGATTGATTTTGTTAAATCTTCTGAATTTAAATCATTTGTTTATGAATATAAAGGTAGAAAAATGAGACAACAGATACAGGATATCACTCCTGAACATGAGGCAACCGCTCTGGAGGAATTGAAAAGGGAGGTAGAAAAGGAAATAGAGTCCATCACTCCTGAAAGAGGTAGGGAATTGCTTCAAGAAGCTAGAGTGTTGCTCTTTCCAGGGTGGGATATTAGCTCTTCAATTGTATTTGATAGCTTTAGAAAAAGAGGGGATATGACAATGAACTTAACAGAAGAAGCAAGTGTCAAAATGTATTCAAGATCTGGGTACAACCCAGATGAAGCCACCTTGCTTATTTGGTCACTGTATCCCCATGATGAAATACCTTCTATAATTAGTAATCCAAACCAAGTGTTTGGTCATCTCTTGGTTCAACGAGTAGTGGATACCAACCCTATGGAGACAATTGAATTGAACATAAATGTGGAAAAATTTACCAAAGCATAGATCGAAAAACTGATTAATGAAAATGACAAACTAAAGGAGCTAGAAAATCAGAGAGAAAAAACATCTTCCTCCTCCACACCATAGTTGTACTCCCCATGGCTTGAAAAAGGCAAGAGAGTGCTTGATGCATTGGCTGATGTAGCCTATTGGAAGAATTGCCATCTGAAATCCCAAGGGAAATGCAAAGAATTGGAGAAAGAAGTGAAAACCATCAAATATAACACTGTATCTGAAATGATAAAAGAAAGGTTCAATAAAATGATGAAATGTGCTATTGAGTATTGGGAAGTATTCAAATAGAAACGCATTGCATTGGTGGAGATTGAATGATTGCAGCCTAGAATGATGGAGAAAAAAAAGGAGCTCGTAGATAAGAATGCCATGAAAGGACAAATATTGCTGACATATAACAAGTTGGTAGAATCACATAATGGATATCATAACAGGCTTAGGGAATATTTTGAATGCTTTGATTCAGTTCCACTCTCGACACTTCATTTTGGCATTGGAAATCCGTGAGAATATGATGATTGGAGGGAAGAGCTTGCTAGGCTTCTAACTGCTCCGTTGCAAGAAATAAATGATGAGGTTATGGTTTTACAAAACAATCATAATAAACTTGAAAAAATAATGTCTATGGATTATGATATGAAAGAGGTGATCTCTAATGTGGATCTCTATGTTGAACAGGAGTACATCTATCACCTCTCTGTAGTCAATCTATTTATTAGCCAAACTGTAGATGTGTCAGAATCATATCCAATGGTACAACCATCAGATTAAGAGGAAGAACGCTAGCCTATAGCATGATGAGTGCCCTATCATGGAGTAGAAGCCTTGAATAGATCTTAGGAAGTCAGTGGTCATGAGCTTCTGCTTGGAAATTAATAGATCGGTGTATTCACTTGTGAAATTGTTTTATTTATAATTTGAGTTATTTTTAGTTGTCAAACGACATGAATTTTTGCAAGGGGTTTGTAGCTTGTTTCCTCTAATATAAAAGAGAGATCAAGACCCCAATAGGAGATCAATGGATCATCACATCATTTTTAATTAGACTTTAGAGTAGAAAATAGTAAGAAGATAGATAATAGATTGCACCAATTCGCCTATCCATCTCATATCATAAACCATTTTTATAATGCATATCATTTGAACTTTGAAGATCAATACAATGGAGAATGTTACACGTATTTACTGATTTTCTTTCGAGTGTTCAACTATTGTGGATTCATATGCTTATAAGTTATTAACTTATTTGGCTATCTCCAAAGTGGTTGTTTATGTTATTCAAATTGAGTGTGTGGAAGTACATTTAATTTGTCAGTACATTGAATTTGAATTCTTCAGGAATAGGGGTTGTGACCATGGGGTTTTAGATTTATTTATGGACATGATCATTTATCAAGTAGTGATGTGGGCCACAAAATGGATCTTGTCACACAAATCTCTGCAATTTGTGCTAATCATAAAATCAAATGTAGTGTATTTTTGTAGTATGTGGGATGTGGGTGAGGTGTAAGTTGGTGGATATTGATCAAGATTTTTAATCAAAACATAACAGAAGCTAATAGTTCAACATCCATAACTTATAATCTCTACCAATAAGTACATATAATGAGCTAATAGTTCAACATCCATAACTTGGAAGCTCTACCAAGAAGTAAATATAATGAGCTAACAGTTCATCACTAGTTCAAATGATAAAATAAATAATACATAATCCAAATAATTGAACATCATCACATTACTGAAGTTTGAATTTGAGATTTTTAATTGAATTTCACATGAAAGAGTACATATTGGTATTGGCAATGAAAAATCTTACCAATGCCCAAAGACAAGTCTGCACAAAGCTGAGTTGGAACTTCAAAACTCATATTATCAAAGATTAAAAATAATAAATCAAGTCATTGTATCAACTTTTCTAGCGACTTCCACTCATCAGGTGGTGGAATTTCCATTTTCTCTAATTGATGTTGTTTGACTTGAAGTTTTGTTAACATTTCATGATTGTAATTGGAAATGGAACCTGTCTTGAATTCTTCAGTCAATTTTGCATTCAAGGTTATCAGTGTTATGATGGAATCAAAATAGTTCAGATCTGGGTTCTAAGGAAACTGGTCCAAATCCAAATCAATCTTCCTTGCACCTTCCATCTTCTTTCTGAAACCATCCTTTCTAGTGAATCACTCATTTGTGTCAAAAGCCTCAAGAAAACCAAGCTCTATGAAGTTCCTTACCTTTTCATCCACCACCTTCATCTTGTTTGCAACCAAATGCAAATATTCCTTTGTTCCACACATTCTCGAACACTTTTCAATGATAGATGACAACTTCATTGAGGTTTCAATCCGATTAGTAATCCCTCTTGATTTCAGATCATTGTCACTGGCTTTGTAGACTATTTGTAGAACTTGACTTGCAGATTTCTCTAATTCCAACACCTTTTTGTTGTCCACTAAATATTTGTTGAGCTTCTTATAATGTTGTCTAATAGCATCAATCAATTCAAACATGTCACACAAATGATGAAACCTCTGCATTATTTCATCCTAGATCTTTTTTTTCATATGCCTCACTGTATCTCTACAAAATGCAGATAACTTATTTTGAGAAGACTTAATTTCTTCTTTTGCTTCCATCAGCTCTATCTCCAATCTTCCATTTGTTTTTCTCTGTTTCTCCAATTTTTGTTCCCACTGTGCATTTCCATTCACAATGTTTAGTCTTAATTTTTCTGAAGTGGATTTTTCCTCAACATATTTCTTGTTGCTCTCATCTAGCCTTTGCTTCAGGTCATTCACTTCTCTCTAATTTGATTTATCCTCTTTGCTTTTTGATGTAGAGGCAAATTTTATTATTCTTTTTTCTAATTCATTGCTCTTGTTGTCTACTACTTTCCTCTTTGCTTTCTCACTTGCTAGGTCTGCCTATAACTTTTCTATTTGGGTTTGTAACCTTTTCTTCTCTCTATCTTGCTTTAGCAATGATGTGTACACCAATTCATTGTTCTTCTTTGATACATTAATTTTGTCAGTATTTTTCAGGCCAGAAAAATCCAATAGAAAACTGGTTACCTGGTATTCAGATCGATCCATCTAATTTTTTGGTTTGTTTTGAACTATGGGAACAAGAATTGTGTACTCCGTGATTTCTTTATTTATGTCAAATGTGGGTAATACCATGGTTGTTGTAGGATCTAAAGCTACTATAGACTCACTCTCCATCAGTTGCTTCTTTTCTTTTTTATTCAAGTTTGATTTCTTTTTAAACTCTTCAATGAAATCATAACCTAGGGAGGCAGGAACAATGGAATGCTTGAATGGCGAAGGAATAGGAGTACTTGTAGTTGCTAATGATGTCACACCCACACCAACTAGAATTGGGGGAGTGTTTAGAAATAAATCCTTTGTGGTACTGGTGGATCCACTGATAGTGTGACTGACTTGGACCTGTCAAAATCCTTTGCCTCTTTTGATTGCCTTGATCACTTGGTGTTTCTGTGGTATCTTTTATTGTTTTCCTCTTAGTATTGTGTGTAATTTGTCATTGTAGCACATGTTGACCACTAGTAGTACTACTACTCATACCATCGCCACCAATGGCACTCCTAGTTGCACTAAGTTGTCCACCAAGGGCATGTCCTAGTTGTGATTGTATCTGACCATGAGGATGAGGATTAGAAGCTCTAACAAATTGATTTTGACTTGTATGCCCTTGGTCTACTTTTTCAACTCCATGCCCAAGGCTAGATTTATCACCTATTTTTCTATGCTCGACACCTAGTATTGTCCAAGGGCCTTGTCCTTTGGACCCCAAAGGACCACCTTCATAACTAATTTTTTCAAGTATGGCTACTCCTGAAGTATATGTTGAAGCATATTCTTCTTTTGTAGCCTCACTTAAACTAGGTTTGTAATTGGCATGGCTTTGTTCTTCTTCTTCCCTATCAATATCATCATTAGATTCATCACTTCCTTTGCTTCCACGTTGATCAGGATGCTCTATATTCCACAATTTGCTAAACTCTTTATCTTCTTCATTAGCTCCATACTCTGCAAGAGCTCTTGGATCACCTAGGTCCTTCATCATAGACCAAAAGGCTGTAATTTTTGATCGTGACCAATTTTTATCTATAACTTCCTTCTCTAGAGAACCTGGAATTTTTACTCTACTAGATGGTTTATCACTTTTTTCATAAAAAATGTTGTATGTCCTGATTGTCTTTCGGTGCAATGCCATAATTTCTGCTGACAATTGTTCAAAAGAAATACCATTCTCAGCAGCACTTTTCTCCATTGCTATTTTGACCTCATCCCAAGAATCCTTGTTTTTCAAGTTTTCAAGCAAGGGTTTACTTTGATGTTGAATTCTATTTGTAGCATTCCTATTGGCCACAATCATTGATTTAATGATGTCACATGGATCATACTGCCAGTGACAGATAGCATCAAAGTCAAAAAAATTCAAAAGATTATGTGCCACCCTAAATGCTTTTCTCTCGAATGTGAACCCTCCACATGAAAAAGGTAAAGAAGGAAATAAGATCTTCTTTTGCTAACTAAGAAAGTGTAGTTCATCAACACTCTGCACCTGCCTTACATATTCCAATGCAAAAACCCTTTCTGTCACATGTATTGGAAGTTTGTATGGCTATACTCATGATCCATAAAATCTTAGCACATTATATTCTTCCATTAAGTACCAATCAGCCAATTGTATTTCTTTTCCTAGTTGCATGCAACTTCTACATGACATAGGAAATCTAGGCATTGGAGTATTTGTAATTACTTGATGCAATGGAGCCAAAAAGTAGTCTACAAAATGACTGTAGTTCCTTTTAGAATCATGCATCCTTATTTTAGTGGTCCATTCATATACTAGAGCCATTTTATTTTCCTCTGCATTACTATAGGGCTGAATCTGAAGCTTGTTGGTCTCAAACATTCCTCTAAATTTGAATAGAAAAAGATAGCACAAGTAGGTTGTGAACCTAAATGTCTTTGTGGAACCTGCTTTAATTATTAAAAATTGTTTATGCATAGATTCTACAATGTGCTAAGTATAATTATATTTGACATTTTCATCAGCATAATTGATATTATATACCATTTCAAGGAGGCTTGCACCCACTTCCAAATTGCTATCTAGACTGAAGAAAAATGATAGCATGGAAATAGTATCCTGAACCCATGGTTTAAAAATATCCAAATTATAAGGAGGCTTATGATCACCTTTCAATTTGTTTCTATCCTTAACTAGTTTATTTAAGAAATCATTTTTTAGCCTTTCTTCCACTGCTTCATAATCACTAGCAAGATTTTCTAGGTCAATGTGGTGGTTTCCAAATTCTTCATTTGTAAACCCCAACACTTGTCCAAGTTCTACTACATTAATGGATAACAATTCTTCTTGGTTATCTTTATTAACAATTGCTCTTTTCTTATCATCATAATTTTCGGCATAGACCATGATAAATTCTGGGCAAGGGAAAAATTCATGTAACATCATGCGCCCTAATCTAGTTACCCACGGTGCACTGATACTATCAACTTGCATGTGCTTTGCAGCCTTATTCTGAGATGAAAATCTAAGTTTTGAGGTACGCCTACCATAGATTTCAGGATCATAAATATCATGGTACCCATCGGTGAAACCTGGGGTTTTAAGCAATTCTGCATAATGCATTTTTTTATCGGACATTGCTCTAGTGGTACTAGTGGTAGACATGCTTATACAAATGTGAAGTTGTGAAATTTGAATTCCATAATAAGTAATACCTATTAGTCCTCCTTAATTTTAATGAATTCTTGAGTCTCTAAAGTCTAAACCCAAACTTCAAACTTTGACAAAATAAGATTTTAAGAAATGTCAAATGATGAAACATAGCCATGGGAATTCTTTCACTTACCCAGATTCTAAGTCCCAACTCTTGAAAACTGGAATGGCGTTGTTGGAAGTGGAACTGTGGAATCCGAAACAGGGTGGTGCACTGCAATGAGCAATCTGAAGATTGAAGACTTTAAAAATCACTGTACAATTTCAAAGTGCAAAGTGTTTTAAATGCTTTTTTTCTCATAATTGGAATGTTAAAGTGAATGACACGTCTTAGGAGTTAGGTCTACAAGACTACAAGTTGAAAATTCTTAACCGTTGATCTTTCTAAATCTAACAGTTATAGGGTGATTATGGAGGTTTAAGTTGGGAAGCCCATCGCTCTGTGCATTTCATTACGGAATGCAACTACAACCATACATCAAATGTTCATCCAACGGTTGAAACTTGAGTAATTTATGATATTAACTTTAAATTTTAAAAATAAACATTAATCACTTGACAGTTGACACATAGCAGTACAAAGTGCTTTAAATGCTTTGTTTCTCGAAATTGGAACATTAAAGTGAATGACACGTCTTAGGTCTACAAGTTGCAAATTATTAACCATTGATCTTTCTAAATCTAACGGTTATAGGGTGATTCCAGAAGTTTAAGTTGGGAATCCCATCGCTCTGTGGATGTCATTACAGGATGCAACTACAACCATACATCAAATGTTCATCCAACGATTGAAACTTGAATAATTTATGATATTAACTTTAAAAATAAACATTAATCACTTGACAGTTGACAACAAGCCTGGAATTTGATGGTCTATTTTAGAGTTAGACTGTATATTACAGCTATAAAATTTATTAGACCGTATAGTTTGACTTGCTATATTTTTATTAATCTGTAAAAAATTATTATATAGTATTTAAATTTATAATAATTATATATATCATTTTATAATTTTTATTATAAAAATAAAATAGAATATAATTTTTTTGAATATTTTTAATATGAATTTAGAAACTTTTGACATTTTTGTAATAGCTATCATTTTTTATATTAATATAAGTGATTTAATTTAATTTTATTTTATTAGACTGCAGGAATCGGGTAGCACTACCCCCTATAAACTGCAGTGCGCTTGGTAAAATTTTTAACGTGACCGGCAGCGCTGGCGCGGTATGCCCTCCGGTACCACGGGGATGGGGGAGACTAGACCTCGTGACCAACCTCCTACAACATGAAATATTTAGCCAACCGAGCTAAGGCCCCAACCCAATATAAGTGATTTATAATATTATTATATAAATATATATTAATTTAGAATCTTTTCAAAATAAAACATAATTATTTATAATTTTAAGAATATATTTAACAAGATTTATTTTTAATATGATTTTAGAAAATTTTGTTAATTGTTGATTATAACAATAGATTTTTATATTTATCACTAATAATTATCATTGTTTTCTAATTTTTCAAGATATTGCATTTATAAAAGATTTTATATAGAAATTCATAAATTAAACAATTTTTTTGATAGGCATTTAAATGACCAAACCATCATAAAATTTTCATATGACAGGTAGCCGGTAGGGGTGACCGTCAAATTCCAGGACTTGTTGATAGTGACACTTAGTAGTACAAAGTGCTTTAAATGCTTTGTTTGATTGTTTCTCAAAATTGGAACATTAAAGTGAATGACACATCTTAGGTCTACAAATTGTAAATTCTTAAGCTTAACCATTGATCTTTCTAAATCTAATGGTTATAGGGTGATTCCAGAGGTTTAAGTTGGGAAACCCATCGCTTTGTGCATTTCATTACAGAATGCAACTACAACCATACATCAAATGTTCATCCAACGATTGAAACTTGAGTAATTTATGATATTAACTTTAAAGTTTAAAAATAAACATTAATCACTTGACAGTTGACACTTAGCAGTACAAAGTGTTTTAAATGATTTGTTTCTCAAAATTGGAACATTAAAGTGAATGACACATCTTAGGTCTACAAGTTGCAAATTCTTAATCTTAACTGTTGATCTTTCTAAATCTAACGGTTATAGGGTGATTTTGGAGGTTTAAATTGGGAAGCCCATCGCTCTATTCATTTCATTACGAAACGCAACTACAACCATACATCAAATGTTCATCCAACGGTTGAAACTTGAGTAATTTATGATATTAACTTAAAAAAATTAACATGACACATGTGTTTTAAAGTTGTTTTAACTTTTGCATGCTATGATTGTCATCAAGGAAAAGGGGCCGATGTTTTAACGTTGCAAAGGACTTATTATAGCCTACATATTACATAATGCAAATCATAGAAATTTGTGTGACAAGATCCATATTATAGCCTACATAATTACATTGCATCCATAAACAGATTTGAAATCCCGTATGCGTAGTCCTTCCCCCAATCCTAACAAAAATCAATACCATAGGCATCAGCCTAACAATGCTTTATCGGTGGAACACCCATCACAACCTCGCCGATGGTCCGAAGGCGAAGACTCATAATTAAGGTGCGCTCCCCAATATACCGATAGACTCAACAAGTTACAAAAGTAAGCACATTGTTGTAACACATAAACATCAGTGGAACGAATGATTGCTTTCCCCCAATGGCCCGATATAACCATGAATTATCAAGTGCATATTGCATAAAGTATATTACTTAATTTCTCAAAAGAAAAAAAATGATTTGAATATATTAAACTATTAATAGACATCGAAGTTTCAAACTTAGAAAAAAACTCTTTACTCTTAAGCGTAAATGAATAATGAAGATTCAAGAATAACACAACACAACCATTTATTTTATTGCAACCGAATTTCAATGTCACTTTATTACATTATACATATCTTTTTACAGACGAGTAGCACTGTAGATCCTATTTTGTATAAATAACATATGTCAATGTGTCACTTTAGTACTTTACGTAGACAAAATTTAATAATTTATTCCAAGTTGTTGCTCGTTACAATGGATTACAAATTGATTCCAATTTCCAAGATTTTGCTGTTGAAAACTTACTACAAATGTAACTCTAAAAATAAATGCATGATTCCAAGCTTTTGCTGGTGACAACGTAATACAAAAAAAAGCTTTGAAAATAAATTCATGATTCCAAGCTTCTATTGGTGGATTTTCCAACCATGCTGGGGAAAGGGGGTTCTAATCAATCCTTGGGAAATGGGAGTCATGAAGATACAAAATTTACCTATCCCCTTCGAGAACCAGAGTCATACAGAAGATGTAATACAAATGTCTCTTTGAAAATAAATTCATGGAGATTACCTAGCCAACCATGCTGGGGAAATGGGAGCTGTTAGAATATAGGAGGAGAAGCAAATCTGCTCCCATCTTTTTCATGCGGCTTCCATGCACCGGTATAGCACTTACCTCCGTCAGAGCTCCTCATCCTGGTTCAAAAACTGTCTAAGAAGTCACGTTAACCAAATCAACTTCTTTCCAATTCCACCCATTCTGAACTTGAAGGAAATATGTCTCTTACTGATTACTCTGTAACTACATAACTATAGTTAGGAGAATTTACAGTATCCCCAATACTGCATCATCTTCTTCATGAATCCTTATTAACCATAGAAAATAAAAACCCTTATGGCACTATCCACTATTCAGTGAATCACTATCCCTATTTATGGGCCACCAGTGCCACTACCAGCCTATTTAATTTGATTGACATCTGGCTACATGTCAAATGTACCTCAAGTCGACAAGCTGTCAAAATCATTGATTCACCACTACCAGTGCCACTCAAAGTTCAAATGATATGAAATCATTACAAATATTGTTTCATTAAAGCTATGAGTTATCTAAGAAATTGCTTCAGATGTTCATATCACATATGGCATTAATCGCCACCACTACCAATTCCAACCACACTTTCTTGAAAAAGATTGAGAATTTCAATTAAATGAAATGTACAACATCGAGATTTGAGGCATTGAAAAGAGTGAATGAGCGATGAGCGATGGGCCTTTATCTCACCACATGTCTACATTTAATGGTTAGTGTGTTATTCCAGAGGTTTCAATTCACAAGTCTAATGCTTCAGAGATTTACTTCTAGATTGCAACTCTTTTTTCTTGTTGGTGTACAAATTTGTCACTTTAACCATGAAAGTAGATGCAAAATATTTTAAAACAAATGATACAAAGTCTATTTTTTTGACAATCAGTAAAGAAAAGCAATAGTTTCTCTTTTAACAAATGAATTAATCTAAACACAAAGTCTCAGAGATGAAAAAATAAGCATTCTGAATTTGACCTAACACTAACAGATAAACATTGAACAATTATCATGAAGAAACACAATTCATTCATAATTAAAAGGAAGCATTGATAAATACATAGATTTAGAAATATATTCTTTTATCTCTCTAATGCCAAAAATGTGGTTTCACAGACCTGTCACCCCACACCCTATACAATCAAAATTCAAAAAGTGTTCAAAAGCTGAAACTACGCCCCCTTATCATTATGTGTCACAAATTCACAATTCACAAAAGGATTCATGTATGTTGTTAAACCACTGGAGGTGTTGGGACTTTGTACAGATCCAACTGCATTTCCATAACTAAATTATGAAATTCAACGCATTCTTCTTCTTCTAAAATCAAAATTACCCTGTTTTACTCGATATAGCTAGTTTTCTCTTTCCACACCACTGAACATAGCTGGGAAATGATGTTGAGTTCCTCTTCTTCAGGCCAATTCAACTTTGGTTGCATGACGGCCACAATTTCATCTTCCCATACCCTAATATCGGCTGGAAGTACCATTTTGAGGAAACTCAGAGTATGGAGTTCAAAATGTTGCCACCTTTCCTCATATGCAGGCTCACTTAACTTTACTAGCATGAAGTGACAATCTACTACTAAATCCATTTCTCCAGACTCCTTAATACCTTATTTAAGATCTATCCTTTCAGAGGATTTAAAAGATTATGTTAAATCTATCCAGTTGGTGTTTGAGAAGACATCCCTTAATGGCATCGTACAATTCATTAAATGAGTTGTCACTTTGAAAGTTGTGCATCCCACCGAGGTCGCCCAATCACTGAGAAACAAAAATTTATAACCATTTGTATGGTAATAAAATCTCAACCATTGATTTCTAGAAATCTAACGGTTCTAGTGATATTCCGGAGGTTTCAAATCACAAGTCTATTGCTTTAGAGATTTACTTCCAGAATGCAACTACAATCGTCCATCGAACATTCATCGAATGACCCATATGATTTTTATTTTGCCACTGGATTTTTTTATTATTTTGAGATTCATTTTAATTCACCAAAGAAAATATATTTTTTGCTTTGAAAAAAGGTTTTAATCGCCAATGGAAAAAAAATTCTGGTTTGAAAAACGGTTTTATTTGCCAATGAAAAATATTTTATTCGATTAAAAAAATTTGCAATTCACCATGATTTTCCATAGACTTCCAGGGATTATAAAAGATTCGCCAATGGGGAATTTTTTATTTCTCAAAAAATGAAAAAAATCGCCAATAAAATTAATATTTTTCATCGAGAAGTATACAGGATTCGCTAGGATTTTACACCTACGCCGAGGGGGGGGGGTGGTTTCTTAAAGTTATCCCTGGCTTGAAGCTGATAGTTATCTTTTTGGTGAATAAGGGTTGCATCTAATTAGGCCGATCTAATTGACGCTTTTAGATGAGCTAGATATAAATATTAGATTGTTTTGAGATTGAAGAGTGTGGAATCAGATGGAATGAATGAAGGAAAATTTATGTCCATTGATATTTGAATTTATTGAGCATCAAAGGAACTGAATCTGCACTTGTTAGGTGTAACTTCATCAATTCATATTTTGGTGGTAAGCCATTTTATTACCATTTCTTTTGTAGGCAGTTAGCCTCTCTTTTGGATAGTGACTCCTGGAAATGAGCCACCCTTTGTAATATCTTATAATTGACTATACTATATTGCGAGCTAATCCTCATCATGGTTTTTCCCATTATGGGTTTTCCACGTAAAAATTTTGGTGTTCATGTGTTGTGTACTTTTATATTCTGTTAATGCTCTTGCTCATTTTTACTATTATATGCATTCAAGTAATTGGATGGTTTGTTTTTAATAAGTTTAAGAAGATACTGATTCACCCCCATCTCAGTATCTTGGGTATTCAACAATTGGTATCAGAGTACGGTTCCTCTAAAGAAGCCTAATAGCTTGAGGAAGATCTTGAAGATTGAATAAATGGATGATAAAGAATAAATCCAGACAACTCTTGATGATCTTGATAAAGCTAAAAATGAAAACAAAGATCTCAAATAAAATCTTGATGAGACAAATGAATGCATCTGAGAATTGAAAGAGCAATTGAAGAAATTCAAAGCAAGACACAAAGAAGTTAGTGAGAAATTAAAACAAGAAAATGAAGAGATTACCAGATTGAAGGTGCAAGTAGAGGAAAAGAAGAGAATTGAAGACTATCTAAATATAGTGGTGCAAAGAAAGTCTGGTGAATTCTCAACGCTTGAACAAGAAGTCGTAAACCTGAGAACAGATCTAGAAAAAGAAAAAGTATGTGAAGATAGCTTAAAAACAAGCTCCACCAAGCTTGATGAATTGATTGTAGGATAAAAAATAACTAAAGACAAAGGTGGTTTGGGATTAGAAATAGGTGAAAGCTCAAAAGCTATGAAAACCTCAAACATAGTGAACAATCAACAGACTCAAGGTAAAGTAAAATTGAGAAAGAACTCAATAATCTTTACTAGGAGACCGCCTATCAGACAATCAAATGATCAAAGGTACCCATCCTTCAATGTTGTTTATTTTTCATGCAATAAATTTGGTCACAGGGAAGTAGAGTTCAGAAGTAAAATAAATCTGTATACTAGTCCCTTCTCTGGACAATGTTTTGCATGCACGAAATTTGGACATAGAGCTAGTGAATTCATAACTCAAATGATGAATTTGTTTAATAGAGGTATAATGAATCAATATTTTGTTGGATACTACTATACTTGTAATAAGTTTTGACACAAATAAAATTAGTGTAGATCAAGGGTGAATGGAGGTCAAACAAATCAAAAAAGTGTTGTTTGCTATACTTGCAATAAACCCGAACACATTTCAAGTGTATGCATAAGTAAAAAGGGAAATCAATCTGATCTAGTAAAGAAGAATGAACAAGTGAAGATAATTGAAAAGAATGAGGTTAAGCAAGAAATTAACAAGATATGGAGGAAGAAAGAAGAGCTAGAGACGATAGATTTTTTTTGTACCCTCATTCGGTGCAGACAATTCCTTTGGGAATTAGACCTAGCATGGTCTTAGGGGAAGATTTAACATAAAATTGTTTGAACCCCTTTTATATTTGACATTTCAATACTTGGAATGAAGATATGTTTTAAGGAATGGATAAACAAAGTTTATGAAAAAGGAACTGGAAGAAAATATGCAAGCATGATCTTT
The DNA here is from genome assembly GCA_007115665.2 of Sequoiadendron giganteum. Lineage (NCBI taxonomy): Eukaryota > Viridiplantae > Streptophyta > Pinopsida > Cupressales > Cupressaceae > Sequoiadendron > Sequoiadendron giganteum. Next base: position 591,284,048 of record CM021100.1, read on the forward strand.
TGCAGAGTAAATTAGGGTTTTTTCTTTGTAGTAAAGAAGGGTTTTTATCATCTTTTCGAATTCCATCTCATTTAATGTGAATTAGGGCATCACATTGATCTATAAAGAGAAATTCAAAATGAATTTTAATCACTTGTGCATTTGAAGAAAGTGGAGAGTGATTTGGAGCATTCTTGAGGTGATTTGGAGAGTGGGTTGTGCAAACCCTAGTTTTGGTTCTATGCTATTGTGGGTTTGTGTAAATATTCTTTCTAAAATCATTATAGCTTGGTGTGTGAAAAAATGGAAACCTCTGTAGTCATAAAAGAAACGAAAAGACCTAGAAATTCCTATAAGGAACATTCTATGAAGGTTTTCAAAGATGATCCTCTAGGTGCCTTCTCATCAATTCCTCATGGTGTCATGCCCATTGAAGACACTAGGATGTACATTCAAGTTAAAACTAGGGAATATTATCATATAAAATTGATAGACATGTGGTAGAATGATCTCACCAGGAATAATTTCTTGATAAAACCCGAATATTCAAATATTGTTGCAAATAATTTGGATTGATGGAACTCCTTTCCTAACTTCAACTCCACTGTTGATAATAAGTATGTTAAACCAGCTCTTAGCAAAATTCATGACAAGATTCTTTGGATTGATAGACCCCATCTTATAACTAAGGAAGTGATTAAGGCAATTATTGGACTCTATGACACCAAACCAATACTAGTGTTGAAATCTATGAAGAATGAAGTGGTGATGGAACTCACCGAAGCTACATTTGACAAAAGGGCTCTTGCAACAAAGTCTATTAAAAATCCTGCTATGAAGTATGCATCTATAATGATCAGACACAAAATCTACTTCATAAATAGAGAAAAATCAATGTCTGCTACATCAATTTACATCAGATATGGCATGGCAACTAATGGTAATGATTATGATCTTTGTGAACTCTGATAGTAGTTGTTTGAGAATCTAAAGATGTCAAAGGAAAATAAATATGCATTTAATTTTGGTTCCTTGATTGTTTGTTTGTTGTTCTACTTTTTTAGAAGACTTCTCAGAAGAGATGATATTGTAATTTGGGACACATTTAGACTGGTTGCACATCAATTTTTTTATTATTTTCACAATTTGGGTGATTTGAAGAGTTGAGATAATGCTCTGACAACATTATTTGTTGTGTTCAAAAGCAATATGAGCAAAAGAGAAAGGATTCCAAAGAAAGTTGTTGAGAAGTATAAGGATGATATCATATTTCATGTCTCCTTTGGTGAGTGCATGGTTGATGTTGTTGATACCCAAACCATATGGATTCAACCTTTGGGGTATGAGATTATAGAGGATGAAGCCAAAGGCTATGTACAAGTTTTGTTGAAATTTTTTAAAGATATGACTGAACCTAGAATTGGCACATATGTAGAAAAATCTATGGAAGTTCACTTGGAGCATAGGAAGCCTACAATGATAAAGAAGCTAGAGGAAATGATTAGAAAGTATGGTTTCACTAATGATCAAATTGCACAAGGATGAGCCTTGGGAGAGAAGAAGACCGGAGAATCATCAAGTCTAAGGAGATCCAATAAGAGTGCTCCTTCAAAACTAGCTTATGGCCTTGCAACCATAAAAGTAGAACCTAGTGCTCTTAGTAAAGGCAAAGGCCTGGCTCCTTCCGGACCTACTACAAGATCTGGGAAAAGAAAAGGAATTCTTTTGGTGGTACCTACCAATCGAGGAAATAAGGAAAAGGCCACAAGGGAAAATAAAATTAGCATCATTGAAGAACAAGAGGAAGAGGAGGAATACGTTGCAGCAAAATTGATAAGAAAGAAGAGAGAAAGCATGTCCTCTGGTGAAGGTGCTTCACATGAAGCTAGTGTTGGTTCTAAAATATTTCATTATGTATCATCCTCTAAAGAAGATGAAAAAAAATGTTTTGGTGTTCATGTGCACTCCAAACTAGAAGTGAAGAAGGCTAAAGTGTCAGAAGAGGTAATTCTAGACCAAGGAGAACAAAAAGCCTCTTCGATAAGACCTGGTTACCCTCTTAGATTAGAAGATTTGGTAAATAGCTTGATACATTTTGAAGATATGCTGCAGCCTACAACAAAAATTTATGACCAGGTAGGTAAAGAGGACATAAAAACATTAATTTTGTCCATAATTCAATATGTTATTACTTTAGAAGTTAGTTGGTATTATTTTAAGAACAATGTGCCTAAAAAATTGTTGGAGGCCCTGATGAAAAGGAGATCAGAGGCTATTGAAATGGAAGAGAAAATAAGAAATGAAGCATTTGAGAATATTGGGTCCTCTTTGACCCCAGATGATTTGGAAACCTTGAAGAAGGTTTGTTCAAAGATGTTCTAGATGAAGAAAAGAGTAAACACTTTGATGACAAGAGACAAGAAGAAGATACAGAAAATAAAGAAATAAACTACATAAGGCATCAGGGATATGGCTGAGAAATATGGCATGCTTGGTGGACTCCCATCCGGTTTTGCACCTAAGTCGGGAGAAGAAGTCTCTACAGAGGTTAAGGAAGACACTCCTTCTAGTATAGATGATACATTCATTCCTCTAGAAAAAAATGATGTAGATATTCCTTCGAAAATAGGTATTATAGGTGTCCTTCCAGAAATAAATGTTACAAACGATCGTCTAAAGATTGAGAAACAAATTGAAGAAAATGTTGAATTAGAGAAACATGATGTTGCTCATCTAAAGCATACTGAAGAATAAAAGGATGAAGATGAAAGTGGGAAGTATGAAGGAAAAAAATAAGAAGGTTGAAAAGAAGAAGAGAAAATAGAGGAAGAAGAAAAGGTAGAAGAAAAGGAAGAAGAAAGAGTAGAGAAAGAAGAAAGAAATGGGGATTTTGCTAGAAAGAATGAAGAAGAAATAAGGTAGGTAGTGGAATCAAAAAGGTCCTCTAGAGAATCCTCCTCCTTTGATGATGTCTTGAAAGGATTGTTATCCAAGCAGATTAGGTTCCAGTTGATGATTCCTCTAGAACTTCTACAACTCCCTATGATTCAAGGTTGTGTGGATCTGGATAAAATTTCTCTTGTTCATAAATTGGTATTAGGGGATTCATTGCATGCATTTAGAAGAAGAGAAATTATGGAAACACATCAGAAGGGAACAAAGCTTATTGATGATGCCATCAAAGATTTGTAGGAGGTCACACCTGGTACATCAATGGATACATCTCTTACTCTGATAGAGAATCTGAAACTTCTATTGGACTCCTTTAAGGAGTATACCTCCGGAGTTGGTGAGAAGACAAGGCAAGAGGTTGAAGAAAAAATGGTAAAGAAAAGGCTTTTGGAACTTCATGAAAAGTGTACTCTAGCACGCACTAATGTTGAAAAGAGCCTAGAAATTATGAAGGCTTGTGAGTACGAAGAAAATACTATATTTTCTTATTGTATGAGGTGGTCGGATGCCACACAAAGCATAAAAGATCTCGTGGAATCCAATGAATCTTAGTTGACAGTTGTTTCTAGTACATACAGTGCATCCAAAGATAGAGACATGTCAACTTGGAATGCCATCACTGCTCATAGAGAAAAAATATTTATGTTATAGAAGCAGAAGGAAGACATCATAAAAAAATTTGGTCTGCTAGGTGACAGTGTGAGAATGGAGTACACTCTAGTAGCCAATGCTTTGGCTAATGTAGAAAAAATTGATAAAATCAACTTGACTTTGGGTACATAGGATGATGCTGAAGAGAGCTTGATAGAGTTGGAATCTCTAAATAGGATGTTGATATATGCTAAGCAGAGTTGGGAGAAAGGGAAGCCAACATGATAAGGCATTCTTAAGGAGCTTCAAAGCTCACCTTCCTCTGGGTAATACCATTTTACATATTTTTGGGACAAAATCCTAAGGGGGAGTTATGACTTTTTGATTCTTTTTAATCACACAATGTTCTGGACCATCCTTGTATATACATGCATATTCATAATTTTCGGACCACCCTTTGTCCTTGATGTCAAAAGGGGAGAGAAAAAGAAAGAAAAGGGAGAGAATGTGATGGAGACTATTGCAGATAGGAGGTTTGTAAATTATTTTGGCACATGTTGCCATCAATGATAAAGGGGGAGATTGTTGGAAGAATGAAGAAGAACATATCATCATGCAAATTTTGTGTTGTCATTGATGTCACCATGTTATATGAGTTGCAACTACAATTTTAAATTCAAAGTTGATCCGGTATTCTGAACCGGTAAGCAAGTATTATCCTCTAGTATTTTGGTCCACAATCCTCCTCTAGTGATCATCATTGCTTGTAGTTTTGGGAAATGCTTTTTTGATGTTGGAAGCTTGTAAGTTCAAAATATCATGTGGTCAAATGATCGCATGGCAAGTTGGCATTACTCTGTTGTTTCATTTTGGTATTAGGTCTATCTTTGGTCGACCTAATGTATAGTTGAAGTTGTAATGGATTAAATTTTGTCTTGTAGATGTATGTGTGACCTATCCTAGGTCCATGATGACATGTTGTAGCATGCTACACTCTTGAATTATTTTTGGAAATATTTTTTACATGCTTGAAGCTAACAGTTATATTTTTGGTGAATAAGGGTTGCATCTAATTAGGTCGACTTGATTGATGCTTGTAGATGAGTTAGATATATATATTGTATAGTTTTGAGATTGAATAGTGTGGAATCAAATGGAATGAATGTGAATACGAATGAAGGAAAATGTATGTGTGCTGATATAAAAATCTATTGAGCATCAAAGGAACTGAATCTACACTTGTTAGGTGTAACTTCATCAGTTCATATTCTAGTTGTTAGCCATTTTGTTACTATGTCTTTTGTAGGCAGTGAGCCTCTCTTTTGGATAGTGAGTCCTGGAAGTGAGCCACCCTTTGAAATATCGTATAACTGGTTATACTATATAATAAGCTAATCTTCACTATGATTTTTCTCTTCTTGGGTTTTCCACATAAATCTAGTGTTCTCATGTGTTTGGATGTGTTTGCATTACTGTTTCTCATGTTTACATTCTACTAATGCATGATAAGGGTTTAATGGTTGTTAAGGGTTCAAGGACTAATTTAGATCTAAATGTTAATGATGATTTTGATATTTTAATGTACAACTAACTCACTCCCCTCTTAGTTGTCTTGTGCATTCAAAAATTAGTATCAGAGCAAGGTTCCTTGGAAGAAAGCTTAAACACTTGAGGTAGATCTAGAATAGTGCACAAGAAGGAGGCTCCTCTATTTGATGGATTTAATTATGCATTTTGGAAGACCAGGATGGATGGTTTCTTTATTTCTCTATTGTTTGGAGTTTAGAAGTCTCTTGAAACTCGATATGCAATGCTTGCAAATGGTTTGAGTATTGATGATGAGATCAAGGAATATGAGAATAATGGGAAATAAATGTTTTCTCTTTTGAGTGATCTTTCTAATACTGAACTTGTGAAAGTTATGAATCTCAAATCTACAAATGAGACTTGGAAGAAGCTAGAAAGTGTCTATGAAGGAGATGAAAAAGTCAAGCAAGCTAAGCTGCAAAACCTAAAGATCAAGATTGAAACCATACAAATGTTAGGGGATGAAGATATTACAAGCTACATGCATAAAATAGTTGAAGTTGTTAATTACATTAGAACCCTTGGTGGAAAAATTGAAGAAGATGAGGTGGTAAAGAAGGTACTAAGAACTCTGCCTAAATCCTATAGTCATAAAGTTTTTGCTATTGAAGAATTTCAGAATCTAGATCAATATTCTAGAGATTAGCTGATTGGTACTTTGACTGATTTTTAATTGAGAGAGTTTGGTTCAAGTAATTCAAATAAGGAGTTTTCTTTTAAAGTTCACAAAGAAAAGAAGATTGAGGAATCTGATCCTGATGAATTCAATGAGATTGAAGAAAAATTTGTGGGGAAATTAAAAAATGGCATTGGAAAAAATATAGAGGTAAGTTACCTTTCAAATGGTTTAACTATGAAAATATTGGTCATTATGCTTCAATATGTCCTATCAAAGCTTCAAGAGATAGAATTAAGGAGAATAAAGGTAAATCAATTAATAAAAGTTACTATGTTGGAGAAGATAGTAGTATATCTAATGATGAATCTGATTACCCTAATGATGAAGATGATGAATGTGTGTCATGGTTCTAAATGCTAGAACTAATTATGATAACTTTGAGAGATTTATGAATGAAAGTGCTCCTGAAGCATATCATAACATTGGAGGAGAAATGGTGATTACTTTTCATGCTAGAGAAGAGAATAGAAACTGGATTATTTGTAGAGGATGCTCAAATCACATTTCAGGTGATAAGAGTAAGTTTGTTAGGCTTGAGAAGTTTTAAGGTGGTTTAGTTAATTTTGGTGATGATACATCTACTAAGATATGTGGAAAAGGTTTAATCAGTTTTGATGGTAAACATAATACTGATGATATTCTTTATGTTAAGGTTAAGTGACCTAACCTTCTGAGTGTAGGATAAATATGTACCCAAGGATATAATTTTTTGTTTTAGGAAAATGGTTGTGAGATTAGAAAAGGCTCTAGAACTGTGGTTACAATAGGGTTGAAGGAAAAATGGAAATGTTTATCAACTTAAGGGTGCAAATGGTCAATGCTTTATTACTCATATTAATGAAAGTGGGCTATGACATAGACTAATGTGTCACATCAATTTTGATAGCCTATTGAGGATCAACTCAAATCAAGCTATAAGAGATCTGCCAAAGATTACAAAGCCTATTAATGATATTGGTAAGGAATGTTAGATTGGGAAGCAAGCTAGAAAGAGTTTCAAATTCAAAAAACAATCTACTACTGGTCCTTTGGAGTTGGTGCATATAGATGTTTGTGGACCTACATGAATCATAAGTTTTCAAGGTGATAGGTATTTTATGTTGTTAATTGTGTTAGGAAAAATTCAATTGCGGATTTTTTTTTCCTAATGCCAAGACTCAAAGGAGAAGAGAGATATTCCTTTCAATGTCTACAATTACAATCCATTTAGATGTACACAAAAGAAATTGCAGAACTAAGAAAAACATTCAAACACAAATGACACCAAATTTATGTGGGAAAACCCTTACGGGAGAAAAACCCACCAACCAAAGAGGAAAACCCTTAGAGATGATGATGATGATGATGATTTTATCATATCATGGGATCATAATTTTCTGTCATTCCTTATTTTTGATATAACACGTAGACATGATGCATCAAGGTATTGATAACCAAGATGGCATTGTATCTAGTGTAATGGACTTTGACACTACAAAAATATAGGATATTTCTTGTTCACACCTTGACATACAAAAACACGTTGGAATGTAGTTTAGTAGTTTAGAATACATTAGACCAAAGCATACACAATAGTCAACAATGTACTCTAAACAACCTCCTTACATACAACTAAGCAAGTATGCGCCAAGATTAGTTTACAAGAATACCCACAAGAACAAAAAATGAAAGATAATGATTGATGTCCCATTCTTTTCTCTCTAAATCATTTTGATAGACATCATTGAGAGGTCCTCAGAATGGGTCATTGAGATAAATCATAAGAAAAGATCAAAGATAAACAGTCATTGTTATCTATATCTCTTTCTAGTTTAACATAGCTAAGGTGATTTCTAATGTTGATTCCCATCACAGGAAGGATACATCATAGGACATGTTGATCAGATGTTTTGATTAGGATGCGGTGTGTGATAAGTCATTGATACAAACTTAAATGACTCGTTTACCTATGATCTAGACTTTAGATTTTGACACTTAGGTTCTCACTTTACGACTTGCAATACTTGCTTTCTACATGTTTTACCAAAGGTTGAAGATGATTGATTTATTATGGTTGAAGGTTTATTGCGGGTGAAAGTGAAATGGTATGGATGGTTTTGGTTTTTTGGAATATTTCAATGTTTTTGGTATTTTGAAAATGTTTTGAGGTTATTTTTAGTCTTTTTGAAAGTTTATGTGAATGTTTATGTTTTTGGTTTATCTGAGGTTGTTTAGGGTTTTCTAAGGTTTTCTAATGTTTTTGTGTTTTTCTAAATTTCCAAATGTTTTTGGGATTTTTGAGTTTTCAAATGTTTAAGGATTTCTTGATATATTTGGATGTTTTTGGATTTTCTAAGATATTTAGATGTTTTGGGATTTTTTTGAGGTTTTGCAAATGTTTAAGATTTTTTCAATATTTGAATGTTTAGGGATTTTTTGAATTGCAACCAAGAACCTAACCTAAAATACCTATCCTAGGGGCCTTAGGGGTTGATCAAAGATTATCCTTGCTTACGTTATACAAGCAGAGACCATGTAGTTCAACCGACTCGACTTATTGAAGATGAGAGATGAATAGTTGATGGAATGCCAGTTTATTATGATGAACTCCTATAGGACTGACCTAGGGTGTCTCAGGGGCACATCAATGATGGCCTTGCCTACCTTCAAGCTCAAAGACCCATAATTTGACAACAAGGTATTGTTTTTAGATTTTTGGTGTTTTGACTTTTTCAGGGATTTTTGATGTTTTGGATTTTGACTTTAAAATTTTTGAATGTTTTTGGATTTTAGCTGTACAAGATTTTGCAAATGTTTTTGGATTTTTTGATGAAAATTTTATGAATTTTTTTGGGACTTTCGATAAGATTTCCAATAAACTTAAGATATAGAAGACCCTAATATGATCCATAAGAAATTTCCCCCAACGTAACACAATAGACTACCTTGATATAAGCAAGATAAACTAACCTTAGGAATATGCCAAGTAGTACTAAAAGGGATATGATACTTCACAAGATCATGTTAGAAAAACAAGGATAGACAACTAAGAGGGGGGGTGAATCAATTATGGAATTTAGACTTATTCAACTTTAATCAACCTTTAATCAACCTTTAATCATAGATCTGATAATTGACAGTGAAAGCATAAATAAAAAACACATCAGAGACACATGAACATCAAGATTTTATACTTGGAAACCATGTTAGGGAAAAACCACAGTGGATGTTAGTCCATAAGATTATACCCTATTAGAAGTATAATGAAAGAATGAATAGGGAATGCACATGCATTTAGGAACACTACCTAGAGCTCACTGCTCAAAGGGAAGGCTCACCACCTTACATGGAAAAATCAGATTAAATCCATCTGATGAGGTTGAGCTAAGAAAATAGCTTCTATAAAATCTTTATGATAGTTTCGGTTAGGCACAAAAACACTTCTTCACACTTCGCTCAATCTTCTTCACACCATGCTTTGAAATCAAATGATTTGATCTTTATTCAAAAATTCTGCATACACACCACACACTTGCTCATACACACTCTGAAATGAGGAAACAATCACTCTTATATATTTGCTACATGAATTCACATCAAAAACTCTATCGACCAAAAATAAAGAATAAATTACAACTGTCAGCCCAATTTCATGAAAAAATATCAATGCGCACCAAGCTAAGTCAGTCACAAAATAGTGAGGACTTAAATCAACATCTTCGAACACACCAAGCAATAAAATATTAATCCATAAGGATCTGCAACATGCTACCATCAACATGTCAGCCAAGAACATAAGAGCTCGAATACACAAAGAAAAATATTTGATCACTAACACACCAATCAACATGGATGTACCACACTAATAGAGCATGATCTAGAAACATCACTAAACATCTCAGGAATGTACGCAACAACTCAATTCATCAAAATTGCAATTACATCTTCTAGAAACACCTACTACAGTAACTGAATAACTGAAGGAACACAAAACTTCATAAATTTCTTAATTCTTGATGCTCACCTTTGAAACTTTCAAAAAAAATACTAGATAGGCTCAACAAAAAACCCTTTAATGTGCACCTTTTGATCATCAACTTACAAAAATTTCCATCACTCTTACCTTCTCAGCTTCATAGACTGTTTGCAATATATTTTCTACAATTTTCTCAATATCTTCAACATATACAACCTTCAATTCGTTTATGCTAATAGTGTTGACATTAATAAAAACCACATATAAGAAACACAACCACAATATCCAACAATCTCCCCCTTTGGCATTGATGGAAACAAATGATGTGAAAAAAATACCATCAACACAACTAGCTCTTCATACAATACTCTTCTCCCTCTTTTTTCTACACTTCTTGCAGTACAAGATTTTTCACACTAGACATCTCCCCCTTTGAAATCAATGGAAAAGGTACACAAGATCTGAACCACATATCATCTGAATCATCTGACTCCTCCCCCTGAGTAGCAACCGCCATAACATCAATCTGAGACAAGATCTGACTATAGGTGCACAAATTGATGCAAAGACTTGCATCTTAGTTTAGATTAGGAAGGGAAATCACCCCTAACTTGCCTCTGAGATACTCAAAATCATCCTTAGGCAACCTTTTAGTAAAGAAACCTGTAATTTGTTCCTTTGTAGGAACATATTCCAATCTAACCTCTTTATCACTCACTTTGTCTCTCAAAAAGTGATACTTGATAGATATATGTTTTGTCTTTGAGTGTAGCACCAGATTCTTAGATATGTTTATGGCACTTGAATTGTCAAAAAATACAACAATAGGCTCATCATACTCAACTTTGATATATCTCAACATATACTTCATCCATAATACTTGAGTATAGTTGTTTGTAGCAGCAATGCACTCTGCCTCAGTAGTAGATAAGGAAATGGAGTTCTACTTTTTACTTAGCCAAGACACCAACTTCTTCCCTAGTAATAATGCACCACCACTTGTAATTTTCCTGTCATCCACATCTCCTACCCAATCTGCATCTGTAAAAGAATTTAGAGTAAGATCATCATCCTTAGGATACCAAAGACCAAAATCAAGCGTTCCTTTTAAGTATCTGAAAATTCTCTTTATTGCAGTCACATGTGATTCCTTTGGATCAGCTTGATATCTAGCAACCATGCACATAACATTCAAAATGTCTGGTTTGGTCTGAGTCAAATATAACAATCCACCAATCATTGAACTATATATTGTTTGATTAGCCTTAGGAGAATCATCATTCTATGTTAGCTTTCATTCAGTTACCATGGGTGTACCAAATGGCTTTGAATCTTCCATGCCAAAAAAAATTAGTAACTCTCTTACATATTTGGACTGAGAAATAAAGATTCCATCATCTAACTGAGTAATTTTAAATCCCAAAAATAATTTTAGTTCTCCTATCATTGAAATTTCAAATTTAGTTTTCATTTCATCAGCAAACTTCATGCATAAGTCATCATCACCTTCAAAGATAATGTCATCAAAAAAGACTTCAATAATCAACTCTTTATCTTGATCCAGCTTGAAATACAAATTGTTGTCAACAGTACCTTTATTGAATCCAAGTTTCAACAAGTATTTATCCAATCTAACATACCATGCTCTAGGGGCTTGTTTGAGTCCATATAGTGCTTTCTTCAATTGAAAAACCATGTCTTTTTCATCAGTCAGTTGAAATCCATCAGGTTGTTGAACATAGACTTCTTCTTCTAATTCACCATTCCAGAATGCTGACTTTACATCCATTTGATAGACATTGTAATTCTTGAAAGTAGCATAAGCAAGAAATAATCTTACAACTTCAATTCTAGCAATAGGGGCAAAGGTTTCTTCAAAATCAATACCTTTCATCTGTGAGTATCCTTTACATACCAGTCTTGCTTTGTTTCTAACCTCATTACTCTTCCAATTCCTTGCTCATTCCAACTTATTCTAAAGACCCATTTTAGACCCACAATTGCATTTTGTCTTGAGTGGTCTAGGAATCTAAGTATCATTCATTTTTCTTTCTATCCTCAGAGATCAGCTCTTCCTTCATTTAAGCCCATCCCACATTGATCTCTTACATGCTTCATTGATTACTTTCTAGCTCCAGCCTTGATATTAGACAACATTCTTTGCAATTATTCCCTTCTCTTATCTCTACACTGCCTTGCCTCCCCATGACTCTGTCAGACTGGGGCTTTTACATACCCTTGGAATCCTTTTGGGTTCTTCAGGACGAGTGGATGGAGGAAATGGACATGGATGGAAATGATGACCCTTGAGGACCGAGGAGTGGAGGAAGGAATGGCCGATGGAGGAGAGGAAGGAATGGCTGACAGGACGGAATGGAGGAAGGAATGGAATGGAAGGGATGGAGGAGGAATGGAGGGAATGGAGAGGGACGGAAGGAAGGAGGAATGGAATGGAAGGAATGGAGGAAAGGACAGAGGGACACGGAAATGGATGGATGGATGGAGAGGAAGGAACGGATGGAAGGAATGGAATGGACAGGAAGGATGGAAGGAAAGTGCCTCAACAACACCCTTTAAAAGCGGACACCTGTTCCATTACACTTCCTTAATAGAGACTAGTTTATACCATCAAATCTAGGACTATCCTTCTTGTATGATGCCATCTTAGATTACCTCAAGCTATTAAACTTCTTCAAAGGAACTAGCTCTAATACCAATTGTTGGAAAAACAAGGATAGAAAATTGATAGGGGGTGGGGGGTGAATCATTTGTTACATAATTTACACTTATTCAACTTTAATCATAGATCTGATAATAATAGTGAAAGAATAAATCAACAACACATCAGAGACACATGAACAACAAGATTTAATATGTCTAAACCTTGTTAGGGGAAAAACCATGGTGGATGTTAGTCCACAAGATTATACCTTGTTAGAAGTATAATGAAAGAATGAATAGGGAATCCACATGCATTCAAGAACACTGCCTAGAGATCACTACTCAAAGGGAAGGCTCATTGCCTTAAATGAAACAATCAGATTAAATCCATTTGATGAGGTTGAACTGAGAAATTAGCTTCTATAAAAGGTTGATGACAATTCCGATTAGGCACAGAAACACTTCTTCAAACTTCGCTCAATCTTCGTCACACTCTTCTCTAAAATCAAACAATCTGATCTTTATTTGCACATTTCGCATACACACCACACACTTTGAAATGAGGAAATAATCGCTCTTATATATCCACTACATGAATTTACATCAACAACTCTATCAGCCACAAATAAAGAATAAATTACAACGGTTGACCCAATTTAATGAACAAATCTCAATGCACACTAACCTAAGTCAGTCACAACATAGCGAGGACCTAAATAAAAATCCTCGAACACACCAAGCTGTAAAATATTAATCCATAAGTATCCGCAACACATTACCATCAACATGTCATCCAAGAACATGAAAGCTTGAATACACAAAGAAAATATTCAATCACGAACACACCAATCAACACGGATGTACCAAACTGATAGAGAATGATCTGGAAACATCATTGAACATCTCAAGAACGTACACAACAACTCAATTCATCAAAATTTCTAATTACATCTTCTAGAAACGCTTGCTATAGTAACTAAATAATTGTAAGAACAAAAAATTTCATAACTTTCTCAATTATTGATGCGCACCTCTAAAACGTTTGGAAAAAAAACTAGATAGGCTCAACAAAAAACCTTTAAATGCATGCCTTTTGATCATCAACATAAAAAACTTGCCATCACTGTGACCTTCTCAGCTTCACAAATTGCCTGCAATATATTTTTTACAATTTTCTCAATATATTCAACATATACAACCTTCAATTCATTTATGCTAATAGTTTTGACATCAATGACAACCACATATCAACAACACAACCATAATATCCAATAGATAGAGCTATGATAATGATGTAGATAGATGGTGGAATAAATAGGATGAATGTTGCAATGGATGTATGAGATGGCAAGAATGATAGGATAAAGAGCCATATATGGATGGAGTTGCTTTAGTTATGCAAGGTTATTGTTTGCCAGGTTTTCACCAAGGTACTTTCCCAAAGTGCCACTGAAGTGGTTTTCACTAGAGAATGATTTTTTTCTATACTTTTTCAATCCTTTTTCTCATTTTTTTGGATTTTGATCTTTTTTTATTTTTTTATTTTCAATTTTACACCCTTCAAGACTAGGCACAAAACTTTTTAAGATGCCAGTTGTTGGTTGGTTCTTATAAGGGTTCACCTTTAGCTATTGCCAATTGATACAATCCTGATCCATAGCTTGATGTGATGACAAAGGGACCCAACCAGTTAGGCTTAAACTTTCCTTTAGTGTTTTGATCTAGAAGATTCTTCTGATTTTGCTTTAGGACAAGATCCTCTACCTGGAAAGACTAATTCTTGATCTTCTTGTTATAGCTTTGTTTCAATTAGTTTTGATATACTTGCATGTGATTAAGGGTATCAAAACAATGCTCATCCAATAATTATAGCTCATTTAATTGAGATACTCTGTATTCCTCATTAGTGATTAGGTTTTGTAGTGACACTGATAGTGATGGAAGCTTGACCTCAATAGGCAAGATGACTTCTGATTCGTAGACCAAGGAGAAAGGGGCTGCACCTTTTGGCATGTGGATTCTGGTTTGATAGGCCCAAAGAGCAAGATTTAACTGTAGATGC
>CM021100.1:591305262-591341028 GCA_007115665.2 Sequoiadendron giganteum
TTCTCCCCATACTTCGATTGATGGAGTCATTATAGGCATATTCTGCTTGTGGAAATATCAAATCCCATGATTGATTATGCTCCTTAGTTAAACACCTTAATAGATTTCCCAATGACCTATTGACAACCTCATTTTGACCATCAATCTGCAGATGGTAGGCAGAGCTAAATGAAAAATTGGTTCCTAACTTTTTCCACACTATTCTCTAAAAATGGCAAATGAACTTGGAATCCCTGTTAGACACTATAGATAATGGTAGCCCATGAATTCTAACAATATGAGCCTTAAAGAATAGGTGTGCAATATGTGATGCATCATTAGTTGATTTGAAAGCAATAAAATGTGCCATCCTATCAACCACCACATACACATTGTCATAACCCCTAGAAGTTCTAGGAAGGCCTAAAACAAAATCCATGCTTATTGCTTCCCATGGTCTACTCGGTATGGGTAAAGGATGATACAACCCAACATTAGAACTTTTCCCCTTTTCTCTTTGACAAATAACACAACCTTCTGCATACCTCTTGATATATAAATGCATCTTGGGCCAATAGTAAAATCTCCTGATCTGATCCAAGGTCTTGTCATGACTGAAATTTCCACCAAGGCTCCCACTATGCTTTTCTCTAACCAGACTCTCCCTCATAGAGAATTTCGGGATGCATAACTAAGCTCCCTTGAAGAGTAACCCATCTTGTATCACATAGTCCTCATATTCTTTATGAAATGAACCTTGAGACTTCTCACAAACTGCAAACACATCATGAAAATCTTCATTAGATTGGTACATACCTTTGAGTGATTCCACACCCACACTATGAAGCTGCACCTCTTGCACTAATGCTGCCCTCCTACTTAGAGCATCTACCACCTTATTGGCATGTCCTTTCTTGTATTTTATGGTAAATGTGTAAACTTGTAGGTACTCCACCCATTTCATGTGTTTATGGTTCAATTTCTCCTAGTTGTCTAGAAAACTCAGAGCATGGTTATCTGTGAACACCACAAATTCCTTAGGGAGCAGGTAGTGCCTCCATTTCTTGAGGGATTGCACCATGGCATACAGTTCTAGATCATATGATGAGTATTTTCTCTTTGCCTCATTCAAATTTTCACTAAAGAATGCAATAGGCTTCCCTTCTTGGCTTAGCACTACCCCTATGGCTAAATCACTAGCATCACATTCTATAGTAAACACTTTAGAAAAATTAGGCAGAGTAAGTATGGGTTGTTGTGCTACCTTTTGTTTCAAGTATTCAAAACTTTTCTTAGCTTCCTTGGTCCACTAGAATTTTCTCCTTTTCTCTCCTTTGATAGTGTCTATCATTGGAGCTATGGTGTGACTGAACCCCCTTATAAAATTCCGGTAGAAGCTTGCTAGACCATGAAAAATCCTCACTTCTCCCACTATTTTTGGTGTAGGCCAGTTAGGAATTTCTTCAACCTTCTTTGGATCCATTTTTTAGGTTACCCCCTGAGATTACAAAGCCCAAATATATCAGCTCTTGCTTCATCCATTCACACTTCTTGAGGTTAATCATGATCTTCTCTTCATGTAGCTTTCCCAACACTCTGTTCAAGTGCTCCAAGTGTTCTTCCCTTGTTTTGTTGAATATCAAGATATAATGAATGTGCTAGGGGAATTTTATAGCCCAAATGGCATCACCATCCACTCATAAAGGCCCTCATTCATCTTGAAATTCATTTTCCACTCATCACCTTCTCTAATCCTTATCTTGTGGTAGCCACTTTTTAAATCTATCTTGGAGAAGTAGGTTTCCCCTTGTAAACTGTCCATGAGGTCTTCCATCTGAGGTATAGGAAACCTATAGCTAATGGTTATCTTGTTAATGTCCCTTGAATCTGTACAAAGCCTCCATTCACCATATTTTTTAGGTGCCAAAACTGTTGGCACAACACAAGGACTGAGACTTTTCCTCACTAGGCCCTTGTCTAAAAGCTCTTGCACTTGTTTCTTAATTTCCTCATTCTATTGAGGTGTCATTTTATAAGCTTCCTTGTTAGGAAGGCTTGCACTAGGAACCAAATCTATATGATGAATTATATCATAGATTGGAGGTAAGGAATTAGGCAACTCCTTCACCACTATGTGCTCATACCTATCAAGTAGAGTTTGCACTGCTTTTGGGACTTATTTCTCACTGTCCTCTACTGCTACCTCTGAAATTGGTTTCCCAACAATTGAAAACCCAATATTCTCTTCTTCAGTATTTTAGGAACTCCTTCCCCTTCACCATCATGACATTAGGTCCTTCATGGATTGTACTCTTGTCTTCTTGCAGTGGCTCTAATATGATTTGCACTCCATCTTTTTCAATCTGATACTCATTTTTGAAACCATCATGTTGTTCTTTCTTGCCATATTACCATGGCCTACCAAGAAGTAGGTGGCACACATCCATGGGTACAATGTCACAGAGCATCATATCCTTATAAGGAACAATGGAAAACTCCACATAAACCTGCTCATTCACAAGAACTTGTTGTCCCTTGTTCAACCATGAAATTTTATAGGGATTAGAGTGGGGTATCCTTTTCAATCTAAGCTTTTCTACAATTTCCAAGGATGCAATATTATCAGTGGAGCCACAGTCAATAATGACCTTACATACCTTTCCCTAAACTTTGCAAGTTGTTCTGAATAAATATTTCCTTTGAGGTGGCTCCTTTGAGGTAGGCACTTTGATCAACATCCTCCCGATCATCAAAGACTCCCCTAGTTCTAGCTTAGCTCAGAGAGTTGAAGGTATTGTACAAGAAGTTACACTCTCTACCTCTTCTTCTTCATGAACAAGCTGAGTTCTTCTTTCCCCACCTTGGTAGCTCAGACTTATTTTGTTTGGACACTTCCATGAAAGATGCCCATATTGGTTGCAGTCAAAACATTTCCCTAAAAAGGAATTAGATCCTCTTGCTAGTACATTGAACCCACCTCTACCTCCTAGCCTTTTTCCCCTAAAGTCCCCTCTTGTTTCCGCACTTTGTTCTTGAGTGGTGCCTTGTTCATTTTGTGTCTTTTGGAAGCTTCTTCCTCCAGGATTACCTCTACCTCTGAATCTTTTACCTCTACCCTTGGTTTGTTTTTCCAACCTCCTCTTTATCTTCTCTTCAGCTTTGGTAGCCACTTGGAAGCATTCTTCCACTGTTCCAAGAGTCATCAATCTGATTTCATCTTGGATTTTTCCCCTCAATCCATTCAGGTATCTAGCCATTCTTTCCTTCTAATTCTCCATGTGCCTTGACCTTATGGTCAATTTATGAAATTCCTCCATGTAAGCAACCACATCCAACTCTCTCTGCCTCAAGCTTTGTAGTCTTCTATAGGTTTGTACTTCATAATCAATAGGTAAGAATTGGTACTTGATATTTTGCATCACCCGGTCCCATGAATTGATTTTAGGCTTGAATTTCTTTACTCTCTCTTCTTGAGTGTAATTCCATTAGGTTAGAGCTAGTCCTTTGAGCTTTGTCTTAGTTAATTTAACTTTCCTATCTTCAGGAATCTCCTTGAACTCAAAGTATTTTTCAAGAGAATCAATCCAATCTATGACTTCTTCTCCATCCATCTTTCCTCCATACATAGGGATTTCTATTTTCACTTCTTGAGCCTCTCCTCTTGCTACCTTAAGCATCTGTAACAACTTTTTTTCTTTAGTCCCCAACTCCTCTTGGGGTTTTCCTTGAGGGTTTTCCTCTTCACCCTCCTCTTTAAGGTCACTCACCTCAATGATACCCTTAGCTCTCTTATCCTTCCTTTCAATAGCTTCCATCATTTCTCTCAAGGCTCTGATTTCTTTAGCAACTGCTTTGCTACCCATCTTTGGAGGCATTTTGTATTGTTCCTTGTTCACTTTTACTTGAAATTTCAAACTTCTTTTCCAAATAGACCTAGAGCCTATGCTCTGATACCACTTGATGCAAGATAGGGTATTTTTCAACTCCTCTCTACACTTCTTGACTAACTAGACCTATCCCACTTCACCATTTAAGTGTCTTCCTTCATTAGGGCTAATGTAGCTTAGTAGCACAAGAGACACACTTATTCAACTATATCTCCTGATATAGTTTTCTTCAAAAATTTAACTACACACCTTTGAATACCCATTACCCTACTCTACAACATACCAAAAATCTGACCAAGGTTACTTTGGAGTAGAAACCTTCAATCAACCTTTCCTTGCTCTATTATAGCCTAATTAGGCCTATTTTACAAAGAAAATCCCTCAAAATTGTCTTTCTCGGCCTCAAATCCAACATTCATCTAGAGCATCAGTCTTGAAATTCATAAATCTATCACCACCTTCCCTTGATCGGTCTTAAAACTAGCTGATCTCCACAAAAATCAGGTTTTTCCTTAATGGATAGTCACACTACCAACTCCAAAACTCATTCCCATGACTATTCTACTTCACAAACCTACCAAGCAGTGAAAGAATTTTTTTTTTTTATACTCGAGTAGGCTCATTCCATATACTTACAACATGCAACAATGGTGGAATGAACCTGAACTATTCATTTCATTTACAAACCCTCCAAAACCCTACTTAAAGAATAATTCACAGAAAAATGATGAAATCTTCCTTCTTATTGAATGAAATACTATCGAAGAAGACTCAATTTGAAGCTAGTTCAACAAACTACCTTGCTGCATAGTTTTTCCATCAAATAGTGACTTGTATAGGTAATACAAAATAGAAGTTTTTATAGATTTTTAGAAAAAACACATAAAAGCAGAATTTCCTTATTCCAAACTCCAAAATCTTCAGTCTCTCTCTTATCTCGAGAGGTCTTCCTACTTTTTAGGAAATTTTAAACTTGTTACATTGTTCCAAAATGGAATTCAAAAATATTTGACTATTGAACTTCCAACTACTCCCCTGATTAGACACAAAACACTAATTTATTCCATAATATTAATGTAAATATGAAAACCTTTCCTAACTCAACCACAAGTGGTTTATTTAACATGAATTTTTCCACCTTGGCCTTATTACAAAAAAAAATACCATTTCCAAACACTAGACCTTAAATTCAAAGCAAAATAGACCAAAACTATGAAAAAAGGTGCTCTGCACTAGTTTTGATAGGTTCTGATAACTGTGTGTACTTTTGTTTTGGATAGTTGTTCTTGTTAGGGGTTTGTCTTTGTTGTGTGTCCATGTTGTTGATCTGATTATTTTAAGGAGGTGTCATTTGTTGAATAGTTGGTTGAATGTTAGCAACTTTATTGTTGTTTGGTCTAGGAGCACTTAGGACAACCTTAGCATTCACCATGCCATCATGTGTTACATTTTTGTTCTTATCCTAGACACAAGGCTTGTCATTTGAACTAGTTTATGGGAAATTGTAAGCTTGAGTATTTACCTATGATATTAGAGCTCTCTCGATGTTAAGGGCTCAAGGTAAAATCTCATCATAAGATGTGATGCACTACATTTTCAAGTGGAAGGATAGATCCAGATCTAGATTTTCTATGATGATTCCCACTTGTTGTTCATCGGGAAGAGGCCATTTTATCTTACTAGGTATTTTTCTCCACCACTGCAAGAAATTGGTGAAAGATTCTCCTTTATTTTTACTGAGAGTGTACAAATCTTCTAGACTTACATCCATGTCAAGATTAAAGGAGAAGCGATCTATGAATTTATTGTTGATTTCTTAAAAAGTTTTTATACCCGATGGCAGGTGAGAAAACCAATCCATGTGAAGACTTGTTAAACTTTGGGGGAAGAGGTGCATTAAGTAAGAATCATTGTAAGAAACCTCCATACACATGATGTTAAAATATTTGACATGGTCCATAGGACTTCCTCTCCCTTTGTATTTATCAAATTTAGGGATTTCAAAGTCGGGACGGAATGGTACCATTGCGATGTTTCTATCAAATGGATATGTACATAGGTTCTGTGTATGGGTTTTCTTTGTCTTCTCCATCCTAAGATCTTGCATTTCTTGAGATAACGTCTTAAGTTGTGATGCTAGATCATCTTGTGGGTTTGGTGGAGGAACATACGTTGCGTACTATGGGATGGCAGATGGATTATATGTGGTATTTTGATATGATAAAGTATTGTATGGTGTATATGGTGGTATGGGATTTTATGAAGGTGATTGAGGTGTTGATGTGTATGTTCCTAATGCATTTGTATTGAGGATTATAGTAGGAACTTTATTGTTGTTGTTGTTGTTGGGCATATTGTTGAGCTAGTAAGGTTTGTTATTGTTATTGATCCACAAGGGTTTCTTTTTTGTTGTTGTGCAACTAGGGATTTCTATTGGGCTTGTTTTTGTTGTTGTTGTGTTGCTAAGGCTGCTTGATGTTAGACTTGATGTTGTTGCTACTGTTGTTGTTGTGCTAAGGCTTCTTGATGTTGGAATTGTTATTGTTGTTGGGCTAAGGATGTTTGTTGTTCTACTAAGGCTACTTGTTGTTGTTGTTGTTGTTCTATTAAGGCTTCTTGTTGTTGTTTCTTTTTTTGTTGTTGTTGCTATTATTTTTGTGTTTCTTGATGTGCTTGAAAGGGTGCTTGTTTTTGTTGTTGGATGGCTTGCTGGTAAGATTTTTGTGCTTTCTATAAAGCTAAGGCATGTGCTTTCACTATGGATTAGTTGGTTGTTGGGACATGTGATGGATTTTTGGTGTTGATGTTTTGAGTGGGTAGAAGATTGTTGATGAGAGGTTATGGGTTTCCTTAGTTTAAAATTCCTTGGAAGATGGTGGATTGAGATGGAGGAACATATGTTTGAGGTCCCATTTGATTTTGCATGGTAATAGGGACTATGGGGAAAGATGAGGATGGTGTTATTAGATTTTTCAATGGTAATGACATGCGAGGACATTGAGTCCATTGATTTAAAAGGTTCCCTTGTCCAACACATTGAAAATTTCCTTGTGTTAGGGATGTGGATAAGGTATTACCTTGGTTGATGGGATTCGTGACCAAGGGATTGTTTTGATTCGAGTTGATGATGGATGGGATGTATGTTTTTTGTGAAACCAATGGTGTTAATGAACCAGTTGGGGGACTGGATAAATATGTCTCTATTTATGTTAAGGGTTGATTTTTCATTATGGTGTTGGCATGCCCCTATGGGTTGATTTTAGACACTTGGTCCACACTTCCTTTTGGGATGTTGGGAAAACTTATGGTATTCATGGGGATGGATGAAGAGGGGTACCCTCAATATGTTGATGTTGCCATGGATTAATGAAGTGCAAGTGGTTGATGTTGATGTTGGGGTGTTTAAGAATGGTAGAAGTATCAAATGGTGGTGTCCAAGTAGTGGATGGATTAGTGTTGAGAGTACCCACAAGTGTATTTCTTTCAAATGGAAGAGTTAGAAAAAAGCTCTCAGCAAGACTAGTTGTAAGACTAGAAGTGAATGTTTGATTTATCCCTAGTGATGGAGTTGTTAAGTCTTGTGTCAAAGGTTCTGCAACAAACGGTGAGGAAATCAGAGCAATGTTTTCTAAGGCTTGATGTTCTTTTTTGTATTCTAGGATTTCTTCCCTAGTAAGTCCAAATGGTTTGTTCATAAAATCTTCAATCTCATATGGTCCTGATAGAGATGAGGGTTGTTGTGATGGGGAAATCAGAGAAATGTTTTTTAAAGGCTTGATGTTCTTGATTGTACTCCATGATTTCTTCCTTAGTAAGTCCAAACAGGTTGTTTGTAATGTATTCAATCTCATATTGTCCTGATGGAGATGAGGGTTGTTGTGATGGGGTAGCTTGACTTCTCAGATTGAATTCTAAAGGATTGGGATCACTTTAGGTGAATGTGACTTTGGTTTTCTCCATGATTCTCTTGTGTTGTGATCTTGTCTTTACCATCAATTTTGGGTCACCTATGGGAGAGTTGTGTTGAGATTTATAATGTTTGAACTCTCTAGTTGACTTATATCAAGGTATAAGGGATGCTCTAAGTCTTTTGGGAGAAATGATGATAGTGGGAGATGAAAAGGTGAAGGATGTGGGAAGTGGTCTTTGCAAACATTTTGGGACAACACTTTTGACTTAAGAGTTTAACTTTTTATGTTTGTTGTTTGATAAAGGATGTTTATGAACTTGTATATATTTAGGGTAGAGTTGCGACCTTTAAGATAAAATAGTTCAAAGATGATAACTAACTTAACCAAATGCATGGAAAAAGATAAATTTCACAAACAAGATAGCTAAGTTAGGGGTTGGTTTGATAAATGTTTAAGTCAAAAAAGTGTTGGTGTATTCAATTTTTTTGTAAAGTGTTATGAAGTGAAGGATGAAATTTGATGAAGGGGTGGATGAAATGTTTGACCCAATGTTGACCTAGAGTGAACCTTTTTTTGATAAGACTAGCATAGTGAGAAACATGATAGACCTCTAATTTTTTCAAATCCTAAAGACCCAATTTTTTAGATAGGTACGTTATCATGAAAAAGACTAGGGTTTTGACTGAAGAAGAACATATACAAGTTTGGATTATTTCTTGAAACATGTTTGTAGAAGTTGTATACCAACTTAGTTCTATTTTGGTAAAGTGCTAAAAGGTGTTTTTTGAGAGCTTTTGAAGTAAGATTCCTAAGTTTGAAATGATGACTTGTAGACCTTCTCTTGGTGATTTTGATTTTTTGTGAGATCATTTAGAGAAGTTAAGACCAAATAAAAGAGGATATTTATTGCCATGCGGGTGGTGGTAATATGGGCCTTCTAGCCTCCATGTTGGCTTGTTCCTCTTCTTTGTCTAAGATGTTTGCTATGTTTCTCCACTAAATGTATGTTCCCTTTGTTTCAAAAGTGAAGCTTCTCAAAATACTAATTATATTGATTTGTTCTCCTTCAATGAGTTCAAAGTTTGGTTGAATAATAGCAGGTGTAAGGTCAAGTTGTTCAACAAGAGAAATTGGTCTCCAAATGGTCATGTGGGGTTTAATTTTGTCAATTTATCTTGCTTAAGTGAGTTTATTTTTACCAAAAACACTTGTATTTGATTAAGTTCAAACTAAGATGTCTATGTCAAAAACATCATCAATTTCACAAAGTCCATTTTTTTGAAAAGGATGAAATTCAAGCCATAGTTGCCTATGTTAATTTTGGGAAGTACAAATTGAGATATAAACCAAAATGCTTAGAAGCATCTAAGAATAAATTCTCAGAACAAGCATTAATATCAAGGTTTAGTCAAGAAGTATCCATACTTAGACCAAAGGGTTTAAAATTTTGAGGAAGATTGTGAATGTTTGTATGCAATATTTTAGAATCAAGAAAAGTATTAAACTGAATCACAAGCATTTACCATCCTAGGTTTAGAAGATACTACTTGCTAAATCCCCATTTGGATTTCTCCAAACACTAAGACAATGCGAATAGTTCGAGATTTGGTGAAATTGGCTCCCCTCCATGACACAAACTTCTCGGGACCAACAAATCTCAAAATCTTGAAGATCCAAAGCTCCTGAGGATTTTTTATTTCACCAATGAATAGTACAAATGTGGGGTAGCTTTGAAACGAATGCTCCTGCACCAACAAGAATGAGGGTTTTTGGCAACTAAAACAAATGGTTCTTAGTAACAAATCGAGAAAACCCAACCATATACACACCCACTTTGCTACTTAAGGCTCTTACTATTGTTCTCATTCCACTTAAGGTATGCTACTACGTGTAGTATGTTATACAATCTAGGATAGAAGGTACTTTCTTACGATTTCCCAACCTTTAATATAGCTCACCGGTAAATGTGCTTGCAAGAACTTTCCTATGAGTTTCCCATTGTGGGGTGTCTTATAGTAAATCATCTCTTAAGGGTGACACAAAGCATAAAGGTGTACTTAAGTATTTCTCTTC
The DNA here is from genome assembly GCA_007115665.2 of Sequoiadendron giganteum. NCBI lineage: Eukaryota > Viridiplantae > Streptophyta > Pinopsida > Cupressales > Cupressaceae > Sequoiadendron > Sequoiadendron giganteum. The sequence continues at coordinate 591,315,113 of CM021100.1, forward strand.
ACCCAAGATTGCACGAAGCATGAGGAGAGTGGATACGTACTATAAGTCCAGACAAACAATGAAGTACACTTGGATTGTTTTTCTTCACCCAAGATTACACGAAGCACAAGGGGAGTGGATACACACTACAAGTGTGTCACAACAAGGAAATAAATCATTCATTTTAACCTTGTAAAGCAAGATGAGTTCATTTTATGCACCAAATGAAGTGTTAAGTTGTATTGTTCAATTTTAAACTCAAAGTAAAATGATGAAGTGAAGGTTCAATTTTAGTCCCGTTTGAATGTTCTTTTTAAAACCAAATGAAAACCAGTGTAGTCCTAAAGCATAAAATGAAAAGCATGATAAATGGGTTATAATTGCCCCAAAAGCATCAAAATTATTTTTACAATTATAAGATTTTAAGACAAGGATACTTCTTCAATTCAAATTTTATCATCCAACTTTCAAAATCCAATTAGCTTAAAAACCAAAAAAAAGTCAAAGGCATGTTAGTGATCCAATGACGTAAAATAAATAAAGCACATGCTAAAAATTGATCACAGTTTTGCTTACTAGAGAAGGGCATCATTGTTCATGATAAAGTTTCTATAAATCATATGGCCATCACTTTGGTGAATTTGGGAATCACTCTATAGAAAACCTCTAAAAAGTGTCACAATTTTTACAATGTCGCAATTTACAAATTTAGATACCTCTAAAAAGTATTAGTGTCTTTTTTTAGTTTGATCAGTCCAAATATCTTAAATAGGCATTGTTGTTTCTGATGATGATAGTGTCATTGTATGGCAACACCCAAAAAAGACATCGCTAAAATTCTTTTGGGTGTCATTGTATCCTACAAGAATTAGAAAAAATGGAATTCGAGATTGAAATTGATTAAATTTGATCAGTTTTTCCTTCCTTTGAGTGCTAGAATGTGATTGACATATTAGCACGGGTTGATTACACTTGATCCATGGAGAATTGAAGCATATTGAAGCCACTAATTTCAATATCAATAGGATCAATCAAATGTAAATTAAACCAAGCATCCATTAAAACCAAGCATACTTTAAACTATCAAAACTTTAAAAATTCCTACTCTAATCCATTGAAACCTATCCCATTGTGGGAGTGGTTTTGCATTGATGTGGAACAATGACCCTTTCCCAATCCCATGGATGAATCAACTTGTTCTAGTTAGTTTTAGAGAAGAAAACTAATGAAATGATTGTAAGATGTGTATGAAAACATGATTTTAATCTAAATGAGCAAGGTGCAAGCTAATTTAACATGATTTTATGCTAAAATGATTAAGATATGCAAATTATAAGCTAATCTAAATGGATTCCAAGCTAAAAAATGATTCAAAACCTAGCTAACAAATAAGCTAAATATATACATCTAAGTTACCATTAAAACCATTAATGGAAGCTAAGCTATTATGCAAGTAATTAAACTAAAAAAAATGCTAAATATGTGCTAAATATGTGCTAAATATGAGTGTGAGAGTGATTGATTTTAACAACATAACTATGATGCTAAAATATAGATCCATTTGTCTCCAAATAATGACCTATTTATAGGAAAGCAAATGAGAAATTGAGGGTTGAGATAAAAAAGGCTAATCAATGGTTAAGGATGAAGGAAGTTGGAGACATGGATCATGGATTCCCATCAAGGGTTGAGCATGCAAGATGAGATTTAATCAAGGGCTTAAATTTAATCCATACAAACACACTTTTAACTTGCACAAGAGGTCACAAGTTAACTTGCACAAGAAGTCAAGTATTTGTTAGAAAATGAATATTCCTTAGAATATCCTCATGGGTGAGGAAAAAAGGATATTTTATCCAATTAAAACAAAGTTTAATTGTGAAAAAGGGGGAAGGAATATTCCATGTGAATATTCCTTTTGGAGGAATGTGCAAAGGATAAATTTTCCCTTAAAAGTGGGGGGAATTATATTTTTTAGGTAATTGATAATTAAACAATGTTAATAATACAGTTATGGGAATTTAGAAGATTTAAGATGATATTCATTAAATAAAGTGATTTACTGAAAGGGGGAAAGGTGGAATGCAATTTAATTAAATAAAATAGGGTTATTTAATTAAAAAAAAGATTTAGGGATTTAAATTAAATAGTTTGATTTATTTAATTTAATAGGATGAAGTGTTGGTATGGAAGAGGATGAATTAACCTAATTAAATTAGTTAGATTAATAGATGAAAATGCCATAATTAATTAAATATCTAGGCTAATTTAATTAATTAAGTGAAAAGAGGATGGGTTTCAAGATGAAATGATGTTAGTATACCTGATTCGAGTGTATGATATCATTCATGACATTTTTTAGTGTCTACAGGATGAATGTAAGCCCTTTATTAAATATCATCTTGAATTTTCAACCCTTAATGGGATTCCATGATCTATGCCTCTAAATTATTTCATCCTTGACCATTGATTAGATTTTTCAATCTCAACCCTTGATTTCTCATTTTTCCTCCTATAAACAAGTCACTATTTGGAGACAAATGGATCCATATTTTAACATCAAACTTTGTTGGGAAAACAAGGATAGACAATTGAGAGGGGGGGGGGGAGGGGAGGTGAATCAGTTGTTACAAAAATTAAATTTATTCAACCTTAAACAACTTTTAATCTCAGATTTGATAATTAATAGTGGAAGCATGAATCAACAACACATCATAAACACATGAACACCAAGATTTTTATACATGGAAACCCTATTAGGGGAAAAACCACTGTGGATGTTAGTCCACAAGATTATACCCTGTTAGAAGTATAATGAAAGAAATGAATAGGGAATGCACATGCATTCAAGAACACTACCTAGAGCTCACTACTCAAAGGGAAGGCTCACTACCTTACATAAGACAATCAGATTAAATTCATCTGACGAGCTTGAATTAAGAAATTAGCCTCTACAAAAGCTTGATTATAGTTTCGGTTAGGGACAAAAACACTTCTTCACACTTCGCTCAATCTCCTTCACACTCTGATCTACACTTGAATGATCTGATCTTTATTCACACACATCTTGCATATATTCACTAAACATACTCTAAGTGTACATTAAAATTAATAAAAAATTGATCTTATATACCTGCTACATGGATTTACATCAACAACTCTATTAGCCACAAATAAAGAATAAATTACAACTGTCGGCCTTAATACATGAACAAATCTTAATGCGCACCAACCTAAGTTGGTCACAACATAGTGAAGACCTAAATCATCATCCTCAAACAGTCCAAACAATAAAATATTAATCCATAAGGATCTGCAACACACTACCACCATCATGTCGTCTAAGAACATGAAAACCTTAAACAGACAAGGAAAAATCTTCAATCATGAACAAGAAAATAAAAATGTACATACGACACTAATATAGCATGATCTAGAAACATCATTGAACACCTGAGGAACATAAACAACAACCCAATTCACCAGAATTGCAATCTCATCTTCTAGAAACACCTGCTACAATAACTGAATAACTGTAGGAACACAGGACTTCACAACTTCCTCAATTCTTGATTTGTACCAATGAAACTTTCAAAAAACATACTAGATAGGCTTAGAAACAAACCCTTTAGTGTGCATCTCCTGATCATCAACGTACATAACTTTTCATCACTCTGACCTTCTTAACTTCATTGGCTTCCTGCAATATATTTATTACAATTTTCTCAATATCTTTGACATATACAACCTTCAAAATCACCAATACTAATAGTGTTGACATCAATGACAACCACATATCAACAACACAACCACATCCAAAAATCTCACTCTTTGGCATTGATGACAACACATGATGTGAAAAATAATACCATCAACACAACCGATTGTTCACATACTTCTCTCCTTTTGATCTATAGTTCTCCTCTCATAGATCTTCTCTCCCTTTCTTTATTCTTCTCCCCCTTACTTCAAGATTTTTTCACATTGTTCTTCTCCCCCTTTGACATCAATGGAAAAGGTACACATGCTCGGATCCACATATCATATGAATCATTTGACTACTCCCCCTGAGTAGCAGCCACCACAACATCAATCTGAAACAAGATCTGACTGTAAGTCCATGTATTGATGCATATACTTGCATCTTAGTTCATATTAGGAGGGGAAATCACCCCTAACTTGCCTCTAAGATACTCAAAAGTATCCTTAGGCAATGGTTTAGTAAAGATATCTGGAATTTGTTCCTTTGTAGGCACATATTCCAATCTAACCTTTTTATCACTCACCTTGTCTCTCAAAAAGTGATACTTGATAGATATATGTTTTTTCTTTGAGTGTAGCACCGGATTCTTAGAAATGTTTATGGCACTTGAATTGTCACAAAATACAAAAATAGGATCATCATACTCAACTCTGATATCTCTCAGCATTTGCTTCCTCCACAACACCTGGGTATAGTTGTTTGCAACAACAATATACTCTACCTCAGCAATAGATAAGGAAATGCAATTATGATTTTTACTTAGCCAAGACACTAACTTCTTTCCCAAGAAGAAAGCACCACCACTTGTGCTTTTCCTATCATTTCCATCTCCTACCCAATCTACATCTGTAAAGGAATTCAAAGTAAGATCATCATCCTTTGGATAACATAACCCAAAGTCAACTATTCCTTTCAAGTATCTGAATATTCTCTTTATTGCAGTCACATGTGATTCCTTTGGATTTGCTTGATATCTAGCAACCATGCATACAAAATTCATAATGTATGGTCTTTTATGAGTCAAATATAAAAATCCACCAATCATTGACCTATATCTTCTTTGATTAGCCTTAGGGGAATTATCATTTTCAGATAATTTTCATTTAGTTACCATGGGTGTACCAACTAGCTTTGCATCTTCCATGCCAAAAAAATTCAGTAATTCTCTCACATACTTGGATTGAGAAATAAATATTCCATCATCTAACTGAGTAATTTTTAATCCTAAAAAGAATTTTAGTTCTCCTATCATTGACATTTCAAATTCACATTTCATTTCATCAACAAATTTCATGCACAAGTCATTATCACCTTCAAAAAAAATGTCATCAACAAAGACTTCAATAATCAATTCTTTATCCTAATCCAGCTTGAAATAGAGATTGTTGTTAACAGTACCTTTATTGAATCCAAGCTTCAACAAGTATTTAACTAGTTTAGCATACCAAGCTCTAGGGGCTTGTTTGAGTCCATATAGTGATTTCTTTGACTAACACACCATGTCCTTTTCATCAGTCAATTCAAATCCATTTGGTTGCTCAAAATAGAATTCTTCTTCCATCTGTGAGTATCCTTTACATACTAGTATTGCTTTATTCCTAATCACTTCACCTTGTTCATTCAGCTTATTTTGAAAGGCCCATTTGTTTCCAATCACATGTTTGTCTTGAGGTCTAGGAACAAGAATCCATGTATCATTTTTCTCTATCTATATCAGTTCTTCCTTCATTGCTTCCATCCAATATTCATCTTTACATACTTCATTAACATTGCTAGGCTCAATCTTGGATATAAGACACTATTCTTCTACAATTTTTCTTCTATTTTGTACACCTTTGTTATTGTTTCCTATGATCTGACTTTCAAAATGAATTTTCCTTACATACCTTGGGGTTTTTGGTTCTATTCTTTCTTCTGTATTTTCATTATCTTCTTCTTCATGATTTTCTTGATTTACCAGAACTCTTTGAGTTTGATTATGTGTCTACGCATTCTTTCCATTATTAGAACTATCCTTTCGGTCATCAGAGTCATATCCACAATACTTAGATGATCTTTAAATATCCTCATGAACTCTGACATTTGCACTCTCAACCATTTTCTTTAATATTTTATTTTAACACTGGTAGGATTTTATCTTAGTAGAGTATCCCAAAAATATTCCTTCATCACTTCTAGCTTTAAAATTTCCTAAATCTTCATCTCTTTAATATAACATCTTCTTCCAAAGATTTTGAAATACTTAACTATAGGTTTTTAACCAAACCATAGCTCAAAAGGAGTCTTACCATAATTACTATTGATATTCACCCAGTTGATAGTATACACAAAAGTGCTTATAGCTTCTCTCCAGTAGAAATGAGGAACATTACCTTCCAACATCATAGTTCTGGAAGCATCTAGAATTACTATGTTCTTTATCTCAACCACTCTATTCTGTTGTGGGGTTTGGGGAGCAGATAACTATCTTTTTATTCCATGCTCTTCATAGAATGAATTGAACTCCCAGGAAGTGAATTCACCACCATTGTTTGATCTTAGACATTTGATCTTCAAACCTATCTCAGTTTCTACCAAATATTTGAAGCTTTTGAATTTCTCTAATCTCTCATATTTTTCTCTTAAGAAAGCAACCCAAACCATTCTAGAATAATCTTCAATAAGTAACATAAAGTACCTTTCTCCTTGTAGGATTCTGACTCTGGATGGACAACATAAATTAGTATGTACCAAATTCAGTACTCCATTGGAATGATGTTGTTTGCTCCAAAATGAAATTCTTGTCTTCTTCCCAATATAACATTCCTTGCATATAGTGTTAGTAGGCTTCACTAACTTAGGTAGATCTATGAATGCTTGTGTGGACCTTATTTTGAAAATATTATCAAAATTCACATGACACACCCTTCTATGCCATAACCAACTCACATCAACTTGAGCAATCAAACAACTTTCACTAGCAACATTCAAGTGAAAAATATTACCTCTTATCTTTGTAACTGAAGCAATCACATTTTCTGAGCTTCCCAATATCCTGCACTTACCATATTTGAACTGAATATTGTAACCTTTGTCAACCATTTTTCTAACACTCAACAGATTATGCTTTAATCCTTCAACATAAAGAACATCATTAGTATTGCATTTTTCACCAAGAAAAATAGTGCCTCTACCACAAATCATGCCAACATTGTTATCTCCAAATATTACAACACCATTGTCATAATTTTCCAAGCTTAGAAAATGTCTTCTATCACCAGTCATATGATGTGAGCATCCACTACCGATCACCCACTCATCCTTCTCATCAATTCTGGCTGCAAGAGATTTTTCAATATTCTGATTACCAACTGGTTCAGTGGACACCAAACCATTTTCCTTGATAGCAATGAATACCCATTCATCTTCATTTCCATTTTCTTTATCAAATTCATCATCAGTAACTCCTTCTTTAGCATAATAACATTTCTTTTGAAATCTAGTCTTATTAGATTTATACTCAGAGACTCTTTCAAGACATCTTGATGCAAAATGACCTATCTTACTGCAAGAGAAACATTTAATAGGAAAAATTCCTTTGTACTTACCTTGTCCTCTGGCTTCTATTTTCACAATCAGTGCTTCCAATTATTCTAGCTCTCTTTCTTCATCTTTAATCAGTTTCATCTCTTCTTCATACTTTAATGCTTTTCTGGAACTCTCTCCCGGATCATATCTTTGTTGGATTTTTCCAGATAGAGTAGCTTTGAATGCAAAATTTGTCTTAGGAAAGGATTCACCAAATTCACTCTACTCAAAAGCAACAAGTTTTGCAATCAACATGTCTCTTGTCACATTTTTTATTGTCCTGAGCTCTTCAATAGCATGAGCTTTTATTTTATAAGAAGTAGGCATAGATCTAAGTATCTTAGCCACAATCTCATCTTCTTCTAAGGTTCCACTGACACATCTAATGTCCATCACTAATTCATTTATCTTTTGTGAGAAAGAAAAGATATTTTCATCTTCATTTTCTCCCACTTTCCTTTCAGACTTTGTAGCTTAGCAACTTTCACTAGTGGATCTCCTCCATACAATGTTTCCAATTTTATCTAGATCTCATGTGTAGTCTTCAAACCTATTACATTTTTCATCTCTAAATTTTTCAAAGCACTCAACAATGCTTCTATAGTTCTGGTATTTGCTTCTACTTCTTTGATCTCATTAGTAGTAAAGGGACCATTATGAGGAATTGCATATGAATTCTTTATATTCTTCCAAAAAGGCTCACCAATGCACTTCAAATGACACTCCATTATGACTTTCCATAGAGTATTTTGTACCATAAAATATAGGACTATCATTCTTTTATGATGCCATCTCGGATCACCTCAAGCTATTAGAATTCTTCAAAGGAACTAGCTCTAATACCAATTGTTGGCAAAACAAGGATAGACAATTAAGAGGGGGGTGAATCAATTGTTATAGAAATTAAAATTATTCAACCTTAAACAACTTTTAACCTTAGATCTGATAATTAAGAGTGGAAGCATGAATCAATAACACATCATAAACACATGAACACCAATATTTTTATATGTGGAAATCCTGTTAGGGGAAAAACCACAGTGGATGTTGGTCCACAAGATTATACCCTGTTAGAAGTAAATGAAAGAAATGAATAGGGAATGCACATGCATTCAGGAACACTACCTAGAGCTCACTGCTCAAAGGGAAGGATCACTACCTTACATAATACAATAAGATTAAATCCATCTGATGAGGTTGAACTAAGAAATTAGCTTCTACAAAAGCTTGATTACAGTTTCGGTTAGGCACATAAACACTTCTTCACACTTCAATCAACCTCCTTCACACTTTGCTCTACACTCGAATGATCTGATCTACACATATCTTGCATATATTCACCAAACATACTTTGAGTGTACATTAAAATGAATAAACAATTGCTCTTATATATCCGCTACACAGATTTACATCAACAACTCTATCAGCCACAAATAAAGAATAAATTATAATTTTCGGCCTTAATACATGAAAAAATATTAATGTGCACCAACCTAAGTTAGTCACAACATAGTGAGGACCTAAATCATCATCCTCAAACATGCCAAACAATAAAATATTAATCCATAAGGATCCACAACACCCTACCACCATCATGTCGGCCAAGAACATGAAAACCTTAAACACACAAGGAAAAATCTTCAATCATGAACACATTGATCAATACGGACGTACCACACTAATAGAGCATGATCTATAAACATCATTGAACACCTCAAGAACATACACAACAACCCAATTCACTAGAATTTCAATCTCATCTTCCAAAAACACCTACTACAGTATTTGAATAACTGTAGGAACACAAGACTTCATAACTTCCTCAATTCTTGATGTGTACCACTAAAAAGTTTAGACAACATACTAGATAGTCTTAGCAATAAAACCTTTAGTGTGTGCCTCCTGATCATCAATGTACAAAAATTTTCATCACTCTGACCTTCTCAGCTTCATTGGCTTCCTGCAATATATTTATTACAATTTTCTCAATATCTTCGACATATATAGCCTTCAAAATCACCAATTCTAATAGTGTTGACATCAATGACAACCACATATCAGCAACACAACCATAACATCCAACAAAATTATTCTATTAAAATCACTCACAACCACATCCATATTCAATGCATATTTAGCATATTTTTTAGTTTAATTGCTTGCATAATAGCTTAGCTTCCATTAATGGTTTCCATGGTAACTTAGATGCATCCATTTAGCTTATTTGTTAATTAAGGTTTGAAAATTTTAGTTTAAAATCCATTTAGATTAGCTTTGCACTCACACATCTTGATCATTTTAGCATAAATCATGTTAAAATAGCTTGCATCATGTTCATTTAGCTTTAAATCATGTTTCATCACACATCTCACAAAGGTTTCATTAGTTTTCTTCAATAAAACTGATTGAAACAAGCTCATTATCCAAGGGATTGGGAAAGGGTCATCATTCTACATCAACATGACACCACTCCCCTAATAGGATAAGTTTCAATGTCTTAGATTAGAGGTTTTATCAATCTTTCATGATTTAATATGGTAGTTTTAATGACTTATTTATCTTTGCATAAATTGGATGATCTTATTAGGATTGACATTTAGTGGCACGAATATACTTTGTATCCTCATGAATTAACTGTATTCTTGTTGGATGTTGTTGTTGTGTTGCTGATATGTGGTTGTCATTGATGTCAACACTATTAGCATTCATGATTCTGAAAGTTGTATATGTCGAGGATATTGAGAAAATTATAAAAAATATTTATAAAAAATATGTTATAGGCAATCTGTGAAGCTATGAAGATCATAATGGTGGAAAGTTGTGTACATTGTTAATTAGAGGTCACATATTAATGGGTTTCTTGCTAAGCCTATCTAGTGTGTTGTCTAGAAGTTTCAGTGGTATGCATCAATATTGGAGTGAGTTACAAATTTTTGAGTTCCTACAGTTATTTTGTTACTGTAGCAGGTGTTTCTGGAAGAAGAGAATGCAATTCTAGTAAATTGAGTTATTGCGTATGCTATTGTGATGTTTAGTGATGTTTTTAGATTATGCTCTATCATTGTGGTATGTTCACTTTGATCAGTGTGCTCACGATCGAATATTTTCCTTTGTGTGCTCAATTTTTTTATGTTATTGGCTAACATGATTGTGGTAGCATGTTGCAGATCCTTATGGATTAACCTTTTATTGTTTGAAATGTTTGAGGATGGTAATGTTGATGGTTAAAATGACACAAACAACATTAAAACATAATATTTCTACTCTATTTCTCCTGAAAAAGAAAGACATGTAGTAGCCTAACTCCCAAGGTCCTGGTAGTTGGTTCTCAACTGTCTGATGTCACTCAATTGGTTCATGCAACTATAATATTCAAGGGGCCTGTGCTGGTAACAAAGGATTCAAGCTATAACTCTTTTTATCGAAATAGTTCCTGTAAATCAATGGGTTTTAAATAAAATAAAAAGATAGAACAAAGGGGTAAACTAGTAAGTATGAACCGAATTTATCTAGTATCTAGATATATACTTTCAACGATGAATGTTTCCTAACAGATCATAAAAACCATAAGATGATACAGTCTATAGCATAATCTATACCACTGCATACATTTTAGGTGCTTAATTAACTTCACAATTACTCTTCACAAATATCTCAAGGATTTCAAAACAACACACATTCATTCATCATAAAAATTATAGATCAACAAACTTTTTAATAACTTCAACGCAATGACAATCTAATAAGATGATCCTTAAATCTGATTCCTTCAAATGAATTTCATCATTCAAGAAACTCTTATGTTTAGCACAATCACTGCATACAGATAGATCATAACTTATCAGCCTTATCAAACAAACAATTTAATTCCAAACACCATCTTTCGAGTAAACCTGTAATTCTATTAACTGTAAAAGATTAAGTACAATGTATCTCTGCAAAAACTCTACAAAATTCTATCTCTTAGCATTAGGTAAGCCAATCCAATTCTCAATTAGCTGACCTTTACAATGTGATACCCATCTGGTATTTATAGATATACAAAAAGTTCAAAACCTCACTTCTATTTTAGGCCTTCCACCTTTTTAGGAATTCAGACTGTCTTGGAAACTCAGATCAATTTGATCTTGAGTTCTTACATTAGACTTTCAGTCTTAACTAAAAATAGAAGATAGAATAGAAGAGGAAGTCATGCGCTCAAAAAGCTATTAGTGTTGTATGCATGCAACATGCAAAGAAGGAGAACATTATGCATGCAAGAATTCATGCATGTGAAGCTAGATCCGCACTGAACTCTTCATAACTGGTGAAGACTTGTTGTATATCTATAAATACCAGATGGGTATCACATTGTAAAGGTCAGCTAATTGAGAATTGGATTGGCTTACCTAATGCTAAGAGATAGAATTTTGTAGAGTTTTTGCAGAGATACATTGTACTTAATCTTTTACAGTTAATAGAATTACAGGTTTACTCGAAAGATGGTGTTTGGAATTGAATTGTTTGTTTGATAAGGCTGATAAGTTATGATCTATCTGTATGCAATGATTGTGCTGAACATAAGAGTTTCTTGAATGATGAAAGTCATTTGAAGGAACCAGATTTAAGGATCATCTTATTAGATTGTCATTGAGTTGAAATTATTAAAAAGTATGTTGATCTATAATTTTGATGATGAATGAATGTGTGTTGTTTTGAAATCCTTGAGATATTTGTGAAGAGTAATTGTGAAGTTAATTAAGCACCTAAAATGTGTGCAGTGGTATAGATTATGCTATAGACTGTATCATCTTATGGTTTTTATGATCTATTAGGAAACATTCATCGTTGAAAGTATATGTCTAGATACTAGATAAATTCGGTTCATACTTACTGGTTTACCCCTTTGTTCTATCTTTTTCTTTTATTTAAAACCCATTGATTTATAGGAACTATTTCGATAAAAAGAGTTATAGCTTGAATCCTTTGTTACTAGCATAGGCCCCTTGAATATTATAGTTGCATGAACCAATTGAGTGACATTAGACAGTTGAGAACCAACTACCAGGACCTTGGGAGTTAGGCTACTACATGTTGTCTTTCTTTTTCAAGAGAAATAGAGTAGAAATATTCTATTTTAATGTTGTTTGTGTCATTTTAACCATAAAAAAAAATTGGCGCTAGAAGGAGGGCTGAAGGGACAAGCTGGCTCGCGGAAGATCTTTTTCACTGGAGGGATACGAGAGGGTGCTCAGATCCTCTACTAATCACGAACTATTTGAAGAACTTCAAACCCCGGTTAGACCAAGACCTCATGCTCATAGGGTAGAAATACCTACATTACCACCACCACTTACTCCACCAGGATTTCCACCAATTCCATCCACACCACCACCAAATAGGCCTTTGTCACCACCAATTTGGCCTTTATCACCACCACCTGCCCAACCAATCCCACCAATGGCTTATTTTGTGGGTAATCCCTCCCCGTTAGGGACTATTCCAGGCGGATTCCATGATTTACCAAAGAGCCCAAAGAAGTTCTGTCTGAAATACATGCATGGAGAATCAAGAAGTGCAGAGGAACATATACAAGCATTCAAAGATGCCTGCACATGAGCTCAAGTTGCTCATCAAAATGTGGTATGTAGATTGTTCCCTTATTATTTAGGAGATATGGCATATAACTGGTATCTAAATTTTCCCCAGGGATCTATCATGGGTTGGACAGATTTAGAAAATGCTTTTATTAATCAATTCAGGGTTTATGTGGACCCTACAATATTGTATCACCAATTTGCCACCATCAGAAAGGAACATCATGAACCATTGCCCTTGTTTAACACTAGGTTCCATAGGATGTATTGTAGGCTACAAGAGCCTTACTTAGTGTAGGAGCCCATGGCCATACAGGCGTATCTAAGAGCTGTTGATCCTTTGATTGGTCTATTCTTACAAAGAACTTATCAACCTAATGAGATTGACTCACTGTCTAAATTTATCATTTGGCTATCAAATTGCAACAGCAGACAAATCTACAATCTGGAGGGTTAGGACCAACTTTTCCTCCAATGAATTATCAGATGTCTAATCCACCGTTATACAATACTATCCCAGGGACATCTTATTGTCATTATGGACCTGTATCCGAGTTGCAAGCACCACCAACTGTGCCCTTCTTTGGCAATAGCATGCATGATTCCTCACATCAACCTCAAAATCAATTGCAACAAGGGGGAGGACCAACCCATGTCCATTCCCCAACCATAGTTCAAAATATGTAGAATGAGCAAACTGTTCAACTTACAAGTGAAGTAGAGACTCTCAAAAAGACTCTCTCTCAGATGTCAAATGACATGGCACAACTCAGAAAAAATCCTCCCAATAATCAAAACCAAAATTACAACAATCAGGGAAGTTATAACTATCAAGGCAATTACTCTAATCAAAATACCAATAGGAACTTCCATAATCAAAACTCCTCAAACCTGAATTATCAGAATCAAAATAGAGGATACAATCAGAGGTTCAATAACAATAACAACAATAATAGGTAGTGGAACATTGGACCTAAAAATGGAGGAGTTCCCCATAATTATCAAGCAGGTGAAGAAAGATCAAATACTGCTAATGTTGTTGATTTGAATTTTATGACAAATTGGTGTAGGTTGCATGATACAGCAGCTCATTCTGAGGTCAATTGCCCAGAAATGGAGAAGATGGTGAAAATTGCACAGGCTGATGCCCATCCTCAAGTAGGAAATTCCAATCAAGGTAATGGGCCAGCCAGCACTGCCATGACTTATGAAACCATTGAAGAAAAGTATCAATTCCCTATGCAAGGGGATAATGAGTCAGAAGAAGATGTCTATGATACTCAAGCTTTCCAATCTAAGGGTGGTCACTTTCTGAGGAACCAGAATAAAGGGCCATTCACTACATCTGCACCCCCTAACAACATGGTTCCACCAAATCAGAATGCAGATAACAATCCACCCCCACCAAAGGGACCTTTTGATTCTTAGAATAGAGGTAATCAACCTTCTTTTCCTAAGTACCAATTTAGGAATGATTCAGAGTTTGATTTTGTGGTAGAATTGCAAAGGCAGAAGACATCACTGTCTTTCTTTGATATCATGAAGTGGTGCCCAGCTCAAAGGGAGGTGGTATTAAAAGTTTTGGAAGAAATAGATCGCTTGAAAGGGAAAGGTAAAGTGACTCCAGCAAAAGAGACGAATGCTGCTATGTATAAAGGTAAGACCAGTACCCCACTTTTCTTGTTAAGTTTGAGAATTTTTGGAAAGAATCTACACAATTGCTTATTAGATTCTGGAGCATCAAGGAATGTCATGCCTTTTTCGATTTGTAAAAAGTTAGGATTGAGTCCTATTCCAACCAATAAAAAGGTGATTCAATTGGATAAAACTAAAGTTAATGTTGTAGGTGAGTTGAAGAACATGCATGTGTAGGTTGGATCAGATCCAAGGATCCAGACCTATATAGGTATTCAAGTTGTTGACATCCCAGAAACATATGGGATGCTTTTAAGTAGAGAGCTAATGAAAAGCATAGGTGGATATCTATCTTTGGACTTCTCGCACATGTGGTTACCATGGAAAGGGGTTGCCACTCAGATAAGAATTGAAAGTGAACCTAGGCTCAAACACATGATTACAGAGTATGATACTACAAATGAAGTAGCATTTTTTGAGACTGAGATGGGTGTTTACAAGCAAGAGGAAGTCCTTACTTTCTCTATAGTTAGTCCTAAGGATACATTATCCTTAGACCAAACTGATTCGATGATTCACATCAACCAACAAGTTCTAATAAGGAAATTGCAACAAGATAGGTTGGTTTTAGGAATAGAAACTGATTTGAGTAATTTATTGTTTCCTAATTGGTGTAGAATACACTATCATAATCATTCAGAGTTGACATGTCAATCATGCATAGATATTCTAAGGCATGTAGATCTACCCAAATAAGAATTTAAAGAGGTAACTAAGACTCCCATCAATGAGTTCTCTTTCCAAGCTAAGGATGCAACTATTCTTACACAGGTCAGTCTTTCTTTAGAATAAGTTTCTTTACCAATAGAACAGACTCACGTCTTAGGGTTTTCGGATCAAAAGGAGGAAGTGGAAATATCTCAGTTTCATTTTAATAACCCTATTCCAGATGCTTTGCCAATGCCAAAAGAGTTAATAGAAGATGAGTTAGATGTTGACTCAGCCCAAGAAATCGCTCAAGAGGTAGTTGTTGAACAAATTAAGGAACTAGGAAAATCGTTAACTGAGCTTCTTCTCAACACGAACTCTAATAAACAGCAAAATTTTGAGCTGCCACATGTCACAAGTGACAAAATCCTTGTAGTTTCTAAAAAGAAAGAGCTCCCAGCTAAAGACCAGTTATGGACTCTTAAATTTGATGGTTCTAAATTTAAAGCAGGAAGTGGAGCAGGAATTGAACTAACTAACCCAAAAGGGAAAACTTATTTTGCTTCTTATAGATTGCAGTTTGGTTGCACTAACAATGTGGCTGAATATGAGGCACTTGCGAGAGGAATTATGTTTGCTCATAAGAAGGTAACTGCTCTTACAGTGATGGGAGACTCTGAGGTAATTGTGAAACAGGTACGTAGCCAATACACTTGCCATAATAAAAGATTGGTCGCTTATAGGAATAGGGTATGGAATTTAATAAAAGATTTTGATGTCTTTGGGATTACCCTTATCCCAAGGGAAGAAAATCAAATAGCAAATGCTCTTGTCATTGCAAGAAGTACATTAGAGCATATGCAAGATTCAAATCTAAAGAGGTTTTCTGTGGAGTTGATTTCAATCCCTGCAATTCCTGACAATGTTTGACACTTCTAGGTGTTTAATGATGATCAACATATTTTGGCCTTTTTGGAAAGTTCTGATGTATTTCAAGGACAGATAATTGATGACTTTGACAGGGATCAAGGAGACTGGAATCTAGAAAGTGATAAAATAGAAAGTGACAGTCCAGAAGGGATAATGGATTTAAAGAGCAATAACATCCCAAAGGGGATGATAGCATTGGAAAGGATATTTGATTCAGATCCATGAGCTTATCAGAGAATGCCTACAAAGAGTGAGGGAGGCAAGTATGAATCCGTTAATTTGACTCACTCAGGGGTAGAAAGGAATGTTCTTATAGGGAAGACTTGTCCTCATGAAATAAAAGATAAGATAATCAAAGTATTGAAGCAGAATATTGAAGCAATTGCTTGGAGCTATGATGATTTGAAATTTTTTGATACATTTGTCATCACACATTTAATTTCTCTTAAGTCAGAAGCCAAGCTCTTTCACCAAAAGCAATGCCCAGTCAATGCATTAATCGAGCCTTTGATCCAGAGAGAAGTACAGAAGTTTTTGGCTGCAAGAATAATTTTTCTAGTTAGACACTCTACCTGGGTGACTAATCTAGTTCCTGTGAGGAAGAAGAATGGGGAAATCAGGTTATGTGTGGATTTCAGAAATTTAAACAAAGTCTCTGAGAAGGACAATTATCCATTACCTTCTCTTGATGAAGTATTGCAAAAAGTTAATGGATCTCAAATGATGTCTTTCTTGGATGGATATTCAGGATACAATCAAGTACTGGTAAGTCATGAGGATAGGATGAAGACTGCTTTCACTACAAAGTGGGGCACATTTTCCTACAGGAGGATGTCATTTGGTCTAATCGATGCTAGTACTACTTTTCAAAGAGTGATGAATGTAGCTTTTAAAGACTTAATAGGAAAGTGTATAATCATCTATGTTGATGATCTAACCATCTTCTCTAAGAGTAGAGAAGATCATGCTGCTGATTTAGAGAAAGTACTAAAGAAATGTATCAGTTATGGTGTCTCTCTCAATCCAAAGAAATGTGTATTTGGAGTTTCTGAAGGGAAGCTCTTGGGTCACATTATATCAGAGGAGGGAATTTCCATAGATCCTGATCGAGTAGAAGCCATTTTGAAGTTGACAAGGCCAGGAAGTAAGAAGGAGATGAGATCTTTCTTTGGAAGGATTAATTTTGTCAGGAAATTTATAACAGGGTTTGCAGAAATTGTTAAACCACTTAATGAAATGATGAAGAAGGATGTGAAGATTGAATGGAGTGAAGAGGCTAAATCTGCTTTCATGTAGATTAAACAATCTATATTTGAGGCACCTATTTTAACAAGCCCGGATTATCTAAAACCATTTTACATTTATTGTTTTGCTTCTAAGCATTCATGTGCAGCAGTTTTGACGCAGAGAAGAGAAGATAATGAGGAGAGGCCTATTGCTTTTATGAGCTCTCCATTTAAGAATGCAGAAGTAAGATACTCATCAATAGAAAAATAGGATTTTGCATTGGTGCGAGCAGTGAAGAAGTTTAGACACTACATAATCCAAATTCAAGTGATGGCTATAGTCCCAGATCCAGCTGTAAAGTCCCTCCTGATGCAAAGTGAATTAGGAGAAAGAAGAGGGAAATGGATGGCCATTTTACAAGAATTTGACTTGGAGATTCACCCAATGAAGCTTGTAAGAGGTTAAGGTTTGTCAAAGGCAATGGCTGAAGTGGACAAGAGTATTACTTGTCAACAATACACTATTCAGTCATTCACAAAAGATCCATGGTATACAGATTTAGTCTTTTTCCTCCTCAATAACAAGTGTCCAAAAGGGATGAATGCTACTCAAAGAAGAGCACTAAGGATAAAAAGCACTCATTATATGCTTAAAGGAGGATCAATCTACAAGAAGAATTTCCAACGAATCCACTTGCATTGTCTGGATCAGCAAGAAGCTAAACACGCTATAAGTGAATTTATGGCAGGCATGGAATAGGACATGGATCTGCTGATGCGTTGGCTCATCAGATTTTAAGGTCAGGTTACTATTGACCTTATGTGTTTAGGGATGCACATCAACATTGTAGGACTTGTCATGTATGTCAAAACTTCTACATCAAGAGAAAGAAATCTTGTGATGCCCCTGCAACTGGTTTATGAGGTAAGGCCATTTGCCCAATCGGTACTTGATTTTGTAGGTGTGATTAGTCCAAATTCTTCTACAAGGCATAAATTCATCTTGACTGCGATGGATTATTTCATGCATTGGACGGAGGCCCTGCCTTGCAAGAATAGCACCACGGAGGTGGTCATTAAGTTTATGACAAAGAACATCACAACCAGGTTTGGAGTTCCATTTGCTCTGGTATGTGATAATGGCCCTATTTTTTCTTCGGCTGAATTTATTTCATAGGCCTATGAGCATAACATTGTGTTAAAATATTCTTCCAATTATTACCCTCAGGGGAATGGAGTGGTTGAGTCCACAAATAAGAATTTATTGGAAGTAATAAAAAAGTTGTTAGAAAGTAACCCTAGGGACTGGCATACCCAACTGAGATTTTCCTTGTGGGCAGATCGAACTAGAATCAAAGCAGCCCTAGGGAATTCACCTTTTAAGTTAGTTTATGGCCAAGATCCAATCTTCCCCATTCATTTACAAATACCTATTCTAAAATTTATGCAGGAGTTTTATAATAAGGATGATAGGATTGAGGTTAGACTGCTTAACTTATTGAACATGGAAGAACAAAGAGATGCTGCTTTGCAGCAATTCTCTAAACATCAGGCTATTGTCAAGCACTGATTTGACAAAAGAGCCAAAGTAAAAGCTTTGAGAATATCAGACCTTGTGCTATTATGGGATAAGGCTAGAGAAAGGAAGGGAGACCATCAAAAATTCAATAGACTTTGGTTAGGTCCCTACCAAATAGCTGAAATCTTAGGGGAGAATGCCTTTCGTTTGAGTACCTTAACAGGAGAGCCTGTTCCATTACTAGTTAATGGTCAATTTCTCAAACACTATTTTGGTGCATAGAAAGTCTGGTGTTTTGAAAAGGAATGTAATATATTGTATCATATGTAATTAAGTTTTTGTTTTTAGTTTTTAGTTTTTTGTTTTGCTTGTTTTGTTTATTTTGTTTTGTTTTCTTTCTTTGCTTTGCTTTGTTTGTTTTGTTTTGTCTTGTTTCGTTGGGGATTCTTATTTTTCTCATCTCAAGTTAGGGGGTTGTTATTCAAAGTATACTATTGGTACTAGGAGAGAAATTGATTTAGGTATTCTCATTATAATCATTGAAAAGGATTTCATTCTAAAACTTATGTTTTATGATCATTCTAGTTTGGGTTGGAAAAGTTATTTAAGATAGAAGATGTAAATGTGAATATCTCATGAATTATGATCAAAGATCTATCACCAAATTAGAAAAACATCTGCATGAGTAATTACCTATTTTTTTTAGAATGACTCTATCTTTGTTTCAAGTGAAAAATCAGATTCCAAAACTATCATGAAATCCATTGTAGTACTCAACCCACATTTTAGATTCATTGAATATGAGTATTGAGAGATGCATAAAAGAATTTCCATCCATAAAAAAAAAGAAAGAGAAAGAAAGAAAGAAAAGCAAGCTCAATATTAAGTGGGTAACCAAGTATCTCTATCGGGGCTATGGACGCCTGTCTCGTAGTAGAGCAATGCTTTGAGAGGACTAGAGGTATCTCCGTTGGGGCTATGGACGCCTGTTTGGCAGCGGAGCAATACCTAAGATTTTATTGCACGATAGTTAAAGGACTCAATTTATGTAGTTTGAAACTTAGATATAATTGTTCACAAGCAGAGAAAGTATCTATAAAGAATGATGCACAATATAAGCACACACTCAGATTCATAAATAACTCATGAGCACATAACATCTGAGATTCAAACTCAAGATTATCCTACAAATATCTGATCTCATTCAAGGTAAGGTGTTTATAAGCCAAGTAGTTTTTGGGTGACTAAAATTTTGTTTGGGTATTTTGAAAATAGGTAAACCATTTTCCTAGCCGAGTCGCCATTTATTATGCCTTGCATAACCACCCCATCTTTCGCCTTGGTCAAAATGGGTCCTCCTTTGTTATTTTTGTACTTAGTTGTTTTTGAAACAAAGTTTAAAGTTTAGTTTTGCCAATACTTTGTTTTTCTTTGGTTTCTCTGTCGGAATCGGAACCGAAACTGAATCGGGTTCTGAAAGTTCTTTTGAGGCTTGTTTTTGGTTCTATCTTGACAGTCTTTTCTTTGCCTTTTGTTTTTGGTCTTTAGCGGAAGCGGAGCCGGAGTGGGAATTGTCATGGTTGTTATCAAAATTTGCAATTGGTTCCGATCCCGCCTTCGCTATCTTTTTATTTTTATTTTGTCTCGGTTTTTGTGTTTTGTTTTATTAGGTTGGTCTTTTACTTAACTTTTTGTATTTGTTTTTGTTTTGTTTTTAGTTGTCAGATGTAGAGTAGGAATGGGAATGAGGTTTGGAAATTTTATAAATTTAAGATCCCAATTCCATTTTAGTTCCGCCCCTGCCATTTTTGTCGTTGACTTTTTGATTGAAGTTGCACTGCAGATGAGTGTTTGTTCTCTCTCAGTTCCGACTCCGTCTTTACTGCGCTTTAAATGCATTAATGGTGGTTGTCGATGTAGGTAGAAATTCACATATTTACCTTTATTAAGGGTTAAAGCCGATCATTATTTTTATTATTACAAGTCTAAGAGCGCGAAGAGCAATAGCAAAGTTCGTTTGAGAAAATTGATCGAGATAGAGAAGGGATATTGTGTGCGAATCGATTCAGAAAGTTATCTTGGGTTTGTTTACGTTTTGAGGTAGGTCTTTTATCTTTATTGTACATTGTTTATTTGCAGTTGTGTTCATTGTGTTTTGCTTTATATCTGCTCGCGTGTTCAATCATTGTGTTTTAAAGCAAATCTATGATCATCGATGTGATTGAATGAGTAGGTTATTGTTTTTTCTTGTTTGTTTTACTTTAAATCTTTGTTTTCTTATTTTATCGTGTCGTTTCTTTCTATTTTTAGGGCACCATCACTTTCATGTCTTAATCGTGATTGCATTGTGTTTGTTTTTGGTTTGCAGTAGATTAGATTAGATTAAAAATTTTTAATGGTGTTAGTTAGATTAGAAGTTATAGTGAGGTAGATTAGAGATTTTACAGTGAGTTAGGGTAGATTAAAGTTAATTAGGGTATTGTCGTCTGGTAAAATGGCAGGGTTTAAACCCATGCCCTAGTTTTTGTCAGGTTTGTTAGATTAGGGTTTCGTTAGTCTCTGTAATCGCTTTTAAAATGATTTAAAAAATGATATCTTAGAATGCAATTGTTCCCCATGGTCATATGGGTGTAGAGTTTTAAGCTCCTTTGCCATTTTATAGCGACCTAGGTCTTAATCATGAAATTGTGTTGAAAATGAATAAAGTATTTGATGACATCATGATTAACATAGGCAGAGGCAGGATTGGAATGGATTATGGACCTAAGAGTTTTTTTTTACAAGGTTATCGATTCCATTTTTATTTCGTTTCCGATTCTGAGTTCTAAAAAGGTTTTCCTTGAAATATATGATAACATTGGCGGAGGCGGGATCGGAACTAATCTTGAACTTAAGAATTTTGTTTGCAAAAGTTATCGATTCTATTCTCATCCCGTTTTCGGCTCCGCGTATAATGAAAAGTCTTTCTTCAAAGTAATGATAACCTAATCGAAGGCGGAGGCGGAATGGAAATAGAAGATGAAAAAAATGAAAATTCGAAGAAAAAACCAAATCTGTTTTTGTTCCGATCCCGGTTCCGATAACCTCATCCCGACTCTGACTCCGAGCCCGTTTGTTATTAGGTGAAGTTTCTATATCAGTTTTTGCTTCGAGTCCGCCAGTATTGTAAAAGAGATTCTTTTGAGCTTCTGTTTGGGTTCCGACTCCAATGTATGTGTAACAGGTATGTTTTAAAAGCATGTTTTATGATGATATCTAAAGATCTAATTAGAGGTTTGCTTGTAGGAAAATTGAAAGATGTCAGGAATGTTAGGAGAGGCTGCTCGAAGGAATCAACCGGCTGGAACATCAAAGACAACATCAAAAATAAAGAAGGTGAAACCAGAACAGCTGCCTTATACATTGAGGTATGATCATAGGAATCCAGTGGTGAAAGTGAGCAAGGTGGAATCAGATTGGTCAGATATCACAGATACTAATCTGGGCCAGTATAGCTTTGAAGAATTACATGAAGAGACCTTTGCAGAATGAGCAAACTTGACAGGGAGAACACAAAGGATTGTTGATTTTGGTCTTGCACATATCACTGTGTTTCCTTTATCAGTCCAGTGTCCGGAGTTGATATTGACAATAGCCAGTACCTACACTCCTGCTACAAGATTATGCACGGATTCATAAAATAATGTGATTATAGATCTTACTCCGCAAATGTTCCAAAGCATATTTAATGTTCCTGATCCCAAGAACTTGGTGCAGTTAACTGAAGCAGAGGCATTGGAGAAATATAGCAAGCATAAAGACTCCAATAAGTCTCACTTAAACAAAAGATGGTTAAGCACAAAGAATAAATCTTTAAGTAAGTTGGCAGACCAGCCAAAGAGGGTAGATTTCAAGAAGGAGATATCTGATTTGATATTAATGTTGTCCAGAGTGTTTGGGAAGAGGGATGCCTTCCACTTCAAGGAATGGATGTTTCATTTTATTCAAGTAATCTTTCAGGGTGATTACTAGTTTGATTGGTCAATGATTGTTTTTGATGCCATACATGATCAGCTCATAAGGGTTAGATAGACTAAATCTTTCTTCATGACATCTTATATTGTATATGCAACAGCAAGGTTGGGGATTTTCCCAGGATTAAACAGAGTAGGTATAATGGGAGTTTTGGATGGACAAAAGAAAGTATGGGAACACTACGATCAATTATCTCTTCAGGTTGCTGAGACTCATTTCAGAAGAGTCAATTATGCATTTTTATATGTGGTTATCAACCAATTGAGTGGAGATGCAGGATACAAGTTAAGTCAAGAAGCTATGGCTTTTATTGCTGAATGGGGAAGTTGGTATATCCAATACCCCAAATTTACATACTTCAGATTGTTTGGTTTTGAAGGTCATCCCCATTTGCTTCCAAGATGTTGCAGTAATAGAATAGTGCTTATGGAGTTTGTGTATCAAGCCATTGGAGTTTATGCTAGGTTTGGGATCAAGCACAAGACAGGAAGCCATAAATTTCCCATGACACTGGGTGAATATAATTGTCAACATTTGAAGGGAGCAAAGGTGGTTTGTAATGAGTTGATACAATTGAGATTGGGATTGTATATAGCTCGTAAGTATTTTGATCCAAGGGAGAAAATGCATGCTTTATTACCTTCAGTGTTCACTAAACACTTTAATTTGTTAGAGGACTTTTGGTGTGATAGGCAGGATGAGTATGACTTGAGGAAGAAGAATTATGAGAGATTATCAGTCTCACTCATGTCAGAGCTTGGTATTAAAGAAAATATTCCTGACACTTTGGTGGATGATGGAATTGTATTAGATCCCTCATATGAAGCTTTGAATATTGGCACTAAAAGCTTAGATCCAATAGACTGGAATGAGGAAGAAACAATTGATATTAAGAAAATTGGAAGAACGGTCTTGGATAGAAGTGTGCAATGGTTGATGATGAGAACTCAAGCTCCTCAGGGACCAATCCTCAAGAAAGGTAAAGGGTACAAGAGGATTAAAAGGAAGACACCTCCCAAAGAGCCATTGGAATTCTTTCCTCCTGATGTTGAAGAAATAGAACTTGAGGTGGTCGATGAAGAAGAAGAGACACCAGAGGGAGATGTTCCAATTGAATCTATTGTTTCTACGCCCGCATTGGGTGAGTCATCTACACAAGCCCCACTCACAAGAAAGAAAAGTAAAGAAGTTCAAGGAGTACTTTATGCCATGGCTGAAGCTGCTAAAGGAAAAGAAGTGGAGGAAGAATTGGTAGAAATTGAGACAGACTCAGATGAAACTCTTTTAGAGAAGGACCTGCAAGAAAACATACCTTTGGAGGGACTATTGAGAAATTCTAACGCAGGAAGAGCAATGGAAGTAGTTTGAAGATGCTACAAGGGAGTCTGATGCAAGGGCTGCTGTGGAGAAGCAAAAGGAAATAGAGGCAAAGTTACAAGCTGATGCTTTACTTCAATAGTAGCAATTAAAGGCAAAAGAAATTGAAACAAGGACAACAGTTGATGAAATGGGGGAGCAAATGAGGCAATGAGAGCATGAGATCAAGGTCAAGGCAGAAAATGATAAATTGGAATTGATACAAAAAATCCATGATCTTGAGGAAGAGAAAGCAAGAAACCGAAGGGAAAAGGAAGCCCTAGTTGCTAGATTGAAGCTTGCAGAGGAAGCTCGACAGAAAGAACAAGAAGCCAAAGCTCTAAGAAAGGAAAAAGAGGCTGAAGAGCTAATGAAGAAACAACAAGCTGAAGAAGAAAGGGAAAAGGTAGAGAAGCTCATAGCCTTAGAAATAGAAAGGATAGAAAAGGAAGAATTAGAAAAGATAAGGAAAGAAAAAGAGGTCGAAGAGCTAATTAGGAAGCAAAAGGAAGAAGATGCCGAAGCTGCAAAACTTAAAGCTTTAGAGGCAGAACGATTAGAAAGAGAGGCCTTAAAAAGAGAGAAATTAGAGAAGGATCAGATGGAAGAAGAGAGATCGAGGAAAGAAGAAGAAGACAAGAAAGTGCAGGAACAAAGAGATAGAGAAGAGGCTGAGAAGTTGGTGCAGATGCATGTGCTATAGGAGCAACAAGAAAAAGCAAAGGTTGATTCTCAACCTGAGGTAAATGTTCAGCCATCCTCTACAGTTGCCGCTTCCTCTTCCATGATGATGACTGCTCCTAGTGCTCCTATATGGTTGAAATTAGATTTGCAGAAGAGAGCTAGAACACCTCCTCAACCTCTTAATTGGGAGGACATGATGAAGGAGATTGAACAGGAAAGGCCCAAAAAGAAGGCTAAAGTTTTACATTCTACTAGACTCACAGATAAAGGGGAGATAGTTGCTGAATGTTCCATGCCTATGACTAAAAAGGAGGTAGGGGATATGCAGCTCACAGACTATCAATTGAGTACGGTTAATTTGGGAAGACCCACTAGAAATCAACAAATGAATCTGATTGATGTGGTGGTTTCAACGACTAAATCAAGAATGATCAAGGAAAAACAAAAGAAAGATGAGCTTAAGGCTCAATTGGATCAGTTACATTCATTCTTGAAGAGTGTTTCCTCTCCAAGGTCACAACAGGTTGCAGCTATTGAGACTCCTATTTTGCTAAGCAAAAAGGAGGTTGATGATTTGGTGCAAGTTAGAGGTAAGGAGGAGATGGTTCATAAATGGATAGAAAAATTGAACCACGAGGTAGGTGAGGTTTTAACAAAAGGATTTGAAACCTACAAAGAGGCAGAAGGAATAATAAAAGAGATGCATCAATACATTGAGGCATCCAAAAAACTAGAAGAAGAGTATAAGGAGTATAGTCAAAAGTTAGAGAAGATAAATACATTGCCTCTAACTACTCTTCTAGAAGAATCTATACTTGAAGATGATAACAAAGATTTTGTAGAAAAGACTTCTTGCATACTTAAGGTTAGGACTGGCTTTTTGAGCAAGCATAAGGATGAGATTCAGGAAGCAGTTAATAATTTAACTGAGCAGTTGGAAGAGTTGGAAGCAGTCATGG
>CM021100.1:591341128-591572179 GCA_007115665.2 Sequoiadendron giganteum
CTACATCAACATGACACCACTCCCCTAATAGGATAAGTTTCAATGTCTTAGATTAGAGGTTTTATCAATCTTTCATGATTTAATATGGTAGTTTTAATGACTTATTTATCTTTGCATAAATTGGATGATCTTATTAGGATTGACATTTAGTGGCACGAATATACTTTGTATCCTCATGAATTAACTGTATTCTTGTTGGATGTTGTTGTTGTGTTGCTGATATGTGGTTGTCATTGATGTCAACACTATTAGCATTCATGATTCTGAAAGTTGTATATGTCGAGGATATTGAGAAAATTATAAAAAATATTTATAAAAAATATGTTATAGGCAATCTGTGAAGCTATGAAGATCATAATGGTGGAAAGTTGTGTACATTGTTAATTAGAGGTCACATATTAATGGGTTTCTTGCTAAGCCTATCTAGTGTGTTGTCTAGAAGTTTCAGTGGTATGCATCAATATTGGAGTGAGTTACAAATTTTTGAGTTCCTACAGTTATTTTGTTACTGTAGCAGGTGTTTCTGGAAGAAGAGAATGCAATTCTAGTAAATTGAGTTATTGCGTATGCTATTGTGATGTTTAGTGATGTTTTTAGATTATGCTCTATCATTGTGGTATGTTCACTTTGATCAGTGTGCTCACGATCGAATATTTTCCTTTGTGTGCTCAATTTTTTTATGTTATTGGCTAACATGATTGTGGTAGCATGTTGCAGATCCTTATGGATTAACCTTTTATTGTTTGAAATGTTTGAGGATGGTAATGTTGATGGTTAAAATGACACAAACAACATTAAAACATAATATTTCTACTCTATTTCTCCTGAAAAAGAAAGACATGTAGTAGCCTAACTCCCAAGGTCCTGGTAGTTGGTTCTCAACTGTCTGATGTCACTCAATTGGTTCATGCAACTATAATATTCAAGGGGCCTGTGCTGGTAACAAAGGATTCAAGCTATAACTCTTTTTATCGAAATAGTTCCTGTAAATCAATGGGTTTTAAATAAAATAAAAAGATAGAACAAAGGGGTAAACTAGTAAGTATGAACCGAATTTATCTAGTATCTAGATATATACTTTCAACGATGAATGTTTCCTAACAGATCATAAAAACCATAAGATGATACAGTCTATAGCATAATCTATACCACTGCATACATTTTAGGTGCTTAATTAACTTCACAATTACTCTTCACAAATATCTCAAGGATTTCAAAACAACACACATTCATTCATCATAAAAATTATAGATCAACAAACTTTTTAATAACTTCAACGCAATGACAATCTAATAAGATGATCCTTAAATCTGATTCCTTCAAATGAATTTCATCATTCAAGAAACTTATACATCAAGATAGATAACTTATCGCCTCTTATCAAACAACACATTTGAACACATTATAAATCAGATTTATTATTCCAGATAATAATGAACTTCTGAAATTTAGTTCTTAAGATAGGAAGCATAATTTCTCAATTAGCTGACCTTTACAATGTGATACCCATCTGGTATTTATAGATATACAAAAAGTTCAAAACCTCACTTCTATTTTAGGCCTTCCACCTTTTTAGGAATTCAGACTGTCTTGGAAACTCAGATCAATTTGATCTTGAGTTCTTACATTAGACTTTCAGTCTTAACTAAAAATAGAAGATAGAATAGAAGAGGAAGTCATGCGCTCAAAAAGCTATTAGTGTTGTATGCATGCAACATGCAAAGAAGGAGAACATTATGCATGCAAGAATTCATGCATGTGAAGCTAGATCCGCACTGAACTCTTCATAACTGGTGAAGACTTGTTGTATATCTATAAATACCAGATGGGTATCACATTGTAAAGGTCAGCTAATTGAGAATTGGATTGGCTTACCTAATGCTAAGAGATAGAATTTTGTAGAGTTTTTGCAGAGATACATTGTACTTAATCTTTTACAGTTAATAGAATTACAGGTTTACTCGAAAGATGGTGTTTGGAATTGAATTGTTTGTTTGATAAGGCTGATAAGTTATGATCTATCTGTATGCAATGATTGTGCTGAACATAAGAGTTTCTTGAATGATGAAAGTCATTTGAAGGAACCAGATTTAAGGATCATCTTATTAGATTGTCATTGAGTTGAAATTATTAAAAAGTATGTTGATCTATAATTTTGATGATGAATGAATGTGTGTTGTTTTGAAATCCTTGAGATATTTGTGAAGAGTAATTGTGAAGTTAATTAAGCACCTAAAATGTGTGCAGTGGTATAGATTATGCTATAGACTGTATCATCTTATGGTTTTTATGATCTATTAGGAAACATTCATCGTTGAAAGTATATGTCTAGATACTAGATAAATTCGGTTCATACTTACTGGTTTACCCCTTTGTTCTATCTTTTTCTTTTATTTAAAACCCATTGATTTATAGGAACTATTTCGATAAAAAGAGTTATAGCTTGAATCCTTTGTTACTAGCATAGGCCCCTTGAATATTATAGTTGCATGAACCAATTGAGTGACATTAGACAGTTGAGAACCAACTACCAGGACCTTGGGAGTTAGGCTACTACATGTTGTCTTTCTTTTTCAAGAGAAATAGAGTAGAAATATTCTATTTTAATGTTGTTTGTGTCATTTTAACCATAAAAAAAAATTGGCGCTAGAAGGAGGGCTGAAGGGACAAGCTGGCTCGCGGAAGATCTTTTTCACTGGAGGGATACGAGAGGGTGCTCAGATCCTCTACTAATCACGAACTATTTGAAGAACTTCAAACCCCGGTTAGACCAAGACCTCATGCTCATAGGGTAGAAATACCTACATTACCACCACCACTTACTCCACCAGGATTTCCACCAATTCCATCCACACCACCACCAAATAGGCCTTTGTCACCACCAATTTGGCCTTTATCACCACCACCTGCCCAACCAATCCCACCAATGGCTTATTTTGTGGGTAATCCCTCCCCGTTAGGGACTATTCCAGGCGGATTCCATGATTTACCAAAGAGCCCAAAGAAGTTCTGTCTGAAATACATGCATGGAGAATCAAGAAGTGCAGAGGAACATATACAAGCATTCAAAGATGCCTGCACATGAGCTCAAGTTGCTCATCAAAATGTGGTATGTAGATTGTTCCCTTATTATTTAGGAGATATGGCATATAACTGGTATCTAAATTTTCCCCAGGGATCTATCATGGGTTGGACAGATTTAGAAAATGCTTTTATTAATCAATTCAGGGTTTATGTGGACCCTACAATATTGTATCACCAATTTGCCACCATCAGAAAGGAACATCATGAACCATTGCCCTTGTTTAACACTAGGTTCCATAGGATGTATTGTAGGCTACAAGAGCCTTACTTAGTGTAGGAGCCCATGGCCATACAGGCGTATCTAAGAGCTGTTGATCCTTTGATTGGTCTATTCTTACAAAGAACTTATCAACCTAATGAGATTGACTCACTGTCTAAATTTATCATTTGGCTATCAAATTGCAACAGCAGACAAATCTACAATCTGGAGGGTTAGGACCAACTTTTCCTCCAATGAATTATCAGATGTCTAATCCACCGTTATACAATACTATCCCAGGGACATCTTATTGTCATTATGGACCTGTATCCGAGTTGCAAGCACCACCAACTGTGCCCTTCTTTGGCAATAGCATGCATGATTCCTCACATCAACCTCAAAATCAATTGCAACAAGGGGGAGGACCAACCCATGTCCATTCCCCAACCATAGTTCAAAATATGTAGAATGAGCAAACTGTTCAACTTACAAGTGAAGTAGAGACTCTCAAAAAGACTCTCTCTCAGATGTCAAATGACATGGCACAACTCAGAAAAAATCCTCCCAATAATCAAAACCAAAATTACAACAATCAGGGAAGTTATAACTATCAAGGCAATTACTCTAATCAAAATACCAATAGGAACTTCCATAATCAAAACTCCTCAAACCTGAATTATCAGAATCAAAATAGAGGATACAATCAGAGGTTCAATAACAATAACAACAATAATAGGTAGTGGAACATTGGACCTAAAAATGGAGGAGTTCCCCATAATTATCAAGCAGGTGAAGAAAGATCAAATACTGCTAATGTTGTTGATTTGAATTTTATGACAAATTGGTGTAGGTTGCATGATACAGCAGCTCATTCTGAGGTCAATTGCCCAGAAATGGAGAAGATGGTGAAAATTGCACAGGCTGATGCCCATCCTCAAGTAGGAAATTCCAATCAAGGTAATGGGCCAGCCAGCACTGCCATGACTTATGAAACCATTGAAGAAAAGTATCAATTCCCTATGCAAGGGGATAATGAGTCAGAAGAAGATGTCTATGATACTCAAGCTTTCCAATCTAAGGGTGGTCACTTTCTGAGGAACCAGAATAAAGGGCCATTCACTACATCTGCACCCCCTAACAACATGGTTCCACCAAATCAGAATGCAGATAACAATCCACCCCCACCAAAGGGACCTTTTGATTCTTAGAATAGAGGTAATCAACCTTCTTTTCCTAAGTACCAATTTAGGAATGATTCAGAGTTTGATTTTGTGGTAGAATTGCAAAGGCAGAAGACATCACTGTCTTTCTTTGATATCATGAAGTGGTGCCCAGCTCAAAGGGAGGTGGTATTAAAAGTTTTGGAAGAAATAGATCGCTTGAAAGGGAAAGGTAAAGTGACTCCAGCAAAAGAGACGAATGCTGCTATGTATAAAGGTAAGACCAGTACCCCACTTTTCTTGTTAAGTTTGAGAATTTTTGGAAAGAATCTACACAATTGCTTATTAGATTCTGGAGCATCAAGGAATGTCATGCCTTTTTCGATTTGTAAAAAGTTAGGATTGAGTCCTATTCCAACCAATAAAAAGGTGATTCAATTGGATAAAACTAAAGTTAATGTTGTAGGTGAGTTGAAGAACATGCATGTGTAGGTTGGATCAGATCCAAGGATCCAGACCTATATAGGTATTCAAGTTGTTGACATCCCAGAAACATATGGGATGCTTTTAAGTAGAGAGCTAATGAAAAGCATAGGTGGATATCTATCTTTGGACTTCTCGCACATGTGGTTACCATGGAAAGGGGTTGCCACTCAGATAAGAATTGAAAGTGAACCTAGGCTCAAACACATGATTACAGAGTATGATACTACAAATGAAGTAGCATTTTTTGAGACTGAGATGGGTGTTTACAAGCAAGAGGAAGTCCTTACTTTCTCTATAGTTAGTCCTAAGGATACATTATCCTTAGACCAAACTGATTCGATGATTCACATCAACCAACAAGTTCTAATAAGGAAATTGCAACAAGATAGGTTGGTTTTAGGAATAGAAACTGATTTGAGTAATTTATTGTTTCCTAATTGGTGTAGAATACACTATCATAATCATTCAGAGTTGACATGTCAATCATGCATAGATATTCTAAGGCATGTAGATCTACCCAAATAAGAATTTAAAGAGGTAACTAAGACTCCCATCAATGAGTTCTCTTTCCAAGCTAAGGATGCAACTATTCTTACACAGGTCAGTCTTTCTTTAGAATAAGTTTCTTTACCAATAGAACAGACTCACGTCTTAGGGTTTTCGGATCAAAAGGAGGAAGTGGAAATATCTCAGTTTCATTTTAATAACCCTATTCCAGATGCTTTGCCAATGCCAAAAGAGTTAATAGAAGATGAGTTAGATGTTGACTCAGCCCAAGAAATCGCTCAAGAGGTAGTTGTTGAACAAATTAAGGAACTAGGAAAATCGTTAACTGAGCTTCTTCTCAACACGAACTCTAATAAACAGCAAAATTTTGAGCTGCCACATGTCACAAGTGACAAAATCCTTGTAGTTTCTAAAAAGAAAGAGCTCCCAGCTAAAGACCAGTTATGGACTCTTAAATTTGATGGTTCTAAATTTAAAGCAGGAAGTGGAGCAGGAATTGAACTAACTAACCCAAAAGGGAAAACTTATTTTGCTTCTTATAGATTGCAGTTTGGTTGCACTAACAATGTGGCTGAATATGAGGCACTTGCGAGAGGAATTATGTTTGCTCATAAGAAGGTAACTGCTCTTACAGTGATGGGAGACTCTGAGGTAATTGTGAAACAGGTACGTAGCCAATACACTTGCCATAATAAAAGATTGGTCGCTTATAGGAATAGGGTATGGAATTTAATAAAAGATTTTGATGTCTTTGGGATTACCCTTATCCCAAGGGAAGAAAATCAAATAGCAAATGCTCTTGTCATTGCAAGAAGTACATTAGAGCATATGCAAGATTCAAATCTAAAGAGGTTTTCTGTGGAGTTGATTTCAATCCCTGCAATTCCTGACAATGTTTGACACTTCTAGGTGTTTAATGATGATCAACATATTTTGGCCTTTTTGGAAAGTTCTGATGTATTTCAAGGACAGATAATTGATGACTTTGACAGGGATCAAGGAGACTGGAATCTAGAAAGTGATAAAATAGAAAGTGACAGTCCAGAAGGGATAATGGATTTAAAGAGCAATAACATCCCAAAGGGGATGATAGCATTGGAAAGGATATTTGATTCAGATCCATGAGCTTATCAGAGAATGCCTACAAAGAGTGAGGGAGGCAAGTATGAATCCGTTAATTTGACTCACTCAGGGGTAGAAAGGAATGTTCTTATAGGGAAGACTTGTCCTCATGAAATAAAAGATAAGATAATCAAAGTATTGAAGCAGAATATTGAAGCAATTGCTTGGAGCTATGATGATTTGAAATTTTTTGATACATTTGTCATCACACATTTAATTTCTCTTAAGTCAGAAGCCAAGCTCTTTCACCAAAAGCAATGCCCAGTCAATGCATTAATCGAGCCTTTGATCCAGAGAGAAGTACAGAAGTTTTTGGCTGCAAGAATAATTTTTCTAGTTAGACACTCTACCTGGGTGACTAATCTAGTTCCTGTGAGGAAGAAGAATGGGGAAATCAGGTTATGTGTGGATTTCAGAAATTTAAACAAAGTCTCTGAGAAGGACAATTATCCATTACCTTCTCTTGATGAAGTATTGCAAAAAGTTAATGGATCTCAAATGATGTCTTTCTTGGATGGATATTCAGGATACAATCAAGTACTGGTAAGTCATGAGGATAGGATGAAGACTGCTTTCACTACAAAGTGGGGCACATTTTCCTACAGGAGGATGTCATTTGGTCTAATCGATGCTAGTACTACTTTTCAAAGAGTGATGAATGTAGCTTTTAAAGACTTAATAGGAAAGTGTATAATCATCTATGTTGATGATCTAACCATCTTCTCTAAGAGTAGAGAAGATCATGCTGCTGATTTAGAGAAAGTACTAAAGAAATGTATCAGTTATGGTGTCTCTCTCAATCCAAAGAAATGTGTATTTGGAGTTTCTGAAGGGAAGCTCTTGGGTCACATTATATCAGAGGAGGGAATTTCCATAGATCCTGATCGAGTAGAAGCCATTTTGAAGTTGACAAGGCCAGGAAGTAAGAAGGAGATGAGATCTTTCTTTGGAAGGATTAATTTTGTCAGGAAATTTATAACAGGGTTTGCAGAAATTGTTAAACCACTTAATGAAATGATGAAGAAGGATGTGAAGATTGAATGGAGTGAAGAGGCTAAATCTGCTTTCATGTAGATTAAACAATCTATATTTGAGGCACCTATTTTAACAAGCCCGGATTATCTAAAACCATTTTACATTTATTGTTTTGCTTCTAAGCATTCATGTGCAGCAGTTTTGACGCAGAGAAGAGAAGATAATGAGGAGAGGCCTATTGCTTTTATGAGCTCTCCATTTAAGAATGCAGAAGTAAGATACTCATCAATAGAAAAATAGGATTTTGCATTGGTGCGAGCAGTGAAGAAGTTTAGACACTACATAATCCAAATTCAAGTGATGGCTATAGTCCCAGATCCAGCTGTAAAGTCCCTCCTGATGCAAAGTGAATTAGGAGAAAGAAGAGGGAAATGGATGGCCATTTTACAAGAATTTGACTTGGAGATTCACCCAATGAAGCTTGTAAGAGGTTAAGGTTTGTCAAAGGCAATGGCTGAAGTGGACAAGAGTATTACTTGTCAACAATACACTATTCAGTCATTCACAAAAGATCCATGGTATACAGATTTAGTCTTTTTCCTCCTCAATAACAAGTGTCCAAAAGGGATGAATGCTACTCAAAGAAGAGCACTAAGGATAAAAAGCACTCATTATATGCTTAAAGGAGGATCAATCTACAAGAAGAATTTCCAACGAATCCACTTGCATTGTCTGGATCAGCAAGAAGCTAAACACGCTATAAGTGAATTTATGGCAGGCATGGAATAGGACATGGATCTGCTGATGCGTTGGCTCATCAGATTTTAAGGTCAGGTTACTATTGACCTTATGTGTTTAGGGATGCACATCAACATTGTAGGACTTGTCATGTATGTCAAAACTTCTACATCAAGAGAAAGAAATCTTGTGATGCCCCTGCAACTGGTTTATGAGGTAAGGCCATTTGCCCAATCGGTACTTGATTTTGTAGGTGTGATTAGTCCAAATTCTTCTACAAGGCATAAATTCATCTTGACTGCGATGGATTATTTCATGCATTGGACGGAGGCCCTGCCTTGCAAGAATAGCACCACGGAGGTGGTCATTAAGTTTATGACAAAGAACATCACAACCAGGTTTGGAGTTCCATTTGCTCTGGTATGTGATAATGGCCCTATTTTTTCTTCGGCTGAATTTATTTCATAGGCCTATGAGCATAACATTGTGTTAAAATATTCTTCCAATTATTACCCTCAGGGGAATGGAGTGGTTGAGTCCACAAATAAGAATTTATTGGAAGTAATAAAAAAGTTGTTAGAAAGTAACCCTAGGGACTGGCATACCCAACTGAGATTTTCCTTGTGGGCAGATCGAACTAGAATCAAAGCAGCCCTAGGGAATTCACCTTTTAAGTTAGTTTATGGCCAAGATCCAATCTTCCCCATTCATTTACAAATACCTATTCTAAAATTTATGCAGGAGTTTTATAATAAGGATGATAGGATTGAGGTTAGACTGCTTAACTTATTGAACATGGAAGAACAAAGAGATGCTGCTTTGCAGCAATTCTCTAAACATCAGGCTATTGTCAAGCACTGATTTGACAAAAGAGCCAAAGTAAAAGCTTTGAGAATATCAGACCTTGTGCTATTATGGGATAAGGCTAGAGAAAGGAAGGGAGACCATCAAAAATTCAATAGACTTTGGTTAGGTCCCTACCAAATAGCTGAAATCTTAGGGGAGAATGCCTTTCGTTTGAGTACCTTAACAGGAGAGCCTGTTCCATTACTAGTTAATGGTCAATTTCTCAAACACTATTTTGGTGCATAGAAAGTCTGGTGTTTTGAAAAGGAATGTAATATATTGTATCATATGTAATTAAGTTTTTGTTTTTAGTTTTTAGTTTTTTGTTTTGCTTGTTTTGTTTATTTTGTTTTGTTTTCTTTCTTTGCTTTGCTTTGTTTGTTTTGTTTTGTCTTGTTTCGTTGGGGATTCTTATTTTTCTCATCTCAAGTTAGGGGGTTGTTATTCAAAGTATACTATTGGTACTAGGAGAGAAATTGATTTAGGTATTCTCATTATAATCATTGAAAAGGATTTCATTCTAAAACTTATGTTTTATGATCATTCTAGTTTGGGTTGGAAAAGTTATTTAAGATAGAAGATGTAAATGTGAATATCTCATGAATTATGATCAAAGATCTATCACCAAATTAGAAAAACATCTGCATGAGTAATTACCTATTTTTTTTAGAATGACTCTATCTTTGTTTCAAGTGAAAAATCAGATTCCAAAACTATCATGAAATCCATTGTAGTACTCAACCCACATTTTAGATTCATTGAATATGAGTATTGAGAGATGCATAAAAGAATTTCCATCCATAAAAAAAAAGAAAGAGAAAGAAAGAAAGAAAAGCAAGCTCAATATTAAGTGGGTAACCAAGTATCTCTATCGGGGCTATGGACGCCTGTCTCGTAGTAGAGCAATGCTTTGAGAGGACTAGAGGTATCTCCGTTGGGGCTATGGACGCCTGTTTGGCAGCGGAGCAATACCTAAGATTTTATTGCACGATAGTTAAAGGACTCAATTTATGTAGTTTGAAACTTAGATATAATTGTTCACAAGCAGAGAAAGTATCTATAAAGAATGATGCACAATATAAGCACACACTCAGATTCATAAATAACTCATGAGCACATAACATCTGAGATTCAAACTCAAGATTATCCTACAAATATCTGATCTCATTCAAGGTAAGGTGTTTATAAGCCAAGTAGTTTTTGGGTGACTAAAATTTTGTTTGGGTATTTTGAAAATAGGTAAACCATTTTCCTAGCCGAGTCGCCATTTATTATGCCTTGCATAACCACCCCATCTTTCGCCTTGGTCAAAATGGGTCCTCCTTTGTTATTTTTGTACTTAGTTGTTTTTGAAACAAAGTTTAAAGTTTAGTTTTGCCAATACTTTGTTTTTCTTTGGTTTCTCTGTCGGAATCGGAACCGAAACTGAATCGGGTTCTGAAAGTTCTTTTGAGGCTTGTTTTTGGTTCTATCTTGACAGTCTTTTCTTTGCCTTTTGTTTTTGGTCTTTAGCGGAAGCGGAGCCGGAGTGGGAATTGTCATGGTTGTTATCAAAATTTGCAATTGGTTCCGATCCCGCCTTCGCTATCTTTTTATTTTTATTTTGTCTCGGTTTTTGTGTTTTGTTTTATTAGGTTGGTCTTTTACTTAACTTTTTGTATTTGTTTTTGTTTTGTTTTTAGTTGTCAGATGTAGAGTAGGAATGGGAATGAGGTTTGGAAATTTTATAAATTTAAGATCCCAATTCCATTTTAGTTCCGCCCCTGCCATTTTTGTCGTTGACTTTTTGATTGAAGTTGCACTGCAGATGAGTGTTTGTTCTCTCTCAGTTCCGACTCCGTCTTTACTGCGCTTTAAATGCATTAATGGTGGTTGTCGATGTAGGTAGAAATTCACATATTTACCTTTATTAAGGGTTAAAGCCGATCATTATTTTTATTATTACAAGTCTAAGAGCGCGAAGAGCAATAGCAAAGTTCGTTTGAGAAAATTGATCGAGATAGAGAAGGGATATTGTGTGCGAATCGATTCAGAAAGTTATCTTGGGTTTGTTTACGTTTTGAGGTAGGTCTTTTATCTTTATTGTACATTGTTTATTTGCAGTTGTGTTCATTGTGTTTTGCTTTATATCTGCTCGCGTGTTCAATCATTGTGTTTTAAAGCAAATCTATGATCATCGATGTGATTGAATGAGTAGGTTATTGTTTTTTCTTGTTTGTTTTACTTTAAATCTTTGTTTTCTTATTTTATCGTGTCGTTTCTTTCTATTTTTAGGGCACCATCACTTTCATGTCTTAATCGTGATTGCATTGTGTTTGTTTTTGGTTTGCAGTAGATTAGATTAGATTAAAAATTTTTAATGGTGTTAGTTAGATTAGAAGTTATAGTGAGGTAGATTAGAGATTTTACAGTGAGTTAGGGTAGATTAAAGTTAATTAGGGTATTGTCGTCTGGTAAAATGGCAGGGTTTAAACCCATGCCCTAGTTTTTGTCAGGTTTGTTAGATTAGGGTTTCGTTAGTCTCTGTAATCGCTTTTAAAATGATTTAAAAAATGATATCTTAGAATGCAATTGTTCCCCATGGTCATATGGGTGTAGAGTTTTAAGCTCCTTTGCCATTTTATAGCGACCTAGGTCTTAATCATGAAATTGTGTTGAAAATGAATAAAGTATTTGATGACATCATGATTAACATAGGCAGAGGCAGGATTGGAATGGATTATGGACCTAAGAGTTTTTTTTTACAAGGTTATCGATTCCATTTTTATTTCGTTTCCGATTCTGAGTTCTAAAAAGGTTTTCCTTGAAATATATGATAACATTGGCGGAGGCGGGATCGGAACTAATCTTGAACTTAAGAATTTTGTTTGCAAAAGTTATCGATTCTATTCTCATCCCGTTTTCGGCTCCGCGTATAATGAAAAGTCTTTCTTCAAAGTAATGATAACCTAATCGAAGGCGGAGGCGGAATGGAAATAGAAGATGAAAAAAATGAAAATTCGAAGAAAAAACCAAATCTGTTTTTGTTCCGATCCCGGTTCCGATAACCTCATCCCGACTCTGACTCCGAGCCCGTTTGTTATTAGGTGAAGTTTCTATATCAGTTTTTGCTTCGAGTCCGCCAGTATTGTAAAAGAGATTCTTTTGAGCTTCTGTTTGGGTTCCGACTCCAATGTATGTGTAACAGGTATGTTTTAAAAGCATGTTTTATGATGATATCTAAAGATCTAATTAGAGGTTTGCTTGTAGGAAAATTGAAAGATGTCAGGAATGTTAGGAGAGGCTGCTCGAAGGAATCAACCGGCTGGAACATCAAAGACAACATCAAAAATAAAGAAGGTGAAACCAGAACAGCTGCCTTATACATTGAGGTATGATCATAGGAATCCAGTGGTGAAAGTGAGCAAGGTGGAATCAGATTGGTCAGATATCACAGATACTAATCTGGGCCAGTATAGCTTTGAAGAATTACATGAAGAGACCTTTGCAGAATGAGCAAACTTGACAGGGAGAACACAAAGGATTGTTGATTTTGGTCTTGCACATATCACTGTGTTTCCTTTATCAGTCCAGTGTCCGGAGTTGATATTGACAATAGCCAGTACCTACACTCCTGCTACAAGATTATGCACGGATTCATAAAATAATGTGATTATAGATCTTACTCCGCAAATGTTCCAAAGCATATTTAATGTTCCTGATCCCAAGAACTTGGTGCAGTTAACTGAAGCAGAGGCATTGGAGAAATATAGCAAGCATAAAGACTCCAATAAGTCTCACTTAAACAAAAGATGGTTAAGCACAAAGAATAAATCTTTAAGTAAGTTGGCAGACCAGCCAAAGAGGGTAGATTTCAAGAAGGAGATATCTGATTTGATATTAATGTTGTCCAGAGTGTTTGGGAAGAGGGATGCCTTCCACTTCAAGGAATGGATGTTTCATTTTATTCAAGTAATCTTTCAGGGTGATTACTAGTTTGATTGGTCAATGATTGTTTTTGATGCCATACATGATCAGCTCATAAGGGTTAGATAGACTAAATCTTTCTTCATGACATCTTATATTGTATATGCAACAGCAAGGTTGGGGATTTTCCCAGGATTAAACAGAGTAGGTATAATGGGAGTTTTGGATGGACAAAAGAAAGTATGGGAACACTACGATCAATTATCTCTTCAGGTTGCTGAGACTCATTTCATAAGAGTCAATGATGCATTTTTATATGTGGTTATCAACTAGTTGAGTGGAGATGCAGGATATAGGTTAAGTCAAGAAGCTATGGCTTTTATTGCTGAATGGGGAAGTTGGTATATCCAATACCCCAAATTTACATACTTCAGATTGTTTGGTTTTGAAGGTCATCCCCATTTACTTCCAAGATGCTGTAGTAATAGAATAGTGCTTATGGAGTTTTTGTATCAAGCCATTGGAGTTAATGCTAGGTTTGGGATGAAGCACAAGATAGGATGCCATAAATTTCCCATGACACTGGGTGAATATAATTGTCAACACTTGAAGGGAGTGAAGGTGGTTTGTAATGAGTTGATACAATTGAAATCAGGATTGTATACAGCTCAGAAGTATTTTGATCCAAAGAAGAAGATGTATGCCTTATTACCTTCAGTGTTTATTAGACACTTTAATCTATTAGAAGACTTTTGGTGTGATCGACAGGATGAGTATGACTTAAGGAAGAAGAATTATGAGAGATTATCAGTCTCACTCATGTCAGAGCTTGGTATTAAAGAAAATATTCTTGACACTTTGGTGGATGATGGAATTGTATTAGATCCCTCATATGGAGCTTTGAAAATTGGCACCAAAAGCTTAGATCCAATAGACTGGAATGAGGAAGAAATGATTGATATTAAGAAAATTGGAAGAGCATTCTTGGATAGAAGTGTACAATGGTTGATGATGAAAGCTCAAGCTCCTCAAGGACCAGTCCTTAAGAAGGGTAAAGGATACAAGAGGATTAAAAGAAAGACACCTCCCAAAGAGCCATTGGAATTCTTTCCTCTAGATGTTGAAGAAATAGAGATTGAGGTAGTTGATGAAGAAGAAGAGACACCAGAGGGAGATGTTCCAATTGGA
The DNA here is from genome assembly GCA_007115665.2 of Sequoiadendron giganteum. Taxonomy (NCBI): domain Eukaryota; kingdom Viridiplantae; phylum Streptophyta; class Pinopsida; order Cupressales; family Cupressaceae; genus Sequoiadendron; species Sequoiadendron giganteum. The sequence goes on from CM021100.1 coordinate 591,355,340, forward strand.
TTTGTTGTGTCTATGCCCACATCGGGTGAGTCATCCATACAAGCCCCACTTACAAGGAAAAGGAGTAAAGAAGTTCAAGAATGAGTACTTTATGCCATGGCTGAAGTTGATAAAGGAAAAGAAGTGGAGGAAGAATTGGTAGAAATTGAGATAGACTCGGATGAAACTCTTTCAGAGAAGGACTTGCAAGAAAACATGCCTTTAGAGGGGACTATTGAGCAGATTATGATGCAGGAAGAGCAATGGAAACTATTTGAAGATGCTACAAGAGAGTCTGATGTAAGGGCTGTTATGGAGAAACAAAAGGAAATGGAGGTAAAGTTACAAGCTGATGCTCTACTTCACCAGCAGCAATTAAAGGCAAAACAAATTGAAACAAAGACAACAACTGATAAAATAGAGGAGAAAATGAGGCAACGAGAGCATGAGCTCAAGGTCAAAGCAGAAAATCCATGATCTTGAGGAAGAGAAAGCAAGAAATCGAAGGGAAAAGGAAGCCCTGGTTGCTAGATTGAAGCTCGACAGAAAGAACAAGAAGCTAAAGCTCTAAGAAAGGAAAGAGATGTTGAAGAGCTAATAAAGAAACAACAAGCTGAAGAAGAAAGGGAAAAGGTAGAGAAGCTCATAGCCTTAGAAATGGAAAGGATAGAAAAGGAAGAATCAGAAAAGATAAGGAAATGAAAAGAGGTTGAAGAGCTAATTAGGAAGCAAAAGGAAGAAGATGCCAAAGCTGCAAAACTTAAAGCTTTGGAGGCAGAACGGTTGGAAAGAGAGGCCTTAGAAAAAGAGAAATTAGAAAAGGATCAGATGGAAGAAGAGAGATTGAGAAAAGAAGAAGAAGACAAGAAAGTGCAAGAACAAAGAGATAGAGAAGAGGTTGAGAAGTTGGTGCAGATGCATGTGCTACAGGAGCAACAAGAAAAAGAAAAAGTTGATTCTCAACCTGAGGTAAATGTTTAGCCATCCTCTACAATTGCTGCTTCCTCTTCCATGATGATGACTACTCCCAATGCTCCTATATGGTTGAAGTTAGACCTACAGAAAAGAGCTAGAACAACTCCTCAACCTCTTAATTGGGAGGACATGATGAAGGGAATTGAACAGGAAAGGCCTAAGAAGAAGGCTAAAATCTTACATTCTACTAGACTCATAGATAAAGGGGAGATAGTTGCTGAATATGCCATGCCTATGACAGAAAAGGAGGTAGGAGATATGTAGCTAATGGACTATCAATTGAGTACGGTTAATTTGGGAAGACCCACTAGAAATCAACAAATGAATCTAATTGATGTGGTGGATTCAACAATTAAATCAAGAATGATGAAGGACAAACAAAAGAAAGATGAGCTTAAGGCTCAATTGAATTAGTTACATTCATTCTTGAAGAGTGTCTCCTCTCCAAGGTCACAACAAGTTGCAGCCATTGAGACTCCTATTTTGTTAAGCAAAAAGGAGTTAGATGATTTGGTGCAAGTTAGGGGTAAGGCGGAGATGGTAGATAAATGGATAGACAAATTGAACCACGAGGTAGGTGAGGTTTTAACAAAAGGATTTGAGGCCTAAAAAGAAGTAGAGGGAGTAATAAAAGAGATGCATCAATACATTGAGGCATCAAAAAAACAAGAAGAAGAGTATAAGGAGTAAAGTGAAAAGTTAGAAAAGATAAATACATTGCCTCTAACTACTCTTCTAGAACAATCTATACTTGAAGATGATAACAAATAATTTGTAGAGAAGACTTCTCACATACTCAAGTTTAGAACTGACTTTTTGAGCAAACACAAGTATGAGATTCGGGAAGCAGTTAATAAGTTGACGGAGCAGTTGGAAGAGTTGGAAGCGGTCATGGACATAATTGTAGATGTGAATGTAATGACAAAAGATGGCATGCCTTTGAGTCAAGTTAAAGAGAAATGGAATGAAAGATTCCAAGGATTCATGCAGGAGAAGGATGATGGAGGAGACTTGGTAATAGGTCGGCTTGTAGAAGTCAAGGAAGAGATAAAAGCTGCAGGGAGAGAATTGATAAAGATGAAAAGTATGAAAGAGTTTGCTGCAGTTGAGTTGGATCGGATCAAATTTGAAGATGACTGGATTGATGGGCCAGATATAGATACTTTACAAGAATTCTTCACTAGTTATGAAGAGTTCAGTGTGGATCCAGCTTCACATGCATGAATTCTTGCATGCATAATGTTCTCCTTCTTTGCATGTTGCATGCATATAGCACTAATAGCTTTTTGAGCGCACGACTTCCTCTTCTATTCTATCTTCTATTTGTAGTTAAGACTGAAAGTCTAATGTAAGAACTCAAGATCAAATTGATTTGAGTTTCTAAGAGAGTCTGAATTCCTAAAAAGGTGAAAGGCCTAAAATAGAAGTGAGGTTCGAACTTTTTGTATATCTATAAATACCAGATGGGTATCACATTGTAAAGGTTGGCTAATTGAGAATTGGATTGGCTTACCTAATGCTAAGAGATAGAATTTTGTAGAGTTTTTGCAAATATACATTGTACTTAATCTTTTACAATTAATAGAATTACAGGTTTACTCGAAAGATGGTGTTTGGAATTAAATTGTTTGTTTGATAAGGCTGATAAGTTATGATCTATCTGTATGCAGTGATTGTGCTGAACATAAGGGTTTCTTGAATGATGAAAGTCATTTAAAGGAATCAGATTTAAGGATCATCTTATTAGATTGTCATTGAGTTGAAGTTATTAAAAAGTCTATTGATCTATAATTTTGATGATGAATGAATGTTTGTTGTTTTGAAATCCTTGAGATATTTGTGAAGAGTAATTGTGAAGTTAATTAAGCACCTAAAATGTATGTAGTGGTATAGATTATGCTATAGACTGTATCATCTTATGGTTTTTTTATGATCTATTAGGAAACATTCATTGTTGAAAGTATATGTCTAGATACTAGATAAATTCGGTTCATACTTACTGGTTTACCCCTTTGTTCTATCTTTTTCTTTTATTTAAAACTCATTGATTTATAGGAACTATTTCAATAAAAAGAGTTATAGCTTGAATCCTTTGTTACCAACACAGGCCCCTTGAATATTATAGTTGCATGAACCAATTGAGTGACATCAGACAGTTGAGAACCAACTACCAGGACCTTGGGAGTTAGGCTACTACATGTTGTCTTTCTTTTTCAGGAGAAATAGAGTAGAAATATTCTGTTTTAATGTTGTTTGTGTCATTTTAACCATCAACAGGTAATTTAGGTCTTTATTACTATGTGACCAACTTAGGTTGGTGTGCATTGATATTTGTTCATGAATTGGGCCGACAGTTGTAATTTATTCTTTATTTGTGGACGATAGAGTTGTTGATGAAAATTCATGTAGCGGATATATAAGAGCGATTGTTTCTTCATTTTGGAGTGTGTGTATGTGGTGTAAGCTCAGTATATGAATGCAAAATGTGTGAATAAAGATCAGATCATTTGATTTTAGAGCAAAATGTGAAGAAGATTGAGCGAAGTGTGAAGAAGTGTTTTTGTGCCTAATTGGAACTGTCTTCAGGCTTTTGTAGAAGCTAATCTCTTAGTTCAACCTCATCAAATGGATTTAATCTGATTATTTTATGTAGGGTAGTGAGCCTTCCCTTTAAGTAGCGAGCTCTAGGAAGTGTGCCTAAATGCATGTGCATTCCTTATTCATTTTTCATTATACTTCTAATAAGGTATAATCTTGTGGACTAACATCTACCATGGTTTTTCCCCTAATAGGGTTTCCACGTATAAAAATCTTAGTGTTCATGTGTTTCTGATGTTTTTTTATTTATGTTTTCACTGTTAATTATGGGATTTGATATTAAAGGTTGATTAAGGTTGAATAAGTTTAATTTTTGTAACAACTAATTCACCCCCCTCTTACTTGTCTATCCTTGTTTTTTCCAACAATCGGTATCAGAGCAGGTTCCTTTGAATAAGCCTAACAACTTGAGGTGATCTGAGATGGCATCATACAAGAAGGATAGTCCTATATTTGATGGTACAAATTATTCTTTATGGAAGATCATAATGGAGTGTCATTTGAAGTGCATTGGTGAACCCTTTTGGAAGATTACAAAGAACAAATATGATATTCCTCACAATGGTCCTACTACTGTTGATGAGATCAAAGAAGATGAAATCAATTTCAGGGCTATTGAAGAATTATTGAGTGCTTCGACATATTCAGAGATGATAAAGTTGATAGGTCTGAAGACTACACATGAGATCTGGAAGAAATTGGAGACATTGTATGAAGGATATTCTCAAATGAAGATTGCTAAGCTAACAAATCTAAAAGACAAGTGGGAGAACTTGAAGATGAGTGAAGATGATTTTTTTTTTTGTTTTCATGTAGAAAGTAAATGAACTAGTAATGGGTATTAGATGTGTCGGCGGAGTCATGGATGAAGATGAAATTGTGGCTAAAGTGCTCAGATTTGTGCTTGCTTCATACAAAACAAAAGCTCATGCTATTGAAGATCTCAGGATAGTAACAAATGTGACAAGATACATGTTGATTGGTAAACTAGCTACCTTTGAGTTGAGTGAATGTGGTGAGTCTACTCCTAAAAAATAATCTACATTTAAAGCTACTGTATTTGGAAAAATCCAATAGAGATATGATCCAGGAGAGAGTTCAAGAAGAACATTCAAATATGAAGATGCGATGAGACAAATTGAAGATGAAGAAAGAGAGCTAGAAGATCTAGAAGAATTGATTGTGAAAAGAGAATCTAGAAGACATGGTAAGTACAAAGGAAAACTACCTATTACATGTTTCTCTTGCAATAAGATAGGTCATTTTGCATCAAGGTGTCCTGAAAGAGTTTCTAAGTATAAACCTGACAAGTCTAGATTTCAAAAGAAATTTTATTATCCTGAAGAAGGTGTTACTGATGATGAATCTAATAAAGAAACTAGAAATGAGGATGGATGGGTATTCATTGCTATCAAGGAAAATGGTAGAGTGTCCATTGAATCTGCTAACAATCAGAATATTGAGAAAGCTCTTGCAGCCAAAATTGATGAAAAAGATGAATGGGTGATTGACAATGGATGTTCACATCATATGACTAGTGACAAAAGAAAGGTTCTAAGATTGGAAAAGTATGAGGGCCGTGTTGTAAGATTTGGAGATAACAATGTTGGTGTGATTTGTGGCAAAGGCACTATTTCTCTTGGTGGTAAATGTAATACTAATGATGTTCTTTAGGTTGAAGGATTGAACCATAACTTGTTTAGTGTTGGAAAAATGGTAGACAAGGGATACAATATTCAACTCAAATATGGAAATTGCAGGATATTGGGAAGCTCTAGAAATGTAATTTCTTTAGGTACAAAGATAAGAGGTAATATTTTTCACTTAAGTGTTGCTAGTGAAAATTGCTTTATTTCTCAAGTTGATGTAAGTTGGTTATGGCATAGAAGGTTGTGTCATGGGAATTTTGATAGCATTTTCAAAGTAAGCTCCACTCAAGCAGTCAAAGATCTACCTAAGTTATTGAAGACTACTAACACTATATGCAAGGAATGTCAGATCGGAAAGCAGAAAAAAACTTCTTTTCAAAGCAAACAACATCATTCAAATGGAGTATTGGAGCTAGTTCATATTGATCTGTGTGGTCCATCTAGAATTATAATTCTACAAGGAGAAAGGTACTTTATGTTGATCATTGATGATTACTCTAGGATGATATGGGTTGATTTCTTGAGACAAAAACATGAAGCTCTAGAAAATTTCAAATGTTTCAAAGCTTTGGCAAAAGATGAGACAGTTTTGAAGGTTAAATGCTTAAGATTAGACAAAGGTCATGAATTCACTTTTTCGAGAGTTCAATACATTTTATGAAGGGCATGGAATCAAAAGATAGTTATCTGCTCCTCGTACCCCTCAACAGAACGGAGTTGTTGAAAGATAGAATAGAACAATTCTAGATGCTACTAGAACTCTTATGTTGGAAGGTAATGTTCCTCATATCTACTAGAGATAAGCTATAAGCACTGTTGTATAGACTATCAACCAGGTAAATGTTAATGGTAATTTTGGTAAGACTCCTTTTGAACTATGCTTTGGTTATAAGCCTACTATTAAGTATTTTAAAATCTTTGGAAGTAGATGTTATATTAAGAGAGATGAAGATATTGGCAAGTTTGATGCTAGAAGTGATAAAGGAATTTTTCTGGGTTACTCTACTAAGAGCAAGTTATACCGGTGCTACAATAGAAGATTGAAGAAAATGGTTGAAAGTTTAAATGTCAGAGTTGATGAAGACACTGTTAGATCATCTAGATACCATGGATATGTTTCAAATGACCAACAAGATAGTACTGATAATGGAAATAATGAGTAGACACATAATCAAATTCAAATTGTTCTGGTGAATCAAGAGAATCATGAAGAAGATAGTGAAAATGTAGAAGAACAAAAGAACCAAAAGTTAGAGAGAATCCAAAAGTTCCAAGGTATGTAAAGCTAAATCACTCTAAGAATCAAATTATAGGAGACAAGAACAAAGGTGTGCAAACTAGAAGAAGAACTATAGAAGAATATTGCTTGATTTCCAAGACTGGGCCTAGTAATGTCAATGAAGCATGTAAAGATGAATATTGGATGGAAGCAATGAAGGAAGAACTGATGCAAATAGAGAAAAATGATACATGGAATCTTGTTCCTAGACCTCAAGATAAAAATGTGATTGGAACCAAATAGGTCTTTCGGAATAAGCTGAATGAGCAAGGTGATGTAGTTAGTGTAAGTGTGGAATAAGTAAATAAGTAAAATAAATAAACACTTCTTAATAAGACATTATATCAAGATAATTAATAAACATTAATATAATTAAAACAATAAAACTCTTGAAAGCATCATATTGCTCTCTATCTCCAAAGATTTATTAAATCACAAGGCTGTCAGATTTTGTAAGCATTGTGACTGTTAAAATTCCAATCTAGAGAATGAGATGTTGCTTAAATGCAAGAATCTAATCCTATATGATGATTGCTAAATGATATGGTGATGATACTATAACTAAATTGACATGAAAATGATAAAAGAAACGATTTTAAACTAAGATGAAGCTAAATTAAAAGCCATGATTATGATTGCTACTCTAAAAATGATTTTCTATTGCTATTGCTCAAATCCTATTTTTGTAGAGTAAGATTGCACAAAATTGGGGATATTTTTCCCTTAGAGAGGGGCTATATTTATAGATTCTCGATAGTAGATTTGTGAAGGGGCAGCAAAGTAGAGGTATGGATTTGATCTTGAGGATTCAATGGTGAAGGATGAAGGATTAGAGCTGATTATGGAGATTGTTCCTCCCCACAAAAACATTTAGCCAGATGATAGGAAAAATCCATGGAAGAAGATGAAGGAGTTGGCCTACAAATTTGTCTCAAATTTGTCTCCAAATTTTCCCATGAAGGTTGAGATGAATTAATTAGACATATCATATCAAATTTGGTTGGTAGATATGATTAGCTGTAGAATTGAATATTTAGATTTAATTGAATATTTGGATTTATTCAATTTAGGAAAGAGGATATTTAATTTACTAAAACAAAATTTAGAAGTCTATGTTTATTAAATAAATATAGAAGAAATCTCATAGTTGATAGAAGAAAATAAATAATGATAATTAAATAAAAATAAAGTATTCAATTTGTTTATTTAGTTAAGAAGAAATAAAATAATAAAGATAGAAGAATTAATAGTGAACAATGTAAATAAATATTTTTATTTATTTAATAGTAGAAGAATTAAAGGTTAATTAATCAAATAAATTGTATTTAATTAATTGGATTATCCAGACCATTTTTAGGTGTATACATTTTGCCCCTCTTTGAAGTGATGTGTTTACACATTGCTTCAAAGAAAATTTTGCTGATGCTGCTAGTATCGACGATTTTTTTATAGATATGCTTCGATTGTTGATTTTTTTGTGATGATGGATATATGCCCCCTTGGGAGATAAATTAATGATTTTTTTTTTAAAAAAATTTTTTTTTGTATGATTTTATGATGATTTGATAAATATTTGATGATGAAATAATTTATCTCCTGACAAAAAAATGGTGAAAATGCCCTTGTGATGAAGTTGAATTAATCCTCTAGTAAATGAATTAAATAAATCCCTCTTAATCACTCTTTAAAAAGCTAAAAAGGGGTTATTTTGAATGCATTTGTGCAATTGAGTTTTAAAAATTTGGGAGAGTGAATTTGAGTAATTTGGAGCAAAATACCAATTCCTTACCATACTCACCATTTATAGCATGTGCATTGACACAACCACCTGACCACCTATGGACCTCTGGAATGTACTCGTGAACCTCCTCGTTTTTTGTGCATTTCGAATTTCATGCTTGTTTTTCGGCTTTTAATTTTTCAAATTCTTTTAGCGCATTAGAAGCCTGAAGTGGCACATAGGCTTGATGTTTTAGCACATCAAATTTTGTAGGGCGTCAATTAGCTGTTTTAGCATGTCAATAGGTTAAATTAGCGCATAGATAGGTTTAGCAACTGGATGAGATAATTTAGTGCATTTGTAGGCTAAAGTAGCACATAGAATGATTTAGCGCTTAGGTTAGATTATGTAGCACGTTGGTAGGATAAAATGGCGCATGGACTGATATGGCGCATTGACCACCTATTTTGGCATGTTGGTCAAATGAAATAGTGCATTGACATTTTTAGAGTTTTGACTGCCTGTTTTGGCACTTTGAGATCAAATAGCGTATTGAATATTTTGGCACATCAAAACATTATTTTAGTGCATACAAGTTAGAATGATGTATTTTGTCAATTTTATCCCTGATTTTGTCAATTTTGATCGTGTTAGCCATTGGTTTGATATGATTGATGATCTTAGTAGAATAGATTATGTTTAACCTCATGATCGGCGAGGTTTGATGATTGATTGATGATAATTAACCTCATGATAGGCGAGGAATAATTATAGTTTGATTTATATACCTCATGATAGGTGAGGTTGATTTGATTAATTGATCTCATGATAGGTGAGGTACAATTGTTAAGATGATGATTGACCTCATGATAGGCGAGGTTGATTTGATGATTTGACAAAAGATTCCTAACTTTCAATTTTTTTGTGATGATAGGTTGCATTAATGAACCTCTAGGTTCATGAGCGGTCTCCTAGGACTTTCGATTTGATACCTCAACTAGTGCAGCCTGAGGAAAATGTGATTACACTTTGTGGTTTGGCATCTCTCTTATATATGCCCTAGATTATGATTAATCGAGGTTTCCTGACAACCCTAGCAGAGAGGTGGCATAGCGAGCATAATACCTTCCACCTTCCTACTGGTGAGATGACTGTGACTCCTGAGGATGTATGGTGGATTTTGAGGATTCCTGTTGTTGGTGACTTGGTTTTATATGATTCTATAGAGCAGGGTGGGACTAATGCTCTCCATAGAGTTTTTTAGGATGATCACATTAGTGGGTACGAGATTCCATGGCGTGAGATAGTGGATGCTTATGCCACTCTACCTTTAGTACTTGTTGGTTTCATTTGAGGGTTCCTTTGTCCTGATCGCAGGTCAAAGGGACTTTCTATTGGTTGGGGTCATTGTTTGGAGAGTATTATTGTACATGGTACCAGATACGTGTGGGGCATGTGTATGGTTGCCCATCTTTATCATGATTTACATTTAGTTGTCTACCTCTGAAGTCACAGTTTGTTGGTAGGTGTTACATTATTACAGGTGTGGGCATGGGAACACATAGTTGTTACACATCTAGTGATGGTGAGATAGAGGCCAACCATGAGGTCATATGTGCATATTTACGTAGGTTGCCTTACTCAGCATAGATTGGGTAAGCTAGAGAATTGGAGGAGAGTATTGGATGATGTTGAGGTTGTCACTTGGCAGCCTTATCTTGACTGTGAATAGTGGGATGATGATGTGATTCAATTGTCATATCTCTCTTAGTTGTTGCTACTTATTGGTTGGACTCATTGGGTGTTGGAGATATTTCTATTTAGGAGAGTGCCTCGGTAGTATGGTATCATGCAGGGCATGGCCCAGGGTGTTGCACATTACGGTCGATGTCAAATAGATGTTGTAGATTGGGGCCCTGTCTCTCTTATGATGTTGCCATACAAGAGTACCAAGCTCTACAACCTTTATTTTGGGACATTCTTTTAGATATTTCTGAGGCACCTGTTATAGCAAACTATGTAGATTATCTAGCCCTTCACCCCTTTCCATGGATTACTATTCTGGATGAGCCAATGCCCTTACCCTTAGAGGAAGAGGATAGTGATGACGAGGAGGGAGATGGTGATGGTGGTGGTGATGATGATGAGGGAGATGATAGTGATGAGGAGGAGGGGGAGGATAGTGGTGGTGAGTTAGGTGGAGGTGTTGATGTGTGATAATTTATGGTGCCTCATAAGAGGTAATCATTGGTAGCTCCATCTAAGCAGTGTGTGCATCTTGGTGTACCATCTCAGCATCAATAGACTTAGATTGTGAATCTACAAATGTAGGTACAGGCCTTACAGGGGCAGTTGGTACAAGCACAAGGTTTATTAGTTCAGACTCAAACTTAGATGCAGACATAGGCCTAGGCTCATGCATTGGATCTTGCACAGGTTCAAGGACAGTTGGCAGTTGCACAAGCATAGATTTACACTTTGACATCAAAGCGAGATGCAACCCGATAGGTTGTCGAGAAGGTGTAGACTACCGCAGAGAGGCTACAAATATTAGCAGATTATATCACCATGGGTGATTACATGCGAGAGTTTCTCCATGTTGGCATAAAGGTAGAGTTTTATAGAGGTTGATACCATGATGATGTTCTCTCCAAGTAGAGAGTTAGTTATGGAGAGTCTCGATCTGGCAGGACTCATTCCAAGACTGTTAGCACAGGTGTGACCTAGCCTCCATGAAGAGATACGAGAGATCTTGGTACGTCTAGTGGTAGAGGGATTGGTCCAGATATGCCTACACCTTCAAAAGGTAGCACCACATAGCTGCATGTTGTGATTTCTTGATTTTTGAGACATGATGTATACCTCAGATTTTGATTCACAACCATTTTTGATGTTGTATCTACTTTTATTTCAGACATCATTGTATACGTGACATTATGATTTTGAGATATATATGACATGCAGTGGATTGATCGATCTATATGTGCTCTATATGATTTTATGATGGATGCATTTAAATTTACCTTTTCTATATGTTATATGATGATCAACATGATACGTTATGGATGCATTTAATAATCATGTGATATGCTATGATTTATGATGCACTATTTATGATGCTTAAAAAATAGTGATTATGTGAATAATTATGATGTATGGATGCATGATGTATGTAGTTATTTACATGGATTGATAGATGTATGATGATTTGTATATCTAAATTACATGATAATATAACCATATGCATGATTATAGATATGATGTTTCAATGATAGATGAATAATGCAGATATATGATATGATAAATGGATGAATGAATGATGATAATAATAATGATTCTTTTAATGTATACTTTATGATATGAAAAATGGATGAATGAATATTCAGCTACATAGAGATTTGTTTTTGATAGTTTTTCACATGCAATTTTATGATGTGATGATTTGAAAAATATGATACGATGCAAAATATTTGATGTAATGCATGAATGATGAAATGTTATAATAATGTTCTTTAATGTATACATTTGGAAGTGATTATGTAGCTATATGATGATGTTTTTGTTAATGTCAAGTATACTCAATTTGTTAATAAGGAGATTAACAAATTTTATGGTATGAAAAATGGATGAATGAATATGCAGCTACATGGAGATTTTTTTTTGATAGTTTTTCACATGCAATTTTATGATGTGATGCTTTGAAAAATATGATACGATGCAAAATATTTGATGTAATGCATGAATGATGAAATGTTATAATAATGTTCTTTAATGTATGCATTTGGAAGTGATTATGCAGCTATATGATGATGTTTTTGTTAATGTCAAGTATACTCAATCTATTAATAAGGAAATTAACAACTTTTATGGATTTGTTACCCGTCTTGGAACAAAATACTCTACAGATGCAAAAACTATCATGGATGCAACCTAATGTAATCATGAAAAACTAATTATGCAAAAAATTCCACCCTAATAGTCTTTTTATCATGTTTTTGATCATCATTGAGCCTTTAAAATTGAAAGTGAGTACAAGCATCGATGGTATGAGTTAGACCATGATGAACTGAGTACTACTTTCATGATTTTTGATATTGCAAGTGAACACAAGAATATAGGCATAATTAAACCGGGATGACCTAATCATTTCTTGCATAAATAGACAAGAATTGAATCATTGTACTATGTAAATTTGAAATTTCATTAGTGATATTTTATAGAGCACATCTTGCGACAATTCACACAATAAATGATCAATTTTCAAACAAAAGAAAAATAAATTACCATTCTCATTCCTAGCTTCTCTAGTTCAATAAATCATCGAGTTACTCCAAAAAAAAGATAACAATAATCAAAGTACAATATGTTGAACATTCAAGCATATAGCGATAAAATCATAATTTGAAAGAAATATCACCCCCCTAAAGTTTGTCTCGATTTCATTATGATTTCAACTATTTGATATGGATGGTTGATTTCTTGAAATGTTTCGATGTTCAATGTATGTTCAACATTACGTTCCACTATGATCATTGTGTTTGTCACATTTTTCATATTGTTGTTTGCCTATTTGTTTAAGCTCATTTTTATTTCCCCCAATTAGTTCATGATTTTTCCCCCAAGCTAGGGTGAGACACGACCATGTTTGCAAAGATATGATATTAAATGGAAATGATGGTGAAAGTGAATGATCATGAAATTTTTCTAATAGATGGAACTATTGGTCTAAATCACAAGCAATGCATGTTTCTAGGTTTTCACCACATGTTTTTATTGCACTTTTTTAGACTATGATTTTTTTGTATTTTCTTGTTTTTTTGTTTTTGTATTTTTTCCTTTTTTTAAATTTTTACTTTGCATTTCTTTGTCACCAAGACACCTATTTTCCAAGTTTTCATCAAGGAAACTATTTCTCCAGGACTTTAATCGTGCACTAGGTGATTCAGATGTAGAACTTTCTAAGATGGATATTGTTGATAGGGTTCGTTAAACATATCTCCTTCGAGTGTTGACTGTTGATAGGCTCCACATCCATAGACCGATATGACCACAAAAGGACCTAGCTAGTTAGGTTCAAATTGCCCTTTATTTTCTTCATCCTGTTGATTTCTAGGGTTTTCCTTTAGGACCAAGCCACCAACCTGAAAGACTCTAGGCTTTACCCTGTGATTGTAGCTCCTGGACATTCTCTATTGGTATGCCTTCAAATGATTGAGAGCTTGTTGATGAATTTCATCCAACAATTCTAGTTCTTGTAGTCTAGACACTCTATAATCCTCATTTGTAATTATACATTTTAGTGACACACAGAGTGATGGAATCTCAACCTCAATGGGTAGTATGGCCTCTGATCCATATACCAAGGCATATGGTGTAGCTCTTGTAGGTTTTCTGATGCTAGTTTGATATTCCCATAGATTAGAGTATAGTTGACTGTTCCAATCACGTCCAACATCATTGACCATTTTCTTTAGTATTTTCAGAATTCTTTTGTTAGAGGCCTTTGCTTGGCCATTTCCCTAAGGATAGTACGGTATTGAAAAATGATGTTGGCTATGAAACCTTTCACACAGTTCTTGGAAATCCTTATTTTTAAAAGGTCTACAATTATCTATGACAATGGATTGAGGTATGCCATACCGACAGATGAGTTAATTCAGTATGAAAGAAGAAATCTGCTTCCCAATGATTTTTGTTAAAGGCACCACTTCTATCCACTTTGTAAAGTATTTTGTGGTTGTGATTATGAACTTGTGTCCATTGGATGAAGACAGATTAATATTTCCTACCAATTCCAGTTCCCACTGACAAAAGGGCCATGTTGAAGTAAATGGTTGCAATTCTTGTGCTGGTGGGTGGATTAGGTTTCCATGTATCTAGAACTTTTGGCAATTCTTAATAAATTGATAAGAATCCTCCATGTTCAGTTAGTAATATCCCAAATGAAGGAGTTTCTTTTCTAGAGTTAGTCCACTTGAATGAGTTCCAAAAATACCTTCATGGACCTCACGTAAGGCTGTCTCAGATTTGTTATGTTCTAGACACCAAAAAAGGAGTACCATCTAGACCTCGACGGTAAAGTATGTCATGCAGTGTGGCAGATGAAATTGCGTTTCTAGTTTCTAGAAAGATTAGGAGGAAAGATATTGTCTTATAGATAAGCATAGGTCTTTCCATAGATGGAGGATTCAATATCATCTAAAAGGTATATGGTTTGTGACTCAAGATTATCATAGGCAAGATTAGACACTTTTTCTACCATAAACTCATAACAACCATATTTTTCTGGTAATTGCAAGAGAAGCAATTGTTGCCATAACATCTGTGGCTTTGTTTTCTTCCCTTGGAATCTTTTGAAACTTGATATCCACAAAGTGCTTTTTGAGATCATCAATCAACTTCTTATATGGCATCAAATTCTCATCTTTCATCTGATATTCATCATTTCCTTGATAAATGACTAGTTGTGAATCTCCATATACTTGTAGCTCTGTGATTTTCCATTCAATTGCTACCTTGATGCTGATGATTAGTGCCTCATACTCAGCTACATTATTTGTTCATGGAAACATGAGTATATAGGATCTTGGGATGGTGTGTCCTTAAGGTGTAACAAACAAGATTCCTGCACCAGACCCCCATTGTGTGTATGACCCATCAAAATATAGCCTCCATTGTTGTGTTTTTGTAGTAAGAATGTTTGCATCAGGAAACTCAATTTTCATAGGAAGATCATCGGTTAATGGAGCTTCGACTAAATGATCAGAAATCACTTGACCTTTGATGGATCTCCTATCCACATACTAGATATCATCTTCACTTAACATCATGACCCACTTGGCTAGTCTCCCTATTAAAGTGGCCTCGTTGAGTAGATGTTTTAATGCATCATTTTTTTCTTTGAGCCTTATTGTGTGAGTCAACATGTAATGCCACAACTACTAGGTAACAAATACCATTGCAAAACAAGCTTTTTCAATGAAGGTGTAATTTATCTCATAGTCATTCAGAGTCCTACTCATATAGTAAAAAAATTGTTCCTTTCCTTCAAGATCTTCCTATGCTAATAGTGCTCCTAAAGAAATGTCTATTGTTGAAATGTATAGTAACAATGGTCTCTCTTCTGTAGGTGGAATGAGTATGAGTGGTGACATCAAATATTATTTAATTTGATTGAAAGTTGTTTCACACCTTTGGTCCCATTTGAACAAGATGTTTTTATGTAATAAGTGATTGAATGGATGACTTTTGTGTGCTAACTAGGAGGTAAACCTCCTGATTGATTGTAGCCTACCTTGTAGAGACCTTAGTTGACTGATATTATTTGGTGGTGGCATTTACATTCTAGCCTTGACCTTGGCAGGATCCACTTCGATACCCTTCTCTAGCACTATGTATCCTAGGAGTTTTGTTGATGTAATACCAAAGACAAATTTCTTAGGATTTAATCAAACTTTGAACTTCTCTAGCCTTGTAAAGATTTTGTCCAAGATCTCTAGATTCCTTTCTTTGGTATATGAATTTTCTAAGATATCATCCACGTAATCCTCCATAAAGGTATGCATTATGTCATGGAAGATGGTGGTCATTGCTCATTGATATGTGGCCCCTATATTTTTCAACCCAAAGGGAATGACGTTCGAGCAAAAGGTTCCCCATTGACAAGTGAATGTTATTTTCTCCTAATCATCTAGTGCTATCTTGATTTTATTGTAACCTGAGAAACCATCCATTATTGATAACATGACATGTCTTGTTGTTAAGTCCAAAATAATATCAATATTTGGTAAAGGAAAATCATCCTTTGGACATGCCTTATTTAGATCTTGAAAAATCAGTACATATTCTAATACTATTGTCTGGTTTAGATAAAAGTACAATATTAGATATCCATTTTGCATAATTGATAGAAATAATGAATCCTACGTCTAACAACTTTTTCAGCTCAACCTTTACCATCAAGGCAATATGTGAATGCATTTTCCTTAGTTTTTGTTTCATAGGTTTTATCCTAGATGGTAGAGATAAATGATGCATTAGGAGATTTGGATCTAGACCTAGAATATTGGAGTATGACCAAGCAAATTTAATGCTCCTTTCCTTGAAGAACTTGACAAATTCTGGCTTTTCTTGTTCTATCATAGATGCTGCCAGGTGTAAAGTCTTTTCTTTTTCTGTTGTTCCAATATTTATAGACTATTTAGGCTCCACCAGTACTAATGATCTTTCATGATAATTCTCTGGAAGGGTGTCAAATCCCCCATCTTTTGGTGTCTCAGAGAGGTTTTCACCATCAAATGCATTCTTTATTTTTACTTTTTTGAGATCTAATGTTGCCATTAAATGATTTTCACCATTAGATCCATTATCCATGTTTTCCATTTTGCAACTAGAAGATTTGATACCCTCTTGACTAAATGTGTCATTGTGAGATTTATGATTACAACTCATGTTAGGTTCATCACAACAAAGAAAATTTATGATAGCGACATCATTCACAAAGATGGGTACATTGATAGGTTCACTTGGTTCCCAATCAATAAGTTTAGGATCTACTAAGGGTAAAAAGTCATTAGATTGACTATGGTCAACAGTAGTGAGGAATCCAATAGTGATGTTGTCAGGGTTGTTAATAGTGATGTCAATGTCTGATATTACTTTCCTCCAAGTCATCTATCTCACTCAATTTTTTTCCATCCTCACTTGAGTCATCGATATTTTGTAATTCAAATACAAGTGGTCTAGTCCCCGAGCTTTGTCCCTCGTGTGTGGGTGCATACTCTTTTATGACGTCAATTTGTATGTCCATGTATGATACTTCAGTTAAACGACCCCACTCATATTCATTGGAATCCACTTCATAACTATCTCTCATTTGAAGGATTCTTTCAGCAACTTTTTGAGTCATTTCTTGTTTTGCTTCCTCTATATAACCCAGTCTTGTTTTGTCCTTTGACTGAAGTGCAAGGGGTTGAATGGGTTCTATGATGCCTTCCTTTCTTTTTCCTATAGGTCCTTGTCCTTCATACCCCATTTTATCTAAGATAACTTTTCCTTTTCCATATTGATCTGTCTTTATGCTGATATTTGTTGATGTTGATGCTTCTTCATCTTTGTAGAGCCAATTGAGGATGGCCTTATCTTCTGATTTGTCTTCTAGAGTACCTAGTTTTACAAATATTTCATCCAGAACTATGGTAGGTTGTGATAATTGGTGTGTTTTTATTGATGGTTTCCCATATGATTTTTGATATGGCAACAACTATGAAAGACATAGTGATTTCCCAATGGAATATTCTCCCATGCCTTTGTCGGTTAATTGGATCTTTTTTTGAAATTGTTATGATGGAGTATTCAAGTGACCCTCATTATCTGATAAAGTAGAATCAACAACACTTGTTTCTTTTGATTGGCCCTTTTTCTCAACCCATTTAGATACATGGTTTAGTTTCTTTTCACCATTTTAAGATGTAGAAGTGCTTGCTTCTCTATTATGGGGCACAAAAGTGTCTTGAGCTGTTTTAAGTGTGTTGCAATACTAGGGATTGTTGTAGTCTACTGATATAGTCACTTCTTGTCCATTGAATGGGAATTTTAAACACTGATGATAAGTTGAAGGTATTGCTTGCATTTCATGAATCCATGGACGTCCCAAGTGTAAATTATAGGTTAGCTCTTTTTCTAGCACTTGGAAAACTATATTCTTCACAATTGGTCCTACTTGAATAGGAAACACGATCAATCCCTTTGAAGATATCTCTTCTTCATCATAGGATTTTATTGTTATTTTCCTTATGTTATCGATAGCATCATCAGAATAACCTAGTGCATGGATCAATTTTAAAGTGCAAATGTTTAAACCAACTCCACCATCTATTAGGAAACATTTAACATGATGTTTATGGATTAAAAATTTGATATGTAGTGTTGCATTGTGTGGATGATTAAGTGATACATCATCCTCTCCAGAGATTGATAGAAAATGAGGTGTGGTTAAATGTCCTACCATAGCTTGAAATTGATAGAAATCCAAATTATTGGGTATTGTGGTGGCCACAAGAGCTTGTTCCAAAACCTCCTTATGGGATGGTGAGATTTTAAGGAGTTCTAATATTGATATCTATGCTAGTATTTTCTGTAGTTGATCGACAGTGTTGTATTGAATTGAAGGGGGATTAGTGGTTTTAGATGCAAATACTTTCAATATTACCTTGGATTTCCCCCTTGTTGTTACATTGACCGGTTCGTAGTCTTGCTTTTCTATGATTTTTATGACATTGATCTGATTGTTGGATGTGTCTATGTTTGGGGTTAGATCTAATGGTATAATATCATTGGTTCCAATATTATCAACTTGATTGTTAGTGAAAACATCATTCTCAACTATAGAAATAGAAAATATTGTGCCATCATAAATGTAGTTTACATTTTTACCTTTATTGTTTGTAGAAGAAGATTCCCCCTTTTCATAATTTGGTAAAGGATCCTTAAATGCAGTATGATCATTGTTGGTTTGATGCCCTTCTATGAATACATTTTTACTATCAATAAAATCTTGGACTAGATGTTTTAACTGCATACATTCATTTGTCTTGTGTCCTTTGTTTTTGTGAAAGTTAGAATATTGTATCATTCCACCAAGATGGCTTCACTTTTGGTTCCCAATTTCTTGCTTCAGGTAAGGTGATAAGTCCATTTTCAATAAGTTCTCTCATTGCTGATTCAAGTGTTTGTCCCAATGGTGTGAATCTTTGTCGATTTGATGATCTTTGATATGATTACAATTTAGGTTCTCCATTGTTCAAATTGTTGTTTTGATTGAAACTTTGGTTGATGTTTTGGTCATTATTTTGGTTGGTCTTTGGTGTCGATGCCATCAAATTAAACATTGGTTTCACATTTCATGTGTCTTATTTTGCATCATTGTTTCCAGTATTTCTATTGTTTTTCCAAAACTTTGGTTTATCATTGCTGCCATAGTGATTTGAGGAATTTTTATTGTTTGACCCTTCATTAAGATGTTTTATCACCCCTCTTTTTAGTGAAGCTTCTTCAATCTTGAGACCATTTTCAATTACTTTCTCAAATGTGGGAGGACATTGTAGTTCAAGCCTATAGCTCATGTCTTCAGTTAGGTTTTCAATGAATAATTCCATCTTTTCTTCTTTAGGTATAACACGTGGATATCTAGCAAACAACCTTCGCCATCATTGTAGAAATGAGAGGAATGCTTCCCATTTCTTTTGTTTCATGTTGTAAAGGTCTTTTATTGTTACCTCATGTTGAATATTAAAGGAAAATTGTGAGATAAATTTGTTGAATAGTTCTTCAAAAGTTCGAATCCCTGGTTGTAGTTTAGAGAACCATTCCATACATTGACCTCCTAAGCTCCTTGGAAATAACCTCATTAGATAGGTATATTCTTGTGAAAATTCTAAAATCATAGTTCTGAATTCCCTCACATGGTCAATTGGATCTATTTTATCTTTGTACTTGTATTTCAGGAATTCACAATGTCTAAGAAATGATATCATGTCTACACTTGAATCAAAAGGATAAGGACAAATGTCCTATAATGAGTACCTTTTAGTGTTTCCATTTTCCATATCTTGAAGTTATTGTTGCAAGTTTTGCATTTGGTGTGTTAGGGCAACCACTTGATCTTTATTTTGTGTTTCAGTTTTGGTTTCTCTAGGTGTCTCTTTTAATCGATTGATATCAAAGTCTTTTGGAATTTTTGCACCTAGTTCAGCTAACATCAAAAGGTATTTTTCCATATCTTGTTCTAAGAATTTCTCCATAAATTTATGGAAATTTAGATCTTGTTGTGATGTTTGGATGCCCTCTTGGGTTATTTCATTGGTGTCATTTTGGTGGAGTCTCCTCCAAGGATTTTCTTTAGCCATTGTGTTTTGTGCTTCAATTTCCTTTTCTAAGTTTCTATCTTTGTAACCTCATCAAAATTGGCATACAAGTGTTTGTTCTTCTCAATAAAATTTGATCATTTTGTTTGGATGAGTGTCAAGGTATTAACTTAATTTGAATAAAATCATAAATTATATTGATGAGACTAAGCTAAAAATATGATTATTTTGTTTCTTGATTGTGGGTTGACAAAATCTTGATAAAGAAACTTGACGTAATAATCCAGAATTTATGTGATAGTTTAGACACCTTAAGGTTGCAAGATCTTGGTTTAATTTGATAAATTTTGATTTGTAAGTCCTATCTTTCTAATTTTAAGACACTGTTGTGCTGAGGAAACGATTTTTCTCTATCAAAAATCTTGGTTTTCAATGTTATCAGTTTGATACTAGTTTCAAATAACTCTTTGTTTTCTTGTTTTGTGGATGTGCTATAACATATAGTCAATGCACTAAAATAGACTATGTACACACTAGAAGATACGGTGTATGCATTGTCAAATAGGGTATATGTGCTAATTCAGACTATGGATGTACTAAGATACTGATGAATAGTGATGACAGACTGTGCATATGCATTGTAAGATATGATAGATGCACTAAAATAGTGGTTGCATGCGCTAAAACAAACTATGGACGCACTATAAAATGTGGTCAAAGCACTAAAACAGACTGTGTATGCGCTAAAATACTGGGTGTATGTGCTAAAATAGACTATGTATGCACTAAACTGGAAGTTGTCCAGATATTCACAATTTTGTCTGTTTGTTCTGGTTTTTTTCTTAGTATGATGATTAAGTCCAGGGTGTAATTTTCTAACCAGTGAAGATAGTGGATAAGTGTTGTGTTTGTAGATCTCAAATTTTGATAGTCTATTGGGATGATACCTTCAAAAATGAATTCACACAATACAACCAGATTGTAAACAATTTGTTTCAGATTCTATGTATTAAACATGTAGTGACTGTTCTATAATCTGGTCCGATTCTTTCATTTCCACATGTTTTACACAAAAACAAACAGCTCAAGAACTTTTCTATCTCAAGTAGGTCACTTAGAATATCACAGTCTACAACTTGCAACTATGTCAGCTCCCACAAACTTGTCACTCCCTAGAGGATGCCCATGTTTTTTCCTTTCCCAAGTCTTAACCAAATTCAAATCCTCCACTTTTGGCCAAGGTATCTGATAGTTATATGGTGAGTGTATTAGGGGAAATTCTTCCCTCCACTTGCACCATGATATAAGAAATGTTCAAAAACTGAAAAACATGGTTGGAAAACCTGGCTTTGGTTGTTCTCACTTAGGTCATTCTTGTAGGGTGAGTAATTTTTCCCACAACAACAGGCCTTCTAAAGGATTTAATAAAAGTGTAAATAGAAAGTCTAGCATTTTGATCACCAAGTTAAGGGGAGAGCATAGACCTATTTATTTTGAGACATGAAAAACATGAGGTTCAAACTATTTCCTTAATTAATCTAGATGCAATATTTTAACCAAAGGAAAAGCAAATAATTGAACTTAAACCCCTGCAAACATCATTAGTAATCTTTGTTTTGTGAGTTTTGTCTTTGACTAGCGTATGTTTTCCAACAACTATATTTGACAAGCGTAATTTGTACCTGGAACACATAAAACAATGATTAGATTTTAGATTTTTAAATTTCTGCAAAAGTATTCAGATGCGCCACAACAGTGGTTAGATGCACCAAAATAGAATTGAAATACGCTAAATTGGAAGTCTTATGCACTATAGAAATTGATCTATGCACTAAAATAGTAGGTCTATGTGCTAGAACAGTTTTTTGAATGCGCTAGAATAGTTTGCTGATGCACCAAAATAGTTGTTGAACATGCTATAGTATATGTTGTATGCATCGTAAGATCTCTTGATCATGCTAAAACAATCACGTATGAATCCTACGAAAATATTTTTCAAAAATAAATGTTAAAAATGGGGTTTGGGCCCCACGGTGGGTGCCAAAATATATGTGTGGAATAAGTAAATAAGTAAGATAATTAAACACTTCTTAATAAGACATTATATCAAGAGAATTAATAAACATTAATCTAATTAAAACAATAAAGCTCTTGAAAGCGTCATATTGCTCTCTATCTCCAAAGATTTATTAAATCACAGGGCTCTCAGATTTTGTAAGCATTGTGATTGTTAAAATTTCAATCTAGAGAATGAGATGTTGCTTAAATGCAAGAATATAATCTTATATGATGATTGCTAAATGATATGGTGATGATACTATGACTAAATTGACATGAAAATGATAAAATAAACTACTGTAAACTAAGATGCAACTAAATTAAAATCCATGATTATGATTGCTACTCTAAAAATGATTTTCTATTGCTATTGTTCTAATGCTTGATTGCTCTAATGTTATTTCTGTAGAGTAATATTGCACAAAATTGGGGATCTTTTTCCTATAGAGAGGGGTTGCATTTATAGATTCTCGACAACAGATTTGTGAAGGGGCAACAAAGAAAAGGGTTGGATTTGATCTTGAGGATTCAATGGTGAAGGATGAAGGATTGGAGCTGATTATGGTGATTGTTCCTTCCCACAAAAAAATCCAACTAGATGATAGGAAAAATCCATGAAAGAAGATGAAGGAGTTGGCCTGCAAATTTGTCTCCAAATTTTCCCGTGAAGGTTGACATAAATTAATTAGACATATCATATAAAATTTGGTAGGTAGATATGATTAACTATAGAATTGAATATTTAGATTTAATTGAATATTTGGATTTATTCAATTTAGGAAAGAGGATATTTAATTTAATAAAACAAACTTTAGAAGTATATGTTTATTAAATAAATATAGAAGAAATATGATAGTTGATAGAAGAAAATAAATAATGATAATTAAATAAAAACAAAGTATTAAATTTTTTTTATTTAATTAAGAAGAAATAAAATAATAAAGATAGAAGAATTAAAAGTGAACTATGTAAACAAATATTTCTATTTATTTAATAGTAGAAGAATTAAAGGTTAATTAATCAAATAAATCATATTTAATTAATTAGATTATCCAGACCATTTTTAGGTCTATACAGTTAGAAACAAAGCAAGACTGGTATGTAAAGGATACTCACAAATGGAAGGTATTGATTTTGAAGAAATCTTTTCCCCTATTGCTAGAATTGAAGCTGTAAGGTTATTTCTTGCTTTTGCTACTTTCAAGAATTTAAAATTCTATCAAATGGATGTAAAGTCAACATTCTTGAATGTTGAGTTAGAAGAAGAAGTTTATGTTGAGCAACTGGATGGACTTCAACTTATTGATGAAAAAGACATGGTGTGTCGATTGAAGAAAGCACTATATGGACTCAAACAAGCCCCTAGAGCATGGTATGCTATATTGGATAAATACTTGTTGAAGCTTGGATTCAATAAAGGTATCGCTAACATCAATCTGTATTTCAAGATGGATCAGGATAAAGAGTTAATTGTTGAAGTCGTTGTTGATGATATTATTTTTGAAGGCGACGATGACTTAGGCATGAAATTTGTTGATGAATTGAAAAGTGAATTTGAGATATCAATGATAGGAGGGATGAAATTATTTTTAGGGTTGAAAATAACTTAGTTAGATGATGTAATCTTCATATCTCATATAAAAGAGTTACTAAAAAAGTTTGCAATGGAAGACTCAAAATTAGTTGGTACACCCATGGTAACCGAATGCAAGTTAACACAAAATGATGATTCTCCTAAGGATAATTAAACAAAGTATAGGTCAATGATTGGTGGATTGCTATATTTGACTTAGACTAGACCAGACATTATGAATTTGTGTGCATGGTTGCTAGATATCAAGCTAATCCAAAGGAATCACATGCGACTGCAATAAAGAGGATTTTCAAATACTTAAAAGGAAAAATTGATTTTGGTCTTTGGTATCCTAAGGATGATGATCTTACTCTGAATGCATTTACAGATGCAAATTGGGTAGGAGATGTAGATGAAATAAAAAGTACAAATGGTGGAGCATTCTTCCTAGGGAAGAAGTTGGTGTCTTGGCTAAGTAAAAAGAAAAATTCCATTTTCCTTATCTACTACTGAGGAAAAATATATTACTACTTCAAAAAATTGCACTCAAGTATTATGGATGAAACAAATGTTGAGAGATATCGGAATTGAATATAAAGAGCCTATTGCCATACTTTGTGAAAATTCAAGTGCCATAAACATTTCCAAGAATCCGGTGTTACACTCAAAGACAAAACATATATCTATCAAGTATCACTTTTTGAGAGACAAAGTGAGTGATAAAGAAGTCAAATTAGAATATGTGCCCACTAAGGAACAAATTGTTGATATCTTTACTAAAATGTTGCCTAAGGATACTTTTGAGTATCTTAGACGCAAGTTAGGGGTGATTTCCCTTCCTAATCTCAACTAAGATGCAAGTATTTACATCAATCTATGCACTTATAGTGAGATTTTTTTTTGGATTGATGTTGTGGTGGTTGCTACTTAGCAGGAGTAGTCAGATGATTTAGATGATATGTGGTTTAGAGCTTGTATACCTTTTACAATCTAAGGGGGAAAAGTGTATTGTGTGAAAAGCTAGTTGTGTTGATGGTATTTTTTTCACATCATGTGTTGCCATCAATGCCAAAGGGGGAGATTATTGGATTTTATGGTTGTGTTGCTTATATGTGGTTGTCATTGATCTCAACACTATTAGCATTCATGGTTCTAAAGGTTGTATATGTCGAGGATATTGAGAAAATTAGAAAAAATATGTTATAGGATGTCTGTGAAGCTATGAAGATCATAATGGTGGAAATTTGTGTATGTTGTTAATCAGAGATCGTGCATTAAAGGGTTTCTTCTTGAGCCTGTCTAGTATATTGTCCAAAAGTTTCAGTGGTATGCATCAAGATTGGAGTGAATTACAAGTTTTTGAGTTCCTACAGTTATTTTGTTACTGTAGCAAGTGTTTCTAGAAGAAGAGAATGCAATTATGGTAAATTGAGTTATTGTGTATGCTACTATGATGTTCAATGATGTTTCTAGATTGTTCTCTATCATTGTGGTACGTCTATGTTGATCGGTGTGATCGTGACTTAAGATTTTCCTTTGTGTGCTCAAAGTTTTTATATTCTTGGCCGACATGATGGTGGTAGCATTTTGTGGATCCTTATGGGTTAATATTTTATTGTTTGGTGTGTTTAAGGATGTTAATTTAGGTCTTCATTACTATATGACTAACTTAGGTTGGTGTGCATTGAGATTTGTTCATGAATTGGGTTGACAATTGTAATTTATTATTTATTTGTTGCCGATAGAGTTGTTGATGAAAATTCATGTAGCAGATATATAAGAATGATTTTTTCTTCATTTTTTAGTGTGTGTGTGTGGTGTATGCTCAGTGAATGAATGTGAAATGTGTGAATAAAGATTAAATCATTTGATTTCAGAGAAGAGTGTGAAGAAGATTGAGCGAAGTGTGAAGAAGTATTTATGTGCCTAATCAGAACTGTCATCAAGCTTTTGTAGAAGCTAATTTCTCAGTTCAATCTCATCATATGGATTTAATCTGATTATTTTATGTAAGGCAGTGAGCCTTCCCTTTGAGAATTGAGCTCTAGGAAGTGTGCTTGAATTCATGTGCATTCCTTACTCATTTTTCATTATACTTCTAACAAGGTATAATCTTGCAGACTAACATCCACCACGATTTTTTCCCTAACAGGGTTTCCACGTATAAAAATCTTGGTGTTCATGTGTTGTTGATTTATGATTTCACTATTAATTATCAGATCTAAGATTAAAGGTTGATTAAGGTTGAATAATTTTAATTTTTTTAACAACTAATTCACCCCCCTCTTAGTTGTCTATCCTTGTTTTGCTAACAATTCCACCCATATTAATCTATCGGTCACACAAATGTACCCTAGAAAAACCATTACAAGAGAAAAATCAACCTTCAAAAGTATCTACACATCTCAAGAACAAGATCACAATATAATTTATAATTCTCCATTCAAGGCCCTTGAAGAGTTAAGCATCTTGTTGTGTTCTTGCATGTGTATGAGTGATTGAGAAGCATGTATCCACATATCTCATTCCATATTTCCTCTAATTACATGCACAACCCAAATGAAATATCATACTAAATCCAAATTTATGTAACAAGCCAAATATTACACAAGCCAACCTAAACCAATCATGTAATTGATTTTATAGAAAAAATCTTCTGCAAAACCACTAAATAGTATTACATAAAAAATGTGCCTCAAAACCATGACCCCAAATTAAATATTTAGTACTAGTTTTACAATATTAAATTTTTTCCAATGTCAACTCACATCAAATATTTATTCCAATGTCACATAAAACATGCAAGTGAACCCAAAAATGTCTAACCTAAGTTGTATCTAAATCTCTAAGATACACCACAATTCAATATTTATTTTTTCAATTATTAGCATTATGCAAGGTGTATAACACATATTTCCCAACAATGTGTTAAAAATAGGGTGGGGGAATTGGCTTATTGACCTAGGAGGTAGTAGTGAAGGTTCTCAAAATGAACTTTTTTTTAGGGATTATGTGTATTTACCTCCTAATCACTTTGTATAACTATCTTGATGGTCCTAAATTCTTAAGAACTTCCATAAATTAAATGTAAGTCAAATTTTATAATTGAAACCCTACAAAATGGTTAGATCAAAGGAAAAGCTACCTCACTTATCCCTCTTATGATTAATTCAAACATGAATCAACATGGAATAATAATAGAAATAATACATTAAAATTAAAATTAAAATAAAATTTCAAAGTGAAATAAAGATACTTGAATGTGCTTACCAAGAGGAGATATATCGAAGGGAAACTAGTGCTTGGTGGGAGAAGGAAATTGAAAGTGAGGTGGAAACCAAAGGTAACAAAAAAGTGATGAACTTGAAGAGGAATGAAATAGTTATGAGAAAAAGGGAATAAGGGGGAAATAGGGTGAATTTGTAAATGAATTAGGAGAGATGGGAAGGAATATGAGATGAATAAGGAGAAGAATAAAAACACACAAAATCTATCCCAAAGCTCTAAAATAATAAATGAAAAATACTAAATGAATGGGCTCCAATGATCTCTAATGATGAAATTATAGTATATGAATGATGCAAGGATCCAAGTCTCCAATATCTTAGGAAGAAATATATATATATGTTATGAGTTAAGTATGTAAGTAGTGTGTAGGTGGTTTAAAAAGAGAAAAATATCTTATATATATATATATTTATAGGGGAAATTATATATTTTGAATTTAGGTTGTTCAACCTAGTTATACTTGTTAATACTTTTTTGGAGCCAACGGAGGGTAGAAAATACATGACTAATAAGGTATGTTTATTTTTCCCATATCTTCAGGAAGATGAGATAAAATAAAGAGGAAGAGAGGACAAAAAACAATATTGATGGAGGTGATTTAGGTTATTTAGAGTTTTTATTTGTGGTCTTAGAAAAAATAAGGCGAAGATAAGATAATCATGAGAGGGAATATGAGAATACTCAATATTTTTGATCAATCAAATTGGAAATTCAAACATGGATAACACCAGGGACAACTTTAAGAACCCCCCTCAATAAAGGTGTAAAATCCTAGCAAATCTTGTATACCTCTAAAAAAAAAAATATTGGAATTTTTTTTCATTTTATAGGAAAACAATAATCTCAATTGGTGAATCTTTTGTAATCACTATGTCTATGGAAAATCCTAACGAATTGTAATTATTTTAAAACCAATAAACTATTTTCATTGGTAATTAAAACCTATTTTCAAACCAATAAAATATTTCCATTGGTGAATTAAACATATTTTCAAACCAACAAGATATTTCTATTGGTGAATTAAAGTTGTGCTCAAACAAAAAAAGAAAAATTTTTGGTGATTCAAAAATGATTTCAAACAAAAAAAATTATTTGCATTGGCAAATTAAACCTATTTTCAAATGAATAAAAATATCCATTAGCAAATTAAACATAATCTCAAACCAATAAAAAAAATCATTGGTGAAATAAATTGGTAATGCAAATAATAATTCATGCGTGGGTGGAAAAAATATCAAATGCTACATATTGTTCTATTTCAGGAAAAAATATCCACACATCCAAATTTCTTCATAAAGTGTCCAAAATGGGTAGAAGTGTCAACATATTCATTATGTCTAAAGCTAGATGTCAGCGAAAATCAATATAACCCATGACCATTCTATGAAATTTCGATGGATGACTATAGTTGCATTCCTGAAGAAAATGTATGAAGCACTAGACTTGCAAATTCAAACCTCTGGAATAACACTAGAACCATTAGATTTCCAAAAATCAATGGTTGAAATTTTATTACTTATTAAATCACTTAAAGTCATGAAACCCAAAATAATATTTTATCATTGACTGGCTATCGACAGTTGAAGGTCACTTAAGTTATGGCTTAAGAATTTGGAGTCATCATGGTGATTGAACCCTCGACCTAGGTGATTACTACTTCCATGGATTATCAAATTTAGGTGACAAATATTTTGTCACAAAAATCAATAGTTGAGATCGACGATTAACGATCGGGCAGCTCCCGCACACCCACATTGCTGAGAAGGTGATGTCATCATTTTTCTGCGGTAATGTGGGATTGTGACATCTGTCCTCAGTGGGACTGAGATTCAACTCATGGTTAATGGTCTAAAAGGAATCAACGGTTGGTGCTAAGTTCATCAAAGATCAACGGTTATCACAAGATGGATGAATATAGTTTCTTTCCAAAAGAAAATTTGTGAAGCACTAGACTTGTGAATTCAAACCTTTGGAATAATGCCAAAACTATTAGATTTTAAAATATTAATGATTGATGTTTTAATATTGTTTAAATGACTTAAAGTCATGACTCAATCTTTTTGAAATAATATTGTCGCATCAAGTGGTGAATTAAATGTTGAGTGTTGAGTATTTGATGTCATTTTCTTCATTCTAACTTCTATATATACTTCATCGACTTGATGTTATTCATATCATTTATAATATATTTGGGTTTTCTTTCTTTCTTATCTATTCTCAATTTAATTGTGACATGGAGTCTTCATAGCATGTCATGCTACCCAAATTTTTTTGGGTGAAAAGAAGCAATGATGCATATGATAGATGAAAGATGCGTATGGTTTTTATAATTCATTATGTGCAGGTTGAGGATGATATAAGAATAATTGTGGGTAGGGAAAGGCTTCAGAACAACCCCCATGCTCTATATTCTGAGGTAGCTTCAGCTTTCTTGTCTAATTGCATGGACATTTTTCTTCATAAAGATTTGGTGAAGACGCTAGCAATACGTTATTTGCAGCCTTTCATTTACTCTATTTCTTCATTGGAGTTGGAACTAGAGCATTACAATTTTGAAAGTGGGTTAGTGCTTGTTGGTGGAATATTTTAGAAAGTAGAATTGCATGCTTATACAACGCAAGATCTTTCCCTAGTTAATATGAGATGTGGTCTATTGCGTGATATGAAAAGTGAATCATTAAAGAGTCTAGAGTTTGGAGAAATTTTTTGTGATCCCCTTTTCTTCTCTGCTATTAATTTGTTAAATTCGATTCACCTTCCACTCAAAAACCCAGTTGAGGGCCTCTACTATTGTTACATATTTTTTTAGTAATGAATTGTGTCTATATTTTACCGTACAACATAACAGATCTTGTAATATGTATTTTGTGACTAGTATTTTTTCACAATTAGTGGAATTTTGGCTAGGCTAGCTATGTAGTATGTACTTCAGTCTTCAACTACTTAAATTAAAATACTTTGCATGGCTCCATTCTTGTAAATGCTTTTTTCTTTGTTCAATATAAAAATGTGGCTTTTAAAACTAATAGTAATTATCAACATATAGTTCTTATCATAAGTGAGCAAAATTTATCGTCTTATTAGTGGACATTAACAATGATTAGATACAACAATCCATTTGATTCTCTCTTTTTAATGCTTCTAAGTACTCTACCTGCCATTTAATTCTCAATATTTTTATCATTTTCTGCATATCCACCAAATTGTCTTTCATTGAAGAAAGTGTGGTTGTGGTACCACAAATTAAAACCATATGTACATCTGAGGTTGGAAAAATGTTTGATTTGATCATAAGTGAGAGAAATTTATTGTGACTTATTAGTGGATATTGATAATGATTAAGGTACAACAAGCCATTTAATTCTCTCTTTTCAAAGCCTTGAAGTACTCTACCTTTCATTTAATTCTCAATCTTTTATTGATTTTTTCATATCTGTCATATAGTCTTTCAGTGAAGAAAATATGTATGCAGTACTTTAGGTTAATTTCATATGTACCTAGGAAATCTTTAAAAGATTCAAAATTAGGTTGCTCTTCTAATCCGAAGCAAGCTAAATGTTTGATTTGATAACTTAATACTAAAAATGGCAGAAAGTATAGCATGTGGCAAGCACTTTCTTTTTATCAATCTCCATATTTTTTCATCAATTTTGACATATTCATCAGATTGTATTTCTTTGAAGAAAGTGTGGTTGTGGTACCATGGATTAATGCCATATGCATAGTTGAAGCGATTGATTAGATATATTGATATTGAAAACTGCATGACGTATTATAGATGATGATGTCATTAATCCAATGATCAATTGAAACAAGATTTGTAATGATTTCATATTGTTTGAGTGGTGATTTTGATAGCTTTCCATCTTGAGGTATAGTTTGCATGTAGCTAGATGTCAATCAAAATAAACATTGTTATTGTAAATGTAAGAATTAATTAACATGATTAAGTTGGTTTTTTGGTTTGTGTGATTATCATTATACCCAACCTCACATGACTCACGAGTGAACAAGGATCAAGTTGGTAGTGAAATTGGTGGCCCATAAATAGGGATAGTGAGCACAATTTAAATCATTTGTAGAAGGATAAAGGGTTCACTATTGAGTGCAATATTTTGAATTTTCATAAAGGTTTTCATTTTGTAAGGTTAATAAGGAAGAATATGATGTGGTATTATTGGGGATACTCTAAGTTCTCTTGCCTCCAGTTATGTAGTTACAAAGTAAAATACCAATTTCCTTCAAGTTAAAAATGGGTGGAATTGGAAGGAAGTTGATTTGGTTGACCTAACTTCTGAGATGGGTTTTGAACCAGGATGAGGAGCTTTGATGGAGATAAGTGGTTTCATAGAGAGTACACCCACATGATTATTTTATTCTTATTTACATTCAAATTCGATGACTTCTCATACTCCATTTTGATAAAGGACCTCAAATAGGAACTATGGAATTTTAGACTCATTGTGTGCTATCCAGATGCATGGAAGTTGCATGCATAAGGTGGTAGAAGATTTACTACCCCTCATCTTTTGCATGACACTAGTTCTCAAATAGGATCGAAACATTTTTTATCTTCACAACTCCCATTTCCATAGCATGGTAGACAAGCCCTATGGATTCTCAAAGTCACTTGTTTTATAATATGGTTTGGATCCCATAGCCGCCACTACCAGCTTGGAATTAATTATTTTAGTTTGCAATGTTCTGGTGCATCGGATCAAGCATATTATAAATGTAGAACTATATTTGAGATCGCAAGATCCAAACCATGGTCAACAAGCCCCAAGGTTTGAAAATATGGTTTGTATTGTCACTAGTAGTAGAAGCAACTAGTGGCCCAACAACTTGGAATCAATTGTGTCTGATGTAAAGTGACTTGTGTCATTTATACAAAACAAGAGCTTGCATTCTCTACTCATCTTTAAAAATCTATGTAATATTGTAACATTATAATTCAGTGGTAATAAAATAAATGGTTATTTTATTCTTTGGTATTCATTTACTTTAAAGAATTATTTTGTGTTTATAGTGTCTTCAAATTATACAAGTAATGTAAATGGAATAGAATCATGGAATGAAATATTCAATAAACTTAGAAAAATAATTTTTTTTTCCTTTAAGTGATTAAGTATTATATATTTATGAAATATTTCCATGTAGATTTAAAACATAAAGCAATACAAATGAAAAAAGAAAGTTTCCATCAAATTGAAAAAAACACTAAAAATACTAAAAGTTGTCAATCTTGCTAGGGTTTGTTGAAATGTTATTGATTTCTAATTTTTTTGTTGACTGGCTCCCCCGGTTCTTGGTATCATTAGTCATTTTATTAATTCCTTTGCAACGTTAAGTTATTAGCCCCTTGGCCTTGATGTCAATCAATGTCTTTCTTTTAAAGGGATTCTATGAATCCACAAGATGCTTCAAGTAGATCCATATGTGACTCGCGGAACCATGGAATGAACACATGGAATCATCTCAATGAATCCATTAGGATTGTGTATCCTAACGCCACTAAAGTTTAAAAAAACTTTTAAAAACATGTTTAAAACAACTTTAAAACAACTTTAAAACAACTTTAAAATAACTTTAAAGCACATGTTTATTGTTTATATAGTAAACTACTCAACTATTCGATGAGCATTTGATGGTTGGTTGCATTTGCATTTCAGAATGAAATGCACAAAGCTCTAGGCTTATGAAATCAAACCTCCATAATCACCCTATAATCATTAGATTTAAAAAGATCAATGGTTGAGAATTTTTTTGAGAATTTATTTCTAAGTGTCATTACAAAAATGTAATGTACTAATTGTGTAGTCTGATAGCAACACGTTGAAATTTCATTCACTTTAATATTTGAAAAAGATAAGTGAACTTTCTACTGCTAAGTGATTTTATTTTTAAGTGAGAGAGTCAACACATGGAGATTTCAGATTGCTCATTGCAGTGCACCAGGGATATTCTAGGTTCCAACAAATCCAGTCCACATTTGTCACTATTAATATTTCCAAGAATCAAAATTCAGGTAAGTGAGACAAAATCCTATGACTGCGTTTCAATGTTTCTTAAAATCTTATTTTGTCAAACTTTGAAGTTTGGATTTAGGGTTGAGAGACTTAATAAAAATTGAGGACTAAGAGGGAATTCACAATTTCACATTTTATAAGCATGTCTACCACTAGTACCACTAGAAGACCAAAGAAAGTTGTTGGGAAAGATACAAAAAAATCAGATAAAAAATACATTATGATGGATTGCTTAAAACCCCAGGTTTCACTGATGAATACCATGATATTTCTCATCCTAAAATATATGGTATGCTCACCTCAAAACTTAGGTTTTCATCTGAGAATAAGGTTGCAAACCAAATGTAAGTTAATAGTTTCAGCACACCATGCATAAGTGGATTGGGGTGCATGATGTTACATGAGGTTTTCCCTTGCCCAAAATTTATCATGGTCTGTTCCCACAATTATGATGATAATAAAAGAGTAATTTTTAATAAAGATAGAAAATAAGTATTGTTATCCATTAATGCAAAATAAATTGGAAAAGTGTTGGGGTTTACAACTAAAGAATTTGAAAATGTCCACATTTATCTAGAAAATCTTACTAGTGATTATGAAGTAGTGGATGAAAGGGAGAAAAATTCTTTCCTAAATAAAATAGTTTAGGATAACATAGAAGTTAGAAACAAATTGAAATGTAATAAGCCTCCCTATGATTTTGATATTTTTAGACCATGGTTTTAGGATACTATTTCAATTCTAGCATTTTTACTCAGACTGGATAGCAATTGGGAAGTGGGTGCAAGCCTCCTTGAAATGGTATATAATATCAATTATGTTGTTCCATCTCAACCTGTCAAATACAGCTTTATTGAGCACATTGTAGAATCCATGCATGAACATTTTTTAATGATTAAAGGAGGTGTACACTCAAAGTCCAATAAGACATTTAGGTTCATGTTCTACTTGTGATATTCTTTTCTATTCAAATTTAGTGGATTGTTTCAGAGCAACAAGCTTCAAATTCAACCCTATATGAATGTTGAGGAAAATAAAATGGCTCTAGTATATGATTGGACCACTAAGATAAGGATGCAAAATTATCAAAACAACTACAATCATTTTATAGACTACTTTTTGGCTCCATTGCATCAAACAATTACAAATTCTCCAATGCCTAGATTGCCTATGTCATGTATAATTTTCTTTCAACTAGGAAAATAAATACAGTTGGTTGGTTGGTACTTAATGGAAGAATATACTATGCTAAAATTTTATGGATCGGGAGTAGAGTCATAGAAAACTTCTAATACATGTAATATAAATGGTTTTTGCATTGGAATATGTAAGGTAGATGTAGAGTACTAATGAACTACAGTTTGATAATTAGCAGAATAAGACATTATTTCCTTCTTTACCTTTTTCATGTGGAGGGTTCACATTCGAGAGAAAAACATTTAGTGTGGCACGTGATCTTTTGATTTTTTTTTAATTTGGATGCTACCTATCACTAGCAGTATGATCCATGTGACACCATTAAATCAATGATTATGGTCAATAGGAATGATGCAAGTAGAATTAAACATGAAAGTAAACCCTTGCTTGAAAACTTCAAAAACAAGGATTCTTGGGATGAGAGCAAAATATCAATGGAGAAAATTCTTGTTGAGAAAGGTATTTCTTTTGAACAATTGTTAGTAGAAATTATGGCATTGCACCAAAAGACAATCAATAGGTGCAACAATTTTTATGAAAAAAGTGATAAACCATCTAGTAGAGTAAACATGTCAGATTCTCTAGATAAGGAAGTTACAGATAAAAGTTAGATATGATAAAAAAATTATTGCCTTTTGGTCTATGAGGAAGGAGCTAGGTGAACCAAGAACTCTTATAGACTTTGGAGATAATGAAGAAGATCATGAGTTTAGAAAATTGTGGAATATAGAGCATCCCAATTAACGTGAAGATAAATAAATTGATGATGAGTCTAATGATGATAGGGAGGAACAAATCTATGTCAAAGTTGGTTTAAGTGAGGCCACAAAATAAGCATATACTTTAGGAGCAGCCATAGACAAAATAATGGGTTATGAAGGTGGTCCTTTGGGGTCTCAAGGACAAGTCCCTTTGATGGTACAAGATTTAGAGCATAGAAAAAAAAGTGATAAATGAGGCCTTGAAGCTGATAAAGTAGACCAAGGACATACAAGTACAACTGAAATAATTCATTTTGTTAAAGCTTCAAATCTTAATCCTCATGGTCAAATACAATCACAACTAGGACACACCCATGGTGGAGAACCTAGTGCAACTGGAATTTCCACTGGTGGTGATGGTATGGGTAGTAGTACTATAGTGGTCAACATGTGCTACATCAAAAAATTACACACAAGAGGACAACAATACAATATACCACACAAACACCAAGTGATCAAGGCATACAGAAGAGGGAAAATATTTTGATAGGTCCAAGTCACATTACCATTTCCACCACAGAGGAGTTATTTTCAGGTACTCCCCCACTCCTAGTTAGTGTGGTTGCAACAACATTATCAACTGAAAGTACTCATATTCCTCTACCATTCAAGAATTCCATTATTCCTGCATCCCTAGGTTTTGATTGCATTGAAGAGTTTAAAAAGAAATCAAAATTGTATAAAAAAATAAAAGAAGCAACTAAAGGAGAGTGTGTCTGTTGTAACTTCAAAACTTGCAACAACCATGGTATTACCCACATTTGATATAAATAAATAAATAATGGGGCACATGTTTGTTGTTCTCACAGTTCAAAATAAACCAACAAATCAGATGAATTGATCTGAATTTCAAGTGAGTAGTTTCCAATTGGATTTTTTTGGATTCAAAAATACTAAAGAAATTAATGTATCAAAGAAGAACAATGAATTGGTGTACACATCATTGATAACACAAGAGAGAGAGAGAGAGAGAGAGAGAGAGGTTGTAGAATCAAATAGAAAAGTTACAGGCTGACCTAGCAAATGAGAAAGAAAAGAGGAAAGCAATAGATAACAACATAAATGAATTAGAAAAAATAATATAAAAAATATGCCTCTACATCAACAAGAAAAGAGGATAAACAAAATGCAAGAGAAGTGATTGAATTGAAGCATAGGTTAGATGAGAGAAAAAATAAACATGATGAGGAAAAATCCACCTAAGAAAAATTAAGACAAAGCATTGGGAAAGGAAATGAACTGTGGGAACAAAAATTGGAGAAAGAGAGAAAAAAAGTGAAAGATTGACCGCAAAGTTGATGAAAGAAAAAAAAGAAAAAAACTCTTGTCAAAATAAGTTAACTGCATTTTGTAGAGAAACAATGATGCATATGAAATAAAATATTTGGGAGGAAATAATGTAGTGGATTGATCATTTTTTTGAATTGTTTCAATTGATTGATACTATGAGACTACAACATGAGAAGCTCAACAAATATTTAATGAACAAAAAAATGAGCAAGCATCAGAGAAATCTGAAAATCAAGTTCAAAAAACAGTCTACCAAGCCAATGACAATGAATTAAAATCAAAAGAGATTAATAGTAGGATCAAAGCCTTAATGAAGGTGTCATCTATCATTCAAAAGTTTTGAGAATGTGTGAAACAATAGAATTTACGAATCTGGCTGCAACAAAGATGGATAACCTGGATGAAAAGGTAAGGAACATGATAGAGCTTGGTTTCCTAGAGGATTTTGACACAAACGAGAGATTCATTGGAAATGATGGTTTCAAAATGAAGATGGAGGGTGGAAGGAAGATTGATTTGGACCAGTTTCCTCATAACCCAGATGAGGCAAACTATTTGGATTTCATCAAACCATTGAAACCTTGAATGTAACTTTGGCTAAAACATTCAAGTCAATATCCAAATTCAATCATACATTGTTAACAAATTTTAAATTTAGACAACATCAGTTGGAAAAAATGACAATTACATCACCTAAATAGTGGAAGTTGCTACAAAAGCTGATATAATGATTTGATATTGATAATATGAGTTTCCAAGTTCCAACTCAACTCTTTGTAGAGTTGTCTTTTAGCAAGATTTTTCATTGCCTTTGTGTATTCCTTCATTTGAAAATAAATAGAAAACTCAAATTTTGTAATGTGTTGATGTTCAATTATCTATATTATTTATTTTCTCAATTGAAGAAAAACTTTGGTTTCAACTACTAGATACACATTAAACGATTGTTGATGTTCATTGTTGTATATTCTATTGTTGTTAATATGTTATTAATCATTGACTTGACTGATTAATCACTGAGTACATGTTCAACGTAATTAAAATATAAAATTATTAATAATATACTAATTAATTCAATATAATGCATAATTTCAAGGAATACAATATAAAATATAAAATACAATATAAAATATCAAGTATAATTTGAAATATAAATTCTTGGTAATCCTCAACTAGTTAAATTAGGGTTGTTAGGTTTGCAACCTAGGGCTTTCTAAAACCCTATTATCCTAAAACCTTGGAATAAAATTATTGGTAAGCCTCAATTGTTTAAATTAGGGTTGTTAGGTCCACAACCTAGGGATTTCTAAAACCCTATTATCCTAAAACCCTAGCGTTCTTATGTTTTTTTGTTGACATCGTTAAATTTTTGATTGGTCTTTAAGTTATGACTTATATGTATCGATGTCATGAGTCTCACATCCCCTTTTACTAGGAAGTGACCCTTTAATATCATATATAAAATTAAAATAAAAACCTTTACTTTTTTCTAATTTTATTTTTTTATGTTGGTTACGTGATGGAAGATAAAGGATTCTGCAAGTTCATAGGCCCATAGAAGAATATACTTTTCTTGGTTGTGAAACCACATAAGTACACTTTTTTACTAGTCTTTAAGTTTAAATTATGAATTAGGGGTATCAATGTTGTGAGTCTCACATCCCCTTTTTCTAGGAAGTGCCCCTTTAATATCAAATATAAAATCAAAAGAAAAACCTTTACTTTTTTGTTATTTTGTTGTTTTATGTTTGTTACGTGGCAGAAGATAAAGGATTCCACAAATCTACAAGCCCATAGCGTAATGTCCTTTTCTTGGTTGTGAAATCATGAAAGGACACTATGTGACGATATTAGGATGTGGGACGTGGGAGAATTATGTTGGACAGAGAGGAAAATTACATCCTTTTCATGAAAATCAAGGCTTTACTCATCATTGAAATTTTAGATTTGTACATTGCTTTCTAGATGGATGGCCCATGTTCAAATTTGATAAATAGGTAGAGGAAAGAACTGCACTCACGTGAACAAGAAGTAATTTTGGATGTGATGGATGATGGATCATAATTTCCTTCATAAATTTTCAATTCATTTGTTAGGTCTGGCATAGTAGAAAAAACTACAGAAGTGCATTCGTTCCACGTCAACTTGAGCTAAACTAAAAAATAGGTACACCCTTCTTGGAAAAATTCACCATTGTTATTCTTGAAGGTCATAATCAGTTCTACAATCTCTCTTGTAAAATATTGTAGAAATTAGTTTTAAATCATTCTAGAATTATGATTCAATCAAACACCCAACAATCTGGCTCTAAATCTAAAATACCCTTTTAGGATGATATTTTGGCCCAGTTGTCAGGCTCATCAAAAAAGCCTCAACATCAAAGTAACCCTAGCCCTACTGCAGTAGAGGAGATGGTAGACATAGCCAAAAATTGCAGAGATGTTGAGCTGAAGTACGAGGATGACATAGTCACTGGGTGGGAATTGTTCCTACACTA
The DNA here is from genome assembly GCA_007115665.2 of Sequoiadendron giganteum. Classification (NCBI taxonomy): domain Eukaryota; kingdom Viridiplantae; phylum Streptophyta; class Pinopsida; order Cupressales; family Cupressaceae; genus Sequoiadendron; species Sequoiadendron giganteum. The sequence continues at coordinate 591,394,097 of CM021100.1, forward strand.
GTATGGAAAAAGAAACTGCCATTCCCCTGTCTCTAATGCATGGACCTATGATTTGGGGAAGCTGGTTATTCCTAATGTCTTTATAAATGTGGAACTCACCAGACACTGTAAGTATGGGAATTTTCCTAGGGTTAGCAAATCAAATGCAAAGCATAAAAACCCAAAGTGATAATGAAGTGCAAAGGAATAAAATAAAAACAAATGAAATAATCTCACCAAAATATCTTCATCCTCCATGGCTGACCTCCATTATACCTTCTCAACTTGCTAAAAAATATGATGTTGCCCTCAGATTTATGATGAACAATCTAATGATAATGACAAGCCCTAAGCAAATGTTGAAGGATTTAAATATAAAATTGCAAGAATGCAAGATGATGAAGAAGAAGAAGTTGATAAAATTAAGAGACTAAGAGATCTCTCAAGATGAAGACAAAATTGACATTTTATAGAAAATACAATTTTGTATGGATGGATGAGATTAAAGATTGATAAGTGCCCTAGAATCTATGGTCAAGATTCAAAATAACAACCCACAACTAGGTTAGGGCAACATTAGGTCAAATTTGAAATGATTGGACAAGATTGACTTTTAGAAAATCAAATCAAGGGTTGATAATGCATGTGACAAGAAGATATTGGGCACATAAAATGAAGTTGCTGGAGAATCAAATAGAATTTAAAATTATTTGATTCAAGAAGTGATGTTGATCTTTTGAATTAAAAATTAATTTAATTCAAAAGTGGTGGGGTCATGTGATAGTAAATAATTAATTTGAATTATTTACTAAAAAGAGGAGAATTAGAAAGTGAGACTATTTTAAATAAATAACTTTATTTAAAATGAGCACAGAAAAAGAGGTGGCTAGAAAATAAAATAATCTTGATGTTTGGAGGAAAAAGGTTATTTTGAATTCAAAAGGTGGGGTCACATGACAGTAAATAATTAATTTGAATTATTTATTAAAAAGAGGGAAATTAGAAAGTGAGACTATTTTAAATAAATAATTTTATTTAAAATGAGGGAAATGTGAAGGTGGCAATAATTAAATAAATTAAAGAATTTATTTAATTATAAGAGGAATTTTTAAGAATTAGTAACATATTAAATAAATAAATTAAATTTCTTTATTTAATAATCAAGAAGACATAATGGACAAAAATAATTAAATAAATTAAGAGATTTATTTAATTATAGGAAGACATTAGGCAATTAGTGACGTATTAAATAAATTAATTTTATTTATTTATTTAATAATCAAGAAGAATGAAGAGGACATGAACTAATTAAATAATTATGAATTATTTAATTAATAGCCAAAAGTGAATCAAGTACATAATTAAAATGTCTTAATTATGCTAGGAAGAAAAAGATTAAAAAATAGAGCTTGCAGGCCTAGGTCATTTTTATGTGTCTACATTTGCCCCCCTTTATCATAATGCAGCCAATCGCACTGTGGCAAAGAAAATAAGTCAAAAATATGTCCCAATGCAAAATAGGATGAGGAAGAATGATGAGGAGGGTTGTGGTATGCTCTCTCGAGAGGACAGTTGGGTTCCAAGGATACGAGTGTGCTCTCAAAAATGGACGAGAAGACTAGAAGACGACAGGATAAGAAAGTGTTAGTGCAAAAGATATGGATGATGATATAGATGAAATGCCTATATGAGATGAGCGAGAGAAGATGAAAAGACAAAAGGAGATGAATGTTAGTTCCCATACCAAATCCTTCAACATATTACCATATGACTTTAATATTTATTGCTCTTAATCATCATTGGCCGGTAAAAAAAATGACAAATGGACAACAAACACTATGGTCTGACATAGACCAAGGTGTGCAAGGTCATCCACTTGCAAAATAGATAGTCACAGACAAGGAATGTCCTAACTCATACTAGAGGCCCATTTGCCCCAATCTTTTTGTCAAGACAATCCATAGATAATAGTCAAAGAAAAACAAAATAGGTCATGCGACGACATCACACCTCTAAATCTTTCATGGGACATCCTTGAGGTAGCTAGTAACATGACCAAAAGACAATTCAATAACAAGATAAGACAAAATAGCCAAAAATTAACAGCCATTTAATTGTATTGCCAATGTTTGTTTGTCAAAGATTAATTGTTTGGCGATTTGATAGTTTGACGGTTTGACGGTGCCTAAGGTCAGGAAGGACACATCCTGAAAGGACAAATGAAATTTTGACGAGGTCCAAATCCGAGAAGGACACATCTTGAAGAGGACCAAAAAGTGACAAGATTGACATTTTGACTAATGATTTGGCAAGTTGACTGATTTTAACTATATGATTGATTGGCTTATGTTGTCTGACTTTGACCAATTTTGACATTGACGTTTTGAATGACTGTCTTGTGTCAAGTGCGACTATGTATGATTTAATTGGCTGACGTGACCATGTTAGACTTATGATTTTTATTCTTACAAACCTAGAAGGACTGACCTAATGTCTCGGGGATTCAAAGATGAATCTTGCCTACGTAGCAAATGCGCAGAGACAACGTAGTTCAGACTGGGATAAAGATTGAATCACATGACTGACTGGAATGATGGGACAAGCATTGACTTTTTTTTGAGATTTTGGACACTTTTTTGAATGTTTTTGTGTTTTCTTCAAGACATTTTTCAATTTTTAGGTCTTTTTCAGGACTTTATATGATTTTTATGACTTTTTTTAGAACTTTTTGCATTTTTTAGGATTTTTTGATGTTTTGCGAAAATTGTGACAAATGCATGTGAATGATGCCGACACACATGAATCCAAGGACAACCATGATTTTTCCACTAGTCAAGTTGAATACCGATTGATAGGTGATGATGACAATGACAACGTTGTTTGACATGGGAAGGACACATCCTGAAACAACGTGAGGATGACAATGATATGACAAGAGGATAAAAGTCTGCACCAGGGCCAGGGACAAAGCCAAGGAATATTTTGGATGATGGGCCAGGTTTTCCATATTGTTGCATTTGGAATGACTTCGTGAGGATTAGATGGGATGACGAGGGATGTTTAGACCATTGACAAGGGAGACCAGGGTGGGTGATAGGTATAAAAGGACAATGGATGGCTTTGGTAAAAGATAGGAGACATGGATGGCTTGGACTAGGAGAATTATCATATGGTCTCCAAGGATTATTTTGAATAGCAAAAAGGAGGCTATGAAGGTAATGACATGATATTCAATGACTAAGGTATGACCAAAAGATAGACATGTCAAAAAAATTTCCAAAGCATGATTTGTGTTTTTTCCCTAGTCTTTGTCAAGATCAAAATGGGTGGGAAAATGGATGCACATGATAAGGTTTAGATGGGTAGATGGAAATGTCATGTGAAGGGAATGGGAGATGAGATGACTTTCCCCCACGTGCAATGGTCCATATAGATGATTTATTCTACACATGATGCCTGTTTTCTAGGTTTTCATCATGGTACTTATCCAAAGCACCTGTTTGCCAAGTTTTCACCATTGGATGAAAATTTTCTCTTTACTATTTTTGATATTTTCTGATTTTTTTTGGTGTCACCAAGATGCCTATTTTGCCAAGTTTTCATCAAGGTGATGATTTTTTTGATTTTTCAATTTTTTTGTATGTTTGCATTTTTGTCGGATAGCCTTGATGCTTTAGATGGCCACTAACTGTGTTGAAACCATTGATGGTGCCGATGTAGAGACTGGTGACATGACATGCCAATAATGACCTTTCTGAAGTAGTTGCCTTGTCAGGATGATAGCGCTTGCATACAACTGATTGATGTCATTTTGATTCTTGTTGATACTAGAGTTGGCCTTATCCGAATACACACATTGTGATAGAGTGCCATGAGAGTCCTTATGATAGAGAGTTGCTGCCAAGATGCGATGGATTTGTGACATGGGATGTTTGGAATTTAAGGAGGATGTAGGAGTATGATAGATGATGGTGGAAATGGACAGGTTGGTTGGATGTTTGGATGTATTGGTTTTTATTTTCCAAACTTTGGTTGTCATATTAGGATAGTGTTTGGAACCAACACTTTAATATTTCTTTCTTGATGGCCATTTTGATGGAGGTGGACATGTATTGTATGTGGGAGTCCTCTTGTGTTGTGGTTCCACATTTTGATTGAATTTTAGATTTGGCATATTTTCTTTGCCTGATTCATTCTTTTCTTGACTTGATCGATTTTGTTTTGGGATCCATTTTAGCTTCATTTGTCCACTTGTATTGTTGATTGATCCCATGGCCTTTGACATGTGATTTTGAGCTTTGGATTTGTAATACTTTTGTTTTTGTTGGTTCCAAATGGAAGGCTTATTCATGTTGGAATGACAGTGTATGGTGTGGATGGAATGAGTGTTGGCAACAACCTTATGACAAGGACTACTCATGACGGCCATTTTGATCTTTGTATCAAATAAAGTTTCCCTCAATATCGAGGAGTTGTCATTAATATCATTAGATTTTCCGACTGATGAATAGCCAAGACTTTGATGTCCGTAATGTGCTTGAACTTGAATGGGTTCCAAAATTCCTTGCTCGTGTAGGCCTAATCCTTTTCCCTGATAATTCATGTTCTGACAAATTTTGTTTGCAATGGGGTACTTGTTATTGTGGAAGCAAGATTCCAACCCATCCTTATTGTGTAAATTAATGCTTGAAATCTTCTCATCTATGAGAAAGCCTGCTCTGAAAAAGATAGATGATCCTAATTGATAGGATGTTGTAGCTTCACTGACATGTTGGAAAAATTTTTGATTGAAATCTTCGGTTTGATTTTCTGACATATCAGATTCTGATGATTCTTTTGGTGGTTCAAAGTTGATGTCGAAACTGTCTTCATGGTCATGGTCATAGAGCTCACTGAATTCAGTTATAGCTTGATCATTTGCAGATATGTCCATGCTAGGAGACTCTTGTTCTAGTGGTTGATCATTTATGTGTCCCATGGAGGAAAGTGTCTCATTGTTGGTAGTGTCAATGTTGGAATCTTGGGGAGGGTCATCTTCAAGTGTTTCATCATGAAGGGCATAAAGGTCAAGGAGTGGATCATTTTGGAATTCTTCAAAAGTAGTGTCTTGATCAAAGATGGGCTCAGTTGGAATGACATGATCGAAAATAGGGTCTTGACCAAGGATAGGTTCATCTTGAATGACATGGTTTTGGATGGACTCTTGGCCAAGGATAGGTGTCTTTGGTATGCCATGATTGTCTAGGAGGACTTCTTGAATGGATGTACATATGGGGTCCAATAGAATACTTTGATTTGGACAAGACAGTGATGTTATGATGTCATGATTTAGATTTTCCTCTTGGCATGTATCCTCAAGTGTAGGTAAGAACATGGGACTTTGGAGACCATGACAAGACATTTTTTCATGAAAACATGGAGTGTCTTGGAATGGATTGGTGTGTAATGGACTAGGATATGACATGGAGGTTTGGAAAGGGTTAGTGGATGAAGGAATAGGATGAGATGAAGGATTAGAATAGGACATGGATGCATGACAAGGATATGGTGTGGATGGAGGATTAGGATATGATGTGAATGAAGGACTAGGATATGACATGGATAGTTGGTTTGGATTGATGGATGGTTGATTTCCCCTATCAAAGTTAGGGTGGGTATGACCAATGGAAGTTTGTTGTGACTTAGTGCCATGGATGGTGTTAGGGGACTAGGACTCATGGATTTTTGGTAAGATGGATAGATGGACGGAGGGCTAGGGGTTGTAAATTTGGACTTGGATTGGAGGTATAGTGTTTTGAAGTCCCCAGCTAGTTGTGCCCGACCATTATTGAGAAATTGGCATTCAATTCGACTAGCAAGCATGTCAGAGTGGCTTGAAGACATGATGGTGGATGGTATGAGGCTATTCTTTATGCAAGGTGACAATGCAAAGTGATAAAAGGGGATGCCTTATGTCAAATTATTTTTAGGAAAGGTTTTCTAACCATTCAAATTTTGGCCAATGTCTCGATTTGGATTGTCAAAGGGCTTGCTTGAAGGATTAAGTGACAAGGTGACAAAATGACAAGGATGACAATGACCAAAGGATTGAATTTTTGTTTGACTTGGTCCAATGACAATTTACTTTTTGAGACAATGGGTTGGAAAAGCAAGGAAATTTTTCCTATCCCAAAGTGTGCAAAATTGAGGACTTGATTTGACAAATGCGGTTCATGATGGAAAATGCGTTGCAGGAAGTGATTTGACAAAATTTTAGGCCGATTGCAAAGATTTTCTTTAGTTTGGAAAAGTTGTTTCAGATTTTGGCAAGTTTGATATTTATTTGTTGGAATTGTCTAAAAATAGTTATCAAACACATGGTGTTGTAAAAAATGAAAATCAATGACATAGAAGTCATTTAAAAAAAAATCCTATGGCTGTAAGGATAGTATTCTTATGGATCCCACGAACCACATATCCTTAGTGAATGAATTCATAAGGTTGGCCCCATAGGCTCCCCCTTATAATGCACTCACTTCTCAGAGCAACCAAGCTTCCAATCTCCATGAAACTCCCATGGAAGATTGAACATCTCTACTAAGAACTGCGTAGGTGCGGGTGCCTTGGCAACGACTGTTGCTGCACCAAAGAATAGAAGGTTTGTGGTTTTCTAAAACAAAGGATTTATTTCGGGCACCCATTTAGAAGGCCACACGAGAGGCATTATCATCCCAATCTACAGAGGTTACACTCTAAAGGTTTTGATGCACCGCAAGGGTACTGGGGAGTCAATTGTTGGTCCACAGGAATTTCTGTAATGCTAAGCTTTCCTTAACATTGAAATTTATATGTCGGTTGGGCATCGCTTGGCTTTAGCGCGTTTCTAGTTTGAGTCACTTTGGGGTGAGTAATTTTTCCCACCAAATCAGGTCCAATTCCTAGAGTCAATAAAAATTTCTCTTACACCCAGGATCGCACAAGTGTACAAGGGGAGAGGATACTTCTATTATTGAATCGGGGTGACACAAAAATAGATAAGTCTAGTTTTTTGATCACCTAGTTTGCACAAGGTGAGAGCATAATCACCTACCACCTTCAAGCACAATCAAGCAAAGTTCTTTAACCCCTTAATTAAATCTAAGTGAAACAAGAAGAGTTTCTTTTTAAAACACCAATGGAAGTGTTTGCTAATCTAAAACAAGCACAAATGGTTTTAGAAATAAAAGCATTGGACAATCAAACCTACAAAACCACTTGTTAGTAGTCTGAAAAGATGTCTTGGACCCACAAAAATTTAGAGCATTTTTTTTTTCTTGATCCAATTTGTCCTTTGAAGTGTTTATTTTTCCTACACATTCACAAAACCAACAACCAAGCCAAAACCCTAACAAGATAATTGTTCACTAATATTAGAGGGTTAGCTAGTCAAAATAAATTTGATTTTTGGAACTGTTTTTTTACATCAAAATTAAAAACACAGAAAATAGACCCTTACTAAAATTCAGAGAGCTTTCCAGAAATGTAAAGAAATCCAATTTTTTTTTGTTTTGCATCCATAATTATTTTTTTATGAAAAATAATTAAAAAATTATTAAAATTTCAAAACAGGTCCAAAAAATATGATTATTTTACTAAAGGTTCCTAGCATCATTCCAAATCTGCAACCGTTTGTGAGATATAAGCAAATCTTTTTGAAACCCTAATTTTGAAAGATCTATTTTTTGTCTAACTATTTTGTAGGAAAATTAAAAAAATAAAGAACATACCCCTATTGAAATTTGGAGAGATTTCCAAAAATGTAAAGAAATCCTAAAAATTCACTAATTTTCTCTCAAAATTGATTTTTCATGAAAATAAAAAACAAAATTATAAAAAAATAAAAAAAGTTCCAAAAACTTTGATTTTTGGATTGGAATCTCTTGATATTGTCTCCAACCTCCAAAAAACAAATTGTCAAAAAATATGCAGCCGTTTGATAGATATGGCCGAATCTTTGAAAACTAGGGTTTTGTCCCCAAAATGCTTCAAAACCTACAACAAAAAATATTCAACTCCAAAATTCTTCAAAATTTGTCAAAACATGTCAAGTTCACCAATGTAACTAAAGGAATTTTCCCAAGGGTTAGCAAATCAAATGCAAAGCATAAAAACCCAAAGTGATAATGAAGTGCAAATGAATAAAATGAAAACAAATGAAACAATCTCACCAAAATGTCTTCATCCTCCATGGCTGACCTCCATTATACCTTCTCAACTTGCTGAAAATATGATGTTTCCCTCAAATTTATGATGAACAATCTAATGATAATGACAAGCCCTAAGCAAATGTTGAAAGATTTAAATATAAAATTGCAAGAATGCAAGATGATGAAGAAGAAGTTGATAAAATTAAGAGACTAAGAGATCTCTCAAGACGAAGAAAAAATTGGTATTTTATAGAAAATGCAATTTTGTATGGACGGATGAGATTAAAGATAGATATGTGCCCTCGAATCCGTGGTCAAGATTCAAAATAACAACCCACAATTAGGGTTAGGGCAACATTAGGTCAAATTTAAAATGAATGGACAAGATTGATTTTTAGAAAATCAAATCAAGGGTTGATAATGCATGTGACAAGAAGATATTGGGCACATAAAACAAAGTTGTTGGAGAATCAAATAAGAATTTAAAATTATTTGATTCAAGAAGTGATGTTGACCTTTTGAATTAAAAATTAATTTAATTCAAAAGTGGTGGGGTCATGTGACAGTAAATAATTAATTTGAATTATTTACTAAAAAGAGGAGAATTAGAAAGTGAGACTATTTTAAATAAATAACTTTATTTAAAATGAGCACAGAAAAAGAGGTGGCTGGAAAATAAAATAATCTTGATGTTTGGAGGAAAAAGGTTATTTTGAATTCAAAAGGTGTGGTCACATGACAGTAAATAATTAATTTGAATTATTTATTAAAAGGAGGGAAATTAGTAAGTGAGACTATTTTAAATAAATAATTTTATTTAAAATGAGGGAAATGTGAAGGTGGCAATAATTAAATAAATTAAAGAATTTATTTAATTATAAGAGGACTTTTTAAGAATTAGTGACATATTAAATAAATAAATAAAATTTCTCTATTTAATAATCAAGAAGACATAATGGACAAAAATAATTAAATAAATTAAGAGATTTATTTGATTATAGGAAGACATTAGGAAATTAGTGACACATAATAAAATAAAAAAATTATTTATTTATTTAATAATCAAGAAGAATGAAGAGGACATGAATTAATTAAATAATTATGAATTATTTAATTAATAGCCAAAAGTGAATCAAGGACAATGAAAATGTCTTAATTATGCTAGGAAGAAAAAAATTAAAAAATAGAGCTTGCAGGCCTAGGTCATTTTTATGTGTCTACAGACACCTTTCTTCTAGGTATGATAAAAATATCAGAGTAATTAAGACATTGGCTGGAAGTGTTGTAATGGATATAACCAAGGAATTTATTTTTGAGGTTTTTAGACTCAATGTGGTTGCAAAAAAGGTTATAGACCTTACTTCTTTCAGAAGAAAATACAAGCAAGACATACATAGCTTTAGAGTGAAATGGATCCCTAGGTTTAGACATAAAATATTCTATGGAAAGTCATTGAGAATCCCTGATATTGAACATGAGCCTTTTGATGTCAAGTATTTTGAAGACTATTTCAGAAGCACATATTGGACATTATGCTAGGTGTTGGGACAAGATGCGGGCTAAAAAATGGAGTCACATCTTATGTATGTGACTCTTGATGTATAACATCCTTTTATCAATAGTGACTTTGACTATGCTAGCTTTTTAGTTGATGCTATTCACAATCGACTGGTGGACATTAAGAGAAGGCAAAGTGGTAAGGATTTAGAGGTGAATTTCATGTGGTATTATCTCCTTTTCCATATGATTTTGTACAAAGGGAAAGATCATTTCAACAATTTTTTACAACTGGACATGAAAGATAAAGAGGGAAATGATCTCCCAATGCAATGCTGGAACCATATTTGGGACAAACATTGTAGTGAGTCTGGCTATTATATTTTTGAGATTTTCTTTGTAAGAGAAGTCATGGCAAGGTTGGGTCGACCTAGAATTATATTGAGCAAGAAAATTTTGGATTTCCTTAGGCCCAAAGAATGCAGGCTAGAGTTAGGAGTACATCATAATTGGGGAGATTATTACCTCCATGAGAAATCAGTTGTTATTAGAGTACATGGCTACTCTCAAGGCCCCCATGGGCTACCAAATATGTATCACATAGGTTGGAATTCATGGAAATTATGTGGCAATTAAATGATATTGATCACTTTCATTTGGGAAAAAAAAAGAAAGGGTCTTTTTCCCCTTATGTTACTGCCTTTCAGATTTCACTTTTACCAGAGAGGGCTTAGATAGGCTGAAATAAATGCTTGGGGAATACAAGTTATCTCAATTAAATGTTAGGGATTTTGACCCTGAAGGTTTCATACAGGAGGTCAAGAAAAGACTCAGAAGGTCTGATTTTTTCCATCAAGTTGATTTAGATGAAGATGTCATAAGAAATTACAAGGATGAATCTGAGGTAAAAAAATAGAAAGGAAAAATGGATTGAATTCAACAAGGCAGAGGTTGCAAGGATAAAGAATGGTAAGGATTATCATGGAGCATTTTTTGATATTATTGACCCAATTACTAGGATTGAGGTCGTATTGAAGAATTTATATATATTTGTAGGTAGGCCCCTATCTTGGAAGAGAAACTAGCAAAGTGGCCTAGACCTAACCTTTCTACCAGAAGGCCCCAAGGGAATATTATTAGAGAAAATGTGCAATCAGACCCACCATAAGTCACTCCCTCTCCCTCCCCTAGCCATCAAAAAATCAATGTGGATCTAATTCTCCCCCAAGATAACAACCATAGAAGAGGATAAAAGTTGAGTATCTGCTATTGTTGGTTGAAAATCCAATTCCCATCAATCTAGATGAAAGTAAATATGTCCATATTACCATGGATGAAATTCAGTGATATATGTCATCCCCCCAAGAACAAATATTGTTGGCCTTCTTCAGCAAAGGTTCGAGTTGGACATGGCTATGAGGAGAGATAACATCAATGATGTGAGGGAATTAGCCTCTACACAATTCATGTCTGATGATGATTTTATAAAATTCTAAGAGTTTAAAGAGTTTTTTTGAGATCAAAGATGGAGGAGTACCTTAAAAGAGTTTAGTTGGCACAAGAAAATATGCCTAGAGAAAAGTATGATGAAGTAGCTACAAAGGTAATGGAAGAAATGAATTTTTAGTGGAAAAAATTACACCTAATGAAGGGAGAAGAATTGTGGAAGATAGTGGATTGCTACTGCTCCCTGAATGGGACATTGCTTCTACAATTGTCTTTGATACTATTAGGAAACAAGAAGGAGAAGTTTTATTCACAAAAGAGGAAGTAGAGATAGCATTTTCAAAATCTAGGTTCGATGAACATTGGGAAGCCCTTGCAATCTGGGCCCTTGCCCCAAATACAAACAAGCCTTCGATCGCTAAAGCATCAAAGAGTAAGGGTATCAAAGGGAGCTTGATTGTAAAGAGGATTTTTGACACCTCTCTCATTGAAGTTGTTGCATTAGTGGTAGATGTTGCCAATTTTAATGAATCTAGTGTTTGAAGGTTGCAAGATAGAATTAATACAGTGACCAAGGAACTTAATGGTCTCATGGAAGCTTACAACCATCATTTAGTATTATTGGCTAAACAAAAATCCCTTCTTGAAAGTGTGTAAGAAGCATGCTCCTCTTCTACAGTCCCCTTACTCATGTGATGATTGAAAATGTAGAGCTTAAAGAAAAGATTCAAATGCTGGAAGAGTAATTGAGAAATGCTCAACAAAATCAACAAAAGGAGAATGTGTGCATTGCAATGTTCATCTTGGAGCACATACTATCTAAAATATTAAGAAGACTAGAGAAATACCTGTGTTTCATATCCAAATTTGAGAAATACCATTACCAAAGTAAGTGGGGATCAAGAGCAGCTTAAATGTATATTTAAACAATGGATTGCTAGATTTTCATCTTCAGAAGGTATGTATAAGGGATCTAAACACACATATAATGCCCCACCTAGTATCTATGTTACTTTTGAGATTTTCAAGATGGAACAGAATCATAAAGGGTTTTTGGAAGGCATAATTGAAGTTACATAAGAAAGAATGAACTCTTTCATAAATATTGACAAAAGGGTTGTACCCTGCTTGTTAGAAGATAATGGGGAGTTGAAGATCCTAGATAAATGGAAGGATAGTTTTAATATTCTAATCCCCACACTCCTCCCTCTGATTTTCAAAGACAACAATCTTGATTTAAATCATCTTGATTCCTATTTAGAAAGGATGGTTGATGTAGAAAAAAATAGGAACTTTTTGTAGAGAGGCCAGTGCTTTACTTGATGCCAAGTATTATCAAAATTTGAAGAATTCAAAAAATCTCATAGCTCATGACTGGCCTTTTGAGGATATGATTAAGTCATGGGATGAAAAGTATATTTTTTTACCTGACATGTGAGTGGATCTATGCTTTTATTCCTATGCCTCCTATCTGAGAATTTGGTTGTCAAAAAGTTTTGGGATGAGGTTCTTCACTTCTTTGCTTGTTGCTTCCTTTTTTGATCTTTCATCTCATTCTCTATAAGCTCTATTTACACAATTTAAGCTATTTGATAGAACATATAGGAAATGTTGTAATTTTTCTCTATAATAACAAAATATGACTCAAAGACTTAAGTGTATTTATTTAATTTTGAATATTGGCCTATCTTTCTCTTTAGTATTGTATTCACTATCTTTTGAATCAAAATAGTCAAGGGTTATTTATAAGTTGTCATATCACATCATTTTTGTATGTAATGGATGCTGAACTATTAGCTTATGTTCAAGGAATGGATTAAGATTCCTTTCAATTATTTATCAAAGATTGTGTGAATGGTAATGCAATAGGAATTTATAAGTTGTGTGATAAGTGTTGTTCTTTAAAAATGACACAAAATCACATATCAAATTTAATATCATGGAATACAATATAAAATATCATCAACTACAGCTTGGAATATGATTCATGAAATGCAATATAAAATAAAATATCATGAAATGCAATGATTCATAATTTCATGTAATACAATATAAAATATCAACTAGAGTTTGGAAAATGATTCATGAAGTGTAGTATAAATACCTAAAAGTTTCTAATTCACTTCCATTTCCCAAGTCAAGTTAGGGTCCTCAAATTGACATTCAACTTGAGATAAACTAAAAGAGTCATCTTGATTTTGAGTCTGGTCTTCATTTTCTTCACCATGTGTCTCAAATTCAACATTCATTGTGCCATTGTCATTTGTCCTACTACCAGTGCCACCACTACTAGTGTTTGGAGTGTTGCACAACCCTCTTCTTTCGCATATGGACCTCCATATTGTGAGTTCCTTTTCAAAAGAAATTTTTTTGACATTATACATAGTTCCTTTCACCCTCAAGCAATTTTCCAAATTCTTGTCTAGTTTGTTTCTTATCTTTTATTTCAAAAATGCCAATAAACTAAAAACTCTCTCATCCTCCAATGACCCCAATATCATTGTTTGACATAAATCAACAAGTTTGAAATATTCTGATATCAAACTATGTAATATTTCACTTTGACCTAAGGTTGTCCAATCCTTTGTTATTGATCCCACTTCAAAGCCTAGCTTCTCCATGGAATAAATCTGGTCCTTCATACTTCTTGTAAAATTCTTATATTTTTGTCTAAGTTTATCTCCATTTATATTTCCTTCTATTGTCTACTCATTGTATTTTACACTTTTTGAAAAGTATTCGATCAAGATATTTAATTATCATGAAAATAGATTGGGCTATCTTGGTTTATCCAAAATTTAGGATACACAATACCCATGGCTTCAAGTATTTATTCTCGAGGGAATCTATTATAAATCTCTGAGGAAAGATATTTTGCAATTTCCTTTAAATTATCACTAACAGATTGAATAATGTCATTAAAATATTCTTTTGTAACAGGTGATAAGACAAGACTGGGGCAAAGAGTGAAATGGATTCGATGTTTAATAATGAATTTTAGTTTGGTCTATATGTGTCAATCCGAGACGTAAACTGATGAAAGGTATTGTGGAAATCGGAACAAGGGCTGAGATTCATGAGATGAGTGGTTATGAATGCATCCTAGATGAAAATAAACTTACAAAAAATCAATATAATTTTGGTGATAGGAATTGTCACTTCCTGGCAACATAAGCTACATAAATTATGCAAGTAAATTTTGAAACAACTTAATCAACAAATATCAAAATGAAAGACAAAGCGATTAATTTTGCAACATGGAAATAAAACGTAAATCATTAATATATATAAATGTAACAATCAACTAAAATTATGGCACTCAAAAACATATTCTACAAATTTAATCAGCTAAAATCAAAACACATGAAAAATATGTAAGACCCCTCCGTTTTGCTCTTTTGATCAAACAGTGTTCTGTTTGGTTAGGCCTTATTTTTTGTTAGTGCTTTGACTGTGGTACTCGGTTACTATTTGATCACTATCTATATTGTGATGTGGTGATGTATTTTGATGTGATGATACTTTATTTAGATGTTATCATTATGGCATGTTTTGAATTAGCATAACTAGATATTCGAATTAATGAGGTATTATTCTTTGGATTAAACTATTATGTTAGATTTGTCAGTTAGTAATATTGTATTGGTGAAGGGGATGGATCGCATCACTCGCTTACGAGTGCCCTATGATTCTATGATTCCCTCTTCACAGTGTGCTTTAATTATGACATATATATGCATGTGGATATACTCTTTGTTCACAGGTTGATAGGTACAGGACATTGACTCCACTTGGTTTCACAGGGTTGAGCATGTCCATTGCCCAACGGTATTCGATTGGGAGATAGTAGCTAGGTTTTTCGTGCTAAGTCGTCACCCTAGTCATAGTGTGTCGTCGATCTTAGTGTGGTTCAGTTGTTTTAATATTGTTCAATTTGCCTCAATTTTATTTATATTGCAAGTTGAAAAGGGTAGTTAAATGGCTTTATATATATTTAAGTTGTTGATTAGATTAATATAGTTATAATGTGGAAATTGTTATTTAAAGTTATTAATTAATTTAATTTAATTAATAAAATAATTTAATCTTGGATTAGATTTATTTTATTGAATTAATTAAATTAATCAAATTGAATTAAGCAATTCATTTTAGAAATGATTGGATATTTTGTTGAAATTGAAAAAAAGAATGAAAGAAAAGGTTGTAAATTGCATTTTTAGAAAATTGGAATTTAAAAATTGAAATTAGAGATATTTTCCATTTCTATTTTTTGAAATTTATGAGGGTTGGTGCATGATATTTTTGGAAGAATTTCCTTATTATTGAAATTTTCTTCACAATTTAAAAAAAAA
This sequence comes from Sequoiadendron giganteum, assembly GCA_007115665.2. Taxonomy (NCBI): domain Eukaryota; kingdom Viridiplantae; phylum Streptophyta; class Pinopsida; order Cupressales; family Cupressaceae; genus Sequoiadendron; species Sequoiadendron giganteum. The sequence goes on from CM021100.1 coordinate 591,409,536, forward strand.
AGTTTTGAAATTTGAAAATAGAAGAGAGGAGGAATTGTGGCATTTTTGTGGGTTTTGGATTGAAGCTGTGAAAATTAGTGGATCTCAAGTTAGAAGTTGAGCACCATCTGGATCCCTTCACAAACTCAAGGAAATCAGGTTCATGCCTTTAAATTAGTTGCTTTCAAGTTTTAATTGTATATGTGTTGTTGAAAATCTTGTGGGAAAACATGTGAAAACTGTTGTATGATTGCAAAAGAAACTTAGTTGGATTCTTGTTTTCAAATTGAGAATAAAACATTTGTTTAGCAATGGATTGCTTCAAAGAAAAATAAAAAAAATGAGATTGATGGTTGTATATGGATGTTTCTACTTTGTTCTTCTTCAATTTGTGTTGCAATATGGTTATGGAAATGTATATATATATCTTTCTAAAAATATATATATATTTAAAAGAGGGGATTATGTTGTTAAAAATAAATTTAAAATACCCTGTGTGTAAGGGCACGGATTTCAAAATCCGTAGGCTTATTTGCTTGGTTTTAAAAAAAAAAGATTTTGTTTGCAAGAGGCGTTGGGTGCTCACCTCCCCACCACGCCCCCATGGGAAGCACGTGGGGAGAGAGTAGCGCCCAGCGCAACTCCCCCACTCACCGTGGGCTGCGCAATGACCACCCTAATGGTGGTCGACTGTGCTTTGCATAGCCATGCCACCATTAGTGGTGGCTGGCTACGCACAACCACCGCTTGGCCACCTCCGCTACCCCTATCAAAAATGTGCCGCTACCTATATAAAATCTTCGGTTGGCACCCTAAACAGTGCCCCTTGCATTGCGCATGTGGCTCGAGGTAGATGCAGCCCAAACCCTAAAGGTTGGTGTGTCGCCCGAGGTCAGTCGACTTGGCTTTTAAAAATAATAATAAATATATTAATAATTTTAATATTATATTTTATAATATTAAAATATTTATTAATAATATTTTGTATTATATTATATAATATTAAATATTGATATATATTAATAATATAATATATATAAATAATATAATATATATAAATAATATATGTATATATACACGATATTAAGATATATGTAATATGTGTATATATATGTATTATTTTGCATATATATATATAATGGAGATTAAATTTTAGTATACATATATATTTTGTGTTAAATATATATATATATATGTATAGGAATTAACTTATTGATTTAAATGATGCATGATTTAAATGTAATTTGAAAATTTTTAAATCAATATGCAATAGTCAAATTAGTGGATTTATTTTAAAAATAATATTATTTGAAAGGTCAAATATTGAATTTAAAAGAAATGTGTTTAATGGCGAAATTAATTGATTTCGTTTAAAATGATTTAGTTTGCAAAGCAAACAATTATTTATTTTCACGATATATTCTGAAATTATAGAAGTAAATGCTTATTTTATTATTTAAAGCAATAAGGGAATTAAGTGTTGGCTTAAATTTCATCTTGTCTGAAAGAGACATATGTTTAAATCAGTTTTATTGAACAATAAATTACTGATGTTAATAAGGGAAAGGGATTTAGTAAATCCAAAATTAGTTTAATTCCTCGCAACTTGCCTTCGTGATTATTTCTGCTATGTTCATGCTTGGGGAAATGGGATAAGAGTCTTAAATATGTAAGTCTTCCAGAGGACCCTAGAGGTTGGGGGTTGTCATTTTGTGATGTCTACCTGTATGAATTTCCTTGGGTAGTGCATGGTGTCTAATTAGTGTTGAACCCGGTTTCCACGAACAAGGATGTTTTGTGCCTCCTAGTAAGGAGTGGTTTTATGATTGTTGTTACCTCCAGTGTTTGGAGAGGGTTTGAATTATGTTTCCTCTTGAGAAAGGAGTGGTCGTGGTATCTTGTTTGTTTTCACTTTGTTACCCTTGGAGTTTGGGATGGTATGTGTGTTGTCCAGTAGAAGAGTGGCTTTCGTAGGGGCCAGAGCCCAAAGAGGTAAACTGGGAAAACTTCAGATGTGGTTTAATCAAGTGATAACTAAAAAAAAATTAGAAGATTAGGTGGTACTTCTCACTAATCAAGATAATTATGCCTCACTCATAGACACAAGGGCTCGTTTAGACTTGGGATGAGTGGGAAGGCCTGGAATGGCAAGGTCATCTATCTTGTTTGTATGAAAGGTATTTGATTCCGCATGAGTGAGTATGGGGGTCGAGATTCGGTTGAGGCCACTAGGATAACCCATAGTGGGGTTTAGAGCCTATGAAGATTCCTAGAGGACAACCCATGATGAGCTGTGTCTTGAAACTCTGTCTAGGACATAGTTGGTATTCAATTTTATGGGTATGGTTTCCTTAACATACCTGATGTGACCATAGTTGCTATTTGATTATTATGTGTATGGTTCTCTTAACATACTTGATCTGCTTTATATCTGGAATCAATGTGACCATGTTAGAGTTGTACTTATGTGGTACTAGAGTTGTACTGGAGTTGTAATCGTGATGTACTTGTGTTGTACTTGTGTGGTACATGTGATTGGCTATTTCAGTTGGTTCAGTTCATGTTATCATGTGTCTAGAGGTAGATGGTCTTGTCTCCTAGCATGGGGGGTGGGCCTTTGGGTTCCACTTGGTTGGGTTCTTTCTTCATGTTCATGTGGATGAGACTTCAAGTTGGAGAACTCATGGAATTCAGTTTCAGTTCATGCTTTGTTTCATTTCAGTTGAATCTTGCAATTTATTACCCCTCATTTTTTATCGAGGTGGAAGATGTAATTTGTAATTATGTTTATTGGACTTGCCTGATTCGGGGAATGAGTGATGTAATCACCTTATTCAGCTATTGATATTGTAATCATATGGTATTCCTTTTATGGTGATGTAATTTATCTTGTATGGAATGTATGCGTACTTAATATCTTGAGTAGATGTTTTGTTTTCACTTATGTTGTTTGTGGGTTGTTAAGTAATCCCAGTCTCGTAACCTTAGGGGATGTTTTCAATGGGAAGCGAACTTGTATATTAATTGTACTTAAAAAAAAAATTAGCCTATTTAAGTAGTTTTTTGCAACTTCCTCTAGGGTTGCGTGGCAAGGCGTTACACATGGTATCAAAGCCAAGGTTTAAACAATGGGTTCTTTGGGTACATTTGTGCCCACTGTGTTGTCCCTGCAAATTGTTAGTGGAATGGTTAAGTGGTCACGTGTTCATGGCTTTTACTTTAGCATGAGGTACTCTATGGAAAGAGTAGCATGAAAGTAACCTGATAAAAGGTTTTGGTGGGAAAGTTATGATACGTATCACATGGGTTATGGAATTGGATGTTCCTATGGGATTATGTATGTAGTTGTACTGCTGTAATGTAAGAAACCAAAAATTATATCTTGTTTGAGAGTCGTGGATACACTCTGGGTCATGTGGATTGCGTACTCATTCCGCACCACATGAGGGCTATTATCATTCTAGTTGGATGTTGTTTCCTCCTTCCTCGTTTAGTGGCTAGTAACTAGTCACACAGTGTTGTACAGTGAAATGCTAAAGATTGTGAACTTTCTTTTGGTTATTGATGATTTGTTTTAAGTTGATTGTGAGTTCCGACACTTTGTTATATTTGATTTTAAAGGTTTAGCCACAACTTGTGATCTTATTTTCTTATAACCCTAGTGGTTATATATTTTTGATTCAGTGTTGAAATTGTGCACATTTATTGCCTTATTGTTGAAATGGAACTTTAATTTTCTCTTCTTTATGAACTTGGTGGCTAAGCTAGTTATCTTTGTTGTTTTCAATGTCGGTTATGTGTTGTATTGTGATTCCTCTCCAAGGATGTATGAGACAGACTTGGTGAGTGTGTACGAGGAAGTATAAGTAGGAAACATTGAGGATGGGGGTATGTGAGGTTGTTTTGCAGTTAGGACCCACTACTCACCTTGGTGTGATGACTATCTCTTGGAGGTTGATCACCTTATACAACAAGAGATAGGTCATTGTGGTCTTGTTTGGATGGTCTCACTCTATGTATGACCTAACACCATCAAGCCACTGGTATGATGTTTGGGATAATTGAGGTGGTATTTGTTCTTGTTTCGTGGATTCTTCTATTACAGTTTGGTATGTTTCTTTTCGGTGTCCAAATGGACCCTTGTGTAGTCTTGTGATGAATCTCGGTGATGTGTATTGGTACATATGTGTATTATGTGTGATAATCCACGGTCATGTGCTTTTGGAGACTTGGTTGGTGGTTGCTTCTCCATGCTGTCTGAATTGGATTGACAGTGTTCTTGGTTGGATTGTATACAACACGGGTTGTTGTTGTTTATGTGTTGAGGTATGGAGTGGTTCGGTTTGGAACCCTTGGTTATGTGTGACTGCATGAATTTTTCACTAGGGGTTTTTGCAAGCTTCTAGGAGTAAGCCTGACCCTAGGGAGGGAGGATGTAAGACCCCTTCGTTTTGCTCTTTTGATCGAACAATGTTTTGTTTGGTTAGGCCTTATTTTCTGTCAGTGCTTTGACTGTGGTACTTGGTTACTGTTTGATCACTATCTATATCGTGATGTGGTGATGTATTTTGATGTGATGATACCTTAATTAGATGTTATCATTATGGCATGTTTTAAATTAGCATAAGTGGATATTTGAATTAATGAGGTATTATGCTTTGGATTAAATTATTATGTTAGATTTGTCAGTTAGTATTATTGTATTGGTGAAGGGGATGGATCACATCACTCGCTTACGAGTGCCCTATGATTATGCAATTCCCTTTTCATGGTGTGCTTTAATTATGACATATATATGCATGTGGATATACTCTTTGTTCACAAGTTCACAGGTACATGACATCGACTCCACTTGGTTTCATAGGGTTGAGTGTGTCCATTGCCCAACGGTATTCAATTGGGAGATAATAGCTAGGTTTTTCGTGCCAAGTCGTCACCCTAGTCATAGTGTGTCGTCGGTCTTAGTGTGGTCCAGTTGTTTTAATATTGTTCAATTTGCCTCGATTTTATTTATATTGCAAGTTGAAAAGGGTAGTTAAATGGCTTTATATATATTTAAGTTGTTGATTAAATTAATCTGGTTATAATGTGGAAATTGTTATTTAAAGTTATTAATTAATTTAATTTAATTAATAAAATAATTTAATCTTGGATTAGATTTATTTTATTGAATTAATTAAATTAATCAAATTGAATTGAGCAATTCATTTTGGAAATTATTGTATATTTTGATGAAATTGAAAATAAAAAATGAAAGAAAAGGTTGTAAATTGCATTTTTAGAAAATTGGAATTAAAAAATTGAAATTAGAGATATTTTGCATCTCTGATTTTTGGAATTTATGAGGGTTGGTGCATGATATTTTTGGAAGAATTTCTTTATTATTGAAATTTTCTTCACAATTTTAAAAAAAAAGTTTTGAAATTTGAAAATAGAAGAGAGGATGAATTGTGGCATTTTTGTGGGTTTTGGATTGAAGCTGTGAAAATTCATGGAGCTGAAGTTGGAAGTTGAGCACCATTTGGATCCCTTCACAAACTCAAGGAAATCAGGTTCATGCCTTTAATCAGTTGCTTTCAAGTTTTAATTGTATATGTGTTGTTGAAAATCTTGTGGGAAAACATGTGAAAATTGTTGTATGATTGCAAAAGAAACTTAGTTCGATTCTTGTTTTCAAATTGAGAATAAAACATCTGTTTAGCAATGGATTGCTTCAAAGAAAAAGAAAAAAATGAGATTGATGGTCGTATATGGATGTTTCTACTTTGTTCTTCTTCAATTTGTGTTGCAATATGGTTATGGAAATGTATATATATATATATACATATATATATCTTTCTAAAAATATATATATATTTAAAAGAGGGGATTATGCTATTAAAAATAAATTTAAAATACACCATGTGTAAGGGTGCGGATTTCAAAATCCGTAGGCTTATTTGCTTGGTTTTAAAAAATAAAAAAATAATTAAAATAAAATAAAATAAATAAATAAAAGAAGATTTTGTTTGGGGAAGGTGCTGGGGGCTTACCTCCCCATCGCGCCCCCATGGGAAGCGCTTGGGGAGAGAGCCGCGCCCAGTGCAGCTCCCCTACCCATAGTGGGCTGCGCAGTGACCACCCTAATGTTGGTCAGCTGTGCTTTGCACAATCGCGCCACCATTAGTGGTGGCGGGTTGCGCATAGCCACCGCCTGGTAGCCTCCGCTGCCCTTGTCAAAAACACATTGCCGCCTGTATAAAATCCGTGGCCGGTGCCCTAAACAACGGCCCTTGCATTGTGCACGGGGCCGAAGGCAAACGTGGCCCAACCCTAAAGGTTGGCATGCGGCCCGAGGTTAGTCGACTTGGCTTTTTAAAAAATAATAAATATATTAATAATTTTAATATTATATTTTATAATATTAAAATATTTATTAATAATATTTTGTATTATATTATATAATATTAAATATTGATATATATTAATAATATAATATATATAAATAATATATGTATATATACATGATATTAAGATATATGTAATATGTGTATATATATGTATTATTTTGCGTATATATATATATATATATATATATATATATATATATATATATATATAATGGAGATTAAATTTTAATATACATATATATGTATAGGAATTAACTTATTGATTTAAATGATGCATGATTTAAATGTAATTGGGAAAATTTTAAATCAATATGCAATAGTCGAATTAGTGGATTTATTTTAAAAATAATATTATTTGAAAGGTCAAATATTGAATTTAAAAGAAATGTGTTTAATGGTGAAATTATTTGATTTCGTTTAAAATGATTTAGTATGCAAAGCGAACAATTATTTATTTTAACGATATATTCTGAAATTATAGAAGTAAATGCTTATTTTATTATTTAAAGCAATAAGGGAATTAAGTGTTGATTTAAATTTCATCTTGTCTAAAAGAGACGTATGTTTAAATTAGTTTTATTGAACAATAGATTACTAATTTTAATAAGGGAAATGGATTTAGTAAATCCAAAATTAGTTTAATTCCTCGGAACTTTCCTTCGTGATTATTTCCGCTATGTTCATGCTTGGGGAAATGGGATAAGAGTCTTAAATATGTAAGTCTTCCAGAGGACCCTAGAGGTTGGGGGTTGTCATTTTGTGATGTCTACCTATATGAATTTCCTTGGGTAGTGCATGGTGTCTAATTAGTGTTGAACCCGGTTTCCACGAACGGGGATGTTTTGTGCCTCCTGGTAAGGAGTGGTTTTGTGATTGTTGTTACCTCTAGTGTTTGGAGAGGGTTTGAATTATGTTGCCTCCTGAAAAGGAGTGGTTGTGGTATCTTGTTTGTTTTCACTTTGTTACCCTTGGATTTTGGGATGGTATGTGTGTTGTCCAGTAGAAGAGTGGCTTCTGTAGGGGCCAGAGCCCAAAGAGGTAAACTGGGAAACCTTCGGAGGTGGTTTAATCAAGTGATAACTAAAATAAAATTTAGAAGATTAGGTGGTACTTCTCACTAATCAAGATAATTATGCCTCACTCATAGACATAAGGGCTCGTTTAGACTTGGGATGAGTGGGAAGGCTTGGAATGGCCAGGTCATCTATCTTGTTTGTATGAAAGGTATTTGATTCTGCATGAGTGAGTATGGGGGCCATGATTCGGTTGAGGCCACCAAGATAACCAATAGTGGGGGTTAGAGCCTATGAAGATTCCTAGAGGACAACCCATGACGAGCTGTGTGATGGAACTCTGTCTAGGACATAGTTGGTATTTGATTTTATGGGTACGGTTTCCTTAACAGACCTAATGTGACCATAGTTGGTATTTGACTATTATGTGTATGGTTCTCTTAACATACTTGATCTGCTTTATATTTGGAAGCAATGTGACCATGTTAGAGTTGTACTTATGTGGTACTAGAGTTGTACTCATGATGTACTTGTGTGGTACATGTGATTGGCTGTTTTAGGTGGTTCAGTTCATGTTATCATGTGTCTAGAGGTAGATGGTCTTGGCTAGGATTCCTTGTTACTATCTCCTAGCATGGGGGGTGGGCCTTTGGGTTCCACTTGATTGGGTGGTGTGCACCTAAATCCATTGGGTTCTTTCTTCATGTTCATGTGGATGAGACTTCGAGTTGGAGAACTCATGGAATTCAGTTTCAGTTCATGCTTTGTTTTATTTCAGTTGAATCTTGTAATTTATTACCCCTCTGTTGTTATTGAGGTGGAAGATGTAATTTTTAATTATTTTTATTGGACTTGCCTCATTTGGGGAATGAGTGATGTAATCACCTTATTAAGTTATTGATATTGTAATCATATGGTATTCCTTTTAAGGCGATGTAATTTATCTTGTATGGAATGTATGCGTACTTAATATCTTGAGTAGATGTTTTATTTTCATTTATGTTGTTTGTGGGTTGTTAAGTAATCTCAGCCTCGTAACCTTAGGGGATGTTTGCAATGGGAAGTGAACTTTATTAATTGTACTTAAACAAAAAAAAAAATAGCCTGTTTAAGTAGTTGTTTGCAACTTCCTCTAGGGCTGCGTGGCAGGGCGTTACAAAATACTTTGCAAAAAGTAAATATTTCCAGTTAATCGATCGATGAAGAGTGGGCACACTTTCCTCCCTAGTTAATTGATGAATACAGAAATTGAGTAATTTCTACGTTGGATTGTTTAGCAAAATGATATTTTTATTTCTCAAAGATAATATAGAAAAATTTCCATACAAAGGTTTGTCTACGCTGCTTATATATACATAGCCTATAATATCTACATACAGGAATAGATAACTTATTGTTTTCGCCTACATCCAGCAAACTAGAAGAAACAAAATATGTGTTACTAAAAACAAATCCATTATAACAATAAATGAAAATAGAATACGTGAAGATTTTGTAGATATTTCTCCAACAATTTAGCAGCACATCTCCATCACAAGTTTTTCTCTAGCTACCAAACATGTCCCCTTTTACCAACTAATATTTGTAGTTTCCTCAAGAAAGCACATCCACCATATAGCTAGCAGTGTTTCCTTCATCATGATTTTCCACACAGGATACAATGGTGCTGAAGTAGCCACTATGACATGGATTTATTATATTACAAATATCTCTACATGAAATAGATTCATGTGGATGAGGAATACATGCAAGAAGTGCCACGAAGAACCAAAGGAAGGTCTCCATTATATAAAAAAATGCACAGTCAACTCTAAATAGGTAATTGATGCCACCTTGGAGGCTAATTTCATGACAAAAATAAATTATTGGTTAAAGAGTAATGCAAAGAAGTTCTTGACCAAAAAATAATAGGAAGATATTTTACATAAAAGGTGATAGGAAATTATTGTGATCTACATGCTGCAAGATTTATTTTCCAAGGATTGAAATCATAATGCTTATTAGTAAAGACAACCAATCATTAATTTCCATATTTTATCCAAAGCTATATTAAATACCACTTATATATATTTAATCATATGAAACATAAAATGGTGAAATAGTATGATATGAAACAGAAATGGAATGTGGAAGTGGATATGAAGGTAGATGAAATAGGCTACAATGTGGCATAAAATGGGACATAATTGGCTCTCATCAACAAGTAATTCTCTGATATATCACCTTCATACAATGGTACATTGGCATCTCAAATCCACATGCACATATACATAAGTTCTCACTTGCATTAAATTGTAAATAATTAAAATCTATAATTTTCTACTAGATTAAAAAATTTGGGCTTTTAGAATTTAGATCTAAATATAGATGATCAAGGGCCATGCATGTCATTCTACATAGTTTGGTATATTCATTAATATACATAGTTTTGTCTTAGGCTTTCCTCACAAGATTGTTCATTTCCTCCAACATGGGGAGAATACTAGCTAAATTCAAGAGTGTCTCTATATCGCTTAACTTATGTAAGAGGTTAGGAGATTTATCTAATATGTTGTGATGCTTGTACATTACTCCAATCAAGGATCAATATTCTAAAAGAACTCATTGCATTTTTCCATGCAAGGATATCCATTTGGTTTCAACATCCTTGAAAATCTTGTTTCTTGTTGTTATTTCCTCAGTAAATTTTTGAAATTCTATGAAACATTTGGGACTTCAAAATAAGTATGTGTAGAGCTTGAGAACTAGATTTTCAACTTTTTATATTGTAGGAAACTTTCTTACAATTCTAAATGCTAAATTCATTTTGTGGGCCATGCAGTGAATTCCAAGAATGTATGGTGCACAAGTAGTTTGTAAATTTATGAAAAAATTGGTCCTATAACCTTGCAATACTGTAGCTCCATCAACTCCAAAAAACACTAACTTTTTGGAAATTTTCAAGTCATCCATACCTCCAATTTCATTCAAATATTTCTTGACTAGTTCAAATAGATTTTGCGATGTTGAACTTTCCTTCATTTTATGAACATAGAGAAGATGAGCTTGGCAGACATTTTTTATAGTATACACATGCATACAGACCCAAGAAGTATTATCTACCATAGTAACTTCATCTAAAGATAATGCAATGAAGTTTGACTCTTTTACTTTATCCTTTAAATCTTTATTTTCCATTGTAGCAAGACAATTTTCCCATTCCCACCCTTTGTTTATCGACCAATGTATGCTAGGAAAGTGAGGAACACCCAAAAAATATAATAAATTAAAATATTCTAGGTAGTCTATCATAGGACACCCTCTGAACAAAATATGAAAAACAACACTTATCTCAACAGTTTTTTCTAGTTGTGCTCCTTCCATTACTTTTCCAAATTGAGGCTCAATTGTACCTCCACATGCAGCAAGCTTCAACATTCTTTTCTTATGCTCTTCATATTTTGTGGCCTACTTAACATGAAAACATTCTTCCTTTGATTTCCATCATACTACTAATTGTTCCTTTCCGTCTATGATTTGTTTTTCATAAACTTTACCGATATTATTTTCTATAGTGTCAAGCTTTAGCTATAACTTCTTGTCTCTTTTAGATTCCAGCTACAATTCATACACTTGCATTCTGTTGGAGGTTCATCTTTGTTTGCTTTCTCCACTACTACAATGAATGGGTACTTTGACACCCAATCAAGCTGAAAATTTTGTCATTTCCCACACGTGCTCCATTTTTTATTTTCCTTTTCTTTTCTTGCTACCAACATCATCCAAGTCAATTATCTCATTGTGGATAACCAAGGTATCCCTTGGAACATTGTTTATGGTATTTCCATCCTCATTTGACTCATTTAACTCAATGACAATCTCACCCTGACCTTCTAGTGGCGATGAGGTATTGTGAATTTCTTCTTCATCAATATTAGGTGGAAGAGTTGATGATGTAGCTCTATCTTGATTTGATGGATCAGAAGCATTTCCAATTCCAAAGTAAGGATATATGGTAACTCTATGTTTTTGGCATTTTGATGGCTTCCCAGTCCCTTCACCACCCTAAGGAGTCTTACCCTTGTTGCACTTGCTGCTTGACATATAGATCTCTCACTTTGAATAAAATTTGGAAAAAAATGTCTTCTTGTTTAAGAAGGATAGAGAATGTAGATCCCATTCCCTACTCAATATCATTTTAAGATTGAATAAAGAATGGAAAAGAGAGAAATAAATATTATAACACTATGAAGCAATGATCACTCACCTTTAAGTTTAGGTTTTCACTAAATTGATATTTGTTAATGTAGGAATTCATGTTTTGTAAGTTTGTAACTTTCCTACGATCAAATTCAAGGTTCCAAGTCCAACTTTTGAATCGAGAGCTCACAAGTTAAGAACTGAACAAAATGTGTAAGAATAAATGACAATTTTGATTGTATTTATATCAATCCATATTTGGTGAATTCCACGAGATTTTTAAATGGTATATTAAAAATTTGGCGAATCTTGCGTTATTATAAAACAATATGTAATTTTCAACGTGATTATGGTCCTAAAATTAACATGGAGGTGTCACAACAATTGGCAAAATGTGTCCTCGAATGTAATTATTTTTAAATGTTATTGGTGAAATGGGTCCTCATAAGCAACTATTTATAAATTTTAACTGGCGAAACAGGTCCTCATAAGCAACAATTTGTAAGTTATAATTGGTGAAATTGGTCCTAATACACAATGTTATTTTAATAGTATTGGAAAATATGTATGTGATTTATTACATGCTTCTGAGATTCTAGGCGAAAATATTAATTGGTCCATTTGAAACTATTAGAAACTAAAATCACCTACATGCAATCACCTGTCACATGCAAAAGACATTCAGAACAAACAAGAAGTTCTGTAAACCTCAAAGTGTAAAATTCATTATTAGAATCTTGGTTATTACAAAGAGATCAATCCTTATGAAGGAGATCAAGAAACCCTAAAAAAGGAAACCCTAAATGAAAACCCCAGTGTGCACACTTAATAATTAATAAATAATTATTAATGTGCCTAAGTTTAGCTTAAGCAACTAAAGGAATAAGTGACTTAATTAATTAACCAGTATGATATAATTAATTAAGCATAATAACTTATTACTCTAACACCCCCCCTTAAGATGAACTTAGGATGAAGCTAAAACACTAGAAGAAGATGCATGCAAGCAAAGATGGGTCCCGACAACTAGGCCTGATCAGGTACCCATTTACAAATGCAAGAAAGAGGTAGAGGAGGAAAATCCAGTGGGACAAAACCCCCCTATAATGAGATGCCATGCTGCAAAGAAGCACTGGAAGAACTCTGTAGAGTAACACTGGAACCAAAATCGAGCAAGCAAGGAAAGATACTTTTGTCTACTATTGAAACCGGATGAGAGTCACTGATTGACTCAAGGAATCATGATAAAAGCAACAATAGACTCGATGCCTCGGAACACTCAAAAAACTCCAAATGAGAACAACCCTGGAATCCATAAAGCAACAGTAGATGAAATGATGATGACAGAATCTGGAAGCTGTGAATCTCGATGTCAATGTCAAAATAAGATTGAAACTCTTCCATGGGAAAAATTACCATAAGGACTCTGGAACATTAACCACAAATGTAGTGGCCCTCAAACTAAGATGGATCCGATGCAGATCATTAACCATAGGCTCTCAATCTAAAGTGTGAACCAATATGAATCTAATATGTGTCAAGCTAAGACAAAAATGTGGCTAAAGAAACTAAGAAACTAGATTACAACCCATGCGAGTTGCCATCAAAATAAAATGAATATTATTATGCAAGAAACCCCCCTGATGGAACTTTATAAGAGTTCATTTATTATAATCCCCAATGAATGCAAAAGGAGAGAATTCCTAAACATGCATAAATAAAAAATTAAAAAATACCTCAAATCTATGTTGAGGACTGAACCAGCTTTCCAATGCCACAAGAATGGTGAAAAAAATATCATCGAGTCAAAAGATATACCCTCTGGATTGAAAAACACAAGTTCTGAGTTCAAGGACCTGCAAAACTAAATTGGATCAAAATTAGAAAAAACTACCAACACCACTAGATTGGAATTGGAATCAGCTTTCCAATGGTATCTCGTTTGGAAAAAAAGGACACTGTACGCAAAAGTTATGCCCAATTTCGTAAAAGTGCTCCAATTTGGCCAATAAGGCCTTCAGGTAGCCCAAGGGGCTAAAAAATATTCGGCCCCTGGTCCTGTGCGTGACCAGGGGTTGGAATGCAGGGGGTTGGGGCAGAGACCCTAGTCATCCATATGACCGTGCTAGTGCTGAAGGAGCCGGCCAGGGGCTGGGCACATAACACCCGGTCCCCCATATGACCGCGGCGGCTAGTGTTAGAGCCCGCAGGGGCTGGACTCAAGCCGACAGTTGGTAGGCAGAGCCAAGCTAGCGGCGGTGGTGGGATGGGGGAGCCACCAGTGGTAGTGGCTGCTGGGTGGTCGCCTGGTGGCTGCTTGGCAGCAGATTCCTTTTGTACTGCAGGCGCAAGCGCGACTCCCAAAAAAAGCACTTTTTAATTTTTTTTTCAATTTTCATGAAAAAACCTACCTTGAAATACGTGTTGGGGAAGCCGTATGGCCTCCCTGGCAAAAATTTTTTTCCCTCCAAACCAACTTTGCCAAAATCGATGAAACGAAGGGAAATCTTAGGGTTTTGGGGCGCTGCGAACACGATGGAAGTGTTCGTTTTGCTCCAAGATGCTCCGAAAAATAGGCTACCTCCAGAGCTTCCAAAAAATCAGCAAACATAAAACCTTCACAGATCTAGCAAATCATGACCAAAACCTGCAAAATGAAAGCCAAACTTGACTTTTTCCAACGCTCTGAATCCAATGGTGAAGCCCAATCTGATCCAAGATGTTACATAAATAAACTCAAGGCATGATACCCTTGAGCAACCCCGAACGAATTCTGCAATGAATTTCTCCATAATTTGAGAAGGGGCTGCATGTCAAGGCTCTAATAACATGTTAGAAACTAAAATCACTTGTAGGAAATCACTTGTCACATGCAAAAGACATTCAGAACAAATAATAAGTTATATAAACCTCAAAGTGTAAAATGCATTATTAGAATCTCGGTTATTACAAAGAGATCAATCCTTATGAAGGAGATCAAGAAACCCTAAAAAAAGAAACCCTAAATGAAAACCCTAGTGTTCACACTTAATAATTAATAAATAATTATTAATGCGCCTAAGTTTAGCTTAAGCAACTAAAGGAATAAGTGACTTAATTAATTAACCAGTATGATATAATTAATTAAGCATAATAACTTATTAATCTAATAGAAACACATAGTTTGTTATGGAGAATTTATTACTTAAATATTCCTCATTAATAATCAATGGTGAATGGACATGCATTGGACCGATAATTCATAAAATATAAGTGATTTGGCCACCCTATTGGGTGCAATTAATTCACCAATTTTGACTTGGACGATATCTAATATTCATCCATTTGTGAAGATTCACAACTAAAGTTATCCTTGGGTAACATAACAGTGAAGGACCACATAAGTGGGGGAAATATAAATGAAAATTGACAAGGGATTACATACTGATGAGAAATAAGGCTAACAAATAGGGTCAAGACACATGGAAAGGGGAAAACCATGAAGAATTTATAATATACAAACACAATAATGGATAGAAATGTGTCAACATATCTTATCTAGAGTATAAACTAAAATGAGTGATAAAAGAAGTAAAAGGAATAATAAGGAATTCAATTTTAATTATTATATCATTTTCCATTAGCTTTATATAATCTCTAAATGAGATATTCATTTAGGTTAAATGAAACATTTCCTTCACAATCCCTCACCATCTTCCTTTTATTACCATAGTTCTTATATGCCTAGATCACCATATTAGGATTAGTAAAGTAGTAATTAGGAAAAAAATCCTTAAGAAATTATAGTTTCTAATTAATTTTACTAGCCTAGATATGAATTCCTATTGTAGAAAATATTCAAATAGGCCCCATTTAGAAATGATAGTTTTTGCACCTTTGATGTCAACCTTCTTATCAATGAAAATTCTTGGTAATAATAGGCCCTTACCCATATTTTTTTATATTTATTTGATGCTTATTGGATTTTTTTTACATATTCACAATAAGATCTATCTAGAGCCATCTAATCCTCTTAATATAGGGAATAGTTTCATAGAAATTTAAGAGTAATTTTTATCGAGGTCTTGTCATAAAGCTAGTATAGAAAGAAAAATTTAAAAGACAAATCCTATCTCAACAAGTTAATTTGTAATTCACTTATCTTGTATATAATAGATTAACATGCTAACACTAAAGAAATTTTATAACAACATAAATTACTTTAACAATATCGACACAAGAAGAGGAATAAAGGATATCACATACTTTGAGGAAAACAATTTCAAAGGCACTAAAGAAACTTACAAAGCTTCACAAAAACTTCTTCATAAATACTAGGGGATGGGAATTAAAGTGACATTGTATTTCAACTTAAGAATTATTTATATGAAAATGTTGTAGCCCCAAAATATAAGGATTAATCAATGGTGCTATTTATTTGTGTTTATGAATTCAAGTTAAGTATTAACACTTTTGAATTGTAATTTTTTTATTAATGTTTTGTATAAAAACTCAAGGAGATTTTAAGATCCAATGGTTGGTAAACAATGGCTATTCTAAATGAGTGAACAAATATTTATACACCAAGATTGATTTAGCTACCATTTAATATAATCCATCCATGTGTAATGCCCCGCCACGTAACCCTAGATCTAATCTCTAATCTACAATCATGAACTAGGGAATGCGCTGCAACTTTAGCATCAGAGGCCAATTCGACCTACCACCTAATGTCCCGCTTAACTATCCTTAGTCTACAACGTGCTACTATAGATGATGAAATAAATGAATCTGATGCTTCTGAATCAATGTCAATATGGATCTTTTTCTCCTCCAATCTCCACCAAGTAGATGCAAAGTATCACAAGTGCATGATAGCACATTTGGCCTTGGTGTTGCTACCATAAGGGTGCATAGAAAAACACCAGTTCAAGTCTATCAACATTGTCTCGGCCTCTAGTCCATTTCCAGAACCATCGAAAGTGGGTAGACAGGTTCTAATTAGGTCTCTCATATTAGTGTTTGTGATCGCTTCCTATTGTGTTGGAACCTCTATCTGTCTAGGGGATCTCTCTCCCTCACCAATATTGATCTGATCTCTATCTTACCTCAGCCCAATGCGAGCAAGAGTCTTCTCTAACAATTGATGCAACTGAGCGCCCTTGATCTCTGGTGGATCTTGATTCTAGTCACCATGTCCTGGAGTATTCTGGGAAGCCTATTGTTCCTCACGATTTGAGTCATGGGGAACATGGGGAGGTGAGTCTTGCTAACTACCTCTACGTCCACCTCCTTGGCCTCAACCATGACCTCTACCATGACCTCGCCTAGGTGGCATGCTCCTACACAGACATACCAAGGTATAAGGAAAGGTAACACATAATGGGCTCAACATTATCCTAGAGCACCCAATTTTTAAACCTGGATCTGATACATATTCGAGGAGAATCCTTATATCATTGTAATTGTAATATTGTTTGTATGATCTACCTCATTTTGGAAATGAGCCTTGTAACTGCTATATAGAATTAACACAATCTATGAATGGTTTTATTATGTACTTTGTAATATTATGAAATGAGTTTAATGTTATTGGATCTATGTTCTTTATTTCATGAGTATAGTTTATATGCCATGGATTAGTTTAATTTTGTATGTTATGGGTTTCAAATGTAAGCATTGTTGTGTACCTTAGAGGATGTATGTGTTAAGTGTAGTTCACTTTACTTATTGTTAATTACACTTTCAAAAAAAAAAATTGTTACACTTCTGTTGTAATTACATTATCCTCTAGGGTTACATGGCGGGGAATTAAACCATGCATCCACTTATGGTGATAAACATCTCAATGTTGACCCCACTATTTATGTCATTACTAGATCTCTCGAAAGCTAAGAATAATTATTTAATTATTTCCATAGAAAGAGAATGACATAATGTAGTTTTCTTTATCCTTGGTCAAATAATGAAGAGGAGTAATACATGCATCGACCTAATCCTTAATAGCATATTAGGTTACAAGTTTTTAGCTTTTAAATTACATCAATTTCTTGTGTTGAGTAGAATGTTAAATAAATAGTAGGAACATGATAAAAAAGAGAAAGAAATAATGAAAATAATAAAATTTTAAAGAAAATTTTCCTACTTACTATTAGGTGATCATAATGTACCTTTAAACACAAACAATAGACTTAAGATATTTCCCCCAAACTTGATACTAATTGGACAAAAAGGAAATGATAGAACATAAAATATAAATGAAGAAAGTGAGAAAAACATGGAGGAAGACCAATAAATGATGCTAAGAAAAGATGCTAGGAACATGGTGAATTATTATAACGTTAAATAAAAATAATTATCCATTAGGCTCAATTTTATTGTTGGCCCATAAAAGATGTCACATAGCTCATGCCAATAAATATTACTTAAATTATATGGGGTAGGTATCATTCATTGTGGATTAGTTAATACATGAAAATGGTACAATTAATCACATTTTATAAGTTATGGCCTATTAGTTGTCATAACATATAAACTAGATAGAAGTACAATGAAACTAGTGAAGGAGCTTCAAGGAAAAATACAATAGGTCCTTGCAAGGTTTTATGAAGAAGTTTAAAGAATAGAAAATCAAGACTTGAAACTTTATACATGGTCATAATATAATATACATTTTAAAACACATTGTTGGTAGGAGGCCAATAATGTCTATTTTTTAGGGATGTCTACCTCTTACCAAGCATACCAAGAATTTTTTCTTCTAAAAAGTCGTTATCTAAAGGAAAGTAACCATGCAAGAAAGAATGTATGAAAAAATAGAACATAACAAACACTTCACCTTGAATATAACAATAGTCATGGTTGCACAAGAAAAAATAAAAAGTAAAATTAAACCTAAAATAATTTACAACTTAGATCATGAGAAGTAAATTTCTAAGTATTACCCATGAAATGAAAATTCATTTAAATAAAAATTTAATATTCTCAAATTAAAAGTGATACCTTCATAGTAATTCTCAATAATATATGAATAGAGCTAGAGTGCACCAAACTTTCCATGTTTCACTTTCTCTTCTACTTTATAATTTCCTATGAAAATCATATCCCTTAATTAAAATTATCTTTACTTTTTTTTCTATTCAAATATTAATTTAACCTTATCCCATCTCTTTGAATTTTATTGATGAATACTTTCCTCTCCACGTTACATTGATGAATTCAATCTCTATCTCATGGAATTATCTTTCTTATCACTAGCTTGTTGCAGAAATTTATACAATATAAATTCAATGGTATAACTATTGTCAAATAGTTAACCCATGCAGTAATTCGAAGAGGTTTTTATTAATTTCCTTCTTTAGAGCCACTTTTTCATCTCATTTTACTAACTTTTGTTTGTTATCCCATTAATTTTTTATTTTTATTTTATTTTATTTTATTTTTGATGATTTTCATAATCTTCTTTGTTAGAATATACTTTCCAATTATCTTGAGGGTGGTATGGATATAAATAGGTTAGGATTATATTATAATTATTGCATATATTTGTGAACTATCATGATTTTAAACACGTTAAATTGCTAGTCATAAGTATTTGAGATATGTCAAATCTTGTGAAAATATTAATAATTATAAAATCCATGGAAATATTGGTAATAAAATTATTATTAGTATGATCTCTACCATTTTAATGAAATAGTTAATAGAAAAAAGGAGTCACTTAAATATGTTACTTGACATTTATACAATTTCATCTATAAAATCCATATCCCATTGCTAAAAAGGGGCTTATATTACGATAATTTTCAAGGTTAAAGTTTCAATTATTTTAATTTTCTAGGAAAATATTTCACAAGGATCACACTTTCTTATAATTTTATCTCCATAATCAAATAGTGATAATCACTATTATCCAAACCCGATAATTTTATGAGAAATTATTTTTCCATGAGGTGACCTCCATAATCTCCTTGATGTTTCTTTATAATAACTTGTAGTGTCATACAATTACACCCTTTAGAAATTTCACACTTACACATCTAGCCTTCCTATTTATGACAAAAACCTATAAGTCAAAATTTCATGATTCTAAGTTCATAGGAGAAAACGATGAAGCACTGATAGCCTAAATACTTCACTTGTGTATTTTTGAGTAGGAAATTTGCATGACACATAGACGTCCCCATGATGCGCTAGCATTCCCAAAATTTCCAATATTGAAATGAGAATATTTTGCATCCTTTGCTAATGGCATGTGCCATTTTAGGAAAAATGTAGATGTAACAGCTCCTCCTACCCATGCAGCCTCACAAAACTCCATGTTTTAGTCCCATTTCATTCATTCTCAAGCTCTTTCATTCATTCTCACATTCTACCATTCTACGTTTCTCTCTCTCATCCTAATCTATCTTCTTCATTCTATCTTAATCTCTCTTACTTCTGTAGTGAAGCTCTACTAGATTTCTCTCAAGCAATAGTTGAGGCTCTTTTACATGCAAGATTATCATATCTATCAAGCCAAGAGGGGAGCCATAGGTTGTTGGTAATTCTCTCTTATCTTCTTGTCTAGTCTATTTGATAGTATCTATTTGATCTCGTCTACTTTATCTATAATAGGGTTCTCCTCCTTGTGAGGTTTGTTTCTACTACACATCTTTATAATCACGGTAGGGTTTCTCCTCCTTTGCAAGGTTTTTTTCTATCACACATATTTTACTTTATGTACTTTTATCTATCTCTATCCCTCTTGTTTTCCATAGAGGTATAAACACCAAAATGAGGGTTTTATTGAGGAAAACCTTGAAACAACCCCCAACATTTTTCTTGTTCTATTTTGTGTGCAAATGTATAGGTTCGATAAGTTTGATATTCCAAATATAAGGGTTTATTCTCTATTTTACTAGAGATAACAATGTAGGGTGTAGATGTCCCTACAACACGTTGTCATTCATGGCCGAGGCTTAATCCTCTTAGGGGTAAAATCTATATCTTCTTTACTTTTCATTTCTATATATTATAGATTTTATTTTTGTTATTATCTCTTGTAATTAATTGATTTCCTTGTTCTTTTCATTAGTATTTTAGTATTTATTTGTGTAAATATTATTTAATCTTTATATTTTAACTAGAGCTTTGATCCCTGAGGTAATCAAGGGTTATTTTCTCCTTGAGACCCCTTTGTCTTGAGGGTAGTTAATCCCCTCCTTTACATTTTGGTGAACCTAATGTGAAATAAATCATGTTGGATATTTTCCTTCAAAATTTTAATTCTTTTGATAATGCTTTCTCTAAACAAGATATTGATATGTTGGATGATGCCCCTAGATGATTTATTAGAGGCGTCTCCTTATACTCAAAAATTTGATAAATAAATTTCTCCATCAAAATGTTCTTCTCAAGTCAAAGAGTCTGTGAATGTGGTTGTAGTCTCTGCTTCCCCTTAAAGGCCTAATAAATCGATCATTTACATGAATCTAGCTAACCCATCTCCTAAAATAATTCATTCTATTCATGAGGTCCCTATTGCAAGAGACACACCAAACCTTTTCATGAGGTTTATAAAATCTAAGGATCCCTCTTATAGAGTGATAACCCATACCTATAATACTAGAAGAAACCAACAAAATCTTAATCAACCTACCTCTTTACCACCTTCTCAACCAAGTCTTCCTTAAGTACCTAAACTTGTAGCTAAACCATCTAGTGAGAATGATCTTTTCGAGAAAATTTGCATTACTCTTTCCAAGATCTCACTTTGGGATTTTCTTCAAACTACTCCAATTTACTAAGGTATGCTTTAGAAAGCTTTAAAAAATATCCTCTTGCCTTCTTCTATAGGCCGACGGATGTTAATACATTGATGGATCATATTCATGTAGATTTTCCAAATATTACATTCCATCCATATGAATTTCTACCTCTTGAAGTACATAATCAAGAAGATCTCTTAATGATAATAGTTTATATTAACAATATTGGCATTAGCTATGGTCTTGTTGATACTAGTTTGGCTCTCAACATATTTAGCATTAACTTGTTACCTAAAATAAAAATTGATTCAACTTCCCTTGTTTCTTCTTCTTTGTACATTCATGGAATCAATAATCTTGGTCAACAAACCTTAGGCACGATAATATTGCCTTTGATTTTTGGACCCATTACCATACCCACTCTGATATACATTATTCTAGGAACATTACCATACTGTATTCTCTTGGGAAGACCATATTATTTATACCTTGCATTATTTTATGATTTTTTTTGCTAATAATGAGGTTATCACAATCAAGTCTAACCTTGATGCTATACACTTGTGTGAAATGATAGATTCTAGTCAAACCTTGATTGCTCCTACTCTTAATTTTTTTCTCCCTTTGTTATTTTCCAAGGAATTGAAACCTACTCCGATAGTACCTATTGCAATGGCTACTCTTGAGATGGATGTACCTGAGGAAGATCCTCCCAAAGAAAAGTCCTAAGTTTAACCCTTCTATCTCTTATTTTGAATCAAATGTGTGCCTTGGTGATTATTGGGGATCCTTGAACTTTACCAAAATGGAGTACAAAGTAGATCCTATCCACCTAGATATTATAAAAATATCATTTCCCTTGGCTAAGATAGATGATTTTTCTTCTGCTAATAAGGATGATCACACTTTTGCTAAGGATAATGGTGATTCTACTTTTGATCAGAAGGGTGGCTATGTTCCTATGAAGAAGTGAAGAAGTTTGATATGTATAGCATGTATTATTCTCTTTACACTAATCCTCCTTCTTTCCAAGAATTGCAATAATGTTATGGAGTAGGCTTCAATATCTTTTCTAAATTTGGTTATGGAGGTAAAGGTTGTGGGTGTAATGAACAAGGTATTAAAGTTCCCTTAGAGGTTGATCTATGTTCAACTTGAAGATTGGACTTTGATACCACCCAATGGGGTCTAAGGTAAAACCATGGTTGAATGTCAACATGATCTTCATTGAATCTACTCTTAAATTGATTCATCCTAAATATATTGAAAATATAGTAGACTCTAAGGAAGTTTATCTAGATTTTTTCTCTTTAGATGAAGCACTAGAAGATTTCTTAGGTGTCTACTCTAACTTACCTTCTTATCACCATAAGCAATGATTCCCATATTTCTTGAACAAACATGCATATTTTGGAGAATCTGTTATGGGTATCGATGAGAAGGCTCCTTTATCTAATGTGGATGATAATGTTTCTATTCCTCATACCAAAGATCATATTACTCTCATCAGAGGGGATACATCTAATGTTCTCATGGATCCTAAATATTTTGAGAAAGTGATTAAGATTGGAAAGTGTCTCTCTTCAAAAGAGTTTGAACAACTTTCTAATTTATTACATTCTTATCTTCATATATTCACTTGGTCATATGAGGACATGCCTTTCATTGATTAATTCATGGTGGTTCACAATATTATTCTATATCTCAATGCTAAGCCTACTAAATAAAACACCCACAAAATGAATCCCAAGGTTTCCTTATTAGTCAAGATTGAGATAGAAAAGCTTCTAAAATCTAGTTTTATCCATCCTATTAACTATTCACCTTGGATATTGAATATTATCATAATTACTAAACCTAATGGTTGTATTTATATTTGTATAGATTTATGTGATCTCAATAAGGCTTCTCTTAAGGATTGATTTTTTGTTGCCTAATATTGATATGTTTGTGGACTTGACTGAAAGTCATATCTTATTATCCTTTATGGATGGCTTCTCAAGCTATAATCAAATTTGTGTTAGCCTAGAATATCAATATAAGAGAGCCTTCACTTCCCCTTGAGGCACCTTTTTTACGTAGTCGTGTCATTTGGATTAAAGAATGCTAGATAAACTTACCAATGGGAAATGACTCTTACCTTTCATGATTTAATTCACAAGATCCTAAAATATTTTATCAATGTCATCTTGGAAAAGTCTACAACCTATCAATATCACATCAAGAATATTCATCTTATCTTTGAAAGAATTTGAATCCATAAGATGAGAGTAAATCCTCTTAAGTGCATCTTTGGCATGGGTTCCAACAAGATTTTAGGATTTATCATCCCCCATTGTAGAATCAAAGTCGAAACAAATAAGATCGATGAAATTGCTAACTTTTGTCAACCTAAGAAAATATCTCAAATTTTTAGTTTGTAAGGGAATATTTAGGAAATTCGTAGATTCATATCTCAATTGGTTGATCATACCCTTCCCTTCACACGTTTGTTAAACAAATATGCCCATTTTTTATGGTATGATGAATGTGACAAAGCTTTTGAGTCTATCAAAATTCATTTGGCCAATCCTCCCATCTTGATACAAGCTATGTAAGATATACCCTTTTTTAATTTATATCTCTACATCATCTCATGCCTTAGAAACTTTATTAGCTCAACATGATGATGGTAAAGAAAGAGTTGTCTCCTATATTAGTTATATTTTAGTTGATTACAAAAATTGATATTCTACCATGGAGAATCAATGCCTTAATCTCATTTTTGCAACATAAAAGTTACAAAATTATTTTCTCCACAAAAAAACTCTTGTGATCATAAAATGTGACCTCATTAAACATATATTTACTATAAACGATATTTCAGGGAGGTTAGTGAAATGGGTGCTATTGCTCTCTGAGTTCAACACACAATTCACAACTCATAAAGAAATTAAAGGAAAAACTATTGTCGATCAATTGGCGGAAGCTACCTCATCTTGTTCCTTCCCTAATTTAGACTTGTTTCTTGATGAAAATCTATTCACATTAGACCATGAATCTATGTGGGAAATGTATTTTAATGGATCAAGATGTCAAACAACAATCGCAAAAATTTTAGATTTAAGCACAAAATCCTAATCTAACAATGAACAAAAAATAAGATATAAGAAAATAAATAAAAGAAAGTCACACAAGTATACCTCCTTATTTCAACTTTGATTCACCTCCATTGCTCTTCCCATTTTCCCTTTATGAAACTTTGGAATGTGGCTCTCAATTTTTGTGTGCAGAAATTCACTTAGCTCATGGTGATAATGATGTAAATAATTTTAAAATTGTGGTTGAATTGTGAAGGAATAAAGACTAAATTTATAGATGATTTAGGTGCAATTGGTGGATGAGATTGAAAAGTTGATTGATGGTCAAGATCAAATTAGACAATTTGTATGGGTAAGTTGCTCATTTTTGAAATGGAAAAATGGAAGAGATAAGTGGAGAGAGAAAAATAAATTAGTAAGAATTAAGTGAAGAAAATTGTGGAGAGTGGAAGAGTTAAGTGGAGAGAATCAAGGAAAATGTAAGAGTTGAGTGGAGAATGAAGTGGAAGAAGAGTTAATTGAAGAATAAAATAGAATAAGTTTTTGAAAATAAAAAAATTAAATTTATTTATTTTCGATGTCATGTGAATAATTAATTAAATAAAATTATTTAATTAATTTTAGAAGAAATTCTAGGGTTAGGATGAATAAACAAATAAAAATATTTATTTAATCATAGAAAAAATTAGGTTAGGGATTAAATAATTCAAAATAATTATATAATCAAAGAAATGTTGAGAAAGAAAATTAGAATAATTATTAGAATGCGAAGAACAAAATTAGGGTTAGACAAAGATTAGGGTTAGATAAAAGTTAGTTAGAAAATATTAATACAAGCTCAAGATAATTTTTTGTTTCTACACTTACAACAAAGTCATATGGACATACAATGTATATGTAATACTAAATATAAGTTAAAATATTCCATATAGGCATACAAAAAAGGACCCTAATGTAATTATTTCCCTCTACGTGAAGGAAAGAGATCACTAGTTGTCTTTGAATATCACAAGGATAGAGATGCATATGATGTTTGTCTCCTTTGAACTCGTTCACTTGACCTCTTGTTTAAATTTTCCTTAACCTCCACCTAATACAATAAAAATTATACACATTAATACATATAAATTGAACTATAGAATGACATATAACAAAATAATTACTTACCACTTACAAATAATCAATACAGTCATCCACAATAGGAGCACACTCATAGTCTAGAGTTATTAAGCCCTATGGAAACCATCTAGATAAAAATTAAACTAAAAATGAATATCATTTGATTTTTCAATAATAAACAAATAAAACAACAAATATAATGTTAAATTTACTAATTTGTCTCATGCCTCTATCAAAGTCATCAAAATTGCTACTGTTGCAACAACACCATGCTCCATTATTGTATGAATATTGCAAGGAGTATCTATTTGCATCATTTGAAAATGAAAACATTATTCCATTACCATAACCACGTAACATTATTTTACATTTTTTAATTTTTTAATTAAAAATTCTCTATATTACCTAAGTGAAAGTTCAATGAGCACCTTGGCTTCTAGGTGTTGATGTTGAAGGCCTGGAATTAACCTATCCAACATCCAAAGTGAGTTATAATGATACCATTTATATAAGGTTCAACTATTCACATGTAATATTGATAATTATTTACTATTTTCAAAAATTTGCACTTGAAATCATCATGTAATGGGTAGGTGGAGGATTGATACAAGTGGGGTGTACATTGCGACCTTGTAATTTTATTATAATAATTATACTAATTAGTTAATCTTACATTGTAAAATAAAATTTAGTAAATTGAATTAAATGAACTTGTTGGCATTTACTTGACTATCAAAGCCAAATGTATCACTCAACAAAGCTTTTGTCATGACCATTTGATCTACTGTAGATATATCCTAGGCACGTTAACCCTGACTATCCTTAGGATCATAAACACAAAGTGACCCACAAGACTAACATATATGAGGTGTAACTTGATGCCTGGAAGAATCACCAACATCACCCTATACTAGAGGCCTAGTATGTTGTATAATGCTCTAAGTGAGCAAGATAATTGACTTTAAGGTGTCCACCTCAACACCCTTCATCACAACATAAGGGATAATCACATGCTCTAGCTAGTGGTCTCAGTGCCTAGTTTGGGTCAAGTTGTAACCCCACTTTGTCCTATGTGGATCCCCCACCTC
Source organism: Sequoiadendron giganteum (assembly GCA_007115665.2). Classification (NCBI taxonomy): domain Eukaryota; kingdom Viridiplantae; phylum Streptophyta; class Pinopsida; order Cupressales; family Cupressaceae; genus Sequoiadendron; species Sequoiadendron giganteum. The sequence continues at coordinate 591,436,111 of CM021100.1, forward strand.
TACCTTGGAACTCTCACATGTCAAAGTAATTTGGGATTTCATTGAGTACAAAATCACAATATAGTTTCTTCGAAAATAATTTTGGTACCTCATTGTTATTGCATGGAGGATGGTAAAAACCCATCCACCAACTATCCCAAAAATTATTCTTTATCCCTTTCTACTGGAATGAATGGATAGGGAACATATTTAATGCAATATGCAAGGTTTGATTGGTTCATGGTTCAGTGAAGAGTACACACAAGTTAGATTTCAAAAAAAATAAAAATAAACTTTTATATATGATAATTTGTCTGAGTGTGCTAAAATGTGCTCGTATTATAGCGAGCATGGGACTAAAAAGTGGGGTGGCCACTTTTTGGTCCCCATATTTTTCACATGCCCTCTTATTTTCTTCTTTATTCTACTTATTTTCATAAAACAAAAGAAAAAGAAAAGAAGATAATCAAGATAATTATATCTAAACGAGCCCTTATGTCTACTTATTTTCTAAACGAGCCCTTATGTCTATGAGTGAGGCATAATATCTTGATTGGTCCAATTGTTTTAATATTGTTCAATTTGCCTGGATTTTATTTAATTGCAATTGAAAGGGGTAATTAAATGGCTTTATGTATTTAAGTTGTTGATTAGATTAATCTATTTATTATGTTGGAGGATGTTATTTAATTTATTAATTAATTTAATTTAATTAATAAAATGATTCAATCTTGGATTAGAATTATTTTATTGATTAATTAAATTAATTATGTTGAATAAAATTAAGTCATGCATTTTGAAATTTATAGATATTTTGTGTGAAAGTGGAAATTGAAAAGGTTAAATGGGATATTTTGGAAAAAGATTTTAAATTTCATTTTTTTGAAAATTAGAAAAATGCAAAAATGCAAATTGAAAATTGGGACATTTTCTATTTTGTTTCTGAAAATTGATGATGGTGGTTGAATAGATATTTTTCCTTTTTTGGCTATTATTTGGAATTTTCATAAATTTTTGGGGGAGGATGATAATTGGAAAATAAGAAAGGGAAGGAAGAAAAGAATTGTTGTTTTGTGGGTTTGGATTTGGATTCTTGGAAAAGCTCAGTTGGTTTGTGGGGTAGGAGCTTGCATCTATGGAGAAGGCCTTGCACCAATTTATCAAACTCTGAAGCTTTTGGAAATAAGGTTTTCTTCCTATTAAATTAGTTTCATTTTGAAAGGTTTCCCAAATTTTGTTATGTTGTTTGAAATTATTGAAACCCTATTTGATTTGAAAATGAAACCCATTTTAAATCTTGCTTTTAAATTTGAAGAAAAATCTCTGTTTGGAAATGAATTGCTTCAAGAAAATATTGGTGTTCTTGGTTGGAAATTGTTATTTCAATTTCGTTTGTTCAATTAGTTTTGTAAAAAAATTATGTGGGTATTTAAATATATGTATATGTATATATACATTGAAATATATATATATATTATACATGTAAATAATTGGGGGTTATGCTGGTAAAGTTTTTTATTAAAATAAAAAAAATACACCCCCTATCAAAATGCAGATTTTAAAATTAAAAAGAATAAAAATAAAAAATAAAATAAAAAAAATGTTTTGGGGGAGGCGTTGGGGGCTCACCCCCACCGTGCCCCCATGGGAGGCGAGTGGGGGGAGTCACACCCAGCGCGACCCCCTTAAACCCCCGTGGCCAGTTGTGTTACACAGTCGTCGCCACCATTGCTAGTGGGCGGTTGTGCATAGCACAACCCCACCAGTAATGGTGGTCGGCTATGCACACAACCACCATTGCCACCACCAGTAGCACCGGCTATGCTTTGCACAGTCGGTGGCTTCCTTATACATGTGACCTCAGGGAAATCTGCTGGTCGACCTTAGGGTTTGGCGCATGGCCGAAGGATGCCCTTGGGTTCGATCTTTTTTTTAAGATAAAATAATATATATATATATATATTAATATTTTATTATTATATTTTAATAATATTAAAATATTAATATGTATTATATTATATAATATTATAATATTATATATATATATATTAAATAATTAAATATAGAGGTATATGTGTAATATATATATATATATACACAAGTGTATATATATTTTAAAATATGATTTATTGAAGGCATGATTTAAGGTTAATTGAAGAAATTAAAATATTATGTTCTTAAACAAATTATTGAATTTATTTTAAAATAATATATTTGAAAAGGCAAATATTGGATTTGTAAGCAATATGTTTAATAGCGAAATTAATTGATTTCTTTTAAAATGATTTAGTTTGCAAGGACAAACATTTATTTATTCTAAATTGTTATTTTCTGAGTGGTTGAAATAAATGTTTATTTTATAATTATTGGAAAACAATTAGAGAATGTGATATTTGGCTTACATTTCATCTTTGTCTAAAGGAGACGTTATTCAATTCAGTTTCATTAAGGCAATAAAGTACTCAATGTTAATTAAGAAGTGGATTTAGGAAATCCAAAGCAGGTTTAATTCTTGATTAATTGCTTGTTTAAATGTGATTTCTTTTGTTATCACCTTGGGGGAATTTGTTCAGTAGGGGTTGTGGTGTCTTCCAGATGGGATTTTGAGTTATGTGGGTTGTCATATTGTGTTTTTCAACCTGTTGTGAATCCCTTGGGTAGTGCATGGTGTCTAGTTAGTGTTTAACCCGGTTTCCACGAACAGGGATGTTTTGTGCCTCCTGTGGAAGGAGTGGGTTAGATGATTTGTGACTCCTTGTAAGGGGTGGATTTGTTATGTGTGTACCTCTAGTGTTGGAGTAAGTTTCTTTTTAGGTTTCCTCCTAGAGTTGGAGTGGTTGTAATATCTATTTTGTATGCACTTGGGTTCCCTTGGTAATTGGTTTGATTGCATGTTGTCAATTAGAAGAGTCGCTTTCATTAGGCATCAGAGCCCAAAGAGGTAAACTGGATAACCTTTGGAGGTGGTTAATCAAGTGATAACTAAAACAATACTTAGAAGATTAGGACTAAATTCTCACTAATCAAGATAATTTTTTCTCACTCATAGACACAAGGGCTCGTTTAGACTTGGGATGAGTGGGAAGGCCCAGAATGGCAAGGTCATCTATCTTTTCTATACGAAAGGTATTTGATTCCACATGAGTGAGTATGGGGGCCGGGATTCGGTTGATGCCACCAGGATAACCCTTAGTGGGGGTTGGAGCCTATGAAGATTCCCAAAGGTAATCCCATGACGAGCTGTGTGATGACACTCTATCTAGGACAATAGTTGGTATTTGATTCTGTGTGTATGGTTTTCTGAACATACTTGATCTGTTTTATATTTGGAAGCAATGTGACCATGTTAGAGTTGTACTTGTGATGTACGTGTGTTGTACTTGTGTGGTACATGTGATTGGTTGTGTCAGTTTGGTTTAGTTATGTGTTAGTTTGTGTCTAGAGGTAGATGGCCTTGGCTAGGATTCCTTGTTACTATCTCCTAGCATGGGGGGTGGGCCTTTGGGTTCCACTTGGTTGGGTGGTGTGCACCTTACTCCATTTGGATTTCTTCTTGTTTGTGTTGATGATATTTCCAGTTGGAGAGCTCGTGGGATCCAGTTACTCATAATGCTTTATTCATTTCAGTTGATCTTGTAATTTATTAACCCTCATTTGTTATTGAGGTGGAAAGTTGTAATTTGTAATCATGCTCATTGGATTTACCTCATCCAAGGAATGAGAGATGTAATCTCCTTATTATATCATTGTACTTTGGGATCTCTTGGTATCTTGTATGCTTTGATGTAATTTATCATGTATGGAATGTATGTATTTCTAAATTATTATGTAAATGAAAGTTATGGTTTCAATTCATGTTTTTTGTTGAGGTTCTAAATAATCTCAGTCTCGTAACCTTAGAGGTTGTTGGCATTGGGTAGTGAACTTGCATGTTAATTTTTTTTAAACAAAAAAAAATTAGTCTGTTTGAGTAGTTAATTGCAACTTCCTCTAGGGTTGTGTGGTGGGGCATTACAATGATAATACATTTTTCTTACAAAACATGAATTATGTTTGCTCTATACCCAAGGCACATCAAAGTGCAAGGGATGCACAATAAGATTATTATATGTTTTGATAGATTTGAGATCTTTTAATATTTTTGGATTTTGTAGTTATTTTGATGTCAAAAATTATGGTACCAACTATTAAAAATAAAATCTAAACTATGAAAAGAAATTATGTACAAGAATGTAATATTCTTTTTTTTTTCTCTTGGTAAGATGAATGTAACTAGGAATACAAACATTTCCTAAATGACCTTCCTTGTAAGGTTTTCACTAATTTTCATGCTTTTAATAAGACAATAAAATAAGCTTCACAAATAGAAAAGTGAAAAATATGGTTTGCAAGGCATTAATATAAACTATGAAATTTATAATATGTCTAGTATGCAAGCTATGTGATACACAAACTATGGTATGAGCTGATGGAAGCAATGAGATCAAGTAATAAATATGACATGATATGACATGATATGATTGAGCCAAATCAAGTTTTACAAACAATACCACTCAATAGAAATATTAAAACATGAGTTTACAATGATATACTAACATGAACAACACTCCAAAGCACTCAAGGTAATATATAGACAATCAATAAAGAGTATATTTAAAATTGAGTTGTTAAATAAAGTGAGAAACAAGCTAAGCAATGAACCAAAGTGACAAGAAATCTTGTTTCAATATAAGATAATAAGAATGAGATATTTGTAAAAGCATGGGAAGCCAAAATTCATTGAAAATAGGCCTAGAAATATGAGACCAATGATTCTAGGAGCTTTTCTAGTAAGAAATAAGGTCAATTTAATGTTTGCAAGGATACAAAGGGATATTATAGCTAAGTAGTTATACCAATATTATGAATATACCTTGGAAATAATGAAGAATTATAAAAATGAACCCCAAAGGAAAATGTGCATGGTCCCCTTATGTAATCAATCTAAACCTTCAATGAAGACACCAAAAATATAATACCTATGATGATGGTTATGGTTTTCACAAAGACTAATAGTTATGTAGGAGCCTCATGAACTAAAATAGAAGGAAAACTATTAGTTCCTCCACTATACTCAAGGAACTTGTTAAAAGAAACATCTACATTTTGTAATAAAAAGACACTCCCAAAGCTTATCAAAAAATTATTGCAAAGCTATATAAAAGTATTCAAGGAATTGAAAAACCTATCCAAGAAATGGATGATGTTGTCCTAAGGGATGATGAGGGAGTAGTTGCTCCAAAGCTTACATTGAAAGATATAAAAAAGAAGTCAGAAGACGATGAAAAGGAATAAAATATTTTTGCTATCCTAAGGGTTGATGTGAGAGAGATTTGCAATCTAAAATACAAATCCAAAATATTCACCATTACTTCACTATTAATTAGGTGTCAACATGAACCAATGTAGGAATGCATGAGTGATTTTGATATGAAAATATATACACATGACGTTCATGAACATACATAAGTAGGTGCATTCACATAACATTTGTTATTCTATGTATCTTTTCATTATAATCATCATTAATTGCATATGTTTGACACACTTGATGGTGATTACACATACATGTGATATTTTCAACATACACATGAAATTTATAGTCACCATTTAACACATATTCTACCATCAATATAACCAATAATGTTCACAATATCATATTTTTCATGCCCTCATGTACAGATACATCTTATATCATTTTTTAACCATCATAATCATCAATACAACTAATAATGCCATATAATTTTATCGATGTCCTCATGTAAAATACATCTATGCATCTTGCTATCAAGATATCATAGATACAAAAGTAATATGTACCCCTAATATCCTCACTCTGTAACACACATCTCAAATAATTTCTACTCTCATAGACACCTACATTACAATATTGCAAAAACTATTAAAAAATATTAAAAAATATTTAAAAAATGTGTAAAATTAATTGAACAATGAAAGCAACATGAACTCCAATGTTGGATGCATTACCATTGAACCTCACATCCTAATCAAATCTTGTGTTGAGCAATGTCTGGATATAAATATTAGAAAATTATGGATTATAAAAAACATGAACAATAGAGTCATCTAATCATTCTTTGAAATCAAATACAAGATTATAAATCAAGAGATTAAAGTATATGAATAAGATACCTCCTTATGAATTACATTGAATATGTCCTCAATATTGAATAAAAATGTTATAAATTTTGTTTTGAATCACTTCTTGACACAATAGTATTGTCCACCAAAGTGACCTATAATTGTTAATAATCATTTAGAAACATAAAATTGAATCTACTATTGACTCAACAATTGTTAAAATTAAACATGAATATTGAAAAATGTAAAAATTATAGAATTTTTAGAAATTTTTACAAATGGGCAGCATGGAAATGTTGAGGTACATAGGTAAATATAGTGAAGGTATATTTTCATTTCCCAAGTCACTCGATTGTTTTGTGGTGCTCTTTCCAGGGTAGTCTCTAAAGAGCCCTAAATGCCAAAAATTGTCAAAAATTGATAGTCATTCTAGGAGCTTGTGGCACATAGGAATACTTTTTTGGACCTATACATGGATATAAAATCCATTCAAACCAACCTATCTTGGTTTGGGTCAGCTCAACATTGTTTGTGTGTTCTAGTGTCAAATGCATTCTTACAAAAATTATCAGTGGAAAGCAGTGCAAATATGGAAAGAAGCATTTTTTTGTTTTGTGCATCATGGAGAAAAACCAAGTATACCAACACATCAAGGTGGGTAATCCAACGCTATGGAAGGCATCATTTTATTTCCTATCCCCCTATGATTCTAGAGTGCACTAATCCGAGGTAGCCTTGAAAGTGTCATGTTAGAGGAAAAAATAAAAAATTGTTAAGTTTTCAGTATTTTTGACAAACAAGGCAGCATGAACACATTGAGGTAGGTAGGTAAATACTAGGGGGGGTCTCTTTTTGTTTCCCAAGTCACCCGGTTGTTCTGGGTGCTCTTTCCAAGGTAGTCTCTAAAGAGATTTAAGAGAAAAAATACAAATTATAATTTTTTTAGTAATTTTGATGAATGGGAAGCATGGAAATGTCAAGGTAGGTAGGTAAATACTAAGGAAGGTATATTTTTGTTTCCCAAGTCACTCGATTGTTTTGGGGTGTTTATTCAAGATAGTCTCTTAAGAGCCCTAAAAGCCAAAAAATGTCAAACTTTGATGAAGTCATTCTAGGAGCTCGTGGCACATAGGAATTATTTTTATAGACCTACAGGTGGATATCAAATCCCTTCAAACTAACCTCTCTCAGTTTGGGTCAAATCAACACTATTTGTGTGTTCCAGTGTTAAAGCATTCTTGCAAAAATTGTGAGTGGAAAGTAGTGCAAATATGGAAAGAATATTTTTTTTGTTTTGTGCATCATGAAGCAAAAAAAAGTATAAAAAAACATCAATTTGGTAAGTCAAATGATACAAATGACCTCCTTTTGTTGCCCGAGTCCCCCGGTGATTCCAGAGTGCACTAATCCAGGGTAGTCTTGAAAGTGTCATAAGAGAAAAAATACAAAATTATTGAGTTTGTAGCATTTTTGATAAATGGGAAGAATGGAAATGTAAAAGTAGGTAGTTAAATAATAGGGAAGGTCTCTTTTCATTTCCCAAGTCACTCGATCGTTCTGGGGTGCTCTTTTTGGGGTAGTCTCTAAAGAGCCTTAAGAGCAAAAAATATAATTTTTTTAGTAATTTTGACAAATGGACACCATCGACACATTGAGTTAGATAGATAAATACTTGGGAATGTCTATTTTTATTTCCCAAGAAACCCAATTATTTTGGGGTGCTTTTTCTAGGGTAGTTTCGTAAGAGCCCTAAAAGCTAAAATTGTCAAACTTTAGCGAAGTCGTTCTAGGAGATCGTGGAAAATAGGAATTATTTGTCTAGACCTAAAAGTGGATATATAATCCCTTAAAACTAACCTCTCTCAGTTTGGGTCAACTCAACAAATTATTTTTGTGTTCCCATGTTCTAGTGTCAAATGCATTCTTACAAAAATTGTCAATGGAAAGATGTGCAAATATGGAAAGAAGCATTTTTTATTTTATGCATCATAGAGAAAAACCAAGTATACCAGCACATCAAGGTGGGAAATCAAATTATATGGAAGGCCTCCTTTTTTCACCCAATTCCCCCTATGATTTTGGAGTGCATTAAGATGAGGTAGTCTTGAAAGTGTTGTGAGAGCAAAACATGCAAAATTGTGAAGTTTTCAGTATTTTTGACAAATGGGTAGTGTGGACATGTTGAGGTAGGTAGGTAAATACTAGGGAAGGTCTCTTTTTGTTTCCAAAGTCACTCGATCATTTTGGGGTGCTCTTTTTAGGGAGAGAAATACGATAGTCAATACCTAGGCATGCTATCTTTCTAAATAAGCATGTGACAATCATTAGATAGTGAATAAGAGTCTTGGTGAGTGAAAATCATGAAAGGTATATAAGAAAGGGAAATAATAGTGCTAAATTCATTTGAGTGTTCCAAACATGATGAAGTCTCTACTTAGGAGTTAATTTTTTTTAAGTTATAAGAGGATTTATATTTCATTCCAAGAAAGAGGCCAACATTTTGGTAGTGTGATCATAAAAAAAATTGAAAATAGGAATAGGAAACTCCATTGAAAATATTATTTTTAGAAAAATAAAATAAAATAAGTTATGCTAAACAAGATGCAACCTAAGAATAAAAATGAAACATTGAGAAAATCCAAAATACCAAAGTTGTTAACAGTAATAAAAAATGAAGAGAATTAACAAAAATAAAGGATTGGAGCAGGTGTACACAAACAAAATGACGTCCAAGAAATGAAGATAGGTTGAATGAGAGCTCCCACCCTACAAGTTAAACAATAATAACTTAAAAAAATTAGAAATTGAGAGAATATGAGAATACTCATTAGAAATGTGGTCAAAGAAGAACCTACATATAAATAGAAATAACATGAATCTAAATAAGATGAAAATTTTCATATTTATCCTATACAAAAATGATCCGCTACTGAAGTCTACTTGAAGGGCCATCTCTTACTGTTAGACTATCAAATATTGCTTCATGACCGGTAGTACTAACTGTCCATAGTTACTTTATTCTTGGTTTGGCATGATGTCTCAATAACTTGACATTTGTTACTATAGAAAGGTGTGAATACATGAGAATGGTTTTGTGTTTCTCATAGTCTTCAAATGTAGTTATGCACTTCTTTCTAATCATATATGTCTGCAAGCAAGTTCCAATAACAATAACTAAACCTATAGGATACATGAACCCATCATCACCTTTCATCGGTTGTGTTAGCTTCTTCTTTCCCTATACACATCATACCGACCAATAGTCTGATCCCTCTTCATTCCCCTATGGTGTAGAAACTACATAGGCATGTCCTAGCTATACAAGATCTAAAAGATGGTCATATTCAAGTGAGCTTTCCATTTCATCTTCTAAAGAGGATTGTGCTACAAATAAAGGGGTTAAATATTGTGGAATCCATGTATTTACTCACTCAATTGACTCAAATTGATCTTAATCATAATGAATATAATTCTAACAAAAAAAACCAACTCTCATTTCTATATGGTCCATGTACCTACATCTGAGCTTCAAAATGAATACATCTTTGATGATTCTATGATTTTTTGACATTACAATTTATTTCCCACTGTGCCATCTTCAACCAACCAAAAGAACCTACACAATTTCAAGTCATGTCCTTCCTCATGAAAATGCATAACTACACCAATCAACAATAGAATGTGCATCACTAAATGTTGCACTACCTCTAATATTCATTTGTTCCTTAACCAAAGATCTCTTCACACACATACCTGTACAATCATGCTCACTTTTTCCATGGCCAACTTAAAAAAAATCCAAATATGTGGTACACCCCTTTGTACATGCATCATTCTCAACCAATAAAACATACAAGCATTCTTGAATTGCATTGTGTAATTATTAGACTAGATGTGATGTGGACCCATTTCAATACCTTTTTCCTACAAGAACTCAATTTTTTTTCAAAACAATGTTGTACAAATTTAGACGAATGAGATATATCATCACTCATGTAAAAATGGTACTCCGTAATTATCTTCCTATCCTCTTCTATACTATCAAGGATATTCCTATATTTTATGTGGACAAAAAGAGCAATTTGAATAGAATTGTATAATATTGAGATTGTACCTCATTTTGTGGTTGCAATGTGTAATTTTTAGAAAAATCAACCACATATATATAATAGTTCCAATCCAAAAAGAGTCCTTACACATCCTGAATTGTTGATCCAACCATTGGGACCTATGGCTATGCCTTGCATACTTGTAGAAAATATTTTTCTTAAAATCAAAAATAAAATCAGCAATACTTACCTCTCTTGTAACCAAATCGCATCTAGAACCTTCACCTCCACTCTCCAAACTATATTTCATTGTCTCAAATATTTTTTATAAACAATTTTTTTAGAAAATTCATGTTCGTTGCCCTCATGAAAACATGTTACAAACTTTTATAAACCACCACATTGCAAAAACGTTTCATTTAAACAATAATTTCTATTAAAAAGAAACCATCACCTCTAACACATAAAAATGAATCTAACAAGTCCCTAGATGAATTGCATTGCATGAAACTCCTACAAAATTTCATTAGTATGCATATAGTAGAACAAATACAACATAATAGTTCATGAAACATTGAAAACTCTATGTGTTATTTGCAACATGTATTACAAATATTAATAGGTACAAAATAAAATGGATTACAAGATTTGAAAGCCCTTTGTGATATTTTCACATTTGGATGTGTTTAACAAAATTGTTTGTACAATATTGATTGGCTACATTCAAAGAAATGTTTAGGATGCGGTGTGCAATCTCAATTTCCAAATCTTAACTTTAAAAAATCCTTTGCATTCAGTGATACTCTAGATTGAGAGTGCCAATTTTTTTGAATTTCATTCTTTACATTATCTGTTAGTTTCTTATCAACATGTGGAAGCCTCCTACTAAAATCCCATGTATCATTTTGAAGAGGACTATCAAGTCTTCCTCTTCTTGAGAGTGCTCTAGGCAATGTTTTACAATTAAGGTTTAAATCAATACAAGTTTGCCTCATTAAATGAGCCTTTCTCAAATGATGGCTTACTAATGAGGTTTTGATCACTCTATGAGTAGCTCTCTTATATTTTTATTTACTTGTATTTCCAATAAAATTTAGAGCATTAAAAAGATTATTGACAATAATACTATTTTTTTCTGACTTTTTGGTGACACGAATCTTCAAATTTTTTAATAATGGTCTCATTTTGTAAGACTTTAACAATTACACACAAATCTGACATTGTATGGTTAATGTCTTATCGAAAAATTATTGATTGGACATGTTATTAGGCCACAATCAAACCATTCATGATGAAATTTTTTCATCAATTTTATTTATTATGTTCTCATCTATTGCAAGTAAGTTCAATTTTGGTGTTCTTGAATGTTGAACATTCTTATTGGATTCATTACAAACATATGGAATTATGATTTCATTTTCTTCTTCACAAATATCCTCTCTTCTTGCATAATTTGGAGATACATTGACATTCATTATTTCATTTTCATGTATTTCATGTTCAACATTAATATTTTCAGTTTCATACTCAACATTTTCAATTTCATGTTGGACATTTTCTTTCTCCATTTCATGTTGTAAAGTTTCAATTTCAATTTCTTCTTCAATATTCTCAAATTCAATATCATGGTCACTTTGAATTTCACTTAAAGGTAAAGAGGAGCCTTCTCCTTGAAGATGATTTGACATACCTCTTCTTTCTACCCTCTTCCTTACTCTATCTTTCTCTCTACTTGCCTCAATTGCCTCCATTGGAAAATTCCTCTTCCTTTTCGCTTTACGATGATTGTTGCTTCCCATTATCCCAACCAAAACAAGTACCAAAATGTTTCAAAGAATAAAATTTTATGAAAAAGAGTGCTCCAAAAGAGAATTCCTATCTACAATGCACATAAATAACAATATTCTCGATAGGGAAAAGAATGTGGGGACTCTTGGAACATACAAAATTGAATTTTATCCATTTTCTCCACTCAAACAAAATGGATATCCATTCTGTTAAGAAGAATGGATATTTGTTTTGTTAAGCAAAATGGATATCTATTTTGTTAAGAAAAATGGATATCTATTTTGTTAAGAAAAATGGATATTTGTTTTGTTAGGCAAAATAGATATCTATTTTGTTAAGCAAAACAATTATCTATTTTGTTTATAGTCATTCACAAAAGTGTACAGGGTATGGCAAACAAGGTTTAAAAAATGGATATCCATTTTTTGAAGCTTGTTATATTTTAATATAAATAATATGGTATTATTTATTCATGTAATATATTAATACTATACTTATTATAATATTATATGTATTAATAATATAATTATAATAATATTTTTATTTATAAATATTAATATGTAATATTAGAATATTATATATATTAATGTATAATATTAATATTTAAAATATTCATATTAATATATTATATATATTATTATAATATTATAATATTTATATTAATATATTATATATAACATTATAACATTATATTATTTATATTAATATAAGTATAATATAAAGAAAACTTTACACAAAATGAATAGATACCCATGTTGCCAATAACAGATATTTGTTATGTAGACATAATGGATAACCATTATTAAGAGCTTAAAACACACCCGACATGTCTCCAAATATATGATATTTTTGGAGAACATGGGTACCCTTGTTGAAGAAACCCAAATATTTGCTATATCAAACTTAAAAAAGCTATTATATATAAAATATTATATATTATAACTTATATATTATATTATATATTATGTATTATATGATATATTGTATATATTATATATTATTATTATTTTTCTAATATATATATTATATATTAATATTAATATATTTTAATATATATTATATTGTATTATTATTAAAAATGTAGATAGAGAAATGGAGATAGGGAGAGAGAGGTAAAGAGAGGGAGGGATAGGTGGAGGGAGAGAAATAGGGAAGGAGGGAAATAGGGATTGGTAAGGTGGGAGGGAGATAGGGATTGGTAAGGTGGGAGGGTGAGAGAGGGAAGGAGGGAGATATGGATTAGTAGGGTGGGAGGGAGAGACAAAAAGAGGGAATGAAAGAGATTTAGAGAGGTAGGATAGGAGGGATAATTATAGAGAGAGTTAGGGAGGAAGGGAGGTGTAGTTGGAGAGTGGTAGGGTAGCAGAGCTATGTATAGATAGAGATAGGGAGGGGTAGGTGGAGAGATTTTGTGTGTGTGTGAGGGATAGAGGGAGAGATAGGTGGAGGGAGAGAAAGGTGGAAGGAGGGAGATAGGGCATGGTAGGGTGGGAGGAATAGAGGGAGGGAGAGAAAGATGAAAGGAGGCAGATATGGATTGGTAAGGTGGGAGGGTGAGAGAGAGAAGAAAGGGGATAGGGATTGGTAGGGTGGGAGGGGGAGATGGAGAGACAAAAAGAGGGAATGAAGGAGATAGAGAGAGGTAGGATAGGAGGGATAGGTATAGAGAGAGTAAGGGGGGAAGGGAGGTGTAGGTGGAGATCGGTAGGGTAGGAGAGGTATGTATAGATAGAGATAGGGAGAGAGGGAGGGATAGGTGGAGGGAGAGAAAGAGGGAAGGAGGGAGATAGGGAGTGGTAGGGTGGGAGGAATAGTGAGAGGTAGATTAAGAGGGAAGGAGTGATATAGGGATTGGTAAGGTGGGAGGGAGGGAGAGGGAATGAGGGATATAGGTATTGGTAGGGTGGGAGGGAGAGAGAGGGAAGGAGGGAGATATGGATTGATAGGGTGGGAGAGAGAGAGGGAGGGAAAAAATGAGGGAAGGAGGGAGATAGAGAGAAGTAGGATAAGAAGAATATGTATAGAGAGAGTTTGGGATGAAGGGAGGGGTGTGTGGAGAGAGTTATGGTAGGAGAGGTAGGAATAGATAGAGTTAGGGAGGGGGGAGGGGTAGGTGGAGAGAGGTTGTGTGTGTGTGTGTGAGGGAGAGAGGGAGGGATATGTGGAAGGAGAGAAAGATGAAAGGAGGGAGTTAGGGAGTTGTAGGGTGGGAGAGATAAAGGGAGGGAGAGAAAGAGGGAAGGAGGGAGATAGGGAGTGGTAAGGTGGGAGGGATAAAAGGAGGGAGAGAGAGGGAATATAATATACATTATAAATTATTATATTTATATAATATAATGTATAATATTTTAATATTTCTAATTAAATAAATGAATTTCTTTTCTATCAAATATTTTTTAATAATATATTATATTATTTTATAATATTATATTTATATTTAGTATATAACATTAAATATTTATATTAAATATAATGTATATTATATTAATATTTCCTAGTATTTATTATTTATCATATATTATATTAAATATATATTAATATATTAATATATTATATATAATATATATTTTATATATATTATATAATATGTATATATATTATATATATTATATATTATATTATATATATAATATATATATAAATACTATATATATATTAATATAAAATATATAAATATTTATATTTATATTAATAGTATAACATCTTAAATTTTAATATATATGATTTTTATATATTCATATTTTTCATTTTAATAAACAATATTTGTTTCTTAAGTGTAAATAACAAATATTTGTTTTTTCTTTTAAAAAATGGATATTTATTTCTATCGAATATTTGATAGAAACATATATTTGTTTTTCCTTAGTATTACTTTGGTATTTGGCTTGGGGGTGACCAACCTAAAAATTCAACATCCACAACATGTTTAAAAGGGTCACACGAGTTTTTTGAACTTCATGGGCTTTGTTTTGACAACTTTTTTTCATCCAATTTTGATGAAATGAAAAGGGTTTATTCAGTAAATTGACAATATTTTATTGATATAAAATATTCTTTATTTTTAATTTAATAGACCATAATTATTATCAATTTTCTACATGCACTATGTGTAAATTCCTAATTGATAGGTTGATTGAAAAACATGTATAAGGTTTGGTTAAACATTTTTTGAATTCGAAAGATGCATCACACACTATGCTTCAGAAATTATAGTTTAAAAGAAAATCATAATTTTTTTATCAAGTTAGGGTGGTCAAAAAAATGGTTTTTAATACTTTTAAAGATTCCTACTAGAAAATTCATAACTAATTATTTACTTGCAAAAAAATTATAAAGAAATCTACATCACATCTAGGCATGTGTCCTCTACTTATATTGAAAGATTTAGAAAAAAAAAAAATTTATGCTCCCAATTAGGGTGGTTAGACAAACACCTATTTTTTATTTTTTCTAAAAATTTAGTACTATTGCATTGAAATTTCAAATTTTCACAAAATAGATTTATTTTTTTCTAAAAAAAGGACTAGAAGCTTAGAAACTACATTTAATTTGCTACAAATTTTGTTTTACATATTTTCCAAACTATGTTAATAACCTATTCAAATTTTTATATCAAGTTACCTAACTCTATTTTTCTAAATTTTCATTGCCACTTAAGGGCCTAGTTTGGACCCCCATGATCCTACACTAATCCAATTAATAGATTAAATTTTTCAATAAAAATTTCATTCTTGGATTTTAATTGAATTTTGTCTATACTTGTAATCTCTAAATTATGGAGTGAAAGGAAATAATACAAATATTCTCTATAATTAACTCAATGAGAAGAGTGTCACAAGCTCTTAATTCTAGTTAATTTTTTAAATGTTAATATAACAAAAAAAGGACATACCAAGAGTGAAATATCATAATGAAGCAATCACATAAGAGTATGAGAGATCAATTTAATCTTTAAAATACTTTCAATAAAAATCCAATATCCAAATCTTTTAACTATTAGATTTTTGACAGCAAAACCAATTAAAACATACATACAATCTCCAGGCTCTTCTAGGAGATCCAGTGCCCACACTCAAGGGATAAATAAACAAAATATCTTATGAAATGAGATACATAACCTCCTACCATGCCTTATATTTATAGCAATGAAAGGAAGGCTTTCTAGAAGCTTCTTGCCTACTAGAAACTTCTTATCAATATGTTACTACTAGAAGCTTATATCTAACATGTGATAACTATAATTTTCCTGACAACATGTGAAGTTGGATTACCTCATGTGTGCCCAATAATTTAATGCTTTTACAATACTAAATTCATTTGATATGACACTAAAAATATTAAATATTTAAAAGCACTCTCCCAATGACATTATGTTTACTAGACCATGACCCAACATTAAATACTTTTACCATGTCAAATATAATCTCTCCTAGAAAAATATTGGTAAATTTAGATATTTAAATATGAAAGATGTACACCTTCCCAACACAAAGATAATCAAGCCTAAAAAAATGGTTCATAATAATCTTTTAGTAAAGAGTAATTACTTGAGTTTGTGACAATTGAAGTGATTTCGACAAGGTAGATAAAATGAACCAAAAAAAATTATACACAAGATTTTACATAAATCTTCTCCAAATTCATAAATATTTATAGTAAAAGGTAAAGACTAGAAAAAAATTAAAATCATAATTTTTAGATTCATCCTAAAAGATTATGATATGATTTTTTTCTAAACACATCAAATTTTGACATATAACTTACACTATTCTATAGAAAATAGAAGCAATACATAAATATATGACTACTTATAAGATAAAGGTTTCCATTTTTACCACACCTACTTTTATTAAATTTCATTAAAAACATTCCATATGTGACGTAGTACATCTTCACAAAACACTAATTTCACCCTATATTGGTTTAAGTTTTTTCTCAATAATAAGGAAAACTATATGTTAATTTTTTGGTTATCATGTTGATGATATTTTACCTTTGTACTATAAGTTGTCTCATCTAATGGATAAAAGATATTTCCTTAGTTTCCTAGATGTTTATGTGAGTGTGGACACTATTAATTATTTTATTCTATTTTAATGATGTTCATTTTAAGACATCATTTTATTCTATTGGATTTTAGAAATAATTTATTTTTAGATTTTTAACTTACAAGCTTAGAAGAAATAAACTATATTAATTGAATTGGTTTGTAATAGTTTGATCTATCAAATCAAAATATAATGACCAAGAGGGGAGCTCATATGAATTAGATAATTAGGAGGAATAAAAGATAAAGAGAAAATATAGATGACATTTTATTTAGAAGGTTAGGGGCCCTAGAGGCTAGATTGCCACATCAGGATTTAAAGGAATAACCAAAAGTTGAAAGGGGTCAATTTGAAGGAATAGATCTAATGGAAAGAATTATTGAATCTATAACAAAAAATGAGAATAGAGTTAATGTAAAAGTCTTTGAATTTAAAGGTGGATTCAATCTATAAGTTTTCATGGATTGAATTCAAGCACTAGAGAAATAGTTCATAAGATGAAAAGTATTGAAGAAATCAATCGAAAAATGATCTAATTTCTTACTTCAAAATGGAACTTGCATGGCTCTCTATGGTAGGATGATCTCTATAATTTTAAGAGAAGATAATGGAAAGAGAAAATAAAAATATGGTCAAAGATGTTAAAAAAATTGAAATATAATTTTATGCCCTCATATTATCAGCAAATTACTTTTAGGGAGTTTCAAAATCTAAAACTAAAGAATTTATCCATACTTATTTATAAGGAATATTTTTTTAGGATAAAAATTAGGACTAATTTACAACAAGATGATGGAAATTTAGTATCTAGATACATCAATGGACTTATCTTTCAAATCCAAAATGGTTTATTCCTACTCAAAGTGTAACAAGTTAGGAAAATGTTTCAAGTAGCAAATGAATAGTATAGAAGTATCTAGATACATCAATGGACTTATATTTCAACTCCAAAATGGTTTATTCCTACTCAAAGTGTAACAAGTTAGAAAAATGTTTCAAGTAGAAAATGAATGGTATAGAAGTTATGAGGTATACCAAGAGGGTAAACTAACTATTCTTGGTGTACTTACATAAGGAAAGGTTTCTTCAAGACACTTAAAATAAATTAGGAAAATTTCTCTTTGAAAATATTCTAAAAAGGATGAGTGAAAATGCATATTTGATAGACTTACTAGAATAATTTCGCATAAGTCCTATATTAAATGTTGTAGATCTTTATTCTTTTCATGTAAGTCAAGAATAAGTTCAATATGAAAGTAGATTGGAACAATGGACCAAGTGTTTACCAAAGGAAAAGAGAAAAAAATGTGAACATAGTGGACAACGAGATTATTGCTACACGGGCTAAGAATCATAAGACACATCTAATGAAGTAGAATGGATTACAATATTTTGATAAAAGTTAGATAGAAAAGAGGAACTCATGAGTTAGCAAGATGAAATTTAGCTAAACCAAGAAATTTCTATTTTCTAATAGAAGGGGGAGATTAATCCACATGCTCTATTGGTTTGATCTTGTATGTTTAATGATTTTAAAATTTTATTTACCAAAAATAATATTTTGTTGCATTGTTCTATTTTTAATTTTTTTTTTTTTTAGGAAATAAGAGAACAATATGTATTCAATTTTTGACTTTTGGGTTAAAGAGTTTGGTTAAGAATAAAACATATGTTGTTGTATGTTATAGTGGATTTAATTTTTTTTGGTGGGTAGTTAGATATGGTATGTAGAATAAAAAAGATAGATCTAAAAACATTCAATTTTTGGTTAAATAGAATAAGGAAACAAATTATATGGTAAATATTTTTGTTATTGTGTTAATGATATTTTACTTCTATGTTGTAACTTTTTTAATGTGATTGCTTAGATAACTAAGAAAATGGATTTTTGTAGTTTTCTTCATGATTATTTGTGTAGACACCCTTTTTTGTTTCAATTTATTTTGAGTTGTATTTATTTTGTGAGACTAAATTACAAAATTAACTTATTTTAGCATTTTTAACTTGCAAATTGAGAAGAAATAAACTATTCTAGTTAAACTAGTTTGCATTAATATGCCTATCCTTATGAGCTATACATCTACTTTAAAGCACATTTCTTACAAAACCAATTCGAAACACACAAGTGGCAAGTTGATTCTTATTGTAAAATGTATACTAGATGTGTTGGGCTATCTTTTTTCAATAGGTTGCAACATTGAAGTAGGTAGATATTTTTATTTTTTAACTAGTGATCGTAGGATTCAATATAATACCTAATAGAAGAATTCTATACTACGAATTGTCTAACCAATAAAATAGGAAAAATCACAAACACTATTGTCTATCTTTATTTTTTCTCCTAGACATGACTTTGAATGAGGAGATGACTCAATAACTACACATGCTAACTTCACTCTTCAAGCTCTTAAATAGTAAGTCAATTTTCTTTGAAACTTTTAGCATGTCTTCATATGTGAATTGAATGATTAAAGCTATTATTTGAAATTTTGGCATCAACAATGTAACCACATCAATGATGTCTTCATTAAGCTTTCCAAAAACAACCAAAAAAATATCTTAAACTAAAATATATGCACCAAAATATGTTAATTGATAGTCTTATGAATTAGATTTGATTGTTTCTTTGATATAACTTGTAAAAATGATTTTTTGTATTTATTTTTCAAATACAAACATAACATCCATTAATACTTAACTCTAAAAAATAAAGAAAAAAAAAGGCTATTATTACACAATCACAACAACCATTCAAACACTAACTACCCACTAAATCCTCTCCCTTAATCAACAACAATAATAAATAAATTAAGAAAATAAATAAAAATTATATGGTCAACTATCACGACAGGGACTAAAAAGTGTCGAGGGACTAATTCGGACCCAAATTACATACTTTTAGTTCAATAATAATGCATAAGAAACAAAAAAATATATCTTTGACACTCTCACGTTCCCCTCTCAGACTGGATTTTCAGACAACATACCGGAGAAATACGTGTTGCGTCATACAATAATAATAATATAGTCTTGCACGGTCTAATACATGCCAAATACAACCAACAGCAACAAAACGCCGAAGCAGATGGCTCTAAGTGGTAGGACTAATTCTTGGTTAAAGCATCTATCTACAGGCCTCTCCACTCTATTCTCAATGAATTAGCACTGGCTGATGCCGAAGCCAACGAGAGAGTTGACAGAATCGATAGACACCCGGATGCCTTGCTGCTGAATGCTCCCAATGATAGACAGACTGCCCGTTGTGGGTGTAAATGCCAGGCAAAAGGTCCCCATGATATCCACAGGAGTCAGATAGTTTTCAGCCGGGAGAGCCAAAACGGCCCCGTTGAGAAAATGAAAACTCACGGTGGGAACGCTGACCGTTTGGACGCCAGAGAAGTCATAACATGTGTCGAATATGTTCATCCCTTCGGCCCGGGGAAGATGTTGGGTGCTCACCACGAAGGCGTCACGCATGGCTTCGTAAGCGTCCTTCTGCAGCCGTGTGACAGCCGTGCCCGAGTCCACTATCACGCCTCCCTCGCCCGTCTCGTCGAACACAGAGACCTTCTGCGGAAGAGAAACGAGCAACCCGCCGACGCTGATGGCTGTCAGTGGAACATAATAAAACGTACCCAGTCGTGGGTTTCGGAGAAGCGGAACAAAGACGGACCCAGCGGGCGAGACGGAACCAGGACCGAAGTCGAGCGCGCCCGAAGATTCGGATGACCGGTCGACGAGGCAGTAGGAAAACTTGGTACCATATGACCCGAGCTGGGAAGGGAACGACAAGGCGCCGGCCCCGAGGCCAATCAACCCGGCCGCGCCCACAAACAAGCCCTTGTTATCATGCCCACACCCGATTGCCACGTTTTGAACTATTGTGCTGCCGAAAGTGAGCGTCTCCGTGGCAAAGCTCCCGACGGAACGAGACCCGTCTCCATAAGCTACCTGATACACACACCCGCGGCTGTTGCAGCCCGACTCCTCCAGCTCACTGCAAACAGCGGAACTGCATGAAATGGACGTGAAGGAAGCCGAGGAGGAGGGATCAAAGATCGGATCGGCCTGGTCGTAGCAGTCTTTGCATGGCTGGCACTGGACCCACCCCACGTCGCTACCCGTGTCTAACACGAGGTACTGCTCCTTCGCCGGCGTTCCCACGCCTATGCGGGTAAAGTATTCCCCGCTGCCTTCCATCATGCCGGACATCACCTCACCTCCGAAATCCTCAATCTTGGCCTTGTGCTCTATTCTTCTCTCTTTCCCCTTCCCCTTCAACTTTCTCTCTACCCGCCTATTGAGCGCCTTCACCCGTCGGGATTCCCTCTCTAGCCTCTCTCTAAACCTCTGCTCGTAGCTCACGTTTCCCCCCACTAGACTATCTCTGTGGAAAGCTTGCAGCCTCCACGCACTGTTTCCCACCTCCTCCTCTTGTTGATAGGTCTTATAGAGTCCCAGCGGAGGGGAACTCACTTCCCTAAGCCGAGCTGCGATATCCAGTGCATGATAATGATACCCACCTCGTTTCTCTGCCCAAGCAACTTGAACAAACAAGAGGGAAGTATAGAGGGAAACTATTACCCAAACAAGAAACCTACAAAGACCCATTTTTTAAAAGACAGCTCACGACTCTTCCTTCTTCGTGGGGAGAGCTTACGTCTTGATTTTCTCCCTCCCTCTTCTCACTGATTTTCTAGCCTTAACTTACAATCCTGATGTATTGCTCCTGAATTTATACCAGCGTTTGATTGTGATGTGTTGTATCTGAACGAAGGGCACCAATTATTTTATAATTATTTGTTGGTATTGGTGATTTATCGTGCCAACTATTTCCCATCTCCCATATTGAGGGGTCTCCACTAGCCACAGTTTCCAGTTTCCACCACTACCACCTCGTGAAATCTGTGGACTAACTCCCATAGCATTGAAATCGACCCCGCATGACAATCTCCATTTGTACGAAACATTGTCTTATGTGTTGAATGGAAAATCATTTGAGGACCACCCGCTCTTACTTTTCAGGGTACTTAAAATACGCAAAGAATGCTCGTTGTTCATGCGTTGTTTTGGTTGGGCAACATCTTAAATGTGGGTCCAGTCATGCAATTTTTTTAGTGTTTAATTTCTTTTTAAATATGCAAAGAATGCTCGTTGTTCATGCGTTGTTTTGGTTGGGCAACATCTTCAATGTGGGTTCAGTCATGCAAATTTTTTAGTGTTTAATTTCTTTTGAAATCCATACTCTTGTCTTAATCGCGTGTTTACATTCCATTCAACGTATCTACCACCAGGCTTGAATAGACCTCTGTGTTTTTCATGACTCTTTAGTAGGGTCGCTTAATTAAGCAAGGCAATATCTGTCAAAAGAGTTGAGAACTCTCAGCCGTTCAAATACTACATTTTCTTAATAAACAATAAAAACATAAAATATCAATTTATTATATTAACTTAGAATAATGGAGAGCTTCTTGCATGGCTTCTGTAGGTAAGAGGTGTTACAAAAATGGAAACATAAAACCCACAAACTTAAATAATATTGTATTACAAGTTAGTTGTGAAGAAATAACGAAGAAAATAAAATGGAATAAGAACAACTGTGTGAAGATTGTTATCAGTTTCTCTGAGCAATAAGAATACCGATACTTTGCCCCGTGGAAATTTCCTTGACGTATTGTCAATGTTTTACAATGTAAATCCATGGCTTGTTTGTTATTTTGTTATTTTGTTTAATCTTTCTTATTATTTCTTTGTAACCAACTTGTCCTGCAATATTATTGAAGTTTGTGGGTTTTACCTTTTCGTTTCTGCAATAAGAAGATTTTGATCATTTGTTTTGAATTCATATTTGTTTTTTGATACATAATAAGTTTGATAGAAAAAAATCATTTCTATTAAATGTAAGGGTAGATAACTTAGTTTGATGAATGGATTTCGTCCATTAAATAATTTTGTGATAACTATCTACTCACAATTATCTTTTTAAGTATAAGGAAATTTTATTTAAAATAATATATCATAAATATATTATCAATTTTTTAAAAGATTGTGATAGTCTATTTAAAATATCTACTTTCATTTCATATAATCTTATTAAAAAATTTATTGTATATTATAGTCAAAATATTTTAAAATATAATCATGCCATCATCAAATTTAAATTCTAATAAAAATAAATTATATTCAAAATATTTCAAATTTGTCACCTTGAAAAGCTATTACAGATTTAATTAGATATTAAATTTAGATTGATTTCAATTTTTAATTTTTAATATGTTAGTTTAAATGTGTTGATGTATGATGTTATGATGAGCTTAGGTAATAGCTAGTTTTCTATCATTAAGTTCATGACTTTTAGTATTTCAACCTGCCAAGTTCAGAGAAATCTTAGGACTTATGCATCTTTGATATCTTTCATGCATTTTAAATCAGACTTTAGTATGTGGAAATATAATTATGATATGATGGTATTTGTATGTGTGGATATTTGAATGCTCATGAAATTCAGTATGATTCTATGCTTGATTCATGATTATAAATGATGTGTATGCTTTAGGATGGAACTAACCTTTTGTAGCTAAGGAGAACTATAACCCATAATAATTGGATTTATAGCTTGTAAGATAAGACAATAGCCACTTGTAGGGGAGAAGCCGAAATGCTTGAAATGAAACAACTCCAAAAAGGAATGAAGATGACCATTGAATGGTCAAGTGTGAGTCACCACCAACACCAAATAAGATGACAAGAAGAAGGAATCTACTATGACTGGGAAATCTTAATGACATGACAATTTGCATAAAGTCGTGGTCTTTGTCATACCATTACGGTAGAGATATAGTTTGAGTTCTCTTCTTCTATCTTTTTCAATTATTCTTATCAGTCACACAGACTAGTCCTTTCCCTATTCTTGAGGGAGAGTGGATGTATGCATTTATATTCTACTTTTATTCCTTGCATGAATAAAACTCCTCCCACACCTATATATTTGGATCAGTGGTTGAGGAGAAAATCTAGTTTTTAGATTGTTTTACTAGACAATACTTCATTGTTTTTAGTTTTTTGTTATTTATTTGTAATGGACATGTACCTCTAAATGAGAAATCTTCTGAAGATTCTTGTTAGACTGTAATAATTTTAGTTCTTATCCAATAAAGGATTTTAATTATTGTCATGATTTTTTGATTAGTAGTGTGTATTTGATATCTCTTATGGGTGCAACAACTCGAGTAAGGGCCACTCACGATATTGCCAACCCATCCTATTTTTTTCATTAGATTAGATGTTATATTGTTGTATTTATTTATTTGAATTCTCACTTATATATATGTGAATTTCATGAATGGTGTATTATAGCATGAATTAAATTTTGTAACATTATGTTGAGTTAGTCTCCAGAGAAGTTAGGAGTTAGAAGTCAGTAGTGTTAGTTGCTAATTCAAATTCAGTAGCTAGCAGTTACAATGTTAAGCAAAAGATACATGAAGCATAAGAAATAGATTCATGTTATTTCCCTTATTTTACAATTTGATAGTTTATTTTCCTTTCCAGCCTTCATAGTTTTCATTACATGTGTGACCAACTATGTTTCATTGATATATGGTGTAGTTAGGATCCTTGAATGCACATATAGTGCTAGCATTGTCAAAATCTTATGATATTTGGTTGCTAGTTTAATGAAGCCTTTGTGAGGGTTTGGTGAACTATTAAGTTAGGAACCTATCCTCTGAATTGTGTGTCCACTCATAAACACCAAGTAATGATAAGAACATATTTTATGAATTGAAGTATTATCTTTTAGCATGGTTTGAGATTAAGTAATTAGGGGTTTGTAGGTTTCATATTTCTTATGAATATAATAAGAGATACAAAAAACATAAAATTTTGGTTGGGATAGATAAAATATATGAAATTTCAATATTGGAGAGATTCAAAATGATAATTTGTAGACCTTGTATATTGTTTTTTATTAGGAAAAGTGGGTTTTGAAGGGGCCTCAAAACCCTTTTACAATGGAGAGAAGATGAAAAAAATACTAAAGCAATAAGACCCGTAGCTCACAAAAAACAAAAAGTTGACAAAAGATAAAACTAGAGAACCCGTCAACAACCCAACAATAAAAACATCAACAACAAGGCTAAACAGTAAAAAAAAAAATAACTATAGAATTTTATCAAGAACATTGGTCGAGGCCACATTATCAGAAATGACCCCCTCATGCATCTCAACCACATCCTTCAGGTCCTAAAAATAAATGGTAGCCCTTTTCTTAGTCTTGATCGTCATTCTCAAGAATAGACCAACATCCAAATACTTCTCCATATTGAGGACAATATCCTCGATCTTCTCCTCCATGTTCATGTGGTTAACTTCCTCAATAGACTTCTCATTTTATCCCATATCCAAAGACTTTCTAGTCCATTTTATAGCTTTCTCATTTAAAATAGAGAGACCCTTAGCACTATATTTCAAGGACTTGTTGCTTATACTAAAAATAGTCTACAAATCATCACTAATCTTGCTAATTATTTCCTCCATATTAACAAACCTCTCCTCAATAATCTTTTGGAAAGCCATTTCCATGGAGGTTATCCTATCCTCGTGACTTTTACAAAGTTTATTAGCATCAACAATAAGTCTATCAAGAATTACATTTGTAGTCTTAACCTTACCTTTAATCGACCATTCATTTAGGCCACCATGCACTAACCCAACACAAACATCTTGCTAGATTTTTTAGCTGGACGTTGAGCTCCTTCACTTTCAAGAAAAGCCACTTCACAAGCGAGAGAAAATTATGATTTCCATCCTCTACCATTCTAAAAAGTAGGTCCATGTTAATTTCTTCACAATTGACCGAAGGCGTAGCATGAGAACTGACATTCTTGACAAGATCCTCTTGAGCCCCCTCTTTGTCCTCCACATCCTCCTCAACAGGGGAATCCTCCACTTCAATAACCTTGACTTTCACATGGTGCTTATCAGGAATATTCGCCAAGTCCACCATAATTTCAAGTTGCTCCACCTTCATATCACTCCCCTTAACCTACTTTGCACCAATAGGAGAATCAAAATTATCCTAGTTAGGGCCAACCCCCTTGGAACCCACCAAACCTTCATTTGTCTGCTCAATATCCTCCATAGGATGCCTGAAACCGTCATGGCCATCACTTGAGACATGTTTAACCTCAAGAACAGGGGAATTCACCACATCTCTTGAATTGCATTCACCTGGAACATGTTTAACATCAGGAACAGGGGAATCCTCCATAACTCTAGAATCATCCACCTTCTTCTTGACAACACGCTTCTCTTTCCTGGGGCATTTTTCCTTCCCCTTCACATTATTCTTCCTCGAAGGCACCATGGCTTCCTTCATTTCAATATCAGTTTCATAAGCCTTAGACCAGGATTCAGAATCCTCAAAAACAGCCACAGACTCACTCTCCTCCTTCGGCGATTCCTCATAATTGGAATCATCTTCCTCGGAATCCCCTTCCCACTCCTCCTCTGACTCACCAATTTCATACCCTATATTTTTTCCACCCTTTTTATAGGTCAGGTTCTTAGGAGTAACATGAACCATCTTCAACTTAATGTTCTCAAAGATAAGATTCATAAGGCCTTCATGGAGAATAGCCTTCCTAGGATTCTTCCTATGATCCTTGATACTTGTTTCCATAGAAAGGAGGTAAAAAGGAAAAGAAAATAGAGAATTATGGAAGAAGTGATTCAATAAAATGAAGTGATAGCCATAGATAATAGAATACCTACCCTCCAAAGTGAAAAAATGCATAATGGCCAGAGAAATATCCCTCCAAAGTGGCTTAATAGATTTGCGAGCATACCCACCACTACCAATAAATTTAAGCTTCGTCTTCTCAGTGCCTTTGAAGAAATTGGCTAAGGCATTCTTGGCTGCAACCCTATCTCTGTAAAATTTCCTCCGCTTGGAAGAAAGACCAGTCACCTTAGCGATGAAATCCCCATTGATGTTGAATTCCACACCCTTGTAGTGCAAAACCCTATTGTTCCACCCACTAACAATTTAGCCTCTGTCACTTTAGGGTTCATACCATGGAGCTCCAACAAATAGGAGTTGACTCCATCCTTCTCTAGATTCTCCCAAATAGTTTTATTGCTGCTAAAATCCTCGCAAGAGCTCAACTCCACTCTCCAATGAGCACCTCCCATGGCAACATGCAACAAACACTAGTCCACCTACTCTTTGGTGTTCTGCAAAGAAAAAAATAGGTGAACAAACCACAAGATAGAGAAAACGATACCCACAAAATGTGTGAGCCTTCCAAACCAAGTACTACCATACCTTAGCTCCCAACCTATAATCTCACGAACATCTAAAAAACAATTATTAAAAGAGCATGCACTAGACTCGACATGCAAAAACCAACTTAGGAAGAAATAAAATAGCCTTTATGCCTTCTTAACTGCATCCTTGACATGAAAACTGGTCATAATTGGATATGTTTTGAAGATTAAGTGGCAAGGAATCATAAGTATTCCAATTAATTCAAGCAATCACTCCTAAATTAGCAATCCCATCAGCTAATGAATTAGCTTCCCTAAACACGTGAGTAATTCTCACCTCATCGAAATTATTAATGATTGATAATGAATCATTAATTAGATGGGATATAGACCATGACAACGGGTTACTCTTCAGAAGACACTTAATAATGTTAAGGGAATCCCCTTCAATCCAAAGTTTAGAGACCCCATAATCTTTAGCCAATAAAAGGCCATGATAGGCTATTGTTGACCTTGTATATTGTTATTTTAATCTATATCAAGTTATTTTGAACTTCTCCTAGTGAGATGTAGGATATGGTCCATGTACCTTATGATTTTTTTTAAGAGCTCAATTTCCACTATGGTTTGTACTAAACCAAACATCATGCAAGTATTCATGGCTAATTATAGATGAGTGCATTGGGCTGAAATGAATATGGTCAAGTTCAATATTTGTTTGTACCTTTGAGAACTCAATTTTTATCATGTTAATTCTATATGGGAATACAAATAGTTACTTTTCATGGATTTTAAATGATGATAGCAAGATATCTACTAGTGGATATGTTTTCACTATATTTTATGGTGCAATCAATTGGAGGAGTAATTAATGCAACCAATAAATCACTGAATATAATTCACCATTATTGTAAAAATTTAGAACTCAAAGAATAGAATTAATACTAGAATTAATTATTATTCTTTCTTTCCTCTACCACTAAAAAATAACCCTTATATCTACTAAAATCTAAAATTTATCTTTTTTGGTAGTTTTTGACAATAGCCATAATTTTTCATTTTTATTAATTTCACATGCATACCCCTTTGATCTCAATTAAAAAATATCTTCCTACCACTATGGTGACAATAATTTTCAACTTTAAATTCAAATTGGAAGCAGGAGTTCAAATTTATTAAAAAAAATATAGAAAATCCTAAAAAATAATTAAAAGCTTATTTGAGGCCCTAGATGAAAGATTTTGGTCCCAAATAAGTGCCAAAATGAGCTCCAACCAATCTAATTACTATCGAAATTCCAATCAACTCCTCAAGATGCAAATCCACATAAAATTTTAGTCCAAAGAAACTTTTGAGTCAAAAGTTATTACTCTCGGAAGCCCCTACAATAGTAATTTGTAGGCTATAGTCTCTTGTTCCACTACAAAATAAAAGGAAAGGGAAAATAGTCATCCATACAAGGAATCCATATATCTTAAATGTTTATGTTCAAATGTGGGGCTAACTCTAGGATCTATTATAGTTTTATATGATAGTTAGAGTGTCATATATCTGGCAAAAAACCTATCCTTTAATGTAATGATGAAGAAAATTAATGTATAGTACCAATTTTCTCATAACATGGCAGATATTGCGAAGGTAATGCTAGAGAAAGTTGTTTTTTTTAAATGTTGTAGATTTGCATTGATGGAGCTAGTGAGCACAAAAATGTTAATGTGTTGTTGTGAGTCTATAGTGCTCTTGGTCCCTATAAATTATTTGTGTTTTGGTAATCTCTTTAATATTTCAAGGCATTTGATAAGTGGAAGAGTGTTAGTAAAGGTGTATAACCCTTTCTCCTTATTTTTCAATAATATAAAAATCTACTTTTGGGATATAAAATAGAAAACTCAATTTCTAGGCTATAGAGGTTATTTTTTATCAAAATAAACATGTTGGTTTATCTGGAGTTAGTTCTCTAATTCATATAATTTATATCTCTTTGAGATCTATAATTTTAAAATGGAATGGAGAAAAATTCTCTCATGGATCAAACTTTATGGCCCCTAGAAGTTGAGGCTCTAACATTGAAAATGTAAAAACATCTATGACATGTAAAAAAAGTTGTAAGAAGGAGCTACACTTGTTGACCAACTTATGACATGTCATAATCTATATATTTTGTTAGAGATAATGAAAAAGAAATTGAGTTCAAAATTTGGTTAGTGGTTATATTTATGAACTTATGTAAAGTGGAATGGATGTATTATTTTCAGCCCGTGGACTCATCTTGGGACTTGGGTGTTAGACTTTTAACTAGGGAATCATGTGCCACATTTTGAGTAGTTTCATCTCATGGTTTCATAGATACTATTTAATGGCTTCATGTCTATATTATACTATTTTATTGAATGTTTGAGATGAAATTTTAGATAACTTGAGTTTTATAGATATCATTATGTTGCCAAAATTACTTTAGATCTCTAGTTGACGATACTTCTATAAATACTTAGAATTTATAAGTGTATTGTAACCTTTGATTACTAAATAATACATTTTTTTTCTTTGGAGAGTAGATTTTTTCTATTCAATGGTTGCCCCCACATAAATCTTTGTGTTATGTATATTTCTCTAGTGTTTATTTTCTTATAACTATGTGATTATATTAATATTTCTCATACCCCCTCCAATAGATTAGTGTAGGAACTATATTTTGCACCTATGTATCCTTTAAATTTTATCAAAGAGATTAAAAGGTGGTAAGGAAAGAAGGGTGATGGTGCACAAGGAAGGTAAAATTCCTAAGGCAAGGAAACAAGATCAAAATAATGTTAAATAAAAATGACTAATACATTAAATGGTAAGACATTAGACATTTGGGACAAGATTAGGGAAGACAAAAAAGAGGGTCCAATGGGGTGAAAACAAACATGCAACAAGACAACTAAAATGGGTGAAAATCATAATAAATAAAATCATAATGTATCAAATTTCTAATCTTACACCTAAATGAAAGATTTTAGTAGAGAATGAGCATTTAATCCAAACATTTAGCTATCATTCATTAGTTGGAACATGATTTTCAATTTATGCCATAGTTTCAATGGTATGGAAAAGTGAAAAATATCTTGACTAAATTTATTTATTTTTAAAATTTTGATAAAGCCACAAATTTTCATGGAACTTTATTCCTTCCCTACTGTAATTAACTTATTCCTTTTGAAGGCACATGATAGTGTCAAGAAATATTTATGTTGAGATGACCTTAAGCAAGGTTTAAGAACCATTGTGATAGAATGTGATGCACATCAATGTAAAATAGGGGAAAAAATAAAATTCCTATAGTCTTTATAGCCCCTTCCTACTCCCAACATGGCATGGGTAGATAGTATTTCATGGATTTCATTGTTGGGATTTCAAATTTCAATGGTAGACATGTCATTTAAGACATTGTTAAATATTTGACTAATTATTTTCCTCACCCCACCCATAAATATTTTATATTATATCTTTACACTTCTCAGACTCAATCTTGAAGCTTCGTAGTATACCTCACTCTGTTGACAATGATCATGATCTCGATTTCACTAGAAACTATTGATAAGAATTGTTAAAGTTGTAAGGAAATCAATTGAATATGATTTATTCCTATTGTCCTCAAACATATTTCTAAATTGAGGTTGTTAATACATTTCTAAAGACCTAGCTATATTTTAGAATCCAAGGTTATATTGAACAAAATCACGAAGAAAATTCACTCATTCTATTGAGAATATTTTAGTCTAATAATACGATATCTGATCTAAAGATGACACATGAGAGCCAACCAAATTTCTCTATAAATTTCCTTATATCAACTATTGAGAATAAACCTTTTCAAATGGAAGGAAATGTTATAAACCCTTACTCTTTATATGTATTAGTTAGTAGTTAATACTATATTGGGTGCATATACTTTGTAAGTTTTTGAAAAGTTAAGCAACATTTACAAGGCGTTGTACCCTTCACAACGAGCCACAAGGGCCAAAAAAGGACAAGACTAAACAACAAACATTAAAGAAAAAAAACACAGAAACAACCCAAAGGCAGCACAACAACTGCAGAGAAACAACTGACAGACAGGCACCAGGAGCATCTAACTGGCATTGTCCCAGTTTTTAATCAGGAGGTCCACTGCCTCATCAATCACCCATTCTTTGTTTTCCTGGCTATTGTTCCCCTCTAGCTCCTCCTTTATAACATTAGACAGAGTGCTCGTAACAAAGTGACCCAACTTCATGGTGAAGCGGGTTAACCCCCGAAATATTTTGTCAAGAGTGTCCATTCTCTTCGCCACATCACATGAATCCACCCCAGCATCCATAGCTCCCTAAACCTCACCAAGATCATCCACCAGGGCCTACAGAGAGTGCAAACTAGAGCCATTAAAGGGAAGCTTGTTGTCCACCGGAGTAGACAGGGGCTTCTCCACATTATCTTCCTCCCCATCATCAAACTCTTCTTCCTTGTAACCTTTGTTGTCAGACTGCTCCTCCTCAGAGTCCTCAATAATAAGCCTCTTCTTGTTACTCTTGGCTAGCCTCCCGAACCTCCTCCTAGCATTTCCCCTCCAATCATCTTCATGTTCCCCACAACCGTATCCCCTTTGGAATCTTTCCTAACAACATTCTTACCCTTTCCATCCTTAGCAGTCGGGACCTGCATGCATTTCTCCTTACCTTTTTTCATTGTAGTGGCCTTGATAGCCGAGTCAGCCTGGGTGGCTTTTAGCTCACAGAGACCTTTCGCCGCACTGGCATGGGCCTTGCCCAGCCCACCCTTAATTTTTTTGGTGGAAGATTTGGTTTTAGTATTCCCTACATTGTCCAAATTGGGCTTCTGAGGAGGGCTCTTAGATTTGGCCGGGCAGATATGCACAGTTGAAATGGGTTCAATGTTCTCGATGCGAACAACGATGATGGCTTTAGGTGGGAAAAGGGCAAGATGAAAGTGATACAGATGAAGGATAAGCCCCTAATGGAGCGAGAGCGGCGGGAGATCACAGGGGTTACGACTGGCCGAATCTTTACACTTTTCAACAAAGCATTCAAGGTCCATTAAAAGGAAAAATGGGAAACTAAGTAGCATCTTATGTCTAAGGTGATTTAACAGAGGGAAATGATAAAAGAAACAGGTTTTAAATCTAGGGTATGTGCAGGATCATGATGGGCCAAAAAGTGGTGATATGTAAGTGATATGATGACCCATGTGGCTGACGACTTTTTTTTTACCCAAATTTGATGAAAAGAAAAGGGTTTTTAAAGGAGATTCTCAGCTTTCCACCAATATAAATTATGCTTTACTTTGAATTTAATAAATAATTATTATTCATTTTCTATTTGAATTATGACTAAATTCCTGATTGATAGGTTGATTGAAAAACATCTATAACTTTCAAATGGTATCACATTTTTTGAATCTGAAATATGCATCACATTCTATGCTTTGCATACTATAGGATTAAAAAAAAAAAATTGAATTTCATGAAGTTTTGACTGAGTTAAGGTGGTTAGACATACGAGTTTTTATATTTTTAAAAATTTGTAATAAAAAAATCATAATTAATTACTTACTTGGAAAAAAATTGCAAAAAAATATGCATCACATCTAGAAATGAGTGCCCTACTTATATCTAAAATCTTATAAATAAGTTATTATCATTTTATTATGGTTAGGGTGGTCAGACAGACACCTACTTCTTATTTTTTCCTTGAAATTTAAGTACTACTGCATTGAAAATTCAAAATTTCACCAAATAATTTTTATTTATTTTTAAATAAACCTATAATTTTAGAAACTACATTCAATTTTCTACAGATTGTATTCTTACATATTTTTGAAATAATATAGATAGCTTATTCAAATTTTTACATGAAGTTGCCTAACTCTAATTTTTTGGATTTTATTGCCACTTAAGGGCTTGTTATTTCCATGATGATCCTGCACATACCTTCTACCTTCCAATGTTACATACTTCATCAACGCCATGCACACCTAGTCCTAGGGCTTAGGGAGCACTTCCCTCTCAAACCCTACCTGGTTCTGAACCGGGGTCTCCTCACCTCTGAAAAAAGCTTTAAGACTTTCATGGTCCAACTTTTTTGTGTGTCTAGGATATTTTTTCCCAGAACACAACAATCGCATAGCCTACACAATTACATCCTCATTGATTTCAAATGAAATACCACCAATGGAGACCCTTCTGTCCTTCCACGAATTGGCAAACTAACCCGATAAATTAGGATCATGGTCGACCAAGCACTCCATGAGCGGTGCAATTCCACCCTCCACACAAATGTGCCAGACCAAAGGATTGTTTTGAAACTCTGTGCAGTCATCCGGTTTAGTCCGAACACGTTCACCTCCCATCCTACCAGTCTACACAGAAAACTCACAAAATTGCAAAAAAACCAATTGAAGCAGCCACAAACAATAAACACCATATGATGGTTAAGGCAAGGATAACATAAATGGATAATAAACCCCACGTTTCATTCGCACGCGCAAAGAGGAAGATCACCAGAGGGTGATTTAACACAAAAATTAATGAATTTATGATTACATCCAAGAAGGCAAGAGTTGGCAGAAATGTAGGGAAAGCGTGAAAACCCATGCGGGTAGGCCAAAAAACTAAAGTTAGCAACCCTCCCCAAGAAGCCAAAGGGATCCCTAGCTAAACTAGCCAGCTCGAAGCCTCTAGAAGGAGGCCAAATCTCATCATAGATAGTCAAATAATTATAAATACAATCACACCTCCAAATGCAATGAGGAGATAAAACAAGAAATCCAACAATTCCCAATAGAATAGATCACATAGTATGGTTCCACAGGTGTAATGAAGTCACATCCTTCCATTTATTCCACATCAAGCTGCCAAAATTAAACTTGTAATTATCTTTTAAATCCCCACCCTGCCATCTCATCGTAACCTTAGAAACTGACCCCATCCACCATGTCCAAAGGACAGACACGTGGATTCTCCTTTCCCTTCCCCACACACGTCGAACTTTGCCAGGAAACCTTCACCTGTACTCCATACCAATATTGACATTCACCCACCAGCTCACCCAAAAAAACTAGTGGGCCCCCCAATCAGCTGTTGCCATCCAAAGGTTGAAAATCATTGCAAATCATGGTAGCCTTGTTCTCGCTCAATTAAAAATTGAATAATTGGTGGAAGTCTTTCCTTTTTTCTCCAACATCTAGCCGAATCCCAGCCTGAGCCAAGATTAGCCAAGGCATCCACCACACAGTTGCCTTCTTTGAAAATATGAGTCACCTTTTTATCCCTAAATTTGGATAAAAGGAAGCTAACATCCAACAATATGTCCTTGGTGTTCTAACCAATTAACTATCTTTATTCACAACATCCGTCACTGACTTGGAGTCTCCTTCAATGTGGAGAAAATCAATCCCCAGAGAAACAAAAATTTTGAGGCCCATGAACAACGCACAAGCCTTAGCCACTAAAGCCAACTGAACCCCAATGCCTCTAGCAAATCCCACTACCAGAGAACCCGTAGAATCTCTGATAACCCCACCAATACTTTCCCTTCCTGGGTTGCCTTTAGCAGCCCCATCAAAATTAAGTTTGAACCAACCATTGTCCGAAGGCTCCCATTTGGTATTTCTCCTAGCTAAAAGTTTTGAGTTATCAAAGGAGTTAGCCTTTAAATCCTGATGTCATTCCTTAGCCATTTTTATTTCATAATCCATCGGCCCCTTCTCCGAGAGTTTCCCATTGAAGAGAGAGATATTCTCCTCAATGAGCCCGACTCCAATGCCAAACACTTCCTTGGGACTCCGCTCAATATTCCTGAAAACCCTGTTATTCCTCTCCTTCCATAAACACCAACCTAAGACTGGGGGACTTGCTTCCAAATTTCACTAGGTAGTGGGTGGCAAAAAGGACCATACTAGCCCAGAATAAATGATAAAAGGTCCTTGCTCATAACCCAAGCGACATCAAGTTTCTTAAAAGCCATCCCCCAAACTTCAGCAACATACGGACAGTGTAATAAGAGGTGATTGATAGTTTCCTCCCCTTCCTTGCAAAGAAAACATCTATTGGAAAAACAAAAACCCCGAATCCTCAGATTGTCCTAGGTTAAAATCCCGTTATGACAGGTCATCCACCAAAAAAAATAAAATTTAGGGATCATGTGACAATTCTGAACCCTCCTTCAGGGTTCCACAACAAAAATACCATTAGTCAGTAGTTTGTAAGCTGACCACACCGAGAGATCCCCTTGTTTATTTAAAGTCCAAAAAAAATCATCCTCTTTGTCATAGGAAAGAAACCTAATACTAGAAAGCATCACCTGAAAGGATCGAGCTAGGCGACAAAGGTCAATAGAATGGAGGCAGCAAAGGGTAAGATCCTTCCAAATTCTTGCACTAGGAGGTCCAGACACATAGTCACTAATATGTATGCCAAAGAACCTCTGTGCTTCACCCATCACCGCCCCAAATCTAGAGAAAGCCAGGGAGGATCCAAAAGCCAAGTATCTTCCCAAAACCTGATTTTGACCCCATTACCCATTTTCCATTTAATCCCTTTCTTTATCAGGCCTTATATGCTGCAAATGCTCCTCTAGACAACAGAGCCTTAGGGATGAGATTCCAAAAGACAATCAATCAAGGGCCTATTCTGGAGGTATTTGGCATTCATAATTTTGCACCAGTCCTTAGTGTTCCTTAACTAGTCTGACCCAACCTTGGCCATCAGCGCCTTGTTAGAGATAACAATCTTCCTAATTCCAAGCCCACCACAATTTTTAGCCTGGAAAACCCTTTCCCATTTCACCAAAGAAATTTTATTTTTTTCCTCCATACCAGACCAAAGGAAATTCTTTTGAATTCTTTCAAACTTATCAGCAATGTACTTAGGCATATTAAAAATAGCTAGAAAGTAAGTGGGAATACCTTGAATAGCCACGGTGAGGAGCTGGAGTTTTCCAGCATGGCTAAGCAAAGAGCTCTTCCACCCATCCAACTTCCTTTGAATCCTCTCAAGAATAGAATTCCAGAACTCCGTGGGAACCTCCTTAACCATGAGGGGAAGCCCAAGATACACTGACGAGAGAGAATCACCAACACATCCCAGGATCTCATTCACCCTATTTTTCATGCAATTAAAGAGGTAAATCTTGCTCTTATTGTAATTGATGCTCTGACCAGAGCAAGAGGCATAGTTGTTAAGACAAGCTTTCCATTTCCTAGCTTCCACAATAGAGGCCTTCCCAAATAGAAAGGTGTCATCAACAAATTGTTGCACAACAATCGGATTTAGAGAGGAAGTCGCTCTAACACCAAAAATGGAGCCCTCCGACAGCAGACCCGTGAAATTTATGCTAAGCACATCAACAATCATAATAAAAAGATAGGGGGACAGAGGGTCATCCTATATGAGCCCTCTACCGGCAAAGAAGAATCCATAGGGGGATCCATTAATCATCACTGAGAACTTGCCAGTACTAACACACTCCATAATGAGCTTGATGACCGAACTATTAAATCCAAACTTAGTTAGGACCTTCGGGATGAAGTCCCATAAAACTTTATCATAAGCTTTGGAAATGTCAAGCTTGAGAGTCATCCCCACATTGTTACATCTATCCATAGAGTGGAGGAGTTCATGGGTTGTCAAAGAAGCATCTAGAATGTGTCGCCTAGGGACAAACCCCTTTTGAGTATGACTAATAATTGTTTCTAGAAGAGGTTTGATTCGGTTAACAAGGATCTTAGAAATGATCTTATAAAAGGTGTTACAAAGACTAATAGGTCAAAAGTTAGCCATAGAAAGAGGCTCACTAATCTTGGGTATAAGGGCAATGAAAGTGTGGTTCAATTATTTGAGGATCCTACCCAATTTGAAGAAGTCCCTGGCCACAAGCACAAGGTCCCCACCCACAGTATCCCAGAATATCTGAAGGAACGTAGGAGGAAAACCATCAGGCCCCGAGGCTTTGAAAGCCCTCATGCTAAAGGTAGCCAGACAACCTTCTTCCATGGAAACAATCCTAACGATTCCCAAGTTATCTTCTTGAGAGATGTAAGCAAGGAGATGTTGGAGGATCTTACAATCCAAGGCCATGTTGGGCACCTTAGAAGGAGCCGAAAAAGCCTCCTTGAAATAATTAACTGCATAGTTCCCAATTTGAGCTGGATTAGAAAAAACCTCCCCAGTGGCACTTATCAGTTTATAAATTTGATTCCTTTTCCTATTCTTGATGGCAGAAACATGGAAAAAGGAAGCATTCCTATCTCCTTCCTTCAGCCATTGGACCCTAGACTTTTGCTTCCAGAAGACTTTGTAATTTTCTCATATGGGAAATTAGAATAAAAGTATTTATCCCACATGCATGGGATAAAATTACTTGCCTTTGACAAGAATCTTTATACTGTAACAACTTTCCAAGCTGAAGGTATCTTGAATATTTATACTTAGTGTGTATGATCTCTTGAGAGATTTCCTTGTCAAAGTGAAATTATGACTCGATAGTATCAAACTTTTTATTGCTCTCTTTTTATGTATATCTATATGCATTGTCTTTCCTTCTCTTATATGTTTCTTCCAACATGTCCTTTATCATAATATTTAACTTCATCACACCAACAATTAAATTCTTAACGAAGTCATGAATTGTATGAAAGAATAAAATAATATTTAATTTAATATATACATGTAATACCCCTTCATTTTTCTCTTTGGACTGGACAGCGTGTCCTTGCTTTGTTTTGTTTTGTTTTCTGGATACTCAGATACTTTGAGATACTTTATCATGTGTGTGTTATTTGATCGCTATTTATCGAGCGACATGAACTATTTGTGGTGGTATGATGTATTTATTTGATGCTTTATTTGACATGCTTTAATTGGTGTAATAATGTTAGTTTGTTATAACATGTTTACTGCACATGAGTTATTTGATTATTATGGAGCCGTCAGTTCATGGTGAGTGTATTATTTTGTGAGCGCCCTGCGATTACGTGGTTTCCTCTTCACGGTGTGTATAATATGTTGTTTATATACATGTACTTTGATATTTCGTTTACAGGTTTACAGGTACATGACATCGACTCCACCTGGGTTCACAGGTTTGATTGTGTCGACCCAACGGAAAAGTTGATTGGGGGATAGTAACTAGGTAACTTGTGTCAGTCTACACCCTAGCCATAGTTTGTCATCACTCCATCTTCGGTATGTTTGTTTGTCATCTTTACGTTTGCCTTGCCTAATGTTATTTAATTATGCAAAGTTTATTTTATGGAATTAAATGTTAAATTAATGTTTTATATGATTTTAGTATTTATTTAACTAATTTTGTAAAATATTGATGGAAGCTTTCTATTTAATTTAATTAATTAAATTAAATTTATTTAGTAAAGAAATTTAATCCTTATGGTTAAATTTATTTATTAAGTAATTAAATTAATTGATTTAAACTATTTATTAAGTAAAGAGTTTAATAGAATTAAATTTGTTTAAAAATTAAATTATGTTTTGAAATTATTAAATTACTTTGAGAAAATAAATTTGGGTTGTTAAAAGATATTTTTGATTTGCCGGCAAGTTTTAGTTAATTAATTGAGTTGTTGGGAAAATTAATTCCTGGAGAGAATCTTGGCTGTGGGTGAGGAAGTGGAAAGCTTCTTCATGGCAAAGCACAAGATATTTTTGGGGATGTTGAAAATTTGGGGGAAGAAAGAATTGCTTGCTATGGAGATTTTGAAAAGGATTTTTGTTGTAGAAAATTGTTGGACATTTTTGCATTCCTAGATTTGTTTGGAAAAGATTATTTTTGTGTTGGAATCATTCTTGTGCTTGGGAAATTTAATTTCTTGGAGGAAGTCGTGGAAGATTTGTTGGAGGCTTTGGAGGAGACTCTGCACCAGAAATTTCATTTACTCCAAAAGCATTGTTGGATACATTTTCTCTTCCTTATTTTTGTTTGTCTTTGTTAAAGTTTTTAAATGGAAATAGATTTATGTAGAAAAGATTGCCTGTACAAAACTCTGTTTTGTCGAAGCTTTGTTTATATTGATTTTTAAAAGAAATGAAAAGATTGCTGTGTAAGAAGAATTTATATTAGTAGTAGAAGTTTTTATTTGTTTTTGGAAAAATTGTAAGGCTTCTGTATTTGTAGATTTATAGTGGAAAAACCCAGAGGAAAAAATTATAAGATGTAGAGATTTATTGAAAGCTTTTATGTAGAAAATTGTTGAAAGCTTATGTAGTGGATTGATTTCAAACAATAGAAAATTCCAAAGAAAACAATAGAAATATTTGAAATCCTCTGTAAATTTGGGGTTTTTCTAGAAATTTGCACTTCGCCTGATGGTTGTTTTGGAAAAATCTTCCCAATTAAAATATTCTCTTGAAATTTCCTTTATATATATATATATTATATATATACATATATATGTATATATATGTTTACATATATACACACACACATATATATATATATAAATATATGTATATTTATGCTTGTGATATTAATTAAAAATATTTGTTAAAAAATGTTTCCAGTCGGTTGTACGATGATTGGAATTTTATTGAAATCACATTTAAAAAACCTTGAAGGTTCATCGATTTTCATTGTTATGTTTGAGGGGGAATGGGGAGGCAGTGTGGAGGGAGAGCCTCCGCACCCCTCCCCTTCTCATTAGTGGTTGCGGCCAAAGTGAATGTGGAGAGGGTTAATTGTATATAGCCGCCCTCCCCCATTTCATTAAAGTCTCTTTGCTTTAAAGACAACAAACTTAGTACTTATTTCGTTACCGCCTATTATAACTTGGCTTTCAATTTTAAATAGTATCATATTTAATGTAAGTAATATATATATATAGGTAATATGATATATATATGTATGTATATAAATATATATTATATATATTAAATATGTTAAATAATATAAGTTTTTATTTTGAATAAAATAACGTAGTATTTTGTAAAATTGTTAGTTTATATATATTTAATGTATATATATTAGGATATATAAAATTAAATATATAGATATATGTGATATGTATATATGATAAGAATATATACATTATGTAATACCCCTTTGTTTTGCTTCTTGTTCGGTTTGCTTTATGCTATGTTTGGTTGTAGTTACTTTGATACTGGATACATTTTGTTATGATGTTTTGATCGCTACTATTGAACAACAACTATTATTGTGGGATGTGGTTATCTGATTATCATTTCACATGCATTAGGGATTAATGATGTTGTAAAGTTAACATGAGATGTTATTATGAGACTATTGGAATTATGATGGAAGTGTCAGTTTTGATGAGTTTAATGGTGAAGAGGACGGGTTCGTATCACTCGCTCGCGAGCGCCCTGCGAATCTGTAATTTCTTCTTCACGGTGTGTATTATATGCTGGATATATTGTATGATGTTGTTTACTTGGTTGCAGGATTGCAGGTACATGACATCGACTCCACCTAGTTTCACAGGTTCGAGCATGTCGATCCAACGGTTAAGTTGAATGGGAGGTAGTAGCTAGGTAACATGTGTCAATTTTACAACCTAGCCTTAGTGTGTCGTCAGTCGTGTGTGTCGAGTCATTGTCTGTCTTGCTTTAATGTTATTTAATTTTGAAGAATTCTTGATTTGGAAATAGATATTTAGAATAATTGCATTTAAATCATGTTGATGGTTATTTAATTTAAATAATGCAATGTGGATAAAAGTTTATATTTAAATTAATTAATTATATTTAATTTATTTAATTAATTAAATTTAATCCAAGGGGGTTGAATTTAGTTATTAAATAATTAAATTAATTAATTAAATGTGATGCAAGAAAATGAAAGGAAATAAAAGAATTAAAATTAATTTTGGAATTTAATTTCATCTTGTGGGAATTAAATTAGAAATTGTAATTAAATTTTTATTTGGGAAATTAGTTGCAACTTTGGAAATTAATTTATTATTTGAAATTGCATTGAAAGTGGGTCTTCGAAAATTGAAATTGAAATAAATATCTAATTTGCATGTAATGTGAATTAGGGTTATATTAGGTATTTTTGATTTATAAGGAATGCATGTTTTAATTTTAGGGTAGGAGTTTTTAGAAAAAAAATTCATTTTTACAACAGAGAAGAAATTTTGGAAAAATTTGCAAAGAAGGGTTTGAAGAAAGTTTGATTGTAGAATTGATTGGAGGAAAGATTGTTTGCATTTGTTGGATTTTGGATTGGATTCATTGGAGGATTGAAGAAAATTTGGGAGATTTGTGGAGGAGGCTTGCATTAGAAATTAATCTTTTCTTGTAGCTTCTTGAACCAGGTTTTCCTCTTTGTGTTTTATTGTTCTTGGTTACTTTTAAAATAGTAGTGATTAAAGATTTGATTGTTAAATCTGTTTTAGAAACGAAATTTGTTATTTGAATCAAACCTAGAGTTGAGCAACACATTAGATTTGTTTTGGAGAATTTAAAACCCTCTGTAGAAATTAGGTGGAGGAACCTTGAGGTTTTAGAAACTTCTGGTTTTTATTTTAGATCCTTTTTGTGTTATTGTTCTTTTATTTTTTTTAAGAATTCAAGAAAATGGATTAAAGGAATCAGTGTTGAAACTATGTGAAATTATGATGTTCTCTGAAAAATTTGCATAATTTTACTTCTAAATGAATGTTTCAAAAAAATTTCTTCAAGTTATTTAGTAATGGAAATTTTGGTTAAATATATATATATATATATCATATACTTACATATATATATATATATATTTTAGTTAATATATATATACATATGTAAATACATGTGATATATATACAATTATATTTTACTGATATAAATTTTATTTTTATTCCTCATTGTCGTCTGTATGAAATTCATGGTTTTGGGTTGAATAACCAAAATTTTATTTTAAAAATTCACTGTGTTTGGGGGAGGCTTGGGAGGCGCTGCCTCCACCGTCGCCCCCATGAGGGGACGACTGTGGAGGAAGGGCCTCTGCAGCCCCCTCCCCTCTCCCTTCACTGTAGTTGCCTTTGTGGGAGGCGGCGCTGCCCCCCCAAAGGTTTGGGGTTCGACTGTGCATCGCACAGCCGCATCCCCAAACCTTTGGGGATTTTTCATTTGTTTTTATTTTGTTTTTTCTTTTTATTTTTATATATTATATATTTATGCAGAATTTGATTTATATAAAGGTTTTAATGTATATTTTGTTTTAAATACATTTTATACATAGATTTGGTTATAAGGATTAAATAATGTTAGAATTAATTTTATATAATGTATAATTATTGTATATATATTAAGTGTAAATTCATTATCGTATTGTATTTTAATAAGATGCATGCAATATATTATTGAATAGAGATTTAAAAATGGATTGATTAGTGTATATGGAAAAATGGATAGAGAAACAATATTTTATTATATTAAAGTGATTGAATGTTCTAAATAGAAAATTGAATGAGATGTAAGATTTGGTTAGGAAATGGAAAGAGTTTACTTGCATGGATTTGTGTCGATTTAAAAGTAAAATTAAGAAGTTGTTTATATTGATGAGGCAAATAGTTATTTTAATTTATTTTATTCAATTAGAGCAATTAATTTATTATGAATGAAATATGAAAGAGATATGGATATAGAATATCCAAAAATAGTAATTTTCTCGTGATTGCCTTAAACGTTCTAGTTTCTCTGTATTTTGTAAAGGGATGTAAGTTTAAATTGTTTAAGATTTCCTATAATGGAAATAGAAATATGGGTATATGATTATTTGAGTTAACCTTGTAAGTGTGTCTTTGACCTTGTTAACGTTACCTATTGAATGAGTATGGATTTAGGAAATCCAAATATTAGATTTGATTATTGACTTGAATACTTTTGTTGTTGTGTCATCAAGTTGCAATGTGGGTTTTGGGATTTAGTGTTAGTCCTAAATTATAAGTCTTCCAGAAGAACTTAGATGATAAGGGTTGTTGAATCTTTATGCCATCTAGTTGTTTCCCCTTGGGTAGTGCATGGTGTCTATTCAGTATTTACCTAGTTTTCATGAACAGGGATGATTTGTACCTCCTGTGAAAGGAGTGGACTATGTGTGTGTTGCCTCCAAGATGTTGGAGTGAGTTCTTTTATTTATTTCCTCCTTGTGTTGGAGTGGTTGATGCCTAGTTTGTATGCACTTGTGTTTTCCCTTGGTGGATTGTTTGGGTGTGTGTTGTCTAATAGAAGAGTGGATTTTGTTAGGGGCTAGAGCCCAAAGTGGTAAATCGGGTAACCTTCAGAAGTGAGTTAATCAAGTGATAATTAAATTAATGCACTTAGATGATTAGGATGTCTACCACATTAATTGAGATAATTAATCCTCACTCATAGACACAAGGGATCGTTTAGACTTGGGATGAGTGGGAAGGCTTGGAATGGCATAGTCATTTATCTTGTCAGTACGAGAGGTATTTGATGCTGCATGAGTGAGTATGGGGGTCGGGATTCAGTTGAGGCCACCAGGATTACCAGAGCCTATGAAGGATGCCCAGAGGAGATCTCATGACTACTATACGATGACACTCTATCTAGGACAACTGTTGTTAATTGTTTTATGTGTATGGTTTTGTGAACATACTTGATCTATCTTATGTCTAGAAGCAATGTTACCTATGTCAGTGATGTGAATGTTGTACTTGAGTTGTGTTTGAGTTGTACTTGTTTAGTTCATTTGGTTGGTTATATCAGTATGAGTCTGTCTTTGGTTAGTGGTTGTAGATCTTTGTCCTTGTTACTTTGTTACTATCTCCTAGCATGGGGGGTGGAACTTCGGGTACCACTTGGTTGGGTGGAACATGCACCAAAACCGTTGGGTCCCCATTGATCTTCAGTACTTGGTGGTGAGACATCCAGATGGACAGCTTGGGGTTCTTGTTGTAATATCTTGCATTATAATATTTCAGATTGTATAAGTTATTTTATCCCTCTTATGTTTATGAGGTGAGATTATGTAATTGTAATACATTTGTACTATTGCCTCATTCTAGGAATGAGTGATGTAACTATTGGATTAAGTTAATGTTTATGAGATTGTATCTTGGATGTTTATTTTATTATGTTATGTGGTATCTTTATGATGTATGATGTTTATTTCATAAAGTTTATAATGCTATGGTTATATGTAATATGTATGTGTGGGTTTTAGTAATCCTAGCCTTGTAGCCTTAGAGGTTGTTGTTAATTAGTAAGTGAATGTGTATGTTAAATGCACTTTATAAAAAAAAATTGGTTCGCTTAAGACGTTAATTGCAACTTCCTTTAAGGTTACTTGGCGGGGCATTACACATTAAGATGTATATTTAATGATTTTAAATAAGCAATTGCATGCAATTAGGTTCAATTGGAAATTCAAGAAATTAGAGAATATTTTATTTGCATGATATAGTTTCTAGGAATTATATGTTTTAGTTGGGAATTGAAGGAATAATCTTATAGTGAATTTATGTTGCTTTTAAAAGTAATTAAGGGATTCAATTATTTGTTAAAATTAGTTTTTCGCTTCTTTTTAATCGAAGAGGCAATTAGTTATTTTATTCAAT
This sequence comes from Sequoiadendron giganteum, assembly GCA_007115665.2. Taxonomy (NCBI): domain Eukaryota; kingdom Viridiplantae; phylum Streptophyta; class Pinopsida; order Cupressales; family Cupressaceae; genus Sequoiadendron; species Sequoiadendron giganteum. Next base: position 591,480,959 of record CM021100.1, read on the forward strand.
TATTTTGTTAGGGAAAATGTTATCTTTGCTATGAAATCATTATGAAAGGTAAATGGATTTAGGATATCCAAAAGTAGTTTATTTCCTTGCAATTGTCTTCAGTGATTATTAACTTTGTGTTCTTGTTGGGGAAATGGGATAAGTGAGCCAATTAATTCGTAAGTCTTCCAAAGGTTCTTTATTGGATGTGGGTTGTAATTTTGTGATGTCAACCGTTTGTATTTCCTTGGGTAGTCCATGGTGTCTTGTTAGTGATTTACTCGGTTTCCATGAATGGGGATTAGTGACTCTTTTATGAGGAGTGGATTATAGGATTTGTGCCTCCTTGTAAGGAGTGGGTTTTTTATGTGTGTGCCTCCAGTGTTTCGAGTGGGTTTTGACATATGTTTTCTCCTAGGATTGGAGTGGTTGTGTTATCTAGTTTTTGTGCACTATGGTACCCTTGGTGATTGTTTTGGTTGGTATGTTGCCAAGTAGAAGAGTGGCTTCCGTTAGGCGCCAGACCCCTAAAGAGGTGAACTGGATAACCTTCGGAGGTAGATTAATCAAGTGATAACTTAAATAATGTACTTAGGATATTAGGTAGTATTTCACACTAAACAAGATAAGTTCTAGCCTCACTCATAGACGCAATTGCTCGTTTAGGCTTGGGATGAGTGGGAAGGCCTGGAATGACAAGGTTATCTATCTTGTCCTTATGAGAGGTATTTGATTCCACATGAGTGAGTATGGGGGTCGAGGATCAGTTGAGGCAACCAGGATATCCCATAATGGGGGTCAGAGCCTATGAAGATTCCCATTGGATATCCCATGTCGAGTTGTGTGATGAAACTTTGTCTACGATAACAATTGCTACGTGGTTTTATGTGTATGGTTCTCTTAACATTCTTGATTTATTTTATATCTACAAGCAATGTGACCCATGTTGGTGTTGTAATAATGTACTTATGGTTGTATGGTTCATGTGATCAGTTGCGTCAGTATGTGTCAGCGTGTGATTAGAGGTTGTAAGTTTGGCCATGTTATCTTGTTAATATCTCCTATCATAGGGGGTAGGCCTTCGAGTACCACTTGGTTGGGTGGAACATGCACCATACACCGTTGGGTCCCCCTTTGATCTTCAGTTCGTGATTACGAGGTATCCAGTTGGAGAGCTCATGGTTCCCAGTATTCATTTCATGCTATGTTTTTATTTAAGTTGGAACATGTAATTGTTACCCCTCATTTGTATTCGAGGTGGATATTTGTATAGTGTATCACATTTGTATAATACCTCATTCAGGGAATGAGAGATGTAACCTTATTGTTAAGTTAATGTAAATGGAGTTTTATTGTATCTCTTTATGTTATGGTGAAATTTATTATGTATGGAATTCATGAGTTCTTAATTCATTATGTAAGTAAATGTCTTGATGTTATGGGTATGTGCAGGATCATGATGGGCCAAAAAGTGGCAATATGATGGGTATGTGGCTGGTGAATTTTTTTTTACCCAAAATTGATGAAATGTAAAGGGTTTTTAAAGGAGATTCTCAGATTTCCACCAATATAAATTATTCTTTACTTTGAATTTAATAAATAATTATTATTCATTTTCTATTGAATTACGACTAAATTCCTGAATTTTAGGGTGATTGAAAAACATCTATAGTTTTCAAACGGTATCATATTTTTTCAATCCAAAACATGTATCACATTCTATGCTTTGTATACTATAAGATTAAAAAAGAAAAAAATTAATTTAATGAAGTTTTGACCAAGTTAAGGTGGTCAAACATACAAGTCTTTATATTTTGTAAAAGTTGTCATAAAAAATGTATAATTAATTATTTACTTGGAAAAAAATTACAAAAAAATATGCACCACATTGGGACATGAGTCCTCTACTTATATCTAAAATCTTATAAAGAAATATTATCATTTTAATGTGGTTAGGGTGGTCAGACAGACACCTACTTCTTATTTTTTCCCTGAAATTTAAGTACTACTGTATTGAAATTTCAATTTTTCACCAAATAGATTTTATTATTTTATAAATAAACCTAGTAATTTGGAAACTAAATTCAATTTTATACAAATTCTATTCTTACATATTTTTGAAATAATATATATAACTTATTCAAATTTTTATTTCAAGTTGCCTAATTCTGATTTTTCTAATTTTTTTGCCACTTAAGGGCTTGTTTTTTCCATGATGATCCTGCACATACCCTTATATGATGTATGCATAGGATTAAGTAATCTCAGCCTCATAGTCTTAGGGGTTTTTTTCAATTAGTAAGTGAATATGTATGTTAATTACACTTTAATAATTAAAAAAATTATGCGCTTATGTAGTTATTTGCAACTTCCTCTAGGGTTATGTGGTGGGGTATTAGACATGGTATTAGAGCCTGGGTTTAAACACTAGGTGCTATGGGATTATGATGTACCCATTAAACTTTAGTTGTGTAGGTTTTCAAGTGTTGCCTTGTCTAATACCTTTATATGTTTGTGTAGGATTATACCTCCTAGAGGCGGAAGAGGTAGGGGGCGTGGACATGGCCATGTAGGCTATCACAAAGGGAGTCATCATGACTCTCATCCTCATGTTACAAATATTCTGGATCAGGAGGAGCAACAAGCATCGTAGAATGCCCCAGGGGGTGATGATTGATAGAAGGATCCTCTATGGATAGAGGTCGCGCACAAAGAATTTGAGGAGGCACTAGTGCTCCTTGGGCAAAGATAGACAGGTGTACAGGGTAATCCTGAAGCAAGGGAAGTTTTTGTTCTGACAGAGGTAGTAGCATCTATGCATATTCAATGGATTTTCTCAGGGCACATCCAAATTTTTTTGATGGAGTAGGCAGTGGTTTAGAGGCTGAGACTTGGATCATAGACCTCAACTGGTACTTTTCTATGTACCCACATGGTAGTAATACCAAAGAGTGGTGTGCTATTGTGCATCTATGGGGATTCACATCCACATGGTGGAGGTTGGAGGAGCAGAAGATCCACATAGATATTAATTCAATGTCTTGGGATATGTTTTTAGAGTGGTTCATAGCCCGCTTCTTATCTGACCACTGGCGTCAGCGTCGAGGTGATGAGTTTCACACCTTGAGCCAGTTGGCATTGTCGGTAACAAACTTAGCCATGGCACTAGGAGGCTACACTGGTGTTCAGATCAAAATTGGTTTAGTAGCAGGGTCTAGTGCACGAGGGGGTCAGACATAGGGAGTTGGACCACCGATGACTCAGTAGGGGCCTACTCAAAGTGGGCAATAGTAGAGTGTGCTTGAAAAGTGTAAGGACTCTCAGTGGCATCAAGATGACGATGGTTCTCCACCTAGGAGGAACCAGAGTGGGTGGCACAATAAGCGCAATCGACAGGTGCAACCAACCCAAAGTTCATAGTCTATGGCTGACTGGGGTAGTATGAAACAATCTACTACACCATTAGGAGATAGAGGGTTTGGTCGTAACATAGGGTGTTACTCTTGCGGCCAACAAGGCCACCTTGCTAGGAACTGTCCACATCAGAACAACACTGGATTTGGTCAAGGCCAAGAAGTTTCAGAGCAAACGGTAGGAGATGTAGGTAGATCTCAACGAGCTTATACTATGGTTGATAACTACTAGATTGGTTATCAGGGAGTTGTAGTTGAGACTTCTGGAGTTGGATGCGCAGTGCAGGATACTCGTCCTCAGGGGTCAAGGTTTTGATTTGGTGCAGTTTTTATGAGGGAATTATATCCCTACTTGTTTGTTGGCTTCTAGGAGTAAGCCTGACCCTAGGGGGGAGGATGTAATACCCCTCTAGTTTTCTCTTTGGACTGGATAGTGTGTCCTTGCTTTGTTTTGTTTTGTTTTCTAGATACTCAGATACTTTGAGATACTTTATCATGTGTGTGTTATTTAATCACTATTTATAGAGTGACATAAACTATTTGTGCTGGTGTGATGTATTTATTTGATGCTTTATTTGACATGCTTTAATTGGTGTAATAATGTTAGTTTTTTATAACATGTTTATTGCACACGAGTTATTTGATTATTATGGAACTGTCAGTTCATGGTGAGTGTATTGGTGAAGGGGACGGGATCACATCACTCACTTGCGAGCGCTCTGCGATTCCATGATTTCCTCTTCACGATGAGTATAGTATGATGTTTATATACATGTACTTTGATATTTTGTTTACAGGTTTGCAGGTACATGACATCGACTCCACCTAGGTTCACAGGTTTGATTGTGTTGACCCAATAGTAAAGTTGATTGGGAGATAGTAACTAGGTAACTTGTGTCAGTCTACACCCTAGCCATAGTGTGTTGTTAGTCCATGTTCGGTATGTTTGTTTGTCATCTTTACGTTTGCCTTGTCCAGTGTTATTTAATTATGCAAAGTTTATTTTATGGAATTAAATGTTAAATGAATGTTTTATATGATTTTAGTATTTATTTAACTAATTTTGTAAAATATTGATGGAACCTTTCTATTTAATTTAATTAATTAAATTTAATTTATTTAGTAAAGCAATTTAATCCTTTTGGTTAAATTTATTTATTAAGTAATTAAATTAAGTGATTTAAATTATTTATTAAGTAAATAGTTTAATAGAATTAAATTTGTTTGAAAATTAAATTATGTTTTGAAATTATTAAATTACTTTGAGAAAATAAATTTGGGTTGTTAAAAGATATTTTTGATTTTCCAACAAGTGTTAGTTAATTAATTGGGTTAGGAAAATTAATTCTCAGAGAGAATCTTGGATTTGGGCAAGGAAGTGGAAAGCTTCTTCATGACAAAGCACAAGATATTTTTGGGGATGTTGAAAATTTGGGGGAAGAAAGAATTGCTTGTTGTGGAGATTTTGAAAAAGGATTTTTTTTGTAGAAAATTGTTGGACATTTTTGCATTCCTAGATTTATTTGGAAAAGATTATTGTTGTGCTGGAATCATTCTTGTGCTTGGGAAATTTAATTGCTTGGAGGAAGCCGTGGAAGCTCTGTTGGAGGCTTTGGAGGAGGCTCTGCATCAGAAATTTCATTTACTCCAGAAGCATTGTTGGATACATGTTCTCTTCCTTATTTTTGTTTGTCTTTGTTAAAGTTTTTAAATGGAAATAGATTGATGTAGAAAAGATTGCCTGTACAAAACTCTATTTTGTGGAAGCTTTGTTTATATTGATTTTTAAAAGAAATGAAAATATTTTTGTGTAAGAAAAATTTATATTAGTAGTAGAAGCTTTTATTTGTTTTGGGAAAAATTGTAAGGCTTCTGTGTTTGTAGATTTTTCGTGGAAAAACCCAGAGCAAAACATTATAAGATGTAGAAATTTATTGAAAGCTTCTGTGTAGAAAATTGTTGAAAGCTTATGTAGTGAATTGATTTCAAACAATAGAAAATTCCAAAGAAAACAATAGAAATATTTGAAATCCTCTATAAATTTAGGGTTTTCCAAGAAATTTGCACTTTCCCTATAGATGGTTATTTTGGAAAAATCTTCCCAATTAAATTATTATGTTGAAATTTCCTTTATATATATATATATATACATATATATGTATATATATGTTTACATATATACACACACACATACATATATACATAAATATATATATATATATATATATATATATTTATGCTTGTGATATTAATTAAAAATGTTTCCAGTCGTCCGTACGACGATTGGAAATTTATTGAAATCGCGTTTAAAAAACCTTGAAGGTTCACCGATTTTCATTGTTATGTTTGAGGGGGAATGGGGAGGCATTGCCTCCCCACCACCACTCCCTTATGGGAGAGGCGGTGTGGAGGGAGAGCCTCTGCACCCCTCCCCTTCTCATTAATGGTTGCAGCCAAAGTGAATGTGGAGAGGGTCGGCTATATGCAGCCGCCCTCCCCCATTTCATTAAAGTCTTTTTGCTTTAAAGACAACGAACTTAGTACTTATTTCATCACCGCTTATTATAACTTGGCTTTTGATTTTTAATGGTATCATATTTAATGTAAGTAATATATATATATATATTATATATATAGGTAATATGATATACATGTATATATATAAATATATATTATATATATTAAATATGTTAAATAATATAAGATTTTAATTTGAATAAAATAATGTAGTATTTTGTAAAATTGTTAGTTTATATATATTTAATGTATATATATAATTAAATATATAGATATATGTGATATGTATATATGACAATAATATATACATTAAGATGTATATTTAATGATTTTAAATAATCAATTGCATGCAATTAGGTTCAATTGGAAATTTAAGAAATTAGAGAATATTTTATTTACATGATATAATTTTTAGGAATTATATGTTTTAGTTGGGAATTGAAGGAATAATCTTGTAGTGAATTTATGTTGCTTTTAGAAGTAATTAAGGGATTGAATTATTTGTTAAAATTAGTTTTTCCATTCTTTGTAATCGAAGAGGCAATTAATTATTTTGTTAGGGAAAATTTTATCTTTGTTGTGAAATCATTATGAAAGGGAAATGGATTTAGGATATCCAAAAGTAGTTTATTTCCTTGCAATTGTCTTCAGTGATTATTTCCTCTGTGTTCTTCTTGGGGAAATGGGATAAGTGAGTCAATTAATTCGTAAGTCTTCCATAGGTTCTTTATTGGATGTGGGTTGTCATTTTGTGATGTCAACCATTTGTATTTCCTTGGGTAGTGCATGGTGTCTTGTTAGTGATTTACCCAGTTTCCATGAATGGGGATTTGTGACTCTTTTGTGAGGAGTGGATTATATGATTTGTGCCTCCTTGTAAGGAGTGGGTTTTTTATGTGTGTGCCTCCAATGTTTGGAGTGGGTTTTGAGATATGTTGCCTCTTAGGATTGGAGTGGTTGTGTTATCTATTTTTTGTGCACTATGGTACCCTTGGTGATTGTTTTGGTTGGTATGTTGTCAAGTAGAAGAGTGGCTTCCGTTAGGCACCAGAGCCCTAAAGAGGTAAACTGGATAACCTTTGAAGGTAGTTTAATCAAGTGATAACTTAAATAATGTACTTAGGAGATTAGGTAGTATTTCACACTAAACAAGATAATTTTTAGCCTCACTCATAGACACAAGTTCTCGTTTAGGCTTGGTATGAGTGAGAAAGCCTAGAATGGCAAGGTCATCTATCTTGTCCTTACGAGAGGTATTTGATTCCACATGAGTGAGTATGGGGGTTGAGGATTAGTTGAGGCCACCAGGATATCCCATAATGGGGGTCAGAGCCTATGAATATTCTCATTAGATATCCCATGTCGAGTTGCGTGATGACACTTTGTCTACGACAATGATTGGTACATGGTTTTATGTGTATGGCTCTCTTAACATACTTGATCTATTTTATATTTGGAAGCAATCTGTCCCATGTCAGTGTTGTAATATTGTACTTATGGTTCATGTGATTGGTTGTGTCAGTATGTGTCAACTTGTTATTAGAGGTTGTAGGTTTGGCCATGTTATCTTGTTACTATCTCCTAGCATGGGGGGTGGGCCTTGGAGTACCACTTGGTTGGGTGGAACATGCACCATATGTCGTTGGGTCCCCCTTTGATCTTCAATTTGTGATTGCAAGGTATCCAATTGGAGAGCTCATGGTTCCCTGTATTCATTTCATGCTATGTTTTATTTAAGTTGGAACATGTAATTGTTACCCCTCATTTGTATTCGAGGTGGATATTTGTATAATGTATCACATTTGTATAATTTACCTCATTCAGGGAATGAGAGATGTAACCTTATTGTTAAGTTAATGTAAATGGAGTTTTATTGTATCTCTTTATGTTATGGCAAAATTTATTATGTATGGAATGCATGAGTTCTTAATTCATTATGTAAGTAAATTTCTTGATGCTATATGATGTATGTATGGGATTAAGTAATCTCGGTCTCATAGTCTTAGGGGTTGTTGTGAATTAGTAAGTGAATATGTATGTTAATTACACTTTAATAATAAAAAAAATTGTGCTCTTATGTAGTTAATTGCAACTTCCTCTAGAGTTACGTGGCGGGGCATTACAATACATTTATGTCTATAAAAGATTAAAAATGATCTATGAAAAATAAAATACATGAACCTATTTTAAAAAATACAAATAAAAGCAAGTAATATAATTTAGAAAAACATGAAAAGTATAAATAACTATCTATTAGTGGTAAAAATGAACTCTATTATATATCAAAGTGGTGTTCTAAGATAATTCCTTATAATGAAACCACCATTTGTTTAAAACAGATTTATTCATTATTTTATATTCAAAACTAAACAAAAAAATATTAGTAATTATTTCCAAGGCGTGAAAAGGAACATCAAAGTGGTGTTTCCCTAGTGAAGACAAGATATTTTTCTTCCTAAAGAGGTGTTCAATAAAAGCACAATGTATCCCTAGTACTTTATGTAAAATAAAACAAGCAACAAAGAAATATATTTATTAAAACAATTATTCAAAAATTTATTCATCAATACTAAATCACATTGTTTTTAAAGGGAATGGGGGTCGCATGAACAAGGAAACCAAAATCTTCTTTAGAATGGTGCTTTATAATGTATTAACTTTTTGTGATATTTTTGTACAATTTGATTTTGTAGTTTTTAAAGTTAATTTTTATTGTTTTTTAATTTGATATATAATGATTTATAAATTTATTTTTTAAGTATAAATAATTTATTTAAAAGGTGAAGTATTAAGATTTTTCGAAAGATTATTTATTTTATTATTATTTTAATACAAGTATTTTTAGTTACAACTTTTTTAAGATCAACACAAGCTCATTGTAAGTACAACCATGAAACTAATACTAGCTCCTTTCGAACAAGAACACTAGAAATAACTAATGGAAGACCAAGAGTCACAATTTAGAAATCCACTTATTTAGAAACCACTTCTATATTTGAACCAAAGTATGGAAGACCAAGTCATAACTTAGAATTTCATCTTAGATGTCCCTTTTGAGATTCGAACTTGGATCTTCGCATTAAAAATTTAACTCTTTAACCAATTAAACTCAACCCGTTGAACATTATAATTAAATATAATTAAAACAAATTAACACTTGAAATGCTTCACTTCCATAATCATTATCTATAAATAGATATAAATAGATATAAATAGATATAAATCAAGTCAAAAACTATACTATCTTAATAATAAAATATCACATAAAATTAAATAATTTATATTAAAATATTCCCCTCCATATACCTACTAATTGCATCACATTCCATAGACTATGGCAATCCCATTCCTAAGCTCCCATAATAATCTTTTAAGTTTAATTCTGCACCATGAAGTTTTTTTTTTTGGTTAAAGTGGAAGGGGCATTACTTAAAAATTGATGTTTCTTAAGCATTCATTATATGAGGTCAATTAGGGTAGGTATTATTTAAATTAAAAATTAAGTTTGCTTTCCAAAAAGTTAAATGCTTCACTCCTTTAAGTATATGTAATTTTTAGAGATTCTACCAAAAGTTGGTATTGCTTTTGAAAAAATCGATGTATCGTTAGGAATTGGGGGACACAAACAAATAGCATGCCATCATTTAGTACGCTCCAACAATATTTATAATAATATTTAAGTTAAATGTTTATAAAGTAGTATATTTGTAAATTACTAATATAAATTATGATGGAACACTTTAACATAAATATATATCAATAATATATATCAATAAGTAATATTTTTATGTTATGTTTGGTTTATACTTAATATTATTCTTATTTTTTTCATGTTTATATATTTCTATAGATTTATTATTTATTCATCTATTTTTATTTGCACACAATTTTATATATTTAATCTTTGTCTTTAAATTAATCATTTTATATACAATTGATTTATTTTTTGAGAGATATAAGATTGACTTGATTCAATCCCAAAGTGCGTAGAATTGAATCCTATATTAAATTTTCAAATTCCAATTCTAAATTTCTCACCCCCTTTCACTATTTTTTGTGAATTGACTTTAATACATATTTTACAAATCATTTCTATGTATTAATAGAATTTAATCATTCAATGTGCAATAATATCAAACTAACTATAAGAAAAAACATTTATAACACACTTTATTTTCCAAGGGACAACAAATCATAATCTACATCATAATCACATAGGCCATCTAGACATCTATGGATGTTATGTATTTTTTTTTGTCAAAGCCATAAAGGTATCTCATTTAGGAGGTTGATCTAGGAGGGCTTGATCCTAACAATCCCACAATCTCCCCTAAGGTATTTGTAAACACTACCATCCTAGCAAAAAAATCAAAGAATTGAGAATTAGGGTGAACTAGCTTACAAAAGCCTACATCTTGTCAAATCATAGTTCAAATCATATCTATGTCACTTAGGTTTAAACCCAAAGGGCATGGGATTGAAACACATTATAAGACTATTTTGATTATCACATTCACCATACCATGATTAATAAATTTTTTTACTATAAGCAACTAAAATTGTATAACATACATGGTTGATACATCTTATTTTTTACTAGATTTTATTTTTAGAAAATTTAATAATTTAATCCTAGAGGGCTTCCATCTAATAGGGTATGATTAAAGGGTGTTATATAAAACCATCTTAGATTGATCTCTCTTATATAGAACTCCCTAGGTTCAAATCAAACCTTCAATAGAGTCTCCCTTGTATCTATTAAAATACTAACAAAAATAATAATTTTTCTTTACCTTTTAAAGGATCAAAAGAATTTATTTGAATGTCATTTTGTAAGTATGTAGCCCTTAGTATTATCTTTCTAAAATTATAATATGTTTTATATTTTCTTTAAACATAAATATCATTTATTTAAGACAATAAGAAAAGTAATATTGTTTAGAAAAATATCAAACACATCATGCTCTGTATAGATGTCTTTGTTTTAATAAAAAATAATTTCAATGCATGAATATGTGCACCAAGTTGTGACAAAAAAGATGCCACTTTTGTTTTTTTACCTGAAATGGCCATTTGGCAAGTGTAACATCCCACTACGCAACCTCGAAGGTTAAGAGCCAAAAGAGGACAAGATAAAAAAAAATTTGAACAAGAAGAATAACAAACATAAAGTAGTTACCAAATCGATATCACGACAACAAACATGGCCAAGTATGGCCGAAAGTACAACCCAAAGGAGAGAACTAGTCCACCCTCTAGAGAAAATCTGAACAGGAGCAAATAGGTTAGCTCCGAAAATTTTTCTCCAAAACTTTCTACAGTAACATCACAAAAAAACATACAAAAAGCTTTGATGCGTTGGAACTCTGTAGCAGCAACACAAAACAACAAATAGAAAGCTATGATGCACTGGAACTTTTGTAGCGACAACACAGGAAAACAAATAGAAAGTTGTGATGTGCTGAAACTTTTACAGCAACAACACGACAACAAACATAAAGCTCTGATGTGCCGAAAATTTTGCATCAATAACATAGGACAACAAATAGGAAGCTCTGATGCACCGAAACTTTTGTAGCAGAAACATAGGACAACAAACAAAAAGCTCCACTGTGCCAAAAAGTTTGTAGCAGCAACACATGACAACAAACATAAAGCTCCAATGCATTGAAACTTTTGTAGCAGCAACACAATATAACAAACATAAAGTTGTGTTGCGCCAGAACTTTTTCAGACAATAGCATGAAGGAACAAACACAACCATAGCTCTAAATTTTGCATGAAAACTTTTGAAAGATAAGCCATAATGATCATCATAGTACAAGTGAGTCCAATACCAACACCGCAACCTGTAAGCCAAATATAAAACATCACATTTCTTCTCATTAATTTGATTACATCTTCTCTCTCAAGAGAGTACAATATGCATGAAGGGACATACATGAGTACAATAGTATTTCCATGAATAAGATACATCAAAAGATAAAATAAGTACAAGAGAGAGAATGTCTCCACCTGGTGCTCCAATAACCTATACACCGGTCTCCAATGGTGGTGGCAATTCCTCCCTACCATGTGGACTCAAAATAGACCACCCCACTGTGCTCAGAGGTAGTCATAAGGCCCAAATACAAATAACAAGGAAAGGGTAGCATATGGCCAACATTCACATTAGGCATGAAGCAAACACAAAATATAATGCATAAGGCCAATGTCACAACATGGAGATGCTCATCCAAAATATGTCAAGTACTACTCATGACTACTAAGGTGCAAGATATGAGAGTGCAGATCAGGTGGAGTGTCATTATGTGTGCACAAAGGGATGGGACCAAATGGAATCAAATACACCTCTCATATGAACGAGGAGACTCCATCATGTCTGAATCAATGCCTTGTAAATAGATAGGTCTTCTCGAGTGCATCCTTAGCCTTTACAAGCGCTCAACACCATACATGAGGAATCATTATCTTATAAGTGTTTTAAACCATTTCTTTAATTTAGTTATCACATGTTTACTACAAATCTACTACTATTTCTCTTCATAGCCACTTGTTGCCACGGGCCCATAGAGAGCCACTCCATGAGACCACTCTAATTACCTAGACCTAAGCTCATTTTTTTTAACCAAACGAGGAACCATAGAAAACATGAAACAGTGAAAAATATAGTAAAATTCATCATTAAAACCATTTAAAATAGCCAAACAAACATTGTTGTAAAATCAGTTAAAACAACTTAAATCCATAATGAAATAGAGGGCATAAAGCTTTCATAGAAATTCAAGGTGACCAGATTAAAATTGTAAGCTTGATCCAGTTTAGATTTGAATGTTTCCAATTGGAATTCACCTTTGATTTTTGAGTTTAGAACTGAATATGAGGTGTTGTTCTGAAAAATGTCATTTTGCTAAGCTGGGCAAGAAAATGCATGAAAATTGAAAGTGTTCGGAATTCAAATTTGACAAAGACCCAGTTGAGATATGGGAATTTATACATGGATTGCACCTTTATTTTATAAATTTATTACCAAGAATAAGGTGTTACTCAAAAAATGTGTTTTACCAAGCAGGCACAAATTTTGACCAAAAATGAAAATGTCCAAATTGAATTCTAACTTCGACCCAATTGAGATATGAGAGTTTCTACATTGAATCCACATTCAGTTTTTGTTTATAACAGGTGGATAAAGAGAATCAATAAAACATCTTTTCACAAGTTGGGCAAAACTAAAACTAAAAAAAATAGAAAGAGAATGGAAGTGCCCAAAAATCTATTTTGCCAACAACCCATTTCATATTTACTTGTTTCCATATGAATTCTATATTTTTTTCAAATTTTATGATAGGATAATGGATCTATTTTAAAAACAATCAATGGAAATGAATAGAGCTAGAAATGCACAAAGTTCTGCCATACAAAAAACTACAGAGCAGAAAATCAAATCCAACACAAACATTATCCAACCCCCAAGAATTCAAAAAAATAGATAGAGGAATCAATATACCATAAGGAAATGCAAAGCATACCATTCCTAAGTTAAATCGCATCCAAATATCACTACAAATTCAAGGATTCAAGAACCACACAGAGAAATACCTCAATGCTGCCCCAAAACTGAAATGAAAGAATGATATGTGTATAAGGCACGACAAGATTCCAAATTAGAACAACAAGGAGGAAATGGCACACTAAAATCAACAAATAGATGCCTAAAAATTTCTTCTCCAAAGCATCTCCATGTTTCTCCCCAACTCTACCACCCAAATTATGGGATTTTTTTCTCCTTCCAAAATAAAGAATTCCTCTCCCAGCACCAATGTAGGGCATGGTAAAAATTAAAATTACAAAAAATTCCTTCATATATATAAGAAAATCTCATTTCATTAACATATAACTAACTTTTTATTCCAATAAAGCCAATATGATTCCCTCAAATAAAATCCATCGAATGGATGAGGGAAATAACCTTCTCAACTTTTTTAAAAATCTTTCCAAACTAAACTTTAAATAAATCCAACATTAAAATACGCAAAGATCCTCACAAAAAGGATTAATAAAATCATTTAAAATTACTAAATGAAAATATATCGCTCTCGAATGATCAATAAAAATCACTTAAAATATCATATTTAAAATCTCGTGGATAAAACACTTAAACAATATAAAATTTCATATTTAAAACCACCAAAAGATGCTAATGAAACCACATCATAACATCGACAACCAAAATATATAGCCACATAAAAGATTAATGGAAGCCAAGACAAAATACCTCAACAAGACATACTGGTAAACCACATACGGCCAAAAGTTGCTTCGGAAGTTACTATTAGGTAACCAGATGGTAAGACAACACGGGAACACTGCACTAATAGAGTACAATGGGATAGGGTAAGGGACATTTGGCCTATGACTACCTCCAATAACCACCATCAAGGAATACGAGTACGCTTAGGCCTATGAACCTAGGCGGAGTTGATACTCAGTACCTGCATCACTCCAATCACATGTCAAAGTACATGTGCATATAACATATATCATATAGTCGAAACAACATCAATCATCAAGAAAAGGGTCATAATATCGTAAGCCTCTCAAATACAAGTGTTACGACATCATCTATTTCCTGTCCATAATCATACAAAAACAATGATAACAGTATATACACATATAAGCATGTAATCCAACATAATAACTAATCATGATAACCTTTTCCATAATCATCAATGTCTAGTCTCATTATGATAAAATTTAACATTTAGAATACCAAATAAAAATCAAAAAGTTATCTTACCCAGACTGGGGTTAGAGAGGTGTTACATCCTCCCTCCCTAAGATTTGACTTACTCTTGGAAGTCATGTAAATTCAATATGCAGCCATGTCACACATTAGTACTCAAAATTTAATAATCAACATTAAAAGATTGTGCTTCATCCCAAAGATGAGAAATATAATATACCAAAGACATTATATTTCCACAGTCCATGTCATTAAAGTATGTTGTTTTTGAATTCAATTGTGTATGTTGCTTCATCTATTTTTGCATCCTGATGATGGATCACTGAGTGTGATCTGAAACGTTGATCCAAAAACAAATACAAAGTTGAATCCAGAAACAACATACTTTAAATATAATATACATTATTCATCACTGAATGAAATAGAAAGGACATATTTTTAACATTCACCTTTCTAAGAATCATTATCAATATATTGACATATTCCTTACTCATAAGGTCTCAACATGAAACAAAATAACATGGTTAATCTTGATAAGATCACATGTGTCACAATTCTCAAAATGAGCATTTATTTTAACATCCACATTCATTCAAGGATAGGTTAAGATACACATCAATTTCCACTAAGACTATGGAAAAGAATATGCATAAGCACTCAATTCTTCCCAAAACACAATTTTTTGCAACAATATTTGTGTTACACACACTTCCAATCTCACACATTATAACATATTTGGCATCATTTTCAAGAAAATATAACAATTTACACTTTCTAAAGCATAATAAGCCAACTTTTAAACTTTTCAGATGTAACCATATCCAAGATGAAACATGCATTTACACATACATACATACTTACATCACTGGGAATCACATCACAAGGATACACAAGGGTCCATTTGGACACTAGGAAGAAGCATACTAATCCATGATACATAATCCATGAGCCAAGAGCCAGTATTCATCTCACACAATCCATACCTCACACTCAGTGTCTTGATGGTGTTAGGTCGCACACACATGGTGAGACCATCCAAAAAGACCACAATGACCTATCTCTTGTTGAATTAGGAGGTTAGCCTCCAAGAGATAGTCATCACACATAGGTGGGTAGTGGGTCCTAGCTATGTAACCAACCTCAGATACCCCCATCCTCAAATTTCTCAATGTCTACTTCCTCATATACACTTAGTCGATTTTTGCTCTCCCATTTATGATGAGGAATCAAATTACAACAAAAGACCAACATTTGGAAACAATAAATAGAAAGCTAGTTTAGCCACCAAAGATCATCAAATATTAAATAAAGATTTAATTTCAGCAATAAAATGAGAAATACACATAATTTCAACACTATATCAAATGTAACCACGAGAGTTACATGCAAATGAATATCACAAGGTGTGGATAAACCATCACAATCAAATATAAATAGTGTCAACCTTCACAACCAATAGAAGATCATCAATATCAATAAAGAAAGTTCGCATTGTACAACACTACTTTGACTATATACTAGCCACCAAACGAGGAAGGAGGGAACAACGTCTGATTATCACAATATCCCCTCATGTGGTGTAGAGTGATCACACCAGCCACATGGCATGGGGTGTACTCCTCAGCTACACCCTGCATCATGTCGTCATGCGACATGGACTCGTCAAGTGGCCCACGCACTCCTTGGATGCCCACATGGGATGTGCACCTCGGCCCCCATCTTGCATCACATCTCAGTGCAAAATGGTCATATGTTGTTGGATGTTGTGGTCGAGTTGCTGATATGTGGTTGTCATTGATTTCAACACTAATAGCATTAGTGTCTTTAAGATTGTATATGTCGAGGATATTGAGAAAATTGTAATAAAATATGTTATAGGTTATATGTCAGCAGTGAAGATCAGTATGGTAGAAATTTTAGTATGTTGATAGATAGATGTTGTCGATTAAATGGTTTTTTTTCAAGCCTATCTAGTTTCTACTCTAAAATTTTCAGAGGTGCGCATGAAGGTTTGAGCAAGTTATAAGTTTTTGTGTTTTGATAGCTATTTTGTTACTGCAAATGGCATTCATGGAAGAAGATAATGTGATTTTGGTAATCTGAGTTGTTGTGTATGTTATTGTGGTGTTCATGGACATTCTAGATCGTGTTCTATCTGTGTTGCACGTCCGTATTGATCATTGTGCTCATGATCCGAGATTTTCCCTTCCATGTTCATGTTTTTCATGTTGATGGTTGACAAGGTGTTTGAAGCATGTTGTGGATCTTCGAGGAAGAATATTTGAAGGTGTTTTGTGTTCGTGAACATTGTTTTGGGTCTCTACTATGTTGTGGATGACCTTGGTTGATGCACATTGATAATCTTTATTATTTGGGGCCGACAGTTTGCATTCATTCTATTATTTTGTTGAAGCTAACATAAAGCAATGTAATTTCTTGTTGTAGATATATATAAGTGATTGTTTCTTCATTTGAGGAGTATGTTGAATGTGAAGTGTGTGAGTGCTATGTGTGAAAAAGGTTCAGATCATTCAAAGGCAAAGTAGAGTGTGAAGAAGAGTGAAAGAAAGTGAAGAAGTGTTCATGTGCTTAACCAAAACTGTACTCAAGCATTAACAGATGCTACTTTCTTAGTTCAAATTCTTCAGATGGATTTAATCTGAATGTGTTTTGTAAGATAGTTAGTCTTTCTTTGAGCAGTGAGATCTAGATAGTGTGCTTGAATGCATGTGCATTCCTCATATATTCTTCTTATACTTTTAGTAGGGTATAAATTGTGGATTAACCTCCACTGTGATTTTTCCCCTAATAGGGTTTCCACGCAAAAATCTTGGTGTTATGTGTGTTTCTAATGTGTTGTTGATTCATTCTTTCATTGTTATTAATCAGATCTAAGAATAAAGGTTAATAAGTTTGAAATTTTGTGACAACTAATTCACCCCCCCTCTCAGTTGTCTTCCCTTGTGTTGCCAACAATTGGTATCAAAGCGGGTTCCTTGGAATAAGTTTAATAGCTTGAGGTGATCCGAGATGGTGACATACAAGAAGGATAGTCCAAGATTCGATGGAACAAGTAATTCTCTATCGAAGAATCGAATGGGGTGTCATCTGAGATGCATTGGTGAATCCTACTAGAAAATTACATGCAATAGGTATGTTATTCCTCAGAATGGTCCTATTACTACTGATGAGATTAGGGTTGTTGAATGTAACATCAGGGCTAAGGAATCATTGTTGAGTGCTTTGATTGATTATGAGATTTGGAAAAAGTTGGAAACTTTATATGAAGGTGATGCCAATGTGAATATGGCTAAGCTACAAAGTTTGAAAGGAAAATATGAACTATTGAAAATGGGTAATGATGAGAATATTGATACTTTCATGCAAAGAGTGAATGAACTTGTGTGTGGTATCAGATGTGCTGGTGGACAGGTGGATGAATTATAGATTGTTGCTAAAGTTCTTAGATCCTTGCCTAATGCATACAAAATTAAAGTTGTAGCCATTGAGGAGCTTTGAACTGTGACAAATATAACTAGAGATATGTTGGTTGGAAAACTTACTAATTTTGAGTTGAGTGAATTTGGTGATGCCCCTCCAAAGAAAAAAATTGGATTTAAAGCTACTACTTATGGGAGATACAAGCAAAGATATGATCCAGGTGAAAGTTCTTCTAGAAGGGTATTCAGATATGAGGAGGAAATGAGACAGATTGAAGAAGAAAGAGAAGTGAATGAGCTTGAAGCACTTATTGTCAAAAGGGAAGCCAGAGGAGAAGGCAACTATAAAGGAAAGTTTCCTATTAATTTTTTTTCTTGCAACAAGATAGGTCACTTTGCATCAAGGTGTCTAGAAAGAGTTTCTAAGCCAAGACCTTACAATCCTAAATTTCCAAATTAGTGTTACTATTCCACTGATGAAGGTGTGAAAAATGATGAATCTAACAAAGGGAATGTAAGTGAAGATGAGTTTGTATTTATTTCTATCAAGGAAAATAATCTTGTGTCTACTGAATCTGCTAGTTGTACAAATGTGAAGAAATATCTAGTTGCTCGGGTTGAAGAAAAAGATGAATGGGTTATTGACAGTGGTTGTTCACATCACATGACAGGTGATAAAAGTAAATTTGTAAGCCTGGAGAAGTATGATGGTGGTGTTGTAATATTTTTTGACAAAAATGGTGGTATAATCCATGGTAGAGGATGTATTTCTTTTGATGGTAAGCACAATAATGATGATGTTCTTTATGTTGAAGGTTTGAAGCATAATCTTTTGAGTGTTGGATAGATGGTTGATAAAGGATACAATCTTCAATTCAAAGATGGAAAATGTAGTATACTGGGAAGTTCTGAAAATGTGATTGCTTCAGGTACTAAAACAAAAGGTAAAATATTTCATCTGAATGTTGCTAGTAAAAGTTGTCTGATTGCTCAAGTTGATGAGAGTTGGTTGTGACATAGAAGAATGTGTCATGTAAACTTTGACAATATTATCAAGATAAGTTCATCACAGGCTATGAGAGATCTTGCTAAGTTGGTGAAGCCTACTAATACCATATGCAAGGAATTTCAGTTAGGAAAACAAACTAGAATTTCATTTCAAAACAAACAACATTGTTCAAATGAATTATTGGAGCTTGTGCATACTAACTTGTGTGGTCCTGCTAGAATTAGAAGTTTACAAGGTTATAGGTACTTCATGTTGCTTATTGATGATTACTCTAGGATGATGTGGGTTACTTTCTTAAGGGAGAAATCTAAAGCTCTAGAAAATTTCAAGATCTTCAAGGCTATGCTTGAGACAGAGACAAATCTCAAAAGTTAAGTGTCTGAGATCAAATAGAGGTGGTGAATTTACTTCCTATGAGTTTAATCCTTTTTGTGAAGAACATGGGATAAAGAGATAATTATCTGAACCATGGACCCCTCAACAAAATGGAGTTGTGGAAAGGAAGAATAGGATAGTTCAAGATGTTGCTAGAACTATGATGTTGGAAGGAAATGTCCCTCATATCCATCGGAGAGAAGCTCTAAGTACTACTATATATATCCTTAATTGGGTACAAATCAAAGCTAATACTGGTAAGACTCCTTTTGAGCTATGGTTTGGTCATAAACCTACTGTTAGATATTTCAAAATCTTTGGAAGTAAATGCTATATCAGGAGAGATGAAGATTTAGGAAAGTTTGATGCTAGAAGTGATGAAGGAATCTCTCTTGGTTATTCTACTAAGAGTAATGCCTACCGTGTTGAATTTTTTGGTTGTATTGCTAATATGTGGTTGTCATTGATGTCAAAACTATTAGCATTGATGATGCTTAAGGTTGTATATGTCGAGTATATTAAGAAAATTGTAAAAATAATATTACTGGAAGCTAGAGAAGTTGAGAGGGTTAGAATGTTGGAAATTCTTAACATTGAAGATTTGAAGGTGCACTTCAAAGGGTTTGTTTTTGAAGCTTTCTAGTATGTTTTCCAAAAATTTTAGAGGTTCACATCAAGATTTTTGGAATTTATGAAGATCTATGTTCCTACAATTATTTAGTCTCTTTAGATGTTGTTCTTGGGTGAAGCAGATGAAATTCTGGTAATTTCATGTGTTGTGCATGTACCTATGATGTTCATGGAGGAGTCTAGATCATGCTCTATTCTTGCTATACATTCACATTGATCGGAGTGTTCGTGATCGAATATTTTTCCGATGTGTGTTCAATTTTTCATGTTATTGTCCGAAATGATGATGTTAGCATGTTGTAGATCCATGAAGATTAATATTTTATTGTTTGGCATGCTTGGAGGTGTTTTTTTGGGTCCTCACTATGTTGTGACCAACTTGTGTTGGTGTACATTGAAATTCATTCATGTATTGAGGCTGACAATTGTCATTTATTTGTGGTCGACTGAATAATTGGTGTAAATCTATGTAGCGGATATATATGTGTTTGTTTTCCTCATTTAGAGGAAGTGCACAATATGTACAAGTGATTTACATGTGTGAATAAAGGTCAGATCATTTAGAGCAGAGTGTGGAGGAGATTGAGTAGAGTGTGGAAGAGTTTGTAGAAGTTTTTGTATGCCTAACTGAAACTGTAATCAAGCTTTTGTAGAAGCTATTTTCTTAGTTCAACTTCATCAAATGGATTTAATCTCATTATTTTATATAAGGAAGTGAGCCTTCCCTTTGAGCAGTGTGCTCTAGGCAGTGTGCCTGAATGCAAGTGCATTCCCTTTTATTCTTCATTATACTTCTAATAGGGTATAATCTTGTGGACTAACATCCACCTTGGTTTTTTCCCTAATAAGATTTCCACGTGTAAAATATTGGTTTTCATGTGTCTCTGATGTGTTATTAATTTATGCTTGCACTATTATTTATCAGATCTCATATTTAAGGTTGATTAACGTTGTATAAGTTTGATTTTGGTAACAACTAATTCAACCCCCTCTCAGTTGTCTATCCTTGTTTTTCCAAAAATTGGTATCAGATCTAGTTCCTCTAAAGAAGCTTGACAACTTGAGGTGATCCGAGATGGTATCATACAAGAAGGATAGCCCTAGATTCAATGGTACAAAATACTCTTTATGGAAAGTTATAATGGAGTGCCATTTGAAGTGCAATGGAGAACCTTTCTGGAAGATGACACAAAGTGCATATACTATTCCTTAGAATGGTCCATCCTCTGAAGATGAGATCAAGCAAGAATAAGCTAATACTAGTGCAATAGAAGAATTATTGAGTGCTTTGACAAATTCATAGATGAAAAATGTGTTAGGATTGAAGACTTCATACCAGATCTAGAAAAAATTGGAAACATTGTATGAAGGAGATGTGCTAGTGAATAGTGCTAAGCTACACAGTCTAAAAGGCAAGTGGAAAGACTTGAAGATGAGTGAAGATGAGAATATCCTCTCTTTTTCCCAAAAGATAAATGAACTGGTGATGGACATTATATGTGTTGGTGGAACCTTGGATGATGAAGAAGTTATGGCTAAGATACTTAGATATGTGCCTCCCTCCTACAAAACAAGAGCTCATGCTATTGACAAATTTAGGATAGTGACAAATATTGTAACAGACATGCTGATTGGAAAAATTGCTGCCTTTGAGTTAAGTGAATTTGGTGAATCTGCTCCTAAGACTGAATCTACATTCAAAGCTACACTATCCAGAAAAAGCCAACAAAGATACAATCCGGGTGAGAGTTCCAAAAGGACATTCAAATATGAAGATGAGATGAAAAATATTGAAGATGAAGAAAGAGAACTAGAAGAACTGGAAACATTAATTGTGAAAAGAGAAGCCATAGGTCATGGTAAGTACAAAGGAAAGTTACCTATTAAATGTTTTTCTTGTAGTAAAATAGGTCATTTTGCATCTAGATGTCCTGAAAGAGTTTCTAAGTACAAACCTGAGAAGACTAGATTTCAAAGAAAATTTTATTATGATGAAGAAGGTGTAACTGATGAAGAATCTGATAAAGAAACTAGAAATGAAGATGAATGGGTATTTATTGCTATCAAATAAAACGGTCATGTGTCCACTGAATCTACTAGCAATGTGAATGTTGAGAAATCTCTTGCAACAAAAATTAAAGAAAAGGATGAATGGGTAATTGATAGCAGATGCTCACATCATATGACTGGTGACAAAAGAAATTTTGTAAGATTGGAAGACTATAATGGTGGTGTTGTAAGATTTTGGGACAACATTTCTGGTGTGATTTGTGGAAAATGCACTATTTATTTTGGTGGTAAGAATAATACTGATGATGTTCTTTATGTAGAAGGCTTAAAGAATAACTTGTTGAGCATTGGACATATGGTAGAAAAGGGTTACAATCTTTAATTCAAGGATGGTAAGTGCAAAATAAGGGGAAGTTCTAGAAATATGATTGCTTTAGGTACAAAGACAAAAGGTAATATCTTTCATTTGAGTGTTGCTAGTGAAAGTTGTTTAATTGCTTAGATTGATGTAAGCTAGTTATGGCATAGGAGGTTGTGTCATGTGAATTTTTATAAAATTTTCAATATAAGCACTACTCAAGCAGTCAAAGATCTTCCTAAACTAGTAAAGCCTACTGACACTATGTGCAAGGAATGTTAGATAGGAAAGAAGACAAGAAATTATTTTCGAAGCAAATGGTATAGCTCTAATGGAGTGTTGGATTTGATACATACTGATTTATGTGGTCCATAAATAATTAGAAGTCTACAAGGTGAAATGTATTTTATATTTCTCATTGATGATTATTCTAGAAGGATATGGGTTCCTTTCTTAAGAGAAAAACATGAATCATTAGAAAAGTTAAAAAATTTCAAAGCTATGGTAGAGAATGAGATAGGTCAGAAGATCAAATGTCTAAGATCAGACAAACGTGGTGAATTCACTTCCTAGAAATTCAATTCTTTATGTGAAGAGAATGGAATCCAAACACAGTTATTTGCTCCCCAGACCCCTCAACAAAATGGATTTGTTGAAAGAAAGATTAGAACCATTCTAGACACTGCTAGAACCATGATGCTGGAAGCAAATGTTCCTCATTTCTACTGGAGATAATATGTAAGTACTGTTGTGTATACCATTAACAGGGTGTATGTCAATAGTAATTCTGGTAAGACACCTTTTGAGCTATGGTTTGGTTATAAGCCTACTGCCAAGTATTTTAAATTTTTTGGAAGCAAGTGCTACATCAAGAGAGATGATGATATAGGAAAGTCTAATGCTAGAAGTAATGAAGGAATATTATTGGGTTACTCTACTAAAAGTAAAGCTTATCGGTGCTTTAATAAGAGATTAAAGAAAATGGTTGAAAGTGCAAATGTCAAAGTTGATGAAAATATTGTTAGACCATCCAAATATAGTGGATATGATTTAGATGATAACACTAACAATGATGTTCAGACACAAAATCAACTTTAGATTGTTCTGGTGAACCAAGGGAATCAAGAGGCGAAAACTAGAAGAAGTGCAAAAGAAAGAACACACAAACAAGAAGTTAGAGAAAATCCTAAAACTCCTAAGTATGTGAGGCGAAATCATTCTGATAGTCAAATCATAAGAGATAAGAGAAAAGGTGTGCAAACTAGAAGAAGAATTCTGGAAGAATATTTTCTAATTTCCAAAGTTGATCCTAGAAATATCAATGAAGCATGCAAGGATGAACATTGGATGGAAGCCATGAAAGAAGAACTAATGCATATAGAGAAGAATGATACATGGGATCTTGTTCCTAAACCTTAGAACAAAAATGTGATTGGAACCAAATGGGTGTTCCAAAATAAGTTGAA
This sequence comes from Sequoiadendron giganteum, assembly GCA_007115665.2. Lineage (NCBI taxonomy): Eukaryota > Viridiplantae > Streptophyta > Pinopsida > Cupressales > Cupressaceae > Sequoiadendron > Sequoiadendron giganteum. Next base: position 591,504,899 of record CM021100.1, read on the forward strand.
TGAACAAGGTGAAGTGGTAAAAAACAAAGCAAGACTAGTTTGCAAAGGGTACTCATAGATGGAAGGAATTGATTTTGAAGAAAATTTTGCCCCTGTTGCTAGAAGTGAAGTGGTAAGATTGTTTATTGCTTATGCTACTTTCAAGAATTACAAAGTCTGTTAGATGGATGTAAAGTCAACATTTTTGAATGGTGAGCTAGAAGAAGAAGTCTATGTTGAACAACCAGATGGATTTCAACTGACTAAAAAAGAAAATATGGTATGTCAATTAAAGAAAGCTCTATATGGACTTAAGAAAGCTCCTAGAGCTTGGTATGCTAGATTGGATAAATACTTGTTGAAAATTAGATTCAATAAAGGTACTGCTAACAACAATCTATATTTCAAGTTGGATCAAAACAAATAATTGATCATTGAAGTCTTTGTTGATGATATTATTTTTGAAGGTGATGATGATTTGTGTATGAAGTTTTTCGATGAAATGAAAAGTGAATTTGAAATTTCAATGATAGGAGAGTTGAAATTATTTTTAGGGTTGCAAATCACTCAGTTAGATGATGTGATTTTCATATCTCAGTCTAAGTATGTGAAAGAGTTACTGAAAAAGTTTGGCATGGAAGATTAAAATCCAGTTGGTACACCTATGATAACCAAATGCAAACTTACATAGAATGATGATTATCCTAAATCAAATAAGACAAGATACAGGTCAATGATTGGTGGATTACTCTATTTGACTAAGACCGGGCCAGATATAATGAATGTTGTATGCATGGTTACTAGATTTCAAGTTGATCCTAAAGAGTCTCATGTGACTACTGTGAAAATAATTTTCAGATACCTAAAAGGGACAATTGATCTTGGTCTTTGGTATCCTAAGGATGATGATCTTATTCTAAGTGCTTTCACTGATGTTGATTGGGTAGGAGATGTGGATGGCAAGAAGAGAAATAGTGGTAGTGCATTCTTCCTAGGGAAGAAGTTGGTATCTTGGCTAAGAAAAAAGTAGAACTTAGTTTCATTGTCTACTACTGAGGCAAAATATATTGATGTTGCAAATAGTTGTACACAAGTATTGTGGATGAAGCAAATGTTGAGAGATGTCAAAATTGAGTATGAAGAACCCATTACCATATTTTGTGACAATTCAAGTGCCATTAATATTTCCAAGAATCTAGTGTTACATTCAAAGACAAAGCATATATCCATCAAATATAACTTTTTGAGAGATAAAGTGAGTGACAAAGAAGTTAGATTGGAGTACATACCTACCAAAGAGAAAATTGCAGATATCTTTACCAAGCCATTACCTAAGGATACTTTTGAGTACCTTAGAGGCAAGTTAGGGGTGATTTCCCCTCTTGATCAAAACTAAGATGCAGGTCTTTGCATCAGTCTATGAATTCATAGCCATATCCTATTTCAGATTGATGTTGTGGTGGTTGCTACTCAAGGGGAGTAGTCAGATGATTTGAATTTTTGATCAAAGCATGTGTACCTTTTCCACTGATGTCAAAGGGGGAGAGAAATAATGTGAAAAATGTGGGAAAGAAGAGTAATTAAGAGTGCACAATCTCAAGGGGAGATTGTTGGAGAAGAGTTAGTTGGGTTCATGGTATTATTTTTCGCATCATGTGTTGCCATCAATGTCAAAGGGGGAGATTGTTGAATGTTGTGGTTGTGTTACTAATATGTGGTTTTCATTGATGTCAACACTATTATAATTGATGATTCTTAAGGTTGTATATGTCGAGGATAATGAGAAAATTGTAAAAATAATATTACTGGTAGCCAATGAAGCTGAGAAGGTTAGAATGTTGGAAATTCTTGTACGTTGAAGATCCGAAGGTGTGCTTCAAAGGGTTTGTTGCTGAAGCTTTCTAGTATGTTGTCTGAAATTTTTAGAGGTTTGCATCAATATTTGTGGAAGTTATGAAGATCTGTGTTCCTATAGTTATTTAGTCTCTGTAGATGATGCTCTTGGCTAAAGCAGATGAAATTCTAGTAATTTTATGTCTTGCGCATGTACCTGTGATGTTCATGGATGAGTCTAGATCATGCTCTATTATTTTTTTATGTTCGCATTGATCAGAGTGTTCGTGATCGAAGATTTTTCCAATGTGTGTTTGAGTTTTCATGTTCTTGGCCAACATGATGATGTTAGCATGTTGCAGATCCATGAAGATTAATATTTTATTGTTTGGCATTCTTGGAGGTATTTTTGATGCAGAGAAATAGGGTTCATACCATCAAATTTCTATATTCTTTGCAATAATCAAGTACACAACTAAAATTCTTCATTCTTGAGGCAATCTCAATCCATTAACCTTGAGCAACATGGGCTCCAACTTACACAAATGGACTCCAATATCTATTAGACTTGGTAAATGAGTTCAAAATGATTAGATTCATCCCAAAACCTCATTACAAATATTAGACAACAATGATTTAAGGCCAACCATAAACAAAATATACATAGATTTGTTCAAACATCAAGAAAACCATGTTTCTTTGGCCACTCTCCACCAAAATGAAACACACAATCTACCATAACTCATGAAAATGAATAAATGAACCTTTTTATTTTAAAGGGTCTTTAGAAAATGTAAAAAAAAAAAATCAGCAAGTTTAATCACTTTTTGATGGTGGAATAAAAAGGATATGAATTTTTCTTATTTGCTAGTAACCCTAGTTCCCGAATTGAGTAGTCTTCACCAAAATTGTCATAAATCGATCAAAACCCAATGAAAATTGATCAAAAAAAGTGAAAATGAAACTATATTCACATATCTAACATTTAAAACAGGTCCAAGGTCTTTATTTGATTTGTACTATACGCACCATTCTCTGCAAGAACCTACAACTTTCAGAGAAAACAATCCCATAGGGCTACAAATGGTAAAATGATCATAACTTTCTCTGAACTCAATGAAAAAAACCCAAACAAATTTAAAATGAAATATATTTCATTTCCCTTTCAATAAAAATAAATTTCAGGTCTGTAATACTTCATACAAAACCGTACCATATAAAATAATAGGGCAGAACATTGAAAATTGAAGAAAAATTCATGCCTTCCTTCATAAATTCTTGTTCAAAACTAAATTCCAACCCCCATTCGACTTGGAGACCCATTTTTATGCTTGTACAATAAATTTATGCTCCAACCAACCTAAAAATACCATTTAACAAATTTTAACAAACTTTTAAAAATTTGTCATTTAACAAGAAAAGTTGTTATGCCAACATTTGATAACTTTTGACAATGTTTTCATTTTTTCAACTAATGACACCAAACCTTCATCAATGACTCCAAATGACTTAAAACATATATAAAATGGCTCATTAAACCTTATTAAAACATTAAAACACCTAATTTAATGAATTTATACATTATGGCCTCATAAAGGCTTGAATGCAATAGGGTACTCCTGCACCATTCTCCCTGGAGCAAAACAATTCAAGCCCCTTTGAATTGTCTTCTTCGTAGTCTTCCAATTACTTTTCAATTTTTCCTTTATCCTTTCAACCATCTCTGGTCCTTTCTTCCTTTTCTTCTTCTTATGCCTTCTTCTATCAATCATCCTTGCAACTTGGAGTTCCCAAAACTCTATCAATTCATCATACACTTCACTTTGTCCTTCATGACCTACACATACATAATCCAAAGAAAAATTAGAAGAAAAATATAGAGACCTTGATGTCTCCTCCTTGTCTTCTTCTACTTCAAACTCTTCTTCATCCATGAACAACTTATCAATATCATTTCCCTTCAAAGGAAATTCACTTGCAACCTCAATGTCCTTATCTTCTTCTACTTTAATGAGTTCCTCTTGCTTGACTTTTCCACTACCAATCATACTATCCCATTCTTCTTCAATGGATGCAAAAAATTTCCACAAATCATCTTCTTCATCTTTGATTGAATTTTCTGCCTTCTTCTATTGTCTTTTCTTCTGCATAATATTCTTTAGAGGCCATCTTAACCTCTTTGACATTGGTATATTCCAACTCCTTTGTGCTTCCTTAAGAATTTTGTGTTCTTTGTCTAATCTTTCCAACCTTTGGCTTATCTCTTTCATGGCTTTCTCAAACTCTATTTGTCTTGCCTTCTTTCTTTCCTTCTTTCTCATTTATTTTCCTCTCATTCCTTGTTCCTTCGTGAATCCTCAGCCTGCCAACATCTTCTCAAAAATTCCATATTCACAATCAAGTCTCTCCTTGCTTCCACTTAACCTTGGCTCTCCTAGACAATCAAGTTCCTTGCTCAACCTACAAACAACCACACACACAAACCACAAACCAACACTAACCCAGACCTTTTTCTGGGCTCTGATACCAATTTGATGCAAAGCAAGAGGGTTCATACCATAAAATTTCTATATTATTGGCAGTAATAAAGTACACAACTAAAATTCTTCATTTTTGAGGCAATCTCAATCCATTAACCTTGAGCAACATGGGCTCCAACTTACACAAATGGAATCCAATATCTATCAGACTTGGTAAATGAGTTCAAAATGATTAGATTCATCTGAAAACCTCATTACAAATATTAGAAAACAATGATTTAAGGCCACCATAAACAACCTATACATAGCTTTGTTCAAACATCAAGAAAACCATGTTTCTTTGGCCACTCTCCACCAAAATGAAACACACAATCTATCATAACTCATGCAAATGAATAAATGAACCTTTTTATTTTAAAGGGTCTTTAGAAAATGTAAAAAAAAAACTTTTCAGCAATTTTTATCACTTTTTGATGGTGGAATAAAAAGATATGAATTTTTCTTATTTGTTGGTAACCCTAGTTCTTGAACTAGGTAGTCCTCACCAAAATTGTCATAAATCGATCAAAAACCAATGAAAATTGATCAAACAAAGTGAAAATGAAACTAGATTTACATATATAACATTTACAATAGGTCTAAGGTCTTTATTTGATCTATACAATATGTACCATTCTTTGCAACAACCTGCAACTTTGAGAAAAAACAATCCCATAGAGTTGCCAATGGTAAAATGATCATAAATTTCTCTGAACTCAATGAAAAACATCAAACCAATTTAAAATTAAAGATAGTTCATTCCTCTATCAATAAAATTCAATTTCAGGTCTGTAAAATTTCATACAAAACCGTACCATATAAAAGAACAGGGCAGAACATTGAAAATTGCAGAAAAATGGATGCCTTCCTTCACAAATTCTTGTTCAAAACTACATTCCAACCCCCATTCGACTTGGAGGCCCATTTTTATGCTTGTACAATCAAGTTATGCTCCAACCAACCTGCAACTACCATTTAACAACTTTTAACAAACTTTTAAAAGTTGTCATTTAACAAGAAAAGTTGTTATGCCAACATTTGACAACTTTTGACAATGTTTTCATTTTTTCAACTAAATGACACCAAACCTTCATCAATGACTGCAAATGACTTAAAAAATATATAAAATGGCTCATTAAACCTTATTACAACATTAAAAAACCTAGTTTAATGAATTTATACAATATGGCCTCATGGAGGCTTGAATGCAACAAGGTGCTCCTGCACCAGTTTGTTTGGGTCCTCACTATGTTGTGACCGACTTTTGTTGGTGCACATTGAAATTTATTCATATATTGAGGTCAACAGTTGTAATTTATTCTTTATTTGTGGTTGATTAAATAATTGATATAAATTCGTGTAGCAGATATATATGTGTTTGTTCTCCTTATTTAGAGGAAGTGCTCAGTGTGTAAAAGTGATGTACATGTGCGAATAAAGGTCAGATCATTTAGAGAAGAGTGTGGAGGAGATTGAGCAAAGTGTGGAAGAGTTTGTAGAAGTTTTTGTGTGCCTAACTAGAATTGTAATTAGGCTTTTGTAGAAGCTGTTTTCTCAGTTCAACTTCATCAGATGGATTTAATCTGATTATTTTATGTAAGGTAGTGAGCATTCCCTTTGAGCAGTGTGCTCTAGGCAATGCACCTGAATGAAAGTGCATTCCCTTTTATTCTTCATTATACTTCTAACAGGGTATAATCTTGTGGACTAACATCCACTATTCTTTTTCCCCTAACAGGGTTTCCATGTATAAAATCTTGGTGTTCATGTGTCTTTGATGTGTTATTAATTTATGCTTGCACTGTTATTTATCAGATCTCATATTTGAGGTTGATTAATGTTGTATAAGTTTGATTTTGGTAACAACTGATTCACCCCGCCCTCTTAGTTGTCTATCCTTGTTTTTCCAACATATTGATGCTACAACAAGAGATTGAAGAAAATAGTTGAAAGCGCAAATGTTAAGGTTGATGAAGACATTGCTAGACCCTCTAGAACCTGTGGATATGATTCTGATTATCAGAATGATAGTAAAAACAAGAGTTAGACTTCAAATAAAGTTTAGATCATTCTGGTGAATCAAAAAGATCAAGAAGAAGGAGAGACTAGTGAAAGTACAAAAGAGAGATCACAAGAGCCTGAAATTCAAGAACACTCTAAGACTCCAAGGTATGTGATATTAAATCATTCAAAAAATCAAATTATAGGAGATAATCAAGTTTAGATCATTCTGGTGAATCAAAAAGATCAAGAAGGAGAGACTAGTGAAAGTACAAAAGAGAGATCACAAGAGCCTTAAATTCAAGAACACTCTAAGACTCCAAGGTATGTGAGATTAAATCATTCAAAAAATTAGATTATAGGAGATAAGAACAAAGGTGTCCAAACTAGGAGAAGAATTACAAGAGAATACTATTTAATTTCAAAGGTTGAGCCAAGTAATGTCAATGAAGCATGCAAAGATGAACATTGGATTGAAGCAATGAAAGAAGAACTATAGAAAATTGAGAAGAATAATACATGGATTCTTGTTCCTAGACATAAAGATAAAAATGTAATTGGAACTAAATGGGTCTTTAGAAACAAACTAAATGAACAATGTGAAGTTATCAGAAAAAAGGAAAGACTGGTATGCAAAGGATACTCTCAAATGGAAGGAATTGACTTTGAAGAAAATTTTGCTCATGTTGCTAGAATTTAAGTTGTGAGACTGTTTCTTGCTTATGTTGCTTACAAAAACTACAAAATTTATCAAATGGATGTCAAGTCAACATTTCTAAATGGTGAATTAGAGGAAGAGGTGTATATTGAGAAACCTGATGGATTTCAATTGACTGATCAAGGAGATATGGTTTGTCGGTTGAGGAAAGCATTATATGGACTTAAGCAAGCCCCTAGAGTTTGGTATGCAAGATTGGATAAGTACTTGTTGAAGCTTAGATTTAACAAAGGTACTGCTAATAGTAATCTATATTTCAAGATTGATAATAATAAAGATTTTTTTGGGGAAGTCTTTGTTGATGATATCATTTTTGGAGGAGATGACGGTTTGTGCATGAAGTTTCCTAATGAGATGCAAAATGAGTTTGAGATGTCAATGATTGGAGAGTTTAAATTCCTTTTGGGATTTTGAATTACTCAAGTAGATAAAGCGATCTTTATATCTCAATCCAAGTATGTGAGAGAATTGTTAAAGAAGTTTGGTATGGAAGATTCAAAACCAGTTGGTACACCCATGGTGATTAGATGTAAGTTGACACAAGATGATTCTCCGAAGGAAAATTAGACTAGATAAAGATCAATGATTGGTGGATTTCTTTATTTGACTCAAACTAGACCTGATATCATGAATGTTGTATGCATTGTTGCTAGATTTCAAGCCGATCCTAAGGAATATCATATGACTGTTGTGAAGAGAATTTTTAGATACTTGTTGAAGGGAACAGTTGATTTTGGCCTGTGGTATTCTAAAGATGATGATCTTATTTTAAGTTCCTTTACTAATGCTGATTGGGCAGGAGATGTGAATGATAGGAAAAGTACTAGTGGTGGCACATTTTTCTTGGGAAATAAATTGATTTCATGGATAAGAAAAAAGTAGAATGTTGTTTCTTTGTCTACTGCAGAGGCAAAATATATTGTTGTTGCTAACAATTGTACTCAAGTATTGTGGATGAAGCAGATGTTGAAAGATATCGGAGTTGTGTATGATGAAACTATTGCCATATTTTGTGATAACTCAAGTGCTATAAACATTTCTAAGAATCAGGTGTTGAATTCAAAGACCAAGTATATATCTATCAAGTACCATTTTCGAGAGATAGAGTGAGTGATAAGGAAGTTAGATTGGAGTATGTGCCTACTAAGGAACAGATTGTAGGAATCTTTACTAAGCCTTTGCCCAATGATAATTTTGAGTATCTCAGAGGGCAGTTAGGGGTGATTACCCCTCCTAATCAGAACTAAGATGCATAGTCTTTGCATCAGTTTGTGCATTCACAGTCATATCTTGATTCAGATTGATGTTGTGGTGGCTGCTACTTAGGGGGAGTAGTCAGATGATTCAAATATGTGGTTTAGAGCTTGTGTAACTTTTCCATTGATGTCAAAGGGGGAGAAGAGTAATGTGAAAAACTATTGGAGAACTAAGGGAGAGAAGAGCAATGTGTAAAGGGGACATTCTTGGAAGAAGAGTTAGTTGTGTTGATAGTGTGTTTTTCACATCATGTGTTTCCATCAATGCCAAAGGGGGAGATTATTGGATGTTTTGGTCGAGTTTCTGATATGTGGTTGTCATTGATATCAACACTATTAGCATTAATGTCTTTAAGACTGTATATGTCCAGGCTATTGAGAAAACTATAATAAAATATGTTACAAGTTATCTGTGAAGCAATGAAGATCAGTATGGTAGAAAGTTCAATATGTTGATAGCAAGATGTTTTAGATTAAATGGTTTGTTTTCAAAACTATCTAGTTTCTACTGCGAAAGTTTCAGAGGTGCACATGAAGATTTGAGAAAGTTATAAGTTTTTGTGTTCTAACAGCTATACTATTACTACAAATGGTGTTCATGGAAGAAGATAATGTGATTCTGGTAATCTTAGTTGTTGATTATGTTATTGTGGTGTTCATGGGCATTTCTAGATCATTTTCTATCTATGTTGCATGTCCACATTGATCATTTTGTTGTCGATCCAATATTTTCCCTTGCATGTTCATGTTTTTCATGTTAATGGTTGACAAGGTGTTTGAAGCTTGTTGTGGATCTTCGAGGAAGAATATTTGAAGGTGTTTTGTGTTCAAGAACATTGTTTTGGGTCTCTACTATGTTGTGGCTGGCCTTGGTTGATGCGCATTGATAATATTTATTGTTTTGGGCTGACAATTTGCACTCATTCTATTATTTTGTTGAAGCTGACATAAAGCAATGCAATTTCTTGTTGCGGATATATATAAGTGATTTTTTCTTCATTTGAAGAGTATGTGAAATATGAAGTGTGTGGGTGCTATGTGGAAAAAAGGTTTAGATCATTCGAAGGTACAACAAAGTGTGAAGAAGAGTTAAATAAAGTGAAGAAGTTTTCATGTGCTTAACCAAAACTGTACTCAGGAATTAGTAGATGCTACTTTCTTAGTTCAAATTATTTAGATGGATTTAATCTAAATGTTTTCTATAAGATAGTGAGTCTTTCTTTGAGTAGTGAGCTCTAGGTAGTGTGCCTGAATGCATGTGCATTCCTCATATATTCTTGTTATACTTTTAGCAAGGTATAACTTGTGGATTAACCTCCATTGTGGTTTTTCCCCTAACAAGGTTTCCACACAAAAATCTTGGTGCTATGTGTGTTGTTGATGTGTTATTGATTCATGATTTCACTTTTATTAATCAGATATGAGAATAAAGGTTAATAAATTTGAAATTCTATGACAACTGATTCACCCCCCTCTCAATTGTCTACCCTTGTGTTGCCAACATGTGCCAACCAGAGAAGGCATGTACAAGTCGTATGTCGCATGGAAGTGTGTCTATGGCTCTGCAAAAGTAGGCATGCACATAACACACCCTGCATAATGATACCTTGTGGAGAAGGCATACACAGGTACTCACTGTAGCCATAGGTATACATGGCCAGGACATACCCATATGCCAACCAACCCAAACACTATCGAGAGAAAGTATGAGTGTTCCTCTACAGGTGTATGTGGCCTCATTGCACTCATCATACAAGTAGGCTATCATAACACAATTTCATAGTACACCTTCATGCATCTATGCACATGGCATCTTGTCCTCGAGCCCAACTCACTCCAATCAGCAACATGATATATATATATATAATGCATATATGAGTATATCAATATGGGGCTACTCGAGCCTCACCTCTCATATGGATGAGGTTGACTCACTAATGACAACTCAACATCCCTACGGATGGCCAGGAAATACTAAGAAACCAATGTTGTTGTACTCAAAACTAGGGAATTAGGCTAGCACATATGGATCAAGTACCTTGATCCATCATAAGGGGAAGTAGTGAGTAATTTCCTCATAATCAATTGAGTTGAGACCGCTCTGCACTCCAATATGCAAATGCTACACACCCTACCCAAGGAACTTTGTGGCTGCTACTACCCCTTCACAGACTGAGGGACTAGAGAACCAAAATTAGAGAATCTACGAAAATAACTTTTGTCTACTCTTATATATTTATAAATTTCAACCACACATGGGTTGGCCCTCAATCAGGTAAGAAACATACAAGCACACATAATGGTATGGTTAATACCACACCTAAAATACAACATATTCCCCATGGATGGGTACACAATATCACCATCCCATGGGCACACAAACAAAGTACAGGGTATTTACAACACTCAACCAATGCACAATTACTAGTTTCTCACATTTATAAGGGGTTACATTTACATACTAAATTCTATTACTACTCAAGGATCACATACCATAAGTACATTTATTTCCATAACCAATGTGTTCCCCTTTCCAAAATCATATCAACCATGGATAGGTACCTTGGACAACAATCGGGCCACAAGAACACAACTCAAACATAAGATATTCACAACACTCAACATGAGCACAATACAAGATGTTCACATAATAGGGAGTACCTTTTTCCAATTTCCTCTTACCAAAATAAAACCATTATCCACCTCTAATTATGCAAGATCAATACCAAATTTCTAAAAACGTGTACTCCCAAAATCCATACTATCTTCTTTTTTCAAGATGATAATGTCATTAAAGAAAATTCTATAACTACAACCTTTACCACATACAATATATCACAATGCTACATGGAGTAAATCAATGATGCCATAATAACTATCACATTCAAATTCACTATTATTAAGTGGTAAATCATCTTACTACACACATATGTTAACCACATTTATTTCCTATACATAGAGCAATATCATTACAATGTTTACTCAAGACAAGGTATGCAACATTGTCATTTCAACATACATTTAAAATTTTGAATTTTGAATCAAGGTACAATAATTTAACATCTACATGATTTCTTATGACTTAACAATGTAGTTGGGGACTATAGGTCTCACCAACAAGATGCATCTATTATGAAACTATCATGCAAATGGTTTTTCTATTCCATTTTTCTCTAAACTTTTACTTAATGCAAAATGATTTTCTATTCAAATTACATGTTCCATGATTATGAATGAAACTTGGGGACTTAGGTCATTTACCCAAGGTTTGATCTAATAAAACAAGCCTTCATGAATGCATAAACATTTTTTCATAAGAGACAAGCATACAATGGATTTCAATAAGCCACACTCAAAGATAGGCATCTTCGTTAAACCAATGAGAAGAAAGAGAAGGAGAGAGAGATTTATAATTCTGACATAGGCACAAATGCAAACATGGTCTCATCATCACACAATCACTTTCACACAAATGAATCAATCATATAAGAGCATGCAATAATCTCTATGAGCTAACAACATGATCATCCATTTTCTATTATCATATTTTATAATCTCAATGCAATATAACATGCAAAGGAAAATCCAAAACCACATAGGGTCAATCTAGAAATCACTCACACAAGGAGGTAAGGCACACGAAGACATGCACCAAAATTTTTGGATGGTAATGAAAAAAGTAAACTCAAGAAGAGAATACACACAAATGAAAATTCTTGGCACCCTCCAAGTCAAATAGACCTTCCAACAACATGAACTAAGAAACAAAGCAATGGAAATTTTAGACAACACATGTCACCTACAACCCACCAACATGCTAAGGTCCAACATGCCCACCCACAACATAGGATATAGGAAAGTAATCAATCTCAACCTCGAGAGACTCTCAACCAAGGGAATCGCTCCAATCCTATAGGGTAAGGCAAGGCCTAAGAGGCATCATTCCTCCACAACACAAGTCAGGGTTGGGAAACTCAACCCTCTAAAAGACCATACTAAGGCACTCAAGGCAAGAGGTCCTATGACTATCTCACCACAACAAACACTTGGAACACACACATCAAGCACACTATAACCACATGGGCTACAACCACACTCATGGTCCGCTCAAGGGTCACAACCCTTTACACAAAAAAAGAGCCACACATCAAGAAGGAGACCAATCAAAATACACTTCTTGGTAGGCTCGAGGGTCTCACTAACCCTCACAAAAGCATTCCTCAACAAGACATGCAAGAGGTGGAAAACAACAACACTTGTTGCTATCCACCACACATAACACACCAAGAAGGTAACAACCATAAGCACACATCCCAGTGCTGCAACATGGGCTCTAACTCTAACTCTTCCTTTGGCTCTGCCCCTAGGAGGCATCCTAAAGGAAACAAGAAACACATCAAAATAAATTATCACAAGGACAATCTATACACCACACTAAGGCATGAAAGAAAATCAACAAGAGTATGAAAAACAATATAACAAGCTCATGCCACACACACCAAACACAACATAACATAGAAGGCTCAAGTACACCAAAGCTCCCAGTGTGTGAACATGGGCTTTGATACTAGATCTAACATCCTGCTATGCAACCCTGAAGGTTAAGAGCCAAAAGAGGACATGATAATTTTTTTTTTGAACAAGAAGAATAACATACACATAAAGTAGTTACCAATTAGATATCATGACAAAAAACATGGCCAAGTATGGCCAAAATTCTAACCCAAAGGAGAGGATTAATCCACCCTCCAAAGAAAATCCAAACAGGAGAAAACATGATAGCTCCAAAAATTTTACTCTGGAACCTCCTGCTTCAGAACTTTCTGCTCTAAAACTTTCTATAGTAACATCATAGAACAACATACAAAAAGTTCTGATACATCAGAACTCTGCAACAACAACATAGAACAACAAACATAAAGCTTTGATACACCGAAACTTTTTCAGCAGCAACATAGGACAACAAACAGAAAACTCTAATGCACTGAAACTTTTGCAACAACAACATAGGACAACAAACAAAAAACTTTGATGCACCAAAACTTTTACAATAGCAAGACATGAAAAAAATAGAAAGTTCTGATGCACCAAAACTTTTGCAGCAGCAACATAGGACATCAAATAGAAATCTTCGATGAATCAGAACTTTTGTAGTAGCAACACAAGAATGCAAATAGAAAGCTCTGATGCGCCAAAACTTTTGCAGCAACAACATAGGACAACAAACAAAAAGTTGTGTTGCATCAGAAATTTTGTAGACCATAGAATGAAGGAAAAAACACAGCCATAACTCTAATTTTTGCATGAAAACTTTTGAAAGATAATCCATAATGATCATCACAGTACAATCAAGTCTGATACCAACACCGGAACCCATAAACCAAACATTAAACATCACATTTCTTCTCATTAATCTATATGATTACATCTTCTCTCTCAAGAGAGTACAATATACATGAAGGAACATACATGAGTACAATTGTATTTCCATGAATAAGATACATCAACAAATAAAATAAGTACAAGAGAGAGAGAATGTCTTCAACCAATGCTCCAATAACCTATACACCGGTCTCCAATGGCGATGGAAACGTCTCCCTACCATGTGGACTCAAAAGAGACCACCCCATCATGCTCAAAGGTAGTCACAAGGCCCAAACAGAAATAACAAGGCAATGGTAACATATGGCCAACACTCACATCAGACATGAAGCAAAAACAAAATACAATGCATACGTATAATGCCACAACATGGAGATGTTCATCCAAAATATGTTGGGTACTACTCACGACTACTAGGGTGCAAGATAAAAGAGTGCAGATTGGGTGGAGTGTCATTATGCGTGCACAAAGGGATGGCATGACATGAAATCAAATACACCTCTCATACAAATGAGGAGACTCCATCATGCTCGAATCAATGTCTTGCAGATGGATAACTCAATGCCTCGTAGATGGATAGTGCATCTTTAGCCTTTACAAGCGCTCAAGGCCATGAATGAGGACTCATTATCTTATAAGTGTTTTAACCCATTTGTTTTATTTAGTTATCACATGTTTACTACAACTTTGTTGCCATTTCCCTTGGTAGCCACTTGCGGCCTCGGGCCCGTAGAGAGCCACTCCATGAGACCACTCTAATTGCCTAGACCTAAGCTCATCTCATTTAACCAAATGAGGAACCATAGAAAAAATGAAATAGTGAAAGACACTAAAATCCATCATTAAAACCATTTAAAATAGCCAAACAAACATTGTTGTAAAATCATTTAAAACAACTGAAATCCATAATGAAATAGAGGGCATAAAGATTTCATAGAAATTCAAAGTGCCCAGATTAAAATTCTAAGCTTGAAATAGTTTATATTTTGATGTTTCTAGTTGGATTCCACCTTTGATTTTTGAGTTTAGAACCGAATATGAGACATTGTTATGAAAAACGTCATTTTGTCAAATTGGGCAAGAAAATACATGAAAATTGAAAGTGTTTGGAATTCAAATTTGACAAAGACCCAGTTGAGATATGGGAATTTGAACATGAAATACACCTTTATTGTATAAATTTAGGACCAAAAATAAGGTTTTGTTCAAAAAATGTGTTTTACCAAGCAACCACAAATTTTGACCAAAAATGAAAGTGTCCATAATTGAATTCTAACTTTGACCTAGTTGAGATATGAGTGTTTCTGCATGGAATCCATATTTAGTTTGTTTTTATAATAGGTGGATAAAGAGAAGCAATAAATAACGTGTTTTCACAAGTTGGGCAAAACTAAAACTAAAAAAAAATAGAAAGAGAATGGAAGTTCCCATAAATCTATTTTGCCAACAACCCATTTCAGATTTACTTTTTTCCCTATGAATTCCATCTTTTTTTCGAATTTTATGATAGGAGAATGGATCTATTTTAAGAACAATCAATGGTAATGAATAGAGCTAGAAATGCACACAGTTCTGCCATATAAAAAAACTACAGAGCAACAAATCGAATCCAACACAAACATTATCCAACCTCCAAGAATTCACAAAATAAGATAGAGGAATAAATATACCATAATTAAATGCATAGCATACCATTCCTAAGCTAAATCACATCCAAATATCACTAGAAATTCAAGGATTCAAGAACCACACAAAAATACCTCAATGCTGCCCCAAAACTAAAATGAAAGAATGCTCTGTGTATAAGACACGAAAAGATTCCAAATTAGAACAACAAGGAGGAAATGACACGCTTAAATCAACAAATAGATGCCCACAAATTTCTTCTCCAAAGAATCTCCACGTTTCTTCCCAACTCAACTGCCCAAATTATGGGGTTTTCTTCTCCTTCCAAAACAAAGAATTCCTCTCCCAACATCAACGTAGGGCATGGTAAAAATTAAAAAATACAAAAAAGTTTCCTTCATATATATAAAAAAATATCATTTCATTAAAATAAAACTAACTTTTTATTCCAATAAAGCCAATCTGATTTCCTCAAATAAAATCCATCGAATGGATGAGGGAGATAACCTTCTCAACTTTTTTAATATCTTTCCAAACTAAACTTTAAATAAATCCAACATTAAAATACACAAATCTCCTCACAAAAATGATTAATAAAATCATTTAAAATTACTAAATTAAAATATATCATTCTCTCGAATGATCAATAAAAATCACTTAAAATATCATATTAAAAATCTCATGGATAAAACACTTAAATAATAGAAATTCCATATTTAAAACCATGAAAATATGCCAATGAAACCACATCATAACACTGATAACCAAAATATATAGCCACATAAAAGATTAACAGAAGCCAAGAAAAAATACCTCAACAAGACATACTGGTAAACCACATTCGACCAAAAGGTTCTTCAGACGTTACTATTAGATGTTGTGGTTGTGTTGCTGATATATTGTTGTCATTAATGTCAACACTATTAACATTTTAATCTTCTTAAGGCTGCATATGTCGAGGAGATTGAGAAAATTGTAAAAAATATAGTATAGATAGCCAATGGAGCTGAGAAGGTTAGAATGTTGGAAAGCTTTGTGTGTTGAAGATTTGAAGGTGTGCTTCAAAGGGTTTGTTGTTGAACATTTCTAGTATGTTGTTTGAAAGTTTCAAAGGTGTGCATGAAGTTTTATGGAAGTTATGAAGATCTATCTGCCTATAGTTATTCAATTTTTGTAGATGGTGTTCTTGCTCAAAGTGAATGAAGTTATGGTAATCAAATATGTTACACATGGACCTATGATGTTCATGGATGAGTCTACATCATACTCTATCATTCTTGTACATCCACAGTGATTAGAGTGTTCATGATCAAAGACTTTTTCGATATGTGCCCGAGTGTTCATGTTCTTGTTGCGGTGTTAGCATGTTGCGGATCCATGAGGATTAATAGTTTATTGTTTGGAATGTTTGGAGATGTTTGTTTGGCTCCTCACTATGTTTTGACCAACTTGTGTTGGTACGCTTTGAAATTTATTCATGTATCAAGTCCGACAGTTGTAATTTATTCTTTATTTGTGGTTCACTGAATAGTGGATGCAAATCTATGTAGCAGATATATATACAAGATTGTTTTCCTCATTTATTGGAAGTGCTCAAGTGTAAAATTGATGTACAAGTGCGGATAAAGGTCAAATCATTCAGAGAAGAGTGTGGAAGAGTTTGAAGAAGTTTTGTGTGCCTAAATGGAACTGTAATCAGGATTTTATAGAAGCTATTTTCCTAGTTCAAATTCATCAGATGGATTTAATCTAATTACTATATGTAAGGCAGTGAGCCTTCCCTTTGAGTGGTCTGATCTAGGAACTGTGCCTAAATGCAAGTGCATTCTCTTTTTATTCTTCATTATACTTCTAATAGGGTATAATCGTGTGGACTAACATCCACCGTGGTTTTTCCCCTAACAGGGTTTCCACGTATAAAATCTTGGTGTTCATGTGTCTCTGATGTGTTGTTCTTATGCTTGCATTGTTAATTATCAGATCTGTGATATAAGTATTGGTTAATGTTGTATAAGTTTGATTTTGGTAACAACTGATTGACCCCCCCACTCTCAGTTGTATATCCTTGTTTTTCCATTAATTGGTATCAGAGCTAGTTCCTTTGAAAGAAACTTAACAACTTGAGGTGATCTGAGATGACATCATTTAAGAAGGATAGTACTAGATATGATGGTACAAACTACTCTCTACGGAAAGTCGGGATGGAATGTCATTTGAGGTGCATTGGTGAACCTTTTTGACAAATGACACAAATTGTATATAATATTCCTCATAATGATCCCTCCTCTGAAGATAAGATCAAACAAGCATAAATTAATACCAAGTCAGTAGAAACACTAGTGAGTGCTTTGACAAATTCAAAAATGACAAATGTGATGGGATTGAAGACTGCATACCAGATTTGGAGAAAGCTAGAAACATTGTATGGAGGATATGCACTGGTGAAAAGTGTCAAGCTACAAAGTCTAAAAGGAAAATGAGTGAAGATGAGAACATATTTTCCTTCTCACATAAGATAAATGAATTGGTGGTGGACATCAGATGTGCTGGTGGAACTATGAATGATGATGAAATTATGGCTAGCATAATTATATCTATGCCACCTTCCTACAAAACAAAAGATCATGCTATTGATGAACTTAGAATAGTGACAAATATTACAAAAGACATGTTGATTGGAAAAATTGTTGTATTTGAATTAAGTGAATTTGGTGAGTCTGCTCTTAAGATTGAATATGCTTTCAAGGCCACTGTATCTAGGAAAAAGAGATATGATTTAGGAGAGAGTTCCTAGAGAACATTCAGATATGAAGATGAGATGAAGTAGATTGAAGATGAAGAAATGGAATTGGAAGAACTAGAAGCATTGATTGTGAAAAGAGAATCAATAGGTCATGGTAAGTACAAAGAAAGTTACCTATTAAATTCTTTTCTTGTAGTAAGATAGGTCATTTTGCTTCTAGATTTCTTGAAAGAGTTTCAAAATATAAGCTTGAGAATACTAGATTCCAAATAAAGTGTTATTATGTTGAAGAAGGTGTAACTGATAAAGAATCTGATAAAGAAACTAGAAATGAAGTTTTATGGGTATTTATTGCTATCTTAAAGAAAATGGTTAGGTGTCCACTGAATCTTCTAGTAATGTAAATGTTGAGAAAGCTCTTGCAGCCAAAGTTGAAGAGAAAGATGAGTGGGTAATTGACAACGGATGCTGACATCATATGACTGGTGACAAAAGAAAACTTGTACGCTTGGAAAACTATGATGGTGGTGTAGTGAGGCTCGGTGACAACATTTTTGGTGTGATTCATGGAAGAGGCACTATTTCCTTTGGCGGTAAGCACAATATTGATGATGTTCTTTATGTAGAAGGCCTAAAGCATAACTTGTTGAGTGTTGGAAAAACGGTAGACAAAGGCTACAATCTGCAGTTCAAGAATGGTAAGTGCAGAATAACAGGAAGTTCAGGAAATATAATTGCTTCAGGAACAAAGGCAAAAGGTAATATCTTTCATTTAAGTACTACTAGTCAAATTTTTTTGATTGATCAAATTGATGTAAGATGGTTATGGCATAGGAGGTTATTTCATGTGAACTTTGATAACATTGTCAAGATAAGTTCTACTCAAGCAATCAGAGATTTGCCTAAGTTAGTGAAGCCTACTAACACTATGTGCAAGGAATGTCAGATGGGAAAGAAAACAAGAAATTCCTTCTAGAGAAAACAGTATAGATCTAATGGATTACTGGATTTGATACATACCCATCTATGTGGTCCTTACAAAATTAGAAGCCTACAAGGTGAAAGGTACTTTATGTTACTCTTTTATGATTATTCTAGAATGATGTGGGCCACTTTCTTGAGAGAAAAACATGAAGAATTAGAAAATTTCAAAAGTTCAAAAGCTATAAAGCTATGGTAGAGAATGAGACAGGTCAAAAGATCAAATGTCTAAGGTCAGACAAAGGTGGTGAATTTAATTCATAGGAATTCAATTCTTTTTGTGAAGAGCATGGAATTCAAAGACAACTATCTGCTCCCCGGACCCCTCAACAAAATGGAGTTGTTAAAAGAAAGAAAAAAATCATTCTAGACACTGCTAGAACCATGATGTTGGAAGAAAATGTTCCTCATTTCTACTAGAGAGAAGTTTTAAGTACTACTTTATATACTATTAACAGGGTGAATGTCAACAGTAATTCTGGTAAGATACCCTTTGAGCTATGGTTTGGTTATAAGCCTACTATCAAATACTTCAAAAAAAATGGAAGAAAATGCTACATCAAGAGAGATGATGATATAGGTAAGTTTGATGGTAGAAGTGATGAAGGAATCTTCCCAAGATACTCTACTAAAAGAAAAACTTACCAATGCTTTAATAAAAGGTTGAAGAAAGTTGTTGAAAGTGCAAATGTTAAGGTTGATGAAGATATTGGTAAATCATCCAGAGTCAGTGATTATGATTCAAATGATCAACATGATGATGTTGACAATGATGCTCAGAAATAGAATCAACTTTAGATTATTCCGATGAATCAAGGAAATCAAGAAGCAGGAGCAAGAAAAAGTGCAAAAGAAAGATCACAAGAACAAGAGGTAAGAGAAAACTTCAAAATCATAAGTATGTGAGAGGAAATAATTTTGATAGTCAGATCATAGGAAACAAAACCAAAGGTGTGCAAACTAGAAGAATAATTCTAGAAGAATATTGTCTAATTTCTAAAGCTGAACCTAGAAATATAAGTGAAGCATGCAAGGATGAACTTTGGATGGAAGCCATGAAAGAAGAACTGTTGTAGATACAAAATAATAATACATGGGATCTTGTTCCTAGACCTCAGAACAAAAATGTGATTGGAGCCAAGTGGGTGTTCCAGAATAAATTGAATGAACAAGGTGATGTGGTTAGAAACAATGCAAGATTGGTTTGCAAAGGTTACTCACAAATGGAAGGAGATGTAGATGACAGGAAGAGTACTAGTGGTGGTGCATTCTTCTTAGGTAAGAAGCTAGTATCTTGGTTAAGAAAAACTAAAAACTCAGTTTCATTATCTATTGTTGAGGCATAGTACATTGTTGTTGCAAATAGTTGTACCTAAGTATTATGGATGAAGAAAATGTTGAGAGATTTCAGAATTGAGTATGAAGAACCCATTTCTATATTCTGTGAGAATTCAAGTGCCATTAACATTTATAAGAATCTTGTATTGCATTCAAATAAAAAGCATATATCCATCAAGTATCACTTCTTGAGAGGCAAAGTAAGTGACAAAGAAGTCAGACTGGAGTACATACCTACCAAAGAGCAGATTGTAGATATATTTACAAAGTCGTTTCCTAAGGATAATTTTGATTACCTCAGAGGAAAGTTAGGGGTAATTTCCCCTCCTAATCAGAACTAAGATGTAGGTATTTCAATCATTCTGTGAATTCATTGCTATATCATATTCCAGATTGATGTTGTGGTGATTTCTACTTAGGGGGAGTAGTCAGATGTTTTTAAAATTGAAATCAAAGCATATGTACATTTTCCATTGATTTCAAAGGGGGAGAGAAGTAATGTGAAAAAATGGGAAAGAAGAGCAATGAAGGAAACAATAAAAAAAGTGCACAATCTCAGGGGGAGATTGTTGAAGAAGAGTTAGTTGGGTTGATGGTATTATTTTTCACATCATGTATTGCCATCAATGCCAAAGGGGGAGATTGTTGGATGTTGTGGTTGTGTTGCTGATATATTGTTGTCATTGATGTCAAAACTATTAGCATTTTAATCTACTTAAGGATGTATATGTCGAGGAGATTGAGAAAATTGTAAAAAATATAGTACAGGCAACCAGTGGAGCTGAGAAGGTCAGAATATTGGAAAGCTTTGTGTGTAGAAGATCTGAAGGTGCACTTCAAAGGGATTGTTGTTGAACCTTCCTAGTATGTTGTCTGAAAGTTTCAGAGGTGTGCATGAAGTTTTGTGGAAGTTATGAAGATCTGTGTGCCCACAATTATTCAGTTTATGTAGATGGTGTTCTTGGTCAAAGAGGATGAAGTTATGGTAATTGCATATGTTGCACATGTACCTATGATGTTCATGGATGACTCTAGATAGTACTCTATCCTTGTTGTATGTCCACAGTGATTGGAGTGTTCATGATTAGATATTTTTCCAATATGTGCCCAAGTGTTCATGTTCTTGGTCAACATTGTGGTGTTAGTGTGTTGCAAATCCACGAGGATTAATATTTTATTGTTTGGCATGTTTGGAGATTTTTTTTGGGATCCTCACTATGTTGTGACCAACTTGTGTTGGTACGCATTGAAATTTATTCATGTATCAAGGCCAACAATTTTAATTTATTCTTTATTTGTGGCCAATTGAATAGTGGATGCAAATCCATGTAGCGGATATATATACAAGATTATTTTCCAAATTTATTGGAAGTGCTCAAGCATACAAGTGATGTAGAAGTGAAAATAGAGGTCAAATCATTCAAAGAAGAGTGTTGAAGAGTTTGAAAAAGTTTTGTGTGCCTAAATGGAACTGTAATCAAGCTTTTGCAGAAGCTATTTTCTTAGTTCAAATTCATCAGATGGATTTAATTTGATTACTGTATGTAAGGCAATGAGCCTTCCATTTGAGTAGTGTTCTCTAGGTAGTGTGTTTGAATGCAATTGCATTCTCTTTTTATTCTTCATTATACTTCTAACAAGGTATAATCTTGTGGACTAACATCCACTGTGGTTTTTCCCCTAATAGGGTTTCCACATATAAAATCTTGGTGTTCATGTGTCTCTGATGTGTTGTTCTTATGCTTGCACTATTAATTATTAGATATGTGATATAAGGATTGGTTAATGTTGTATAAGTTTGATTTTGGTAACAAATGATTCAGCCCCCCCCTCTCAGTTTTCTATCCTTGTTTTTCCAACAGTTCTTGTTAGGTAACTAGATGGTAAGACAACAACACAAGAACATTGCACTAACAGGGTACAATGGGCTAGGGTAGGGGACATTTGTATTGTGACTACCTCAAGTAACCACCATCGGAGAATACAAGTATGCTCAGGCCTGTGAATATAGGTGGAGTTGATACTCAGTACCTACATCACTCCAATCACACATCAAAGTACATGTGCATATAACATATATCATATAGTCAAAACAACATCAAAAAGAGGGTCATGATATTGTAAGCCTCTCAGATATGAGTGTTACGACATCATATATTTTTTGTCCATACTCATACAAAATAAATGATAGTAGTATATAAAAATATAAGAATGTAATCCAAAATAAGAACTAATCATGATAACCTTTCCCATTATCATCAATGTCTAGTCTCATTATGATAACATTTAACATTTAGAATACCAAATAAAAATAAAAATACTATCTTACCTAGACTATGGTTAGAGATGTGTTACAACAAGCACCAAATTTGTGCCAAATTTGGCACTCACCAAATGGCTCAAATGATTGAGGCTAATGCATGGTGTTTCCCAACACAACCCATTTAGTGAGCGCCAAATTTAGCATTACCAAATATGAATGTTGACTTTTGATAATGTAGTTTGTTGAAGTCTTTCTTTCTCTTTTGTCTTTGTCTTTGTCTTTCTCTATTAGTGAAACTATAATCATGAAATAAACATTTAAGTATAAGTTGAAATTTACATATGGGCATTTAATTTCTTATACTTTAAGTTATATTTCATGTATATAGTTTCAAGATATTTGAGAGTGGTTTCACATCTCTTGGAGTTATAAAGAAAATTCTATTTTTTGGAAGATCTTATAATTTTTTAGAGTTAGTCAAATTTTAGTAATAACATATAAATTTCAATAATCAAGATGTCAAATTTTAGTAAGAAACAAGTTGTATCATCTTTCTCTCTCTCTTTCACTCATTATTCATATCTTATGCTCTAGATCTCTCTCTCTTGTTATCTCCATCCCTTTATCTGACCTTTTCTCCCTTGAGCTTAAGAACTACCCCTCTCTCTCTCTCTCTCTCTTCCACCCACCTTCACTCTATACTTCTCTCTATCTAAATTGTGACTCTCTCTCTCTCTCTACTCTCTATCTCACCTCTATCTCCCTACCTATCCATCCCCCCTTTCTCTCACTTCTCTCCCTCCCTCCTTTCCTCTCTACTTCTCTCTATATCCCCCCTCTCTCTCTACCTACCTATCTCTTTGTTTCTCTCTCTCACCTCTCTTGATCCCTACCTCTCCCTCCATCTCCCCTTATCTCCTACTTATCTCTACCTACCTATCCCTCTATACCTCTTTCTCTCCTCTCATCCTTCCCTCTCAATATCTCCACCTTCCTCCTCTCTCTGTCTCTCACTTCTCCTTTCCTCTATACTTTTTCTCTCTCTCCCTTGTCTTTCTCTCTCATTATCTCCTCCCCCTCCCCCCTATTTCTCTTTCACTCTTTCCTTCTCTCTATCTCTCTCTCTCCTTCCCTCCTTCCATCTCTCTCTCTCAATCTCCCCACCTTCCTCCCCTTTTAGTATCACATATTGGTGCACATAAAAGAGAGAGAGAGATGAGGGAGTGTGGGAGAGAGAGGGGAGATAGAAAGAGGGGGAGAGAGAGAGTGGGAGAGAGAGAGGGGGGGGAGGGAGGGGTAAAGAGGGATAGTTGAGATAGATAGAATGAGAGAGCGGGAGAGGGAGAGGGAGAGGGAGAGAGAGAGGGAGAGAGAGAGAGGAGGGGGAAGGGGGGAGGGAGATAGAAAGAGGTATAGAGTCATAGTTTAGATAGTGAGAAGTACAAAGGGAAGGTGGGAGAGAGAGAGAGAGGGGTAAGGAGGAAGGTGTGGAGAGATTGAGAGAGGGGAGGGAGGCAGGGAGAGAGAAAGAGGTATAGATGGATAGACTAGATAGAGAGAAGTAGAGATTAAGGTGGGTGGAAGGAAGAGAGATAGAGAGGGGGAGGAGAGAAGGGAAGATGAAGGGGGAGGTAGGGATTGACTTAAGAAAAATGTGTTATAGAATAATATAGGTCTTAATTTTTTTTAATATTAATTAAAAAATTGATAATAAATAAAATCTTTAGTAAGAAATTATGAAACATATATGCAAAATAGACATTGGAGTAAATTATCTAGTTCCAATAATTCATGAAAATGACTTATTTGTAGTTAAATTTATGTAATATAGAATAATTTCACTTAATAAAAAATAATAGGAAAAAACTAGTTGAAAAATAAAAAATAAAAATGATAAAAATATGTTTCTAAACTTATATTCTGAACTTACATAGAAAATGTATTAAATTATTAATTTACACCATCCTTAAATTATTGACCATTTGTTCTCTATTATTGAGACAAATTAAAAATGTAAAGAAAATGTTGATTTTGAGCATCTCACTTAGGTTAGAAAGTGGGAAATACTATTATGGGATCATCCACATGGTAGTTCAATGATTGATAGTTCATTTCATGACCCACATAGCTCTTCTCTTGTCATCCTTATCCTTCCACCTTGCACACATACCTTATCACTCCTCAAAAACTACATGATTACCCACTAAGTGGTAGGGTTTCCCATTTTTTCTTAAGTTACCTATGTGAATTTCCCTAACAAAAGAAATATATTTTTTAAAACAATTTGGAAAGTAAACCTCTAAATTCTATGTATCTCACATCCAATTTTTCTTTGATCTCAAGCCTATTTTAGTCTTGATTATACTTACACATATCGATCCTTCATATCGATCCCTCAAATCAATTCACAAAGTGGTCTTTTGTTGCTTCTTGGTTAAATCTTGCAAATAATTTTGAATTTTTCCTTATTTATACAACTATAAGAAGGTTAGAAATCATATACTAGAGGTCTCCAAGAAAAATCCTAAGTTACTCCCATAGCTCATTGCATTACAACCCGCAGTCGCTTCCAATCATCATCTTTTAATCTTTCATTCTACTAGAATAACAACTATGACACTTGACTATTTTCCTCTTTATTTAGTTTATCATGTCATTTATTTCTTCCATCAAGTAGAACACTCTAGGTTAGATAGGAGAGAATATTGTATAATTTGAATCCCCAAGGGAACACATACAACAATCATTTTCATGAACATCTCAAGTTATCAAATTCCCAAGCGTGAGGTTCTAACATTTTTCATGAGATGTTAAAATAGTTTTCTTTTGAAATACTAAAGTACAATACAAATCATAATAGCTAATAAGATTTCTATCTTTCTTAGATTTGTAGTATTCCATTAGTGTATCTCAAATTTAGTATTTTGTTGGATATGATTTATTTATTTTAGTTACATTAATATGATTTGAATTGCAAGCTATATTCTTATTTCAATAGCATTTTCATCATCTGATAAAATATAAAATAAGATGAAGACACATGCAAAACTAAGAAATAAATTTTATCTTATTTTTCATTCAATTGTAGTTATGTTTAGTCAATTATTTGATTAACTAATATAATAAAAAAATTATTTGGGGAAAACACAAAAAATTAGATTAATCATTAATTTTTTAATTTAAATAGTACATTTTAGCATTTATACTTGATTGTAAAAATTAAATTTGTTAGTTAAAATTAAAATTAAATGCAAAAAAAAAAATCAAATAAATTTTTAAGCCTTTGTAAATAAGACAAGACAAAAATCAACGTATTCAAGTGAATCAACAACCAAAATAAGAAAATGAAAAAAAATCTCAAACTAGCACATGAATTCATGCCTTACCTATTTCATCTCCCACAACTACTAGGTACATGTGTCCTAATTTTAGATAAGATTGGGCGGTCTATCTTAAATGAGCTTAGAGAAACTTTAAAAAGTCTTAAAGTGGTTGATCATGAGTGAATCTAGGAGCAAACTTGCATCTTGAAAAAATTCAAGCAACGAACTAAAGATAATGAATATTAGAGCTATCTATCTTAGTGAAATTACTTGAAATAGAGAAGCATTGATTGGATTTTCATTCCTTCCTAATTCTCAATAGTATTTTAATATAAACCATGCAAATAAAATACAAAATCATATAAGGATTACCATCATAGAACCTATTCAAGGTTTTGTTAGAGAAAATCCCTACATTTCCACCACCATACCATGAATCTACACTACCATCCATCACCAAAAACTCATTTCTCATGAAGAGAGTGATTAAATTAATCCTAAAACTCCCCCAAGCAATTTTTTCCCGCCTTTAGGATATTCCTTTCATGTGAACAGGGTGGTCCTATAGACACTCCCCCATTCCATTGAATTTTTCACATAAGAAAGAGTGATTTACCTATTGCCAAGATATTCATGAGAAATGTGTGTGTTACTCCACTTCCAATTTATAGATAGTCATGGTGAGTAGATCTGGAGGTGCATATATTTTGGTGAACCTTACATGAGAGAAAATCCTTCTTGGACACACTCTCTCACCTTTTCCCATTTGACTTCAACATATTTATATTGAAAATACCATGAGAATATATTTCCTAAAAAAAACCTCCTACAACCTAATTCAATTAATTTATTTGTTTTAATCCCATGGAACCTATTTCTAATAGGTATGGTTATGAGGATAATTTATAGGGTGGACACCAATAACATGATATTTTTCACATTATTTATCCAATATTACACAACCTTTGATTCCCCCATATGCAATAAATATCAACCTAAAATATTTGCAATGAGTTTAAACCAAACAAGATCCTAACATTTTTTAGTTAGGTCTAAAATCCATAAGAAACATCCTTTTTTTCTACCTATAAGGATACATAAAATAAAATTAATAGCGATTTAAATCACCTTGAAATAGACTTGGTGGATGTCTAAGTGACACAAGGATCCTTTGAAACAGTCCTTCAAAATAACCAAGTCTCCACAAAGTGGATGAGGCATGAACAACCAACTAAGTTAACAAAGAACAAGGCTAGTAAACCCCCAATTGATAATAGAAATAGAAAAAAACCATAGGTCATAATGGTGAAACACAACATATAAATCTTATATAAGGAAAAAACCTAGAATCACTCATAGCCACTCTATTGGAGGTATCATGATGCTTGAGGCATCTAGTGGCTACACAAAATCCATACAAAAATAAATGAGAAACCAGTATCTTAGAGGCACCATCTCCACATTAATCCTTTCATCACCATTATCATAAATTATCCAAGATATGGGGTACTCAATTACTTATATAACTCAAATTATACTAGCATAGTGTAGAAATTGAAGCGTTCATTCCTCCCCTACCTCTATTATATAAGATGATCAATTTATACCATCTAGGTTTGTTGCCTACATCACAAACTATAAACCATTTTATTATACTAGGTTTTTAACCCATGAATATGGCCCCCAAATATATCTAGTATCACATTAAATTTAACAACAAAATATTCCTTATAAATGTAATTTAGCTAGCAATCCCCCTATAGGGCTCATATTTGGAGGGATCTCTCCTTCCATGTAACATATCCTTTATATAACATACCATGAATATCTAAATGTGCCCCTAAATCACACTATAGATAATGTAATATTTCCATGACCTCTCCCTAATCTCCTCATATTTAAATGGGATGGATACCATAGCTTCCATATGAAATCCTACACCACTACCCAAAACTCTTTCCAAAAAGTCTAAAAGTAATTGCACTAGAATGGTATTAAAAGCTTATTAGGGCATCAATTCACTATTTTTAACAACTCAATGATTTGATTGTTACCTTTGATATGAATACAATAGTAAATATGGGATTGAAGAGTTCCTAGGTGTCAATAAATTCCCTTTCGAATTAATAAAACATTTCAAGAAGTTGTAGAGGTAATTTTTTTAGTCACCCATGAACATGCCAAACATGGATGATTGGGAAATTTCAAACTTTTATTGCATTCCCTAAATATGAATACATGGGAGGAGTTACATAAAATCTCTTATAGATCATAGAAATAATCTATTTGTAGTTCCCTGAGAATTTTATCAAGAAAAAATTAATAATAAAAGGAAGGTATAGGAATTCAATGAGAGATTGACCACTTAAAACTCTCCAATAGTAACAATAACAATAGTAGCCTACCAACACCAAAAATATTGAAAATTTATTAAAACACTACAACTAATGGAGTTACAAAATCCTCACCAACTAAGAATGCCAACAACAATCATAACTATATTAATAAGAACTAGGGTAGAGGCTATAACTACTTGAGTACTATAAGACCTAGCCTTCCATGTGTCTATTGTTACTCTCCTCTTCATCAATACGTTGCATTGTTGCTAGTTGATTTAATTAAATGGGTGTTGTGATAAGTAATTTGGTTTAGTTGTGTTGATGATAACGGTCTTACTAAGAGTTATATACATTCTACTTTCATTAAAATATTATATCATGAATATGTACCTTGAATTGTGTCATTTATATTGTATTCAAATTTAAATTGACAAATGTTAAATATTTTAATGATATTGTAATGATAAGGAATGTCTAGGTGAAGTGAATGGAACGAATAGGTAGGAAGTGAAGAAAACATGTGCATTTGAACTCCACAAAAGGAGATGAAAATGGAGATTCTAAATCAGATGATGACGATGCAAATGTTTCTTTTTCTATGGCTTTGCAAATTGGGGCTGTTGTGTTGGGAGATGGAGGAAGGGTATCACTCTCTTTCTTTGGTCATTCTACTTGTGTTTTAGCTATTTCCTTTGATAAAATCTTGGTTTCTTATGTCTTGTGGGAGAAAAATTTCTATCGTTTAGAGTTATTTGAGGGTGTTCATGTGATTCTAGTTGAGCTTGGAGTGTTCAAAAGTGGCCTTTGTTGGCTTGTACTTCTTCTCTCCTAAGTGTTGCTCCCTTGGCTTGGTGCTTTAGGATTAGCCTATGATGTTTGGGAATACCTTATCATAGGTTTTGAGATGTAGTTGGGTTATATTATTGGCTATCTGGCAATGGGGTTCTAGGTTTGGCCTCAAGTGCCTATGTTTGGTGTACTTAGGCCTCCCCTTGGTGCTCAGTGGATATGTCTTTGGCATGGTTACAAAATAGTGGTGTCCTATTTTTATAGGAATGGATGTTTATGATCTTCAAAGTTGACAATTCTATGTTTGGTATTGAACCCCATGTGGAATGTGAATCTTTTGAAGGTGATGGGGATAGTTTTATATCTATTTTAGATATTCTTCTGCTTGTTGGGTTGGTTCTCGGAGGATACTAGTCTCTTGGTATCCTTGCTGAAATTGTTTAAGGGAGCGGCTGCTGCCCCCATTTATTTCTTTTTACTTATGGTTGGGTTACTCTCAAAGTTTAATCTAAAGAATTAGGTGCTCTTGTTCCTAAAGGGATTTGTTTTAAATCCCATGCTGACTATGAATCCTCTAAATTTGAAGGGGTTAGATGTTTGTCTATGGTAGAGGGATTTTTCCTTTTTGCATTGGTTCTTAGAGGATGCTAGTTTTGTGGTGTCCTTGTTGAAGTTAACCAAGGGAGTGGTGGTTGCCCTTGCTTTTCACCTTTTTCATTGGTTGGGCTGCATTCAATGTCTTTCCTGAAGACCCGGATGCTCATGTTGCTAAAGGGTGCTAATTCTTCCCTTTCTGTTGGAATATTTCATCTCTTCTTGGTTTCGTAGACTATGTCTCCTATTAAGGTGGAGACCCCTCCTATTGAGGTTGATATGTGTTTTATTGGTGTGGTGGGGGTTCACTTATCTCCAATTGGTTATCTCTCTTGAAACTCCTATTGAGGTGGATTTTGGGTTTGCTAGAGAGATGTGGCAAAAATAGAAATGGAACTCCTATCATCTTCTCCTATATAGGTGGAGAGGTAAGTTGAGTGATGTGGCTTTTTTGCATCATTAGGAAATTTATTTTTCCTAGCTCATAAATTGTTTTTCTAAGAATTTTTTTGGCTATGGCTTGGTTATCTTAGGTAGCGTTCTTGGTTAGTTAGGGTTCAAGGTCCTTGTAAAACCTAGTTGCATAGGGTCCAAGGGCCTGTTCAAAACCTATTTGAAGTAATATTTGTTGGTCTTGATTATCTTTTTGATGACTATTTCTGTTAAGTTGTTTATTGTCTTTGTTTTATCTCTTATCAATATTCTTTGCTTTGATAGGGTTTTGAGACCCTTCAAAACCTATGTGTAAAGGGTTTTGGGTCCCTTCAAAACCTATGTTCCCCTCTAATAAAGACAAGGAATGTCTAGTTTATCTTGTATTTAATTTGTAGGTCATAAATGTATATTTTGGATTATATGAATTTTAGGTTAATTGATTCAACTAGTTATATTTTAACAAATAAAAATATCCATTCTAGATGGATTAAATGATAATAAATGTGATTTCTAAATGAAATTCTATAATTTTATTAAAATTTATTTAATCCCATAATAGTGGTTTCCACTTTTTGGGAGATCCTATTTTTTGTTGAAATAACATATTGCTAGAAAATATAATGATTTAAGCCTTGAAAAGTTCAATTTAAAGGATTGCAATTGAGTATGTTTTGACCAAACCACCTTAGATCAAACCCCCTTGGATAAAACCTTGCTAGTTTTAAACCATACTTATAACGAATTCTCCTTTACACCTATCAAAATGCTGATAAAAAACAACTTTTGATTTACCTTTTTGGGGATCAAATGAATTTATTTAAATTTTTTGTAAGTATTTAGCCATTATTATAAGCTTCCCAAAAGTATAATTTTAAATAAATTTAATTTGATTATTATATTTATTTTTTATTTTTTGTGAATGTAGGTTTTTCACTATAAAACAAGCTCTTTGTTCTGCACATATGGAAAATAACATATTATAATTTTATTTTTTTAAATATCAGTGCACTAGATATTCATGTCCTTGATCCAACAAAAAAAAGAAAATTGAATTTTGATACATACAAAAAAAGTTATGTTTTAATCAGTAAATCATGTCTAAATTGTAACTGGTTTGACTTTGAAATTTAATTAAGAAAATAAATTCAATGAAATTATATGAAACCAATTCCATGCACTAGATATCATAGTTATGAATCTAAATAAATAAATAAATAAAAAATTATCCTTCATATAAAGAAAGTTGTGTTAGTCAGTAACGTCACTCTTTAAAAATGGTGTTTACTGTTAAAAACTAGTTTTCAAAGGAGATAGAAAAAGAAGTGCAATATGATTCCAAAAAAATTGAAAAAAATGTATTTAGAATATACAAAAAAAATGTCACAAATCACTAATTTGCATCATCTTCAAATTTCTCATGGTTTAGTTGCTATAGGTGCTCGAAAGTGAAGATTTAGTTTAAAAAAATTAGTTCAATGTCCAATTTGGCCAAAAATTGTAAACCAGTATTGTGAGATCACAAGGTGAGTAAATTGAAATTAGGTTACTACTCAAATAACACTAAAAGAATAAAGTAATACTTCATCACCTACATCGAAGGACTTCTTTTGTGGCAAAATCCCATTGTTTCTTTTTTATTTCTGCACTCCTTCAAATGCCCTCTTTTCCCATAGTGCCAACACTTTAATATATTCTTCTTTCCACAAGTCTTAGAATGAACCTTATAATTATCTTAGTCCCTTGACCTCCCTTTTTCCCTCTTTGTTTAGGCCTACCCTTGACATTGAGAGATTCCATTGAGCTATCCATAGCCTTGTTCCTCATTTCTTATGATAACAAAGTTGCAACAAGTGCATCCATATTGGGATCTTTGAGGTTAGCAGTGATAGCAAGAATGAAATTTCCCATGACTCAAGTAAAGAATAAAGAAGCATAATTCATTTTTCATCCTCCTAGAGTTTAACATCTATATATGCTAATTGACTCAAAATCAAATTAAATGAATTTAAATTCTCTATAATGGATTCATCATCCTTCATTTTAAGAGAAAAATAAATTATTTTCAAATATAGTTTGTTCACAAGGCTTCTGACTTGGTAAATATCATGCAACCATTTCCATAAAGAAAATGTAGTCTTTTCTTTGGACACATTAAGTAGGATAGAATCTATAGGACATAATCGAATAGTACCTCATGCCTTTTTTCCATCTTGTCCCAATCATCTTGACTGATTGCATCAAGTTTCTTTTCTTATGTTGTAGACATCCATTGTTCTCTTTCTTCAAGGAGATTCTCCATTTTCAACTTCCATAGCTCATAGTTGGATCCATTAAAATTCTCAATATCCAACCACGATGCAAATGCAACCATGATTCCTACAAACACAAATCTACAAAATAGAATTCCGACTATAACACAAAAAACCTTCACACTTTCACCCAATAGACAAAGTTGGACAAGCTCTCATACCAAATGTTAGAATGATGGAAACAACTACAATAGAAAAATCTGATTTAACTTACAAATTTGAAATATAAACTTGTAGAAATTATTTATACTACAAATAAATCACACAACTCTAGATCCATACACACAACACAAGGATTTACATGGAGAAAACCCTTTCGGGTAAAAAAATCCACTAAGAAAAGAGGGAAAATCTAAATTATTCTTCAAAAAAATTACAATACATAGAACTTCCTCAATCTTGAATCCAATCTAGCAACATTTTTGTACCTATAAAATATCTCATAATGTCTCCATCTCAACCCCTCAATTTATAGACTTATGGGGGCTCAAAATGCCACCATAAAAGGTTACCATGGTCAAAATAAGGTTTTGAAATACCATGGTAAAATTATATATGACCCTTACATGATAAACATGGTCTCTTACATGATATTACAGCTTCTTACAAGTTTTCATAATAATCCCTAGAAAATAGGAGATGCTATTACATGCATCATTTCCCATTGATAGCTTATTCAAAGATTCTCTTGTGTGTGGCATAGATGATTCTCACATCCAAAATGATATCCCCTAATTTGAGCCCTTATAGTTGGCATATGATCTGGCATAAGATCCTTAAAAATAGGCTTTCCATGTTAGACTACTAAATGGGCATATTTTGACAACTAATAAGTTATTTTTCAAGGCACCAACATGTAGCAAAAGTGCCAATGTAAAATCTCACTTCCCTTTTAATAGGGCACAAATATTTAATAACATAAATGATATTTATCCATGGGAAAAAGTAAAATAAGAATAAATAAATAACTTAGTAATTACCAAGGTTGAGACACCTTGACTCCCAATGGAATTTTTATCTAAATCCAAGCATACCAATCTTAAACATCCTACATCTATTTTGGGTCCATACATGATAAATTGCACAATCCTAACTCCCCCTCCTCAACATTCTAAATCTATTTTGGATCCCTATATCCAAAAAATTATAATCCCAATTACTCAATTTAAATATCCACATCCAAAATTGTTTAATTAATTAGAAATATCACCTAATAATCAATTAATAATGAATTAATTATTAGGCCCCTTTTATTTTATTACGCTTAAACTAAACTTAGGAGTGCTTCTTTATTATTAGATTGGGCTAATTATAGGTCTTATTGTCTCATTGCATAAGATAAGGAAAATTATTACAATCTAACCAAATCTTCATCTAGGGTTTAATTTTATTCTTTTCATAAGCGGTAAGTGCAAGAATTTGGGTCCATGAAGAGGGGAAGTTTTAGCCAAAAAAATGTCGAAAGGAAGGAGAACCCAAGCCTTAGACCGAGTACCCATTTAAAAATGGGTACATGTTCTAAAAATAGAGTGGGCACTCATTTTAAAGATAGTACCTGTTCAAAAAAAAATCAAAATTCCAAGCCACATTTTTCTTGGGTTTCAGGCTTGCGAAAGGCTTGACAACCCGACCCTTAGTCTTTGACCTGCACCTAAAAACTAAGGTAGATTCAAGAGAAATGTCCAACTTTTCCAATATAGTTGATATACCTTTTTTTCAGAATTAATCTATGAAATTAAAACCCATTATAGATCATGATGTCTAGTTTTCAAATATATAAATTTTTAAAATATTTTATTATGTTTTCTATTAAATTTTAATCAATTTCTATGTAAACTAGTCCATAAACTTGAAGTATTAGGCTTTTTTGTTTTTAATAAATTTTTGTTTGTTAATTTTTTTACAAAAATTTATATGACATCAATCTTTAGATAATTCTCTACATAATGAAATAAATCAAGAAATGTTTAGTTTAGGTCCAATTATGTTGTCCTTACACATTGATTTTCAAAACTAACAATTAGGGATGATAAAACTTCAATTAAAAAAAGAAAAAAAAAATTACAAAAAAATATCCTCATCAATCTTCAAGTTGTTACTTATCTTTCCCACAAAGGAGTTAGAATTTTATTTATTTATTTTAGGTCAATAGGTGGTGCCACACATGTGTAAGGTATGGTAAAAAGAAGCAACTTTTAAAAAGTGTTTTTATACTTGCCTATAAAAATTTAATTTGTATCATTTGGGTATTAGAATAAATTACATATTTGGAAACTAGATTCAAAATACTAAATTTCATATTATTTAATTTTTAAAGATTCAATGTGTAAGTGCTTCAAATTTTTAGTCCCAATGTGACAAATTTTGAAAAAGAACAAAAAACTTCCACTTTTTGAGCTTTTTGTGGACCCAACTTCTTGCATTATCCCTAAGGATTCACCTTTCATTTAATCATTCATTCATATACATTTAATGTAATAATTCAATCTTGTTTCCATTTAGATCAATCTCTTCTCAAGGTTGCATAACACATTATTGTGGCTTTTTCTCTTTAGATCCTAAGCCAAATCTTCACCCTCCAACATGGTGTGTGAAATATTTGGTCTTGGTTTTCCTTGGTCTCATGGCCTTACCTCAAGTCACTAGCATCTTATTCTTTCATCCAACCATATTTTAACCCCTTATCCACTATCCATAATATGTCCACCATCACATCCATTCATTCCAAGCTTTTACATAAATCATTATCCATCCTTCATCTCCTCACGTATTCCATCTCCCTTGGTATCATCCTCTAATATTTCAGCTATATTGGTACCATGCTTATATTTCAAAGAAGTTCCCTTAGCTAGGTTTCTTCTAAATTTAATTCATGCAATGACCATCGAAGTGGTCTATTAAAGTAATTATTTAGAAAGTTATACCATAGTCATGGAAATAGATGCTTAAATCCTCTATCCATATCTCTATCCCAAATAAAAAAAAGTAAAATAAAAATAAAAAATAGAAATAAGAGTAAAGATAAATAAATCATCCAAATGTGAAAACCATTTCTATGGTATCTTGGATAATTACCATGATGAAACCCTAGAAATTATATGTCATGTGTAAATTCTCCATTTAATAGCAACCTACACAAGGGAAAGATTCTTCCATTCTATCAAGATCCATCCTATCTACTTCATCCTTTGTACCCATCCTCCTCATCTAACCTATCTCATCATATCCAATGCATCCTCTTTTTTAAATTTTGATAATAATAATGATAGAGGCATCATATAAAAGTTTAATTTAGAAAATACAAATATTAATTTCCCACTTGTAATCTTATGTATCCACTTAACTACATTCAAAATATCGTATATTATTCTTATGAGTCATAGTACTTAGATATTACATCAAGAAAATTCTTCCAATATTATCATAAATCATCTAATAATTAATTACATCCCTTACCTAAGAATCCTCTCCATCAATTAATCCTTGTTCATTGAATTAATTTTCCTTTATCATAAGTTCCAATTAATTGACTGCCTAAACAAAACACAATCCACTCTACCTATCCTAAATTCCATACAATCTAAACATCCCCAAATCCATCTATCTAAATGTATGCAATGTTAATCCATTCAATATTTCTAAGAAATATAGAACATCAACCAAAAGCATCTAACATTTTTTCCCAACCTCATTGCAAACCCTTGATCTATTTTAATCAAATTATCATCGTCATCAAGAAATTTAATTCCCAACCCTTACATTGTACTTATCTTACATTATACTTATCATAAATAATTATATTATCATCAATTAATCAATCAATTTTTAGTTTGACTAAGAGAAACATCCTTATTTGTCTTGACATCATTTATACATTCTTTCTTATATGTATTATCTTGTTATAGAATCTATCATGGTTCTTACAACATATTTCCACAATGATATCATGTCCTTCCATATCATGACATTATATTTTTCATATACTTTTATCTAATATTTTTATTTCTATCATCCCTTTACACACATACACATCATCTTGTCGATCCTTATATCTTGGTGCATAATATTAAGCACTACATAAAACATCAATTTGCTCACTTAGCCTAGCATGACTATCACTCTGCATTCCTTTCCATATCCTATCCATCTATATCTCTATCCTAATCCATTTATCCTTTCATCCATTTCAAGAGCACACCCATGTTCTTAAAACCTACCTGTAATTTTTAAGGGGCATCTTAGCTCCCTCCTCATCTTCACTCTAATTCTTCCAATGATTGATTCATCCTACCACTAGTATCATCTCTTCCAAAGGTATTATATTTTATTCTTCTTTAATACATCCTAGCATTGCCTACTACATATCCTTTTTTCTTTAATTAAATAAATTAAAAAATCATTTAATTATTTAATTATTTTCCTAAATTCCAAAATTAATAAATGTCACATTTATTTATAAATTATCTCCACTCCAATATCAAATGATCTAAATAAAACTTATTATTAAAATCCCACTTTTTCTTAATTAATCATCAAAGTAATCATTTACACCCAAATATCATAAAAGAAAAATTTATAATCTCTTTTTTCTTTGTGCTTCATCTCATAACCAAATAACCAACTTAACCCTGCCAATTGATCTTCACACCTATCCTAACCATTTATCCACTTATCAAAAACCTATAAATCTACCTTTCCAAAAGTCATTTTGGAAGGTCTTGAAATACATTGTTATGGTACCACTATGAGCAACCACATTCCATTATATTTTCAATAATAAATTGTTCAAGCCCAACCACCTTTGACACATTAAGAATCTTGTGTGGGTAAGAGTTTCTTTTGTTCATACTTTTTCAAGTTTTCTTTGCTTAAATTGAGGTGTAGGTAGTGTTGATGGTCCAATATCCACAATACAACATAGGAAATATGGGCTATCTTACCTCTCTCTGTTACACCCTAATTTTGTTTTACCAAGTTACTTGTAACTGTTTATGGTAAAATGTATTTTGATATCTAGTGATGATTATATGTTAGTTAACATTATGATAAGATTATATGTAAAGTAATATATTTTAATTATGATTGTTATTATGTTATTGAATCAATATTATGATGATGATGTGATTAATAATGAATAACTATTTTAATGATTTCTAAGTGAAATGTAGGACTATTTTCTTGCCCTCCAAAGGGAGAGGGAGAGGAAGAGTATCACTAGAAAGAGGAATATAGACTTTGGAACAAAACAAGTTATGCCAATTGAATTTCACACACTCACATAGGTCTACCCTAATTGTGTTGTTAAGTCATTTTGTGATATTTTCTAAGTTGAGTCTAGAGGTTAGGTCTAACCTATTCAAATATTGGATTATTATTTTTTGATAAGGAAAATTTAGTTAATTATGATATGAATCATAGAGTTTAGTAGATTGGCTAATCTTGTATATAACACAAGATAAATCAATTATAAATTTTAAAAGTATTATTTGTGGTGTATGTATAATATATAGGTATGTATGTATGTATGTATGTATATAGGTATATATGATATGTTTTAATATCAATTATATATACATATATATAGAGAGAGTATTGATGATAAATAAATAAATATATGTTTTTGATTAAGCTCCATATACAAGGTGAAATACCCTTACACAACGAGACCAAGGGGCCAAAAAGAGACCAAGTTCAAAATTACATCAAATTCTAAAAATAAGAGAAAACAAAATAAAATAGGCACAACATACTGACAACAGAGAAAGACCCAATATCCCAAAAAACATACCCACCCATTACTTAGCTATACCATCTCACTTCTCAGTGAGAAGATTTAATACATCCTCACCCACCCAATTAGGTCCCTCCCCCTCTTTCTTCTTCTCCACCTCTTCCTTGAGAACCTCTGAGAGTGTGGCAGTAGACCTGTAGATTGTCTTTATGGTGAAGCATGTCATCCAAGTAAACTTTTGTTCAAGTTTTTCCACTTGTGCCTATAGCCTATTGAAGTCATCTTCCTTGTCATTTGTCTTCTTAATAG
This sequence comes from Sequoiadendron giganteum, assembly GCA_007115665.2. Classification (NCBI taxonomy): domain Eukaryota; kingdom Viridiplantae; phylum Streptophyta; class Pinopsida; order Cupressales; family Cupressaceae; genus Sequoiadendron; species Sequoiadendron giganteum. The sequence continues at coordinate 591,543,367 of CM021100.1, forward strand.
TCTCTTCCTCAATAACCATAGGGTCTAAAGACTGGGTGGTGGAATCCACATTGATAATTTTGTTCATATCCAAGAAGTGGTTGGGTCCTTCCACAAATTCCTCCCAGTCCTCAATAGTGTCCTTATTTCACCCCTCTTTGTTGTTAGCCTACTTTGAGCTACTAGATATCTCATCCACTAGCACCTATTTCTTATTTTTAGCCAACCTATGAGACCTTCTCACACCGGTTTTATTCAACCCAAATTCCACACTTGCCACCACAATAGTATCAACTTTAGAATCCATGTCCTTAGTGCTCTTTCCCTCACTGTACATAGTCAACATCTCCACTTGGAACCGAGTATCCTATTTACCTGTAACACCCTGCCATGAAACCCCAAAGGACAACACATCTATCAAGAATTATGACACAATTTTTAAAAAAGTAAATCAACATATAGATTATGCTAGCAATTACATAAAATGTAAACTACATACATACATATATACTAACCATGTCTTTTAGGGTAACATGAATGCATTATAAATATATTAATTATCCAATCTAAACATACATCATAAAAATAACTAATTACAAGAATTCATTTACATCCATATCATTAAATAAATTAAGTGCATATATTTCCACAGATACAACACCATTATAAATTACATATTATGAACCAATGAGCACATATAGAACTTCCCACATGGGGTAGATCATTACACTATTTACAATTTTACATCCAGCTTCCCTTATAACCATGAGAAGGATACATCAAATACATGATAAGATACAACTGGAATGATTACATTAAATAACATCAATATTATCTCGAGTCTGGTAAAATCTTTGGAAACTCAGCCTAAGGTACCACATCCATGCTCACAAACATCAACTTGGAACCCAATGGAGTGCATATCACGTTCCACCCAACCATGTGGAACCCTAAGGTCCACCCCTCATGCTAGGAGATGACAATAAGGTCCCACCACCAAAGCAAACAAGAAATAGTAGCACGACACAACAGGGCTAACATGAATCCAACATACAAAATCCACAAATATCCCACAACAATGATACCGCTTCCAGCTCCGTACACAAATACTAAAAGGGAAACACAAAACAAGGGTATGCTAGGTTGTAGTAGGGAAAAAAGTGTCATCACATGGTATCATCATGGGTTGGCTGGCATGTTCGACCCCTCTACTAACTCCAAACACCGGCCCCCAAGTGATACCCATGTGGCCTATACCATCCTTTCATGGGGACATAGATGTCTAGTCATGCCAACAAGGATCTCCTGGTGGACACCTTGGCCCCAACACCTCTAACAAGATCCCAACTCATCTCGAGCCAATACTAGCACTTAAAGTTATGAATGGGACAATTTTTTTTATCTTATTAATGTGTGAATAACCCATCCCAAGATTAATTAATTACATCTTATCACTTGTTTAATCCAACTCTCAATATGTTTTCCTAGCGGGACTTGTGGGCCTCGACCCCCACTTGAGAGCCACTCCCCCTAATAGCACTAGAAGACCCAACACAAATATAGGAAAAATCCAACATGCACAATTCACAAAACCACATAAATGTTCTCATAAGGCGGGACACGAGCCATCTCGGACACACAATAATCAACAATAAAATAAGCAAGTAGTTCATAGCTAAACCATCATGAAATCATCTCAAGTGGAATACCAACCATCTCATAGAGCAACCATAAAACCAAATCAATCAATAACCCCTCCAAGCCTTTGGAAGCAATCTTGACAACTTATCACAATATTTCCAATTAAAACAATAGACTAACTCATAAAATTTTACTTACAAATCAATATTGAAATAAAACAATAACCACAAATTTACTCAATAATAAACAACTATGACAAACAATAGAAAAATCAACCAATTCACAACTCAATTATAGGAGAATATGGTAAAATCAACATTTTAAAGAATATAAACTTAAGATTGTTGGAAATGTGTCTTAGGTTTTCATTGATGTTATCATGTTGGTCTAGTACCCTATACCGGTGTGCATAACCAGTTTATCCAATCTGGTATTTGATCCGGTAATTCTGGTATTTTTGGTCCACATATGCTCTTTGGTATTCAGTATGATCTAAGGTTTTGGGAAAAGGTTTATAATAGTTGGAAGCATGTATGTATGCATTCTCAGATGTTTGGGGGATGCGATACATCAGTTTTTGTATTTGTATTTTGGTATTAAGTTTTGGCCGACCTAATATCTAGGCGATTGGATTGCGAATTATATGTGAAGACATAGCCTTGGTCCTAGTCAACTTCATGGTATTTTGAAATGATTGAATTATCTTTTGATGTCAACCTAACTATTGCATACGAGTATATATAAAAGATGTTTAGAAGATCCAAATATAGAGAAAAGAGAGAGAGAGATGTGCAAGGTTTTAAGGTGTGTGATTCAAATGCAGAAAAGAGAAGAAGTGTAAGTGTGCGAATTGAAGATTAGTCTATGAGAAAACACTCTAAGCATATAGGGAGCTAAATCAACACTTGAGGTGTATCTTCATCAGTTCAACTTTGGTGGTTAGCCAAAAAAAAATTATACATTTCTGTAGGCAGTGACCCTCCGTTTTGGACAACAAGTCCTTTGTAAGTAGTGAGATTTTGTATCTAGCAGTGAGCTAGTCCTTTTGATATAACTATGTATTGTGAGCTAATCATCGCTGTGGTTTTTCTCTCATTGGGGTTTCCATGTTAAATCTGGTGTTTCAGTGTTATGAATTTCATGCTATGTTATTGCTCTTTTTTGTTCTATAATGAAATAAATTAATGGTGATGGTTAAATAAGAGTTTGTGGATGCTGATTCATCCCCCCTCTCAATATCTGGTTTATTCAAAAATTGGTATCAAAGCATTCTGGTTCATCTAAAGAAGTTAAATAGCTTGAGGGAGATCCTACAAATTGAACAATGGATAAAGAAGAGCTCCAGACTGTCCTTGAAGATCTTGACAAGGCTGAAATTGAGAATAGAGATCTGAAGGATAATCTTGATGAAGCTAATGACTATGTCCATAAATTGAAAGAGTAGTTAAAGGAATTCAAAGAAAGATAAAAAGAAGTGAGTGAAGAATTGAGCTAGCAAATGATGAGAATATCATACTAAAGTTGAAGAATGTTTTAAGGCAATGATACAAAGCAAGGCTTATGTTTTCTCTAGACTTGAACAGGAAGGGATGAATCTGAAAGAAGATCTTGAGAAAGAAAAATTCTGTGAAGATGAATTTAAGACAAGCTCCACTAAGCTTGATGAATTAATAGCTAGAGAGAAACCCTCTAAGGACAAAAGTGTCTTAGGAAATGAAGCTGATGGAAAAATACAGAATTCAAATCCAATAGATAATCAGAAGACTTAGGATAAAGGAAATCAGAAAATAAATTCTGGAAGGAAACCACCTATCAGACAACCAAATGCAAAAAGGTACTCATATTTCAATGGTGTATGTTTTTCATGTAATAAATTTGGACATAAGGCAACTAAGTGTAGGATTAGGTTGAATCAGTTTTCTGGTCCCTTCTCTAGACAATGTCATACATGCAAGAAGGTAGGACATAAAGCCAATCAATGCAGAATAGGGATGAATGGAAATCAAATTGGACATAGAAACATTGTTTGTTATCATTGTGAGAAACCGAGACATATTTCAAAACATTGCAGAAGTAAAAAGGGAAAGCAATCTGCTCTAGTGAAGAATGATAAACCGGTCGAAAAGATTGACAAGGAAGAGGTTAAGCATGAAATGAGAAAGATATGGAAAAAGAAAGAAGAATCAGAGACTACTGATGTGTTTGTACCTTCATCCGGTGAAGATGATTCCTCTGAGAATTAGACCTAGCCTGGTTTTAGGGGGAGCATTATTAGAAAATCAATTAAACCCCTAGGAGTATGGCGTGTCAGGTGATGGCACGTGGATATGGTATGAAGTTTTTTAGTACTAAGATGTTGCAAAAGGAATTAGTAGAAAATATGCAAGCATGTTCTTTTACGGAGTGAATTAGGGCTTCTCAGTCAAAATGGAAGAAAATTTTGACAACTCTTTACATTTAATGCGAGTTAGAGAAAAATGATGGAATATAAAGGAAGTTTCTCGAATAATTTTTTATCATCATTACATTCAAAGGAATTGTAGAGTGATTTGGAACTCTCTCGAAGAATTTCTAAAGTGAGTCGAAGAACGTCGAAGGGAACACTGTGGATATTCGAAAGCAAGTATTGGAAGTCTCCTTATCTCGTGACAACAAAAGAAGGTAATAGAAGAATTTTGTTTATTTAAGAGATATAATGGAAAGTTTTATTAGAGGATCGAGTAGGAATACTTCTCTGAAGTTGAAAGGACTTGAGCTAGATGAATTCGATAATTGAAAGATCAAGAAACTAGAATTAGGGTTGGAACCGAGTGAATTTCAGAACTTGCAAACCCTAGGTTTGGACATATGGGGAGAATTCCCTTGGTTTGCCGATAAAGAATTTATTTTGCTTCTCTTGGGAAAATTCAAGGACAATAGCATTATATTGGACAAATATTATCTTCTCTCGAAGGATGCGATCGAAGTGGTTACCAGACTATGTGCAGTGTTGGATAACTTCCTAGATCAAAGACGATTAAATACAAGTAGAGGAATTGATGGGAGTCGACAAGGATCCCCGTGCACTAGTGATTGATACTATGATTGATTCTTTGGTTAGGTATGTTGCATACAATATTTTGTATAATTTTTTTTTTTAGGAATAGAGAAAGTTTTGCTTCGGATATTATAGTATATTTGGCATACAAGATGGTTAAGGAGAACATAAAATTTTATTTATGTAAGCTAATTCTTGAGAATCTGGTCAAGAACATTCAATTTTCATTGAAAGAGGATATCCATTTCATTTTGGATCATTGCTTACATGTTTGGTTCTTTATTTTCTGAAATCCCTACCGGGAAAGAAGGATGTTGTGTGGGAATCTGGGATTCCTGTTGCGAAAGCAATTGCAGACATTTGGAAAGTCTTGAGGATAAAGAGAGTGCATGCAAGAAATTTTTCTTATCATTACAGAATGTAGTGAGCTCCAATGAAGTTATGCCTTGTTGATTTGAGGAAGGTTCCTCCTTCGGTATGAAAGAATTGGAAATTTTTGTTAGTGATTCCCCTCTATAATCGAGGAAAAGAGAAGTCATTGTTGAAGATATTGTTACATTCTTGAAGATTTGGAAGAAGAAGAAGAATCTCTACCTAGATCTAAATCTTCTGATAAAAATGACATCAATTCTATGTTAATTAAAGGAAAAATGAAGAAAGTTGGTGAATTTTGGAGTATAGCCTCTCTAGTTGATAGGCTTAAAGTTGATGATTCTCTGATTGAGTATTTGTTTCATGATAATATTGATGTTTCTATTTTTTTTTATCCTTTTCCTAAGAATCTAGTTGAAGTGATTGAAGAAAGAATGTTGCTTGAAGGTATGGAAGGATGCAAGCTAGAAGCTCTGATTGAAAAGAGATGTAATAAAGAAAAAAAGAGGTTAGCTGAGTTGTTTGTGGAAATGAAGGAGTGCATGAAAGAAATGATTGTTATTTACAAATATTACCTTTGATGGCCTACAATAGTTGATAATTTTCAAAGTAGAATATAAGAAATAGAATCTAAGGTAAACATTATTGGGAAGAACTTTGACATCTTTGCAGAAAAAGATGATAAACAAAGATTGAGAATTGGTGAGTTACAAGCTGAAATGATTATTATGCAGAGAAAGAGGGATGATGTTGTGAAGACCTTCTAGCTTCTAAAGGATATTGTTGAGGTCCGGCTAGACCATCTTGTTGGAATACTCTTTGATGTTGAAGATTGTGAAAAATAATGTTCATCCTCAAATTGGTCTTCCTCCTTCACACTGCTGGCTGTGTTGGAAAGTGTGTCTACAAGAATGGATTTTTCTATTCTGGAATGGAAGAAATTGCTTTCGGTGATTGAAGAAAGGTACAAAAAGGTATTTGAAGTAAAAACAATTTTTGTGGTTTGAAGAATTGGATGTTTTGAAGTTTTTGGAATTTTGAACATGTCACCATGCCATTTTCTCTTTTTTTTGGCACCCTTTGCCATTGATGTCAAAGGGGGAGAGATATAGAGTTTTGGGGAGAGATATGAATAAGGGGAGATGATTTTTTTTTGGGAGAGATATTGGAGAGATGAATTTTTGAATTGGATTTTTTTTATTTTGCCATCAATGAAAAAGGGGGAGATTTTTGGAAATGTGTCTTAGGTTGTCATTGATGTCACCATGTTGGCCCGGTACCCTATACCAGTATGTAGAACTAGTTTATCCCATCTGATATTTGATTCGGTAATTCTGGTATTTTTAGTCCACATGTGCTCTCTGGTATTCGGTATGATCTAAGGTTTTGGGAAAAGTTTTATAATGGTTGGGAGCATGTATGTATGCATTCTCAGATGTTTGGGGGAAGTGTTGGCATCGGTTTTTTAATTTGAATTTTGGTATTAAGTTTTGGTTGACCTAAGTCTAGTCGATTGGATTGCAAATTATATGTGAAGACCTAGCCTTGGTCCCAGTCGACTTCATGGTGTTTTGACAAGATTGAATTATCTTTTGATGCTGACCTAACTATTGTATACAGGTATATATACAAGATGTTTAGAAGATCCGAATATAGAGAAAAGAGAGAGAGATGTGCAAGGTTTTATGATGTGTGATGCAAATGCGAAAAAGAGAAGAAGTATAAGTGTGTGAATTGGATATCAGTGTACGAGCGAACACTCTTAGAATATAGGGAACTGAATCAACACTTGAGGTGTATGTTCATGAATTCAACTTTGGCGGTTAGCCAAATTTTGTTTATACATTTATGTAGGCAGTGAGCCTCCTTTTTAGACAACAAGTCCTCTGTAAGCAGTGAGCTTTTATATTTGGCAGTGAGCTAGTCTTTTTGATATAACTATATGTTGTGAGCTAATCCTCACCATGGTTTTTCCCTAATTGGGTTTTCCACATAAAATCTAGTGTTTCAGTGTTATGAATGTCATGTTGTGTTATTTCTCTTTTCTATTCTATAATGAAATAAAGTAATGGTGATTGTTCAATAAGAGTTTGTGGATACTGATTCACCCCCCCTCTCAGTATCCGGTTTATTCAACAAAGGTCTACTATTATACCATTATCCTGGCTATGTTTACATAATACAACTCTTTTCATTTAATTATATGGATTTCATAGTTATCAAAATACACAATAAATCCTCCTTATCATTTATTATTTCCAAATTCATTATCTAATATAGTTGTCGATTGAAATGGTAAAACTATACTTTCCTAATACTTAAACATATATATGCACGATTATCCTTATTACATGTAAATATATATAAATACATAGATTTATATACTCCTACACATATATACCCATTAAATGCAAAAAATATAATATAATATTATATATATAATTTTTTTTTGTAAAACTACTTTAATTCCATTTGATATGTGTTATGTTTTAGGCTTTTGATTTTATAAATAATATCTATATAATCAAACTACCAAATACAATGCATAAAATTGAATGCCACACAAAACTTACATATCGAGCACCCTAAAAAAAAAATAGTATAGTATAATATCAAATACTCATAAATCTATAAGCATCGAACATAGCGTATTTAAGAGGCATCAAGCAAAGAGGGATCAACTATACATAGTGAATGAATTACTTCAAGATACTTATGAATCATTTGAAAACACAACAAAATCTACAACGACCTATGAGGAGTCAAGTGCCCAACAATCTATAGGTAGATCGGTGCCATCATCGGTAGTCTTCATATTTTACTAGCATGCATAAACATGTAAAATAATATGTAGGAAGGTTGTATAAAGCCAAGTTTCATGGATATATCCAATCAAATACAGTCAGCAAAACTCCACTCTAAAGTCAAAATGATATAAATTATATATTTAGTTTTTCTAAAGAAACAACCATAGATTTAAAATCAAAATGTTAGTCTTTACTCTAAACCGCCGCCTACAAGGAAATTCAGTGAACTCATAACATAAACGAATTACCCACAGTAAGCATGATATCACATTATAATGCTTTGAATGTCGTTTAATCTAGCTTTCACTATAACAATCAATACCATAGATTATATGAACAAAACGTAACACATACCATGTATAATTTTGGACTCCATCAATTACAAGTTTATAAGCATAGAAAAACAAATATATTAACTTTCTAACTAACTGGATGTGCATCGAACTTCACATATTATGCATAATATAGGCCGAATTCAACATGAAAGGTACAAAAGCCAAATTCAAATGCAAGGTGATGCAAGCATCAAAATAAAGGTACAAATCAATCATGGAATAACCAGTATGAAGCGACAGATACTAATAATAAACTTCTGATTGAAGATAGATATTGAATGCCAATGTGAATTAGCTACAAATATAGTGACACCATGGAGGGGGAAGAGGTGCCAATACAAAAAGAGGAATGGCCTCAGGAATTTTCATACAAATTCAATGAGCTAGAAAAAACCACGCCTTGGTTAAGCATGCATGCGAATAATGGAAGCATAAGGGAGGTGCGCGAAAAAAGTGAATGCCTCAATAGAAACCATCTCAGGGACACAAGGAATGCCTTGACTTATTGAATGGGCTTCAAAAGTTTCAAGCAGAAGGTAAAGAGGAAGATTTCACTTGCATTAAACAGAGAAGAAAAATCAAGAAAAAAATACAAACCAACTTGGATCCAACACCTGGCAAGAACAAACTTGAAGTTGAGATCAATCTTTCACTACGGTTTCTGCTTCTCCGAAAACCATCAATACAGAATTTTGAAACACAATGTCTGAGATCCTCAATAAACCAAAGCCAAAAAATTTGCAGACATGTTCTTGCAGAGAAAGATTATGCTTCGAAAAAAAATCAATCGAATATACTTAGTTTATTTTTTTACCAAATAATATTGTAGACCAATTTACTCCATTATCTCCAAAAACAAAAATCCAACATGCCAACCAAAAATCCCCTCAAAATGATAATAAGGAAAGCTTTTGTTTTTCGAAAACAAGAATCACACAAAAGACTCATAAAAACAACATGTCTCCAAATAGAATCCCAGTCCGAAGCCGCACATGTGCTTCGACAAGTATTTTCTTAACACTTTTTAATTGTTTATATTTCTTTATCATTTATCTTCATTCGAAATTAATATTATTATTTTTTTTAAAATTCCCATAAAAATTTCCTCACAAATTAAATTTATTAATTACAAGTTAACATAAACAATAATTTATTTAATTAAACATTTAATTCTATATCAAACAACTTTAATAAACAATTAATTTTAACACTACATGTTAGAAAAACTCACCCAAACAACTTAATCAAACATCAAGAAAGGGTGAATCATGGAGGGGCACTACATCCTCCCCCCCAAAGCTTCAACTTACTCTTGAAAGTCACAAGGTAGAATTAAAACATATGTAAATATAAGAAAAATCAAACTATCAAGCAAACCAAATATCAACAAAGACAAAAAATGAGAACCAGTGACCATGAACACCAATAAGATTGACGGGTGACCTACTGGGTAATCATCCTCATCAAGGATGATGGCAAGGGTAGGGGACCTTTATTCATCTCCATTTTCAACAATATTTCCATTGGGTTTTAAGGCACACTCAGACCTGAAAATTCAAGTGAAGTCGATGCCTGGTACTTGCAATCTGCATCGGATAAACTATCAAACAACATATATATATATATATATATATATATCAAAAAATCAAACACACTGTGAGAGAAAATCGTAGCATAGCAGGGTAATCACGAACACGTAATGCTACACCATCCCTACCTCGAAGAAACTTCAAACAATAAATGACATCAATGAATAACAACGACTACATCGTAAACAATATAGATCATTCATGAATTAAATGCATAATAAACATAATCATATAACCACATGATACTCATAACTAAATTAATCTGAACACACAAATAAATTCTTATCACCATCATAACATATGCATAATTCAATAGTATCGTGAACATCAAAGTATGATCAACTGTCATCCAAAACCAATCCAACACAGTGAAACTAATATCTACCAAGTGTCATAATGTATGTGCTAATCAAAATAACTGTCAGTCCAACATAGAATAGTGTGAGGGGCACAATTAGGCTCACTCTTGGAATCTTATAAATAGTAATGAGTAAAACTATCACATCTAAGATGCATCCTCCCAAGTAGTTGAAGTCTCAACATTAGGATCCCACTAGACCCTCACCTAGACTATGACTCGCCACTCGAGGGTCAATCCCTGATGATGCAAAATGTGCATGGATCCCAAAGAACGTTGCTTGTCCTCTACCTAAGGTCTCAATTATTGTGTCCTGATACTCAACTTGGAAGTTACCAACTACTGCAAATTCTCTATGAGACCTACCAACATCCCCCACAGTGGGCTCTGAGGTTGTCGATATCTGACTGAATCTTGTAGTGTTATTTTGGGGACACTATCTAAAAATGTTCCCCTGTTGACCGCAAAAGAAACATCTTGTTCCTTTGCCAAATCCCCAACCACCTGTGGGTGCACCGAACTTCTGAAAAATACCTCCACTAGCTACAGGTTGTGTGCTATGAGCTAGCCAATCAGGATGATAGTGTTTGGCTCACTGCAAATTCTAATTTTTCCTATATTGAGAGCCACCACCATGTTGAGACTGTGAGTCCTCAAGTCTTGACTATGAATGCTACTGATGTTGTTACAACTATCAACCCTTAGTAGGCTCTTGATGGCCCTTCAAGGAACCCACTGCTATAAACTAACCACCTTGAGACCCAGAGCCTAAAGGGGGTGTATTACCAATCTACACACCAATATGACCTCCAAATACCGTAGCTAAATTATCCTCTACCAGACAAGCCTTTTCTACATCCACCTCCATAGTCTTCAGCTCGAAGACACAAACTCCTCCAGTGATACGAGCATTCAAACCCCTAATAAAGTGCTACACCAACATAGGCTTGTCCTTTTTGATACCCGCATATTGCTTAAGCTCATAGAACCTGCACTCATACTGCTCTACTGACATGGCCATTTTCTTCAACTCATGGAATTCATCTGCATGACACTGTCTCCAATGATTCGACAAGAAATAGGCTCTGAATCTCTCCATGAGCATCTCCCAAGACACTGAACTGATATCAAAATTTAGTTTTTTCTCCTCTAAACGCCACTAGGTAGACATAAAACCTCTCATATTCATAATGGCACATCTCTCCTTGGTGTTCCTTCCATACGAATGCATGGAAAAACACCTATCTAAATAAATCAGTCATGTCTCTGCCTCTAGACCACCACCAGACCCATCAAAACTAGGAGGATGTTCTCTCAAAATATCTCTCATGTGACCTATTGCTATGGTCACTTGCTTTATTGTAATCTCTCTCCTTCTAGGAGACCATTCTCTGTCCATATCCACCTCTTGGTTACCCACCTATCCAGGGCATAAACAAGCAAGAATCTCCTTAAGTAAGGGGAAAAACTGATCCCCTCCTAACCTAGGCTGACCTAGATTATGCCCCCCACCTCCCTGACTATTGTGAGAGCTCTGTTGCTCCTCATGATCACTCTCATGGGCACTCTGAGAAGGGTTTCTTTGATGGTTAGCCCTACGGTCACCACCACAACCCCTACCTCAAACTCTAGGCATTTTCCTACATAGACCACCACAGGGAAAATTCACAACAATTGGGAGAGGATGACAAAAAAGGAGCAACATAAGTGTAGGAGTCTAAACAACAAGGACAACCTAATGGGCTCATAAGACCCAAAGTTAGAACCCTGGGATCTGATACCAGGTGTAATTCCCCGCCATGAAACTCCAAAGGAAATAACATATATCAACAACTATGACAATTTTTTTTTTAAAGTAAATCAACATATATAGATTACACTAGAAATTACATAAAATGTAAATTAAAAACACATACATATATACTAACCATGTACTTTAGGGTAGCATGACTGCATTATGAATATATTAATTATCCAACCTAAACATACATCACAAAAATAACTAATAACAAGAATTTATTTACATCCACAATATTAAATAAATTAAAAGTATGTATTTCCACAAATACAACACCATTAAAAATTACATATTATGAATCAGTGAGCACATATACAACTTCCCACATAGGGTAGATCATTACACTATTTACAAGTTTACATCTAGCTTCCCTTATAACCACGGGAAGGATACATCAAATACATGATAAGATACAATTGAAATGATTACATTACATAACATCAATGCTATCTCTAGTGTAGTACAAGCTCTAGAAACTCAACATAAGGTACCACATCCATTCTCACAAACATCAATTGGGAACCCAATAGAGTGCATAACACATTCCACCCAACCATGTGGAACCCTAAGGTCCACCCCCCGTGCTAGGAGATGACAATAAGGCCCCACCACCAAAGTAGACAAGAAACAGTAACATGACACAACAAGGCTAACATGACTCCAACATACAAACTCCACAAACATCCCACAACAATGGAATCACTTCCAGAGGTACACAAATAACAAAGGGGAAACATAAAATAAGGGTATTCTAGGTTGTAGTAGGGAAAAGATGGTCATCACATGGTATCATCATGGGTTGTCTAGAATGTATGACCCCTCTACTAACTCTAGACCCTAACCCCCAAGTGATACCCATGTGGCCTACACCATCCTTTCATGGGGACAAGTATGTCTAGTCATTCCAGTGAGGATCTCTTGGCGGCCACCTTGGCCCCGACACCTCTAACAACCTCCCAACTCATCTTGAGCCTATACTAGCACTCAAGGTTATGAATGGGACAACAACAATTATGTTATTAATGTGTGAAGAACTCATCCCAAGATTTAAAAAAAAAAAATCAAAAGTAGCAAGCCACTATAATTATATGAATATTAAAATTTAGATATTACAAAACCCTAGTTCAGGCGAGCATATCGACGGGAAAGAAGTAGGAAGAAAACCACCGGTTATAGCTCAAGTAAGTACGTAAGATTCCTAATTATATCCCATGTCTAAATCTTCCCTAATATCAACCTCTTTACATTGACATATGACATACCCCCTTTACATTTCCAAAATATAGCCCCATCACCATTTGAGTATCAAATCCCCTTAAGTAACCCTTTACATTGTCAAAAGACAACCCCATTACATGACCAAAATATAAACCCTTTACAATCTTCCATCGACAAGACCAGCCACATGTCTCACTGATCTAACCACTTCAAGCCTTTAGAGATAAATTTCTAGTAAAAAATACATCCCAAGTGTGTCACCGATTTTTCTCTTTTAGGAGGAAGCGTCACACCAATTGAACCTGAGCTTGCATTGGAACCCATTCGAACATCCGCGACCTCAATACACCCATCGGCATAGATCCCTTCTTCGGCATAGTATTTCCATGTTCTTCTGACTTTCTAAGTTACATTGATATGACCCTGATCGAGATAGCACCACCGATATAAATCTCATCGGGATAACTTCCTTCATCGACGTAGAAAATAGAGATCATTCTGACAGTCTAAGTCACACTGATAAAACACTCATAGACATAACTACAATTAGGTTACACCGAACTGATCAATCAAATCGATATGGAAATTGAACTCTCTATCATTGTAACATCTTCGGGTTACATCGACGTTCAATAGCCATCGACAAAACTACCAAAATTGGTATAAAATTATCAAGTCCAATCGAAGGCCAATGTTACCCCGATGCCACTGAGATTAGTAAGACTATCCATGACGAAACTTCTCAGCTAGACTTCTTGCATCGACATGAGTTAGAAAGCTGACATTGATAATTCAGGTCACCCCAATAACTGTCATCGGCAAGACCGACCACATGTCTCACCAAACATCTTCAAGTGACATCGAAATTCAATAGCCATTGGAAAAACCACCAAATTTAGTATAACATTCTTAGATTTAGCCGAAGGCCAATGTTACCCTGATGCCATAGAGATCGGTAAGACTTTCCTTGACAAAACTTCACGGCTAGACTTCAATCATTGATATGAGCTAGAAAAATCACATCGATAATTTAGATCACATCGAAAGCTGCAATCGGCAAGACCGTCGACATGTCTCACCGATCTAACCACTTCAAGCCTTCCATGATGCCATTGAGATTGGTAAGACTCTCCCCAATGGAGGTTCATAGATAGATGTCAATCATTGATATGAGTTAGGAAACTCACATTGATAATTTAGGTCACTCCAACACTTATCATCGGCAAGACCAACCACATGTCTCACCGATCTGACCAGTTCAAGTGTTTAGAAATAAATTACCAGTCGAAAATACATCCCAAGTGTCTCACCAATTTTTCTCTTTCAGGAGGAAGTGTCCATGACTTGGAGCCCGAGCCAATTAAACTTGAGCATGCATTGGAATATGAGCTGAATTAACCTGAGCTTGCATTGGAACCCATTCAAACATCCACGACCTCAATACACCCATCGACTTAGCTCCACTAATATGGAAACCCATCAACATAGGTCCCTTCTTCAACATAGTATTTCCTTATTCTTCTGACTTGCTAAGTTACACTAATATGACCCTCATCGGGATAGCACCACTGATACAAAGCTCATTAGGATAACGTCCTTCATTGGTGTAGAAAATAGAGATCATTCTAACAGTCTAAGTCACACTGATAGAACACTCATTGACATAGCTATAGTTAGGTTACACTGAACTGGTCAATCAGATCAATATGTCAATTGAACTCTCTATTGGTGTAACATCTGCGGGTTACACCAACATTCCATAGCCATCGAAAAAACCACCAAAATCGGTATAACATTCTCAGGTCCAATCAAAGGCCAACATTACCCTAATGCCACTGAGATCGGTAAGACTCTCCTTGACGAAACTTCTCGACCAGACTTCTTACATCAACATGAGTTAGAAAACTCATATCGATGATTTAGGTCACACCAACAGCTGCCATCGAAAAGATTGGCCACATGTCTCATTGAACATCTTCAGGTTACATCGATGTTCAATAGCCATCAGAAAAACCACAAAAAATGGTATAACATTCTCAGGTCCAATCGAAGGCCAATGTTACCACGATGCCACTAAGATTGGTAAGAATCTCCCCAATGGAACTTCTCAACTAGACTTCAATCATTGATATGAATTAGAAAAATCACATCGATAATTCAAGTCACACCAACAACTATTGTTGGAAAGACTGACCACATGTCTCACCGATCTGACCACTTTAAGCCTCTAGTGATAAATTGTTGGTTGAAAAGACATCCCAGGTGTCTCACCAATTTTTCTCTTTCAAGAGGTTCAGGTTAGAATATTGAGGAACATGTTTCCAACAAACTCTCACTTGACGAAGAACTTATGTCACCTCCAAAGCATTCAAGAACTATTGTGATTCTTGGGTCCAAGGCCCTTTGAACTAGTAACAAGGCAACTAACTATAATGAACTGATGTGATCAAATTGGAATATTGCGAACATCATTAGGTGGTATAGAATATACTTATTAATAATCCACCCTAATGTCATAGATAGCCTAGTCATCATACCACTGCTGACACACCAGCCCTACACTTACACTGTCTTGCTTACCCTTCTAACTCACACTTACTTAACTTCCCCTGCTGACTTAAAAATACTTGTTTTACTCTACAGCCTCACGCGTCTCCTATCTTATCAACCTCAATAGTTATGGGTAAGGGATAAGCTGATCCAATTTATTATGAATCTTCAATTCAATCAAATCACAACCCAAAATTTCCAAACAATGCGCTAACTTATTCCCTTCTCTATACATGTGGGTAATTACAAAACTTCAAAACTTGTCCAATAATCTCTAGACATTTTGTAAGACATACTTCAGCTCTCTATTATGAATGTTTCTGCTTTTACTTGCATTAACAATTATTTTTGAATCTCCTTCAATATGAATCCTGGAAATTCCACTCCTTAAAGCCTCCTCAAGACCCAATAGAATTGCTTTAGCTTCTGTTATATTATTCATCCCCCATGAGAGATGAGAAAAAAAAGTGCAATAACAGACCCACAGTTATCCCTTAAGCATACACCAACCCCTGAAAAACTTGGATTTCCCCTGGAAGCACCATCAAAGTTCAATTTAATGTAATCATCTTGCGGGGCATTCCATTTTACTGATGCTTTATCTAATTTTTTCTTATTGGGTTTGTGTAGACTTCCTGGAAATGGCAACACAATATTTTTCCACCCCTTCAAGATGAAAGCATCCCAGCTATTAAACCCAGATCCTACCACTTCTGAAATTTCCTTTTCAATCTTAATAGTACCACCTGCTCTAATGAAGTTGTTTGCCTAAAGATGCAGAGATTTCTTTCCCACCAACTATTCCATGCCACCATGGCTGGAATAAACCACTAGATGCAAGCAAAAAAATGCAGATTTATATAAGATGGGCCAACTTTGAAAGAGGTCCCACAATTTCTTTGGTAATGACAGAGCTATGTCCAATTTATTCTTGATGAATTCCCAACATGCCTGAGCAAAGGAACATCGCACAATAAATGATCTACCATTTCCAACTTAGAATGACACAAATGACACTTGAATGGCTTTTCAATTCTCATTTGAGTCAATCTTTTTCTTGTTAGGATTCTTTTCCTCAAGGAAAGCCATGAGAAACTACCCACTTTAGGTAGAGTCTTATCATTCAAACAAAAGGAGAATGATATTTTAGGCACGCTATTGTCTTTTATTTTCACTAAGGCTTTATAACCCAACTTCACAGAATAAGAACCATTTTTGGCTGGCACCCAGACTACTTTGTCCATATTTCTCGTAAAAAATATAACTCTATCTTTTAGAATATCAAATAAAGGATGGAATTGTTGATTAGACAGCATAATAGAGGTTGTATTATCCTTCCATTGGTCTCTCCCTATGAGATCATCCACACCCTGAACATAACTGGAAAGATAAACACCCCAAGCATCAATTAAAATCTGCCTTACCTCTTGGAAATCTGACACATTCTAAAAAGGAGGTTATCAATTCCATGAGTCAACCCAAAAGCTCACCAACTGTCCATTTTGAACTTCCCAAGTAACATAATCAATAATTAGATTCCTACATGAAATGATAAAATTCAACATTGTTGAACCCCGTGGAGGATTAAGCACTGTAAGAATCCTCGATGAGCATGGTGAATCCAGGTATTTCGCATGCATGATCTTACACCATCTAGCCTCGGGCTTAGCAAATAACTGCCAGAACAACTTCTCCCCAAATGCTTTATTACGGATAGACAAATTGTGAATGCATGTCCCCCCATGAGATTTGTATTTCACCATAGAATTTAGTTAAATGAGAGGGATTTTATTTTGATCATCCATGTTACCTTTCCAAATGAAAGACTTGATTATTTTTTCTATCTCCAGAATGATAGCTTGAGGTTCCTTTAAAACAACCAAAAAATAATTAGGAATAAAATCTAGGACTGTTTTGACAAGGAGGATTCTACCCGATAAAGCAATCCATCTAGCTTTCCACATAAGGATAACCGATTTAAATCTTTCAATTACCGTATTCTAGTATGCAGCTCTTGAAGGACCCATAAAAAATGGTATTCCTAGATATTTACAAGGCAAATTAGTAGGTTGAAATCCCAAAACTTTTATAATTTTTTGAGATACCTTCTCCGTGTTGAAAACATATATTTTTTATTTTTCCTCATTAACCTTCTACCCAAAAGTTGATGTGTATTTTTCAATAAACTTTTTAACAAAATTGGCAGCAGGGAGAGTAGAAAGACTAAAAAGTAAAGTGTCATCAACAAATAAAGAATGTGTTTCTGTGATACCAATAGAAGGAATAGTTATTCCTTGCCAAACGCCCTCCCTTTGAGACTTTGAAATAAACCTACTCAAAGCTTCAACCATAATAATGAATTAGAAGGTTGACAATTGATCACCTTTCCGAACACCTGAGAGGCACTAAAATAACCAGAGTGTCATGTACTGATTTTATCATTTATTTAATTGCAATTATTAATCATAAGATTTTCAATGTTTATGTTAGATGATTATTTAAATTGAAATTGAAATTAAATGCAAAATGAAATGATTTGAAATTCATTATTATGAAATTTGGGGATTGTCATTGCTGATGAAAATTTGAGTGCAAGTGAACGCAGGAATAGGTGAACGAGAATGAAGGCAAGAACATTGATCAGGTAGAGTCGTTTTATCCATTAGACATTAATAAGGATGATGGAATCTCAAACACCACTTAGTTATTATTAATGTATTTTCATGATGATTATTTTTGGAAATTTTTAATAAGTTTATCTGATTGCTCAAATATATGTGAAAAGGAATATGTTTGTTTTGAAATGGAAAGATTGATTATTTGTGAAAAGTTTAGTCAAATTGAATATATTATATTATTGTGTGGAAAAATAGATTTAAAATGAGAGTAGAAATATATGTTTAAATAATTATATATATTAAATTTAGTTATTTAATGAAAATAATAAATAAATGAAATACGTTTTAAAATGGATTGAATTGAAAATAGTAGTAAACAATTGGAAAACAATTACCTCTCAATTAGTTTCGCATGCAATCAAGGATAGAACTTGGAGTTATGGCCACCACTGCTGGGAATTTGGCATGAAAAGTGGATCGACTTTTCTAAATGACTCCACCATTTACATGAATTAGAGGAATAAAATCCATTTGAAAAAGAGAGTTGTTTTGTTTCAATGCTACATAACTCATACACAAGTGTTAGGGAGGGCGATTTAGAGGATCAAAGATATATCAACATAACCAACATGCGCGTGGGAGAAGAAGAGGGAAGGGGTGGCCAGAAGAATGAAGTGAAGGGAGAACATAAAAAAAAACTCTCCATCATATGTGTTTGGAAGCATATGAAGAGGGCACAAGTATAGGAAGATAAATTTTCCTCATATGCAATAGGGTGTAGAGGAAGACACAACCAGGAGAGGGAGTAGAGAATTTAGGAAGAAGAAAATATCTTCTTAACACATGTGCATATGAGAAAAGGAGAAGGCACGACAGCAGGGAGGAGAGACCAAAATTAAGGAAAAAGAAGAATACAGGAGGTTGACAGAGAATCAGAGGAAGGTTGAGGAAGAAAAAAGAAATAAAAGACCATAGGAACAACAACAGGAAAGTAGACAGAGGGAAAAAGAAAGACAGTCAGAGCACAAAGAGAAACCTACCAGAAATATACTCACAGAAAGAACATAAGAACAAAAAATCATCTCCAGATTTAGGAAAACCCACAAGTACAGGAGATTGACAGGTAGATTCAATGGAAATTACAATTACCAAACTCTCAATCTTAATAAGTTTTAGTTACTATTTTCTTTTGCTCATATAATTTAACAAATGAAAACATATTACTATTTTTATCAAATTTAGAAGAAAGTTTATACACAAGACTGTTTTTTTATAGAGATAAAGAACAAACTTGAACATAAAACTACTAAGAGACAATGGATTTCTTTATTTAGAGAATGTTGTTTTAGCATATTAAAATATACACACATAAAACTATATGTTTAATATTTATTTCAGTATTTAAGAAAGATTCACACATAAAACTTAAATTTTTAGATTTAGAAATGCTTTAGAAAAAAACTAAAACTGTGTTAAACTATGCCTCTTAGAGAGATAAAATTTCTGAAGAAAACAACAAAAAGATAGGGAAACTTCTACAAAATTATACAGTTGAATGTTTTTGGTTTAAATAAAATTTAAACTGATAAGATAAAAATAATTTTGTGTATTTAAATATGCTTGAAAAGTAAGAGTGAAAATTTTTAATTCTCTAAGAATGATACGAAATTTCCTTTGAAACATAGGTAAATGTGAGGTGTTTACATTTTTGAAAAGATAATATTTTTAGGGAAATGTGATAAACAAAAAAACAAAGAAAGTAAAATAAAATTACTTCAAAATGAAATGAATTAGAAGAGGGTTATATTGAAGTGTAATTCAATTTTATGAATAAATGAACCGAAAGAATGTGTGCACATTTATTCTTGTTTTATATGTAATTAGTTACATACGTGTGGTACACCTTCTTTTATTTATTTTTGAATATGAACATAATGTTATTTACGATATAAATCTGTGAGATTACTGCATTAGAACCATGTTTTCTTGAAAATAAAAGTGTAGTTAAGATGTTTGGGAAAGATAATTTTAATTTTGAATGGAACCATGCGTGCTTGATAATTGAATGTGCATGACATGTGTTTGGAAAGTTACCTTTCGGGACGAGTGCCGAATATGGGTTTTTAGAGAGCGTAGTTTTTTTTTTTCCATTTAACTACTATTATTTGTCGTGCATGACATTTTACTTGGCCAAGTAACTTAATGACCATTGAAATAGATGGGATATATATAACTCTCTACCATATCCTAGTATCAATTTTTTTTTTACTTAAATGAATTAGAAAAATGAAAATGCTTGTGGATTTACTGGTTATACTAGGCACGCATCAGATTCCATCTTGTTTGTTGACTTGTTTTTGCTAAGTGATTTGTGCAGGGTCGGGTATTCTTTGGATGATTAAGGAATTCTAAGGAAGCGTAAGCTTCGAGGTTGGGCGAAAACAACGCCTGAACCTTGTTCTCATCTTCATGTTTGAAGATGAGCAATTGGATTGAAGATCAAATGAAGATTTCTTCATATATCTATTATCTTTTATTCTTGTATGATCATTGTAGAACTTAAGGCGACAAAATGCCTAAGTCTTGAATTGTAAATTTCTTTTACAATGCTTTTGTATTATAAATGTCGTGAAAGATGACACATTTCTGAAATCAATTGGAAGTATTATGAATCTTACTATAGACTTTAAGTCGATGTTGGAATCTTTTGGATTAAACAAATTTTAAATGAATGGAGTTACGATATTTAATGGAATATAAATGAATTTATTTAAGGAATCGTAGATTGTTTGGAATTAAGAGTTTCTCTCTTTACATTTGGTATCAGATCCCTAGGTTTGAACACTAGGGCCTTTTTCCATTACACTAAAGAAACATTCCTTGATGCAAGAATTGTTGATACATAGTGGGTTTAAGAGAAAAAGGAGCTGTTGCAAGTAATGAGAATGATAGGTTGGATCAGACTCTCAATATTTTGAATTAGCAAGGTACCAGAATGGATAATCTCGAACAAGAAGTTCGAGGAGTGAGAGAAGGACAAAACCCTCAGAACGAAATTCCCCAAAATCAAGAGCAACCCACCAATGAAAATCCAAGGGTTGAAGAACTACCAAATCCTCAAGCTAGAATTGAAGGGGAGTTGGAAAAATATTTGAAAAGGGTAGCCCCACCCAAGTTTGATGGTAAGACCATCGATGATGGAGCTGAAGCCTGGGTAATTGAAATAGAAAAGTATTTTGAGCTCAAGAATATGTCTAATGAGACCAAGGCAGTTTGGGCTACATATCAGCTTACTGAAGAAGCTGCTACTTGGTGGGATAATGAGAAAACTGAGAATAAGCTACTACCAAGTGGGACTACTTGGGAAGTATTTTTGCAAATTTTCAGGAAGAGATGGCTTCCATAGCTATTCTTTGATAGAAAAATGATAGAGTTTTAGAATCTGACATAGGGTGATTTGACAGTTATTTAGCACTAGGAGAGATTCACTAATCTCCTGAAGTATGTACCACAATATCAGATGGATGAGTGGTTCCATATTCGGAAAATCATCCTAGGATTGAGGCCATAGACAGGAGCTGATGTGGATATTCATAATCCACTGAATATGGATGAGGTCTTTGAGAAGCCATAAAATAGGAACAAAAGTTGCAACGGGTAGCAAACTACAAAAAGAATGTGAATTCTAAATCTGCATTTGGAAACAGGAAGTTCCAAAATCATAATAACCAGAAGGGTAACAACAATCAACATATAAGGAACCTAAAGAGAGGAACAAAATCTCAGGAAAAAGGAGAAGGAAACTATGGTGGAAACAAGAAAGTGAATAATAATAACACCAACTTCTCTAATACCAGGAACATGGCAGGTGATCACCTAGGGCCACAAGGTGGATGTTACAATTGTGGAGGAGATCACTATGCCTCAAATTGCACACATCATGCAGGAGGTCAGCATGGAGGGAATGATCAGAGAGCACTTCAACACTAGATTCATGTAGTTGTTGACAACTATCAAGCATATTTTCAAGCTTCACCTATTCAGATGATGGGTAAGCTTTTTGGTCAATCAATTTCCATTTTGATAGATACAAGAGCTACTAAATGCTTTATTGATCCTAAAGTAGTTGCTAAGTTACCTATTAGATCTGGTTATATGTCACATGCATGGATGGTTCAATATGGAAACCGAGCAGAGAAGAGGGTAGATTCATGTCTATCTTGCAACGATTTAGAGCTACCTGATTTCCAAACCCAAGTTTAACCTATATGTAGCACCATTGGGGTCATATGATGTGATCCTAGGGATCAATTGGTTAACTGAGCACAAAGCTATAGTGAACTATGAGGATAAGATTGTGAGTTGTCTTGATGATTTTGGACATCCAGTTGACATTTTTGGATCTCCAGAGCCTCTTGCGTTGAGACATATCTCAACCATGCAGCTAAAGAAAGCAAATCGGAAAGGATGTTCCATTTTTTCTATATTGGTGAGTGACTTGGATAATGTCTAGCAAAGTCTAGAGGAATACCCAGTTCTCAAATAGTTCTTGGATATATTTCCTGAAGAACTTACTGAGTTACCACCGAAGAGAGAATTTGATTTCTAGATTGAACTTTTACCTAGAATTGAGTCTCAATCCAAGGCTCCATACGGAATGACTATTGCAGAGTTGTATGAGCTGAAGGTTCAATTATAGGAGTTACTGAAGTAGGGATTTATTAGATGAAGTGTATCTCCATGGGGTGCACCAGAAATCTTCATGAAGAAGGATGGGACCTTGAGATTGTGTATTGATTACAAAATGTTGAACAAGGTTACCATTAAGGATAGGTATCCTTTACCTAGGATAGATGAGTTATTTGATCAGATGAAAGGGGCCACAGTGTTTTCTAAGATTGATCTTAGATTAGGTTACCACCAACTAAGGATTAAGGAGGAGGATATTCCGAAGATATCCTTCCGAACTTGGTGTGGACATTACGAGTTCATAGTGGTACCTTTTGGTCTAACGAATGCCCCAGCAACATTCATGAATCTTATGAACAACATATTTAGAGATTGTTTAGATGATTTTGTGCTTATATTCATAGATGATATTTTGATTTACTCCAAGATAGAAGAGGAGCATGAGAAGCACTTGAGGATAGTATTAAAATGACTAAGAGATCAAAAGCTTTTTGGTAAGTTTTTGAAGTGTAATTTCTTTTAGAATAAGGTTCACTACTTGGGCCACGTCATATCTATTGAGGGAATCTCAGTTGATCTTGTGAAGATAGAAGCAATAATGGAATGGCCAACAGCACAAAGTGTTACTGAGGTTCGTAGTTTCATGGGGCTTGCAAAGTATTACAAGAAATATGTGGAAGGATTCTCCAGGATAGAAACACCTATTACTTCTCTTCAATAGAAGGGAAGGAAATCTGAGTGGACTGAGAAGTGCAAGGATGCATTTCAATTTCTAAAATAGAAGTTGACATCGACACCAGTTTTGACTATACCAGATCCTGATGGGCACTTCATAGTGATTACAGATGCTTCAGGTGAAGGTGTAGGAGTTGTGTTGATGCAGGAAGGGAAAGTGGTTGCATCTGAGTCCAAAAAAATGAAGCAATATGAATTGAATTATGTGCCACATGATCTTGAGCTTGCAACTATTGTTCATGTATTACAGATGTGGAGACATTATCTTCTAGGGA
This sequence comes from Sequoiadendron giganteum, assembly GCA_007115665.2. NCBI lineage: Eukaryota > Viridiplantae > Streptophyta > Pinopsida > Cupressales > Cupressaceae > Sequoiadendron > Sequoiadendron giganteum. The sequence goes on from CM021100.1 coordinate 591,567,368, forward strand.
AACCATTTGAACTAAAGACATATCATTTAGGACTTAAGTACATATTTGCATAGCCTAACCTTAATGCGAGACAAAGGAGGTGGCTTGATTTCCTAAGTGTATGATTTTGGTATTGAGTATATCAAGGGAAAGGAAAATAGAGTTGCAGATGCTCTTAGCAGGAGAAGACATCTCTCTGCTATGTTGACCACAAGGTCAAATTTGAGACAAAAAGTGTTACAACATCTTCCAATAGATGAGCATTATGAGAGGGTCAAGAAAGCCTTAGAGGCAAATCCTTTAGATCATAGATTTGATGGATATGTGATGGAGTATGATGGTATTTTGAGATACCAGGGAAGGATGTATATCCCTCAGGGTGGAGACTTGAGGAAATTGATTCTAGAGGAAGTACATGATGCACCTTACTCAAGGAATCCAAGAGTTATGAAGATGGTAGTAGAGTTGAAGACTTTGTATTTTTGGCCTAAGCTCAAGAAAGATGTTATGGAGTATGTGGAAAGATGTTTGGAATGCTAGCAATTCAAGGCTAAGCATGTGAATCCAGCAGGACTTTTGTATTCCCACGATATACCTAAGTACAAGTGGCAAGTAATTAGTATGGATTTTATCCAAGGATTACCTTTGAGCAGGAATAGGCATGATACCATCTTAGTAGTCGTTGATAAGCTAACGAAGGTTTCACATTTCATACCTGGGAATCTGAAAGATGGATCATTGACACTTGTGAAGAAATTTGTGTAAGAGATATTTCGATTGCATGGTGTAACAAAGACCATTATATCAGATAGGGATACCAAGATGACATCTAGGTTTTGGACAACATTGAATGCAACTTTAGGAACTAAATTGAATTTTAGTTCTACATATCACCCACAAATAGATGGCCAAATAGAAAGGGTCAATCATATTGTTGAGGATCTATTGAGGATGTAATTCATGGATTAGTAGTACAAGTGGGAGGAATATTTTCCATTGGTTGAGTTTTCTTACAACAACTAATTCCATGCATCATTGGGTATGGCACCTTTTGAGGAAATTTATGGATGAAAGTGTCGCACACCCATTAGTTGGGATAGGATGGAAGATAGGATCATCATTGGTTTGGATATGCTCAAGGAAATGTGATGAGAAAATGAAGTTGATCAAGGGTAGGTTGAAGGAAGCAACCGATAGACATAAGAGTTATGTTGATAGAAACGAGACTTTCAGATAGTTTGTTGCAGGAGATAAAGTCTTTTTGAGAGTTAAGCCTCATAAGAGCTCTATCTCATTTGGGAAATCATCAAAGTTGGCTTCGAGATTTGTGGGACCCTTTGATGTGATGGAAGTCATTAATCTAGTTGCTTATAGACTAGCGTTACCACCTGCTCTAGCTTGACTCCATTATGTTTTCCATGTTTCTTTATTGAAACCATACCATCCTGATGCATCTCATATACTTGATTGGAATTCATTATAGGTACAGGACCCAGGGGTGGTGCTAGTGGAGCCCATTTGAATCCTAGATAGATGTAGCATTAAGCTGCATAACAGGGATAGTACTCAGTACAAGGTCCAGTGGGACCAATATACTAAGGATAGTGCTACATGGGAGGATTCTGAGATGATTGACCATAATTTTCCTCATTTGCTTTCTTAGATTAGTATTTTCTTAATGCATGAGATACTTGATACTCTGGTTTTTGATTCACATGTTGTGAACTTGGATAGTGTGGATGCTCCTATGAATTGCTTATGCTTATGTTTTGAGAACTATGATGTTAGTTATTATTTCATTATGATTGAGATACTATGTTTTACTGATTGTGAAACTATGCTTATTGATTGATTAATAAGACATCGAGACGATGTCTCTTCCAAGAGGGGAAGGATGTCACGTACTAATTTTATCATTTATTTAATTGCAATTATTAATCATAATATTTTCAATGTTTATGTTTGATGATTATTTAAATTGAAATTGAAATTAAATGCAAAAATAAATGATTTGAAATTCATTATTATGAAATTCGAGGATTGTCATTGCTAATGAAAATTTGAGTGCAAGTGAATGCAGGAACATGTGAACAAGAATGAAGACAAGAACATTGATCAGGTAGAGTTGTTTTAGCCATTAGATGTTAATAAGGATGATGGAATCTCACACACCACTTATTTATTATTAATGTAATTTCGTGATGATTATGTTTGAATTTTTTTAATAAGTTCATCTGATTGCTCAAATATATGTGAAAAGGAATATGTTTGTTTTGAAATGGAAAGATTGATTATTTGAGAAAAGTTTAGTCAAATTGAGTATATTATGTTATTGTGTGGAAAAATAGATTTAAAATGAGAGTAGAAATATATGTTTAAATAATTATATATATTAAATCTAGTTATTTAATGAAAATAAGAAATAAATGAAATACGTTTTAAAATGGATTGAATTGAAAACAGTAGTAAACAATTGGTAAACAATTACCTCTCAATTAATTTTGCATGCAATCAAGGATAGAACTTGGAGTTAGGGCCACTACTGTTGGGAATTTGGCATGAAAAGTGGATCGACTTTTCTAAATGACACCACCATTCACATAAATTAGAGGAAGAAAATTCGTTTGAAAAAGAGAGTTATTTTTTTCAATGCTACATAACTCATGCACAAGTGTTAGGGAGGGGGATTTGCTGGATCAAAGATATATCAACATACCCCTCATGCACATGGGAGAAGAAGAGGGAAGGCGCGGCTAGAAGAACCAAATGAAGGGAGAACAGAAAAAAAAAAAAACCTCTCCATCATACACGTGTGGAAGCATAGGAAGATGGAGTAGATAATTTAGGAAGAATACAATATATTCTTAACACATGCACATATGAGAAAAGGAGAAGGCATGGCAGCAGGGAGGAGAGACCAAAAGTAAGTAAAAAGAAGAATACAAGAGGTTGACATAGAATCGGAGGAAGGGTGAGGAAGTAAAAAGAAATAAAACACCATAGGAACAGTAGGAGGAAAGTAGACAGAGGGAAAAAGAAAGACAGTCAGAGCACAGAGAGCAACCTATAGGAAATATACTCACAAAAAGAATAGAAGAACAAAGATTCATCTCCAAATTTAGAAAAAACACACAGCTGCAAGAGATTGATAGGTAGATTCGATGGAAAACTACAATTTACCAAACTTATAATCTTAATATGTTTTAGTTTACCATTTTATTTTGCTCATATAATTTAACAAATGAAAACATATTACTGTTTTTATCAAAGTTAGAAGAAAGTTTAAACACTAGAGTGTATTTTTATGGAGATAAAGAACAAACTTGAACATAAAACTATTAGAACTCATATCATCATTTTAGAGATAGTAGATTTCTTTATTTAGAGAAGGTTGTTTTAGTATACAAAAATATATGCATAGAAAACAATATGTTTTAGATTATTTCCATGACATATAGTAAAGATTCTCACTGAAATCAATATGTTTTAGGCTCAAAAAACCTCCAAAAGAAAATTATATGCGTTAATTGTATAGACAAAAAACTGGAAATTGCAAGGAAAGAATATGAAGTCATTAAAATATCACAGAATAAAATTGTTGAATGTTTTCCAGAATGATAAGATTAAATAATTTTGTGTAATTATATATGCTTGAAAAGTAAGAGTGAAAATTGGTAATTCTCGAGGAATAATACTAAATTGCCTATGAAACAGAAGTAAATGTGAGGTGTTTATGTTTTTGAAAAGGTAATATTTTTAGTAAATATGATAAACAGAAAAGCAAAGAAAGTAAAAATATAATTTCTTTGAAATGAAACGAATTAGAAGAAGATTATATTGAGGTGTAGATGAGATTTATGAGTAAATGAACCAAAAGAATGTGTGCTCTTTTATTCATTTGTTATTTTACTCTTTGTGTTTTATAAACATGTGTCACACCTTCTTTTATTTATTTTGAATATGAACATAATGTTATTTACGATTTAAATCTGCGAGATTATTGTATTAAAACCATGTTTGCTTGAAAATAAAAGTGCAGTTCATGTGTTTGGGAATTATAATCTTAAATTTTGAATGGAACCATGCATGTTTGATAATTGAATGTGCATGACATGTGTTTGTAAAGTTACCTTCTGGGACGGGTGCTAAATATGGATTTTTAGAGAGCGTAGTTTTGATTTTCCAAAACTACTATTATTTGTCGTGCATGACATTTTACTTGGCCAAGAAACTTAAGTACCATTGAAAGAGATGGGATATATATAACTCTCTACCATATCCTAGTATCAAACTTGCTTGTTTCTTAAATGAATTAGAAAAATGAAAATGCTTGTGGATTTACTAGTTATACTAGGCACGCATCAGATTCCATCTTGCTTTTTGACTTCTTTTTGCTAAGCAATTCATGAAGGGTCGAGTATTCTATGAATGATTAAGGAATTTCGGGGAAGTATAAGCTTCGAGGTTGGGCAGCAAAAATTCTTGAACCTTGTTCTCGTCTTCATGTTTGAAGATAAGTAGTTGGATTGAAGATCAAATGAAAACTTCTTATATGTCTATTATATTTCATTCCTATATGATCATTGTAGAACTTAAGGCAACAAAATGCCTAAGTCTTGAATTGTAAATTTCTTTTACAATGCTTTTGTATTATAAATGTTGTGAAATATGACATGTTTTTGAAATCAATTGGAAGTATTATGAATCTTGTTGTAGAATTTAAGTCAATGCTTGGAATCTTTTGGATTAAACAAATTTTAAATGAATGGAGTTACAATATTTTATAGAATATAAATGAACTTATTTAAGGAATTGTAGATTATTTGGAATTGA